>CM047908.1:21372600-22041503 GCA_026229545.1 Pistacia atlantica
AGTTCCTTGCGATTGTCTTTGTGTGGACTACGTCCGTTCGATCCTACACTTTGGTCAGTAGCAAAATATGTTCAGAGACAACTTGGAGGAGCCTCCAAACGTGTGTATGGTTTCTAAACTTCAAACTGACTTTTCTGCAGATTCTTATAATGTATAAACTGTGATTTTTGTACCCGGATCTTAGTTCTAAGGAACGATCCATGTTGTTTATGTTTTTGTTTTCCACTGCGTAAATGGGTCGTTCACTAACAACCCTCGTCACGGTTCTACCATTCTAAGGACATATATCAATACATACAATGATGATTTACGTGATATAGAATAAAATGTCGTTTATTGATCAATGAACATTATTACAAATAGTCAATTCTACAATAATTGATTGACTCTAGGGCATCTACTCTAACAATCTCCCACTTACATTATAGCCAATCATTCATGTATTTAATACCAAATGATCTCAGGTGCCTTTCATGCTTCTATTGTGACAGAGGCTTTGTCAGTGGATCTGCGAGATTGTCATCAGTATGCACTTTACTGGTCTGCATATCTTTCCTCTCAACTATCTCTGTGATGAGATAGAATCGTCTGAGTATGTGTTTGGACTTCTGATGAGACCGTGGTTCCCTGGCTTGAACAATTGATCCATTGTTGTCATAATAGATGTCTATAGGATCAACAATCGTGGGAACCACACCAAGTTCAGTAATGAACTTCTTAATCTAGACCACATCTGACAATGAAATATACTCAGCCTCCATTGTAGAGTTTGCTACAGTGCTTTGCTTGGAGCTCTTCTAGCTCACTACACCCCTATTGAGACAAAATACAAACCCTAATTGCGATCGATAATCATCTTTGTCCGTTTGGAAACTAGCATCACTGTATCCTTTTACAGTGAGCTCATTTTCTCCTCCATAAACCAAGAACATATCCTTAGTCCTCTTCAGATACTTAAGAATGTTCTTGACAGCCATCTAGTGACGCTCACCTGGATCCGATTGATATCTATTGCAAGTGCTCAAAGCATATGAGACATTAATCCGGGTACATAACATGACATACATGATAGATCCAATTACTGATGCATATGGGATCCTCTTCATCATATCTCTCTCATCTTGTGTTATAGGACACAATTCCTTAGAGAGATAAACACCATGTGACATCGGAAGAAATCCCTTCTTGGATTCTTCCATACTGAATCTTTTCAATACTTTGTCAATATATGCATTCTGAGTTAGGCCAAACAACCTATGCGATCTATCACGATAGATCTTTATTCCAAGGATCTAGGCTGCTTCCCCTAAGTCCTTCATGGAGAAGCACTTGGATAACCAAGTCTTTACAAACGCAAATTTGGTATATCATTCCCGATCAAAAGTATGTCATCGACATACAACACTAGGAATGCTACTACGCTCCCACTCACTTTCTTGTAAACACAGGGCTCATCTTCGTTCTTGATAAAACCGAATTCTTTTACAGCTTCATCAAAACGAATTTTTCAGCTCCTAGAAGCTTGCTTGAGTCCATATGTATCTCTGTAACTTGCATACCTTATCAGCTTGCCCATCAAGAACGAAACCATCAGGTTGTGTCATATACACATCCTTTTCAAGGTTTCTGTTCAGAAAAGCTGTTTTGACATCCATTTGCCAAATCTCATAGTCATGATATGTAGCAATCGCAAGCATAATCCGAATGGATTTAATCATGGCAACCGGCAAAAAGGTTTCTTCATAGTCAATACCATGAATTTGTTTGAAACTTTTGGCAACCAGTCGTGCCTTATAAGTATGCACCTTGCCATACATGCCAGGCTTCTTCTTGAAGACCCATTTACACCCTATGGGTTTTACCCCTTCAGGTGGTTCCACTAGAGACCATACTTGGTTCTGGTACATGAAGTCCATCTCAGATTTCATGGCTTCAAGCCATTTAACAGAATCTGGATCCGATATAGCGTCTTCGTAGGTTTTAGGTTTATCGTCTTAGTACACTAGTACGTCACCATGTTGAGTCATGAGATAACCGTATCTCTCGGGCTCATTGCATACTCTCCCAGATCTACGTAGCTCATGTGCTACCTGAGGTGGTTCACTTTGATCCACAAGTTGTGGAGTAACCTCCTCTTGATGTTCAACCACCTTCAGAGGCACATTATCCCGTCCTTCGTCTGGTATATTTTGTGGTTCTAGAACTTCATTGAGTTCTACTTTTCTCCCATTAGTACTTCTTAGAAAAAATTCATTTTCTAAGAAGACATTAGAACGAGCAGCAAAAATTTTGTGCTCTTCTGGGTGGTAGAAATAGTATCCTTTGGTCTCATTTGGATACCCCACAAATATACATTTACAGGATTTTGGGCCCAGCTTGTTCGAAGTCAATTTCTTAACATAAGCTTTGCAACCCCAAATCCTTAGATAAGACAAGCTGGGCTTTCACCCACTCCATAGCTCATATGGAGTCTTATCTACAGACTTTGACGACACACGGTTCAAAACGCGAGTCGCAGTTTCTAGGGCATAACCCTAAAACGATGCAGGTAAATCACTAAAACTCATCATGGACCTAATCATATCAAGTAAGGTCCTATTCCTCCTTTCAGACACTCCATTGTGTTGGGGTGAGTTGTGATACTATCCCACATTCCTTTAGGTATTCAGAAAACCCTGAGCTTAAGTATTCACCTCCTCGATCCGACCGAAGAGGTTTAATACTCTTGCCCAACATATTATGTACTTCATTCATGAATTCCTTGAATTTATCAAAGGCTTCAGATTTATGTCTCATAAGGTAGACATAACCATATCTACTAAAATCATCAGTAAATGTGATGAAGTATGAATATCCACCTCTGGCCTCAACTGTTAGTGGACCACATACATCACTATGGATGATGCCTAACAGCTTAGTAGCCCTTTCACCTTGTCCTGTGAAAGGAGACTTGGTCATCTCGCCTAACAGGCATGACTCACATACCTGAAATGACTGAAAGTCAAAAGGGTCCAAAACTCCATCCCTTTGAAGTTTTGCAATGTGAGTCTTATTAACATGACCCAATCTATAGTGCCAGAGGTATGTTTGGTTTCGATCGCTATGTTTAGCTTTCTTGGTTTCAACATTGAGAATATCTTTATTGTTTAAATCAAGAACATATAATCCATTATATAGCCTTGCAATTCCTAATAGAATACCATTCAAACTAAAAGACAACAATCCATTAGATATCTAAAAATGATACCCTACATTATCCAAAGCGGATACTGAAATAATATTTCTAGAAATAAAAGGTACGCGATAACAGTTATGTAGTTCCAACAACAAGTCCGTAGGAAAACATAAACAGTAAGTCCCTATAGCCAATGCATCCACATGTGCTCCATTTTCAACTTGTAAGTCCACCTCTCCCTTGGTGAGCACTCTACTCTGCCTTAGTCCCTGCACATCAGTACAAATGTGAGTACCACATCCTGTGTCAATGACCCAAGATGTTGAGGGAGAGAAGCTAATCTCAATCATAAACATACCTGAAGTCATAGCATCTGACTTCTTCTTGCTTGCGAGGAAAGCCTTTCAGTATTTCCTCTAGTGGCTAGACTTGCCACAAAAGAAGCATACTACTTTGCCCTTCCTTATGCCACTCTCAAGCCCAAGAGCAACCTGTCCTTTTGGCTTGGACTTGGGCTTGGGTTTGGCCTTGGCCTTACCCTTGCCGTTACCCTTTCCTTTACCGGCAGCAACCAGTAAAATAGGCTTGGACTTCTTCAAGTCTTGCTCTACAGTCCTTAGCATGTTCAAAAGCTCTGACAGGGTTTTCACCATCGTGTTCATATTGAAATTCATTATGAACGGTGTATAAGAGTCAGGCAAACATTGCAGAATCAAATCCATTTGTAATTCTGCATCCAACTCAAATCCCAAAGTCTCAAGCCTCTCTATGTGCTCGATCATCTTGAGCACATGAGGACCAACTAGGGTTCCCTCAGTCAGACTACTCCTAAACAGAGCTTTCGACACCTTGTACCTCTCATGTTGAGCATTTCCTTCGAAAAGCTCCTTGAGGTGTAGAATGATGGCAGCAGCGTCCATATTGTCATGTTGCTTTTGTAGCACTGGTGTCATCAATGCTAACATCAAGCATTGAACGGCATCAACATCATCAAGGAACTTTTGATAAGTATCCTTTACTTCCTGAGTGGCATCAGGATCAGGATCAGCCATGCATGGCTTTTCAAGGATATACAATTTCTTTTCCGACTTGAGTATAATCCAAAGATTGCGATACCAGTCTGAGAAATTGGATCCATCCAACTTGTTTTCTTTCTCGATTATTAGTCGAAGGTTCATTATGCTCATTTTTGGTGAATCTACAATTGCAGAAAAAATAAAGTCATTATAAAGTTCATTATTATTTAATATGGTCTTTTATTAAATGATGCTCCCATTATTTTACTCAAGTCAATAGCCCTTACTATTAACTCGGGAAAACCCGTTGCGTTGACATTCCTAGTGCACGAAGATCCCATCTTGCCCATTTCAAACCTTCGCTTTGGCGAACAATGAAAAATGAGTTGATTAGGTAGGCCGACAAACTTAATCCTCACCAATTGATAGCTCCTACTATCAACCTCAAATTTGACGAAGCCAACAAGCCAATCACACAATCCAATGGCCCCAACCACCGTCCTCAAGTGTGATTCTCAGTATCAGGAGAGTGGACACTACATGCCTCCACGTACACATAATATGTGTACTTCTCTAATTTGCCTATGACGCATTTATCAACCTTCTCTTTGGCGAACAAGCAAAACCGTCATTTTAAGTCGACCTATCACCATTAAGGAAAACTCCAATGCATTTTAACCTGCCATTGGTAGAAGTGTACCTTTCGCTTTGGCGAACAAGGTTTCGACGAATAGTGGTTTGATTAAAACCATGGTGATGGAAGGTTTACGTGACTTAATATCCTTTAATTGAGGGTTTGTTATTTAATGTCTCACCAAATTATTATCTTTGTTAGAATGACATCGTTTGGCATGTTATTGAACATTCAACCTTAGCATGTATTCTAAACAAAATATTAAAACGTGCCGTTACATGGCTCAACTAAAACTGATTTCCTTGAGCCTAGAGGAATTGGTAGGTCACCCAGGGGTCCTGTAATTAATATCTTGAGTCTTCAAGTACGATTGGCTCTTCCTTTGCTCTGCCTCAAGTACATTACAAAAACATCATACTAAATTTACAATAAAATTAATCTTAAAGTAATTTTACATCAATAAATTTAGAAACCTCGATTTACATTCGAGGGGAATGAGATGAGAAGAGAATGTACATCAAGAAGGGGAAGGAAGGCAGGACACGCAAACCCTATTTTTAAAACTTACAACCATACATACCCAAAATAATTTAAAACATTCACCATAGGTCATAGGGCTCATGTACCGGGCACCATGCAATATACAAACAAGTACATAGCATACATTTAAAAAACAATCAATTTTGAATTGGGTCGGTAAATTATTAATTACCCTCTTATATGTGCAGAATAATTATTGGCTTTATAGGTTATTAAAAAACTGTAGTTTGGTTCCTTCGCGAAAAATACAAAATTGGGACAGCAACAGACTTCGCCGCGGCGAATAATTCCAGTAAGTACGTTGCCGCGGTGAAGTCTGGAAATCCCAAAATGCACAGTTCGCCTTTTTTGCAGTTTTTCATGTAATAACACGAATCCAAGTCAAATCGAACGCACAAACATTCGACCAGGATACCAACCAACCAATATAACATTCATCAACACATTATTAAACCAATTTATCAATTGAATCATTCATTCAATAGTAGATTTTAGATTTTGCAGACTTAACAAAATAACATGCTTTCATGGCAGATTTTGTGCAGATTCATCAAGGCAACATGTTATCAATCAAATACATGTAATCAACCATTCACAAAAACTATAAAATCTGGTACCCTAGGCTCTGATACCACTATTAGGAAAATGATCATTTTATGGCAGCGGAAACAAAAATTTACATGATAGATTGTTCCTTAGAACCAAGATCAGGGTAAAAAAATTACAGTTTATATATTATAATCAAATCTGCAGAAAATCAGTTTAAAGGTTTAGAAACCATACCCACGTTTGGAGGCTCCTCCAATTTGTCTTGGAATGGGTTTCACTACCACCCAAGTGTAGGATCGAACCAATGTAGTCCACACGAAGACAACCTTAAGAAACTAAAGAGGGATTTGCTAGATCCTCTTTAACCTTTAAGAACCAAGATGAAAACAAATGAAATATTTTCTTCAAACAAAAAGAAATCTGGCATGAGAGAGAAGAAAAGGGGCTGGAATATTTGTTTTCAATGAAATGAATTAATCAATTTTAATATTTCTTAAAGTGTGCACTTATATAATGCACACTATACCCTATTCCATCATGGAATGAGCTTGTGCTCCAACCCAAACACCCCCTTTAAGATATTTTTAATTTTAATTTATCATTATCTCAATTAAATTAAATTAATTAATATATATATATTAACATTAACAATAATGATAATTTATTTAAATATATGCGAACACATATTTAAACGTAATCTCACTTATTTAATTTTAATATCAAATTAAATAAAGGCTACGACCTCAGCAAATTTAATTGCACTATGAAATTACCAAAATACCCTTTCGCCTAAAAAGACGAAAACGCCCCTCTTCTAAGCTAGCTTTTAAATTATCTTCTATGTGTGTGACTCATAGGCTCCTTATCATACCGGTAGTGTGTAGTATTACGATTAACACCAATTAATCGTCTCACTACACATAGACCAAGATTGGCCCCTAGTAAGGCATCATGGCCACCCAATAGATTCGGATTCAAAAGCGCTAACCTGTCAATGATATGGTTACTGTACAATCTGATCCTTTCATCATCCGTTATCTCCCAACCAGACCGAGGCATAGAAATAGTGTCAACCTTTGGTTACTCTTGATATTGTGTATTCAATTACTGGACCAATAACCTGAATAATAATCTTGATAGAACAACAGCTTAATCCCACTGTGGCCACAATTTTAGTGCCATTGCCATTTACTGAATTGCGCCATGAGATAACTTCTCCCGTACCCGAGAGTGATGAATCCTTTTTCTATCCACAATAGTCTTGATACACTCCTTGATGTAGCCAATCACCACCGTATTGACAGCTCTGAATAGAACTGCGTTAGGCTAGTGTCAAACTACACTAATCGGTGCACAAGGCGCTTCGGTGATCTCAAGTCTAAGGATCACATGCACCACCATTCGTTAGAGGATTTGTCCCATAGACACTAGGGTTACCATCCATATGGAATCCTCTGGTGGGTCAGTCCAATGAACTTACCTACAACAAGCACCCATGTGTTGCACCAGGTTGTCACCAAACAACCTTGACAAGTGAGATCAGTCACTGCCTTTCGACAAGTCTTACCGTATTAACTGTGCCCTTACTTCAAAATAATACTGGGGCTACGGACGTTTCTAGAATGGCCACCATATGTGTTCATAAGGGTTCTCACTATCAAGATTTGAAACACTTGATACCCTCGTCACGCTTCTATCATTCTAAGGACATATATCAATACATACAATGATGATTTACGTGATATAGAATAAAATGTCGTTTATTGATCAATGATCATTATTACAAAGAGTCAATTCTGCAATGATTGATTGGCTCTAGGGCATCTACTCTAACAATATGTGTAATTTAAACCTAGGATCTACAACAAGGCCTAATCCATATAAGAATGGAATATCTAACCAAATTTCTCGTATTTTTCTTCCATCTTTAAAACAATTTCCCTTAAAACATCATTATATCTATATTTAGCAAAAGTTTTGGAAATTTGAAGTAAAATATCTAACACTAAATTAGTAGTCGGATAATAAATACCACTTAATGTATTAGTACAATCATAAAAATTTTTAAGAAATGAATAAAAAAAGTTCACAAACCGCCCAATCATCATAGTTGACAACTTCCTCTGGATAGTGCTTCCGGTTGATGAAATTTGTAATTTGTTTTGTGATTGGCAAAACTTTTTCTAACATCAAGTAGGTGGAGTTCCAACGGATAGGCATGTCCGTACATAACTTCAAAGATCGAACCGATGTGTTCTCTTGCCTACAATATTTGAAATACTCCTACCATATTTTATTGCTACCACCGACAACAAATCCGATAGCCGCGCGCACCCTCTCCATCTTCGAATGTTTAGCATCTAAACCTGCTTTAACTATCAAATTGATGATGTGGCAAGCACATCTCTGGTGAAAAAATTTGCCTTCACCACGTGGATCCAATCCTATTTCAAATAAAGAGATTGTCGTGGTGTTAGCAGCTGCATTATCAAACGTTAGTGCTACAACTCTATCAGTTAATAGATATTCTTGTAAAACTTCAAGAATTGTAAAATAAATAGTCTTAGCACTATGTTTTTCATATAATGGTTTAAAACCCATCAATTTTTGTTGTAAACCCCAATTATGATCTAAGAAATGTACTGTGATAGTTAAAAAATATATTTTTGATCTACAAGCCCATATGTCTAATGTAAGTGCAATAGATATATTCCTAAAATTTTGAAATTCGATTTTAAGTTTATTATTTATTTTGTTATAAAGTTTTAGTATATCTCTTCTACTTGTACTTATACTAACAAGGGTATATGCTGGACAAAATGCAATTTTAATCATGTGCATAAAATAAGGATTTTCAGATAAACAAATGGGAGAGTCCGTAGCGTGCAACTATGAATCTTGTTATTTTCTCTCGTGCAACATGTGCATTGTATTGCCATGTTGAGAGAGTTGAGGATTGTGGATTAAAATTAAATTGAGTTTGAATTTGCCTACTTGGTCCGGTTGAAGATGTACTGGGCAGTTGCATTATTTGGGGGTGCTTTTTCTCCAAGTGTCGTCGCATCGTCGAAGTCCCCTTCTCAGTGCCAATAATGGTTCCAAAGAAATTACATACCCCACATGATTCTTCCCCCTCCCCATTTGTCTTTAGCCATTTTGACTTGGTGAAGTGTCGCCATACATCGGGCATGACCCTCTTTGATGGTTGGGGGGCTTGGGCTATGCCCGTGCCTGTTGACTCGCAACTCACATGTATTTGGCTACACCTCGTCCCAGCCGAATGTAGTTGTGGAATTGCAATTGCTGCCTCTAGAGGAAAGGGTGAAAATGGATTGAACCCTTTCTATTTCTTCGGTGGATGGAACGTAAAACTCATTTGGGGATGATCCTCCAAATGCATCATTTCAGGAATCCATTATGAATTTATGATAAAATAATAAATAATTAAAATTAAAAAAATTAAATAATAATATTAATAAGAGATGATATTAAAAAATAGAAAAAATTGAATAATATAAATAAATAAATAATATGAATAAATTATAAATATAAATATAAATTGAATGAGAATTTGATTGGAGACTTGGAGTAGAGAGTAGAGAGATTGAGTGGTGTGGAAAAAATGAGAGATTTGGGCCACACCCCCCTGCCCAAATGATAGCCAACGGTTATTAAACAAAAGTTACAATTTTTTTTTTTTAAATTTTGTCAAATTTCCTTTTAACCCTTATAATTTATTTTTATTTCAAAATTTATAGGGGATTTTATGTAATTATACAAGAGACTAAAAAGAAAATAATTAAAAAGGTTTGGGCTTGGGCCTTGGAGGAGGGCCCAGTGGAGGGACTAAGCCCTCCTCCTTAGCACAATACCTAATTAAATGATTAGAAATTTAATTAATTATAGCATTACATTATAAATTTATAATATGATTACTTAATTAATTATAATATTATATTATAAACATTAGTACAATACTTAATTAAATGATTAGAAATTTAATTAATTAAAACATTATATTATAAATAAATAATTACTTAATTAATAATAACATTACATTATATTATAATCACTTAATTAATTATAACATTAAATATTTAAATGATTACTTAATTAATTATAAATTTATAACATTACATTATAAACATTAGTAATTTACTACATTAGTACATTACTTATTTAAATGATTAAAAATTTAATTAATTATAACATTACATTATAGATTTATAGTATGATTACTTAATTAATTATAATATTTTATTATAAACATTAGTACAATACTTAATTAAATGATTAGAAATTTAATTAATTATAATATTAAATTATAGATTTTTAGTATGATTGTTTAATTAATTTAATTAATTGTTTGTGTTTTGGTTTTGATTGAGGAATTTTATGTGAATTGTGATTAATTGATTGAATTCAAATGTTGCCTAGAGATTAGACGATTTATGAGTCACATTGGACACAAATGAATGAGTAATCAAAATTTTTTAGGGGTATATTTGTAAACTTTTAAGGTATTTTTGTCATTTTTTAAACTAAAAGGGGGGTAATTGATTTTTTATAATTACCTGGGAAAGGAATCGGAACCTGCATTTTAGGTTTCGGTTCCTTGAATTTAAGAACTTGCACTATGCGGTTCTGGTTCCGGTTTCGGTTCCTTTTTTTGGGAACCTGCACTGTGTGGTTCAGGTTTCTGTTCTTCCAAAAAGTATAGGGTACCCGTAATCGCCCAACCCTTGAAAAACTGATGGATCTGCATAGAGAGGAAAAGAAAACGTGAAGGCTCGGATGACACCAGTGTAGTGTTGCTGTAGGCACTCAGAGAGTCAAGTCAGCGAGGTTGAAGGTATATTAGTGAAGGCTGAGAGCAGTAAGGATTACTAGAATAATGTAGCGGTTCTTGGGAGCAAGAACTTTTGAGACCTAGGTGCTATGGGTTATTTCTAAATGCCTAATGAAAGGGTTAGCCTCTGTTTATATAGTGAACCTAAGAGGTTGAAGTCCTAGTAGGACTTTGAGTCCTACATGGTAGTAAGATTCAAATTCAGAAGGAGTCTTGTGATTTGCCTTTATTAGATTAGGGTTACCACTCCTAGTAAGATTCTGGATCTTGACTAAAGTGGAAAGTAAATAGGATTCTAATTCCTATTCTGGGATTGTTGTGGGCTAATGAGCTGAGCCCCGATTTAGTTTAATTTGTAGGATAGCCCAACTCATAGAGTGGTTAGTTCACAAGATAGATTTAAGCATAGGTCCAATTGGAATTGGGCTAAGGCACTGGGCCATGATATGTTTATTTTGTTATTGGACATCGTCAAGCCTAATACGATTTTTGGCCTATACAGTTTATCTCCCACTCTCTAAGTTAAGGGATACTTAGCTTTGGAGATAGTTTGTCCCCCACTCTCCAGCCAATCGTGGGGATAAAAATCAATACATCATGGCCCTTTAGCTTTCGTTTGTGGTGAATTAACTAGGATTTTGGTCCTTATTGTGGACTGTTGTGGGTGAATGGGCTAGACCCAGTTCAGCTTAACTTGTGGGATTGCCCAATTCAAAGAGCATGCAGTTCACAAGGTATTCTAAGCGTGTGCTCAATTGGAATTGAGCCAAGGCCTTAGCCGTGACATATTTACGATATTATTGGACCTTGTTAGGTCCAATACGATTTTTAGCGCATACAGAGACAAACGAGCTTCGCAACCTTAAAGCCTTTATGCCAAACCAACCTTTACACCCTTCCAAGCCTTAAAGTCTAGGATTTATTTCCTTTGTCTATCCTTTTGACTCTTACTTCTTGTTGTTGCACATGGGAAACAATTTAATTTTGTTGTTTATTTTTCTCTCATCATATTTTGAACTCATATTATATATATCTTTACAAATTTCTTTTAATCATATTTGTGCTTATGTGAAATATGCTTGATGTGTTTGACGTACCTCTTCTTATTCATGACAAAAAGGAGGAGAAGAATGATAAGCAAAGAAGTTGTCATATTGAGTTGATATGCTGAAAAGTATATGTGGGGGAGAAGAATGTGAATTGATTGTTTATATTGAAGTGTTGTTTGTGTTGAGAAGGAAAGCATTTTCATGCTTATTGTAGTTGTGTATGGTATGCTTGTAGTAAGGGAGAGTTTTTGCTAAAATGTGTGTTCATTTTGATTGAAAGACTATTAAAGGATATGCTTGTTGATAGGGGGAGACTTTTGCATTTTTCTCAATGATTATGGAACTCAATTTTGCTTAGTTTTGTCATTAATCAAAAAGGGGGAGATTGTTGAGCTCTCATGTGTTTTGATGTGCCAAAACTAATAAAAAAGAGTGATTAATGCACTAACAATGTGCAATGGTATCACATAAGTAATAACAAAAATAAAAATGCAGATTTTCCAAGTGGAACGACCGTCCACATAGATGGGACATCTGTCTAATTCAGTTTTTCTAGAAAATAATCTCAAGTCAAGCCATTCCATTTTGGAACGACATCATTCCTTATGCAAATTCATAGTTTTTTCCAACATGAAGCAAAAATCCATTCAAGCAAACTCAAGTCAGAAATGGAATAACCAAACTGAACGTACCATTCTAGCAAGCTGTTCCAGACATGTCAAGACTTATTCTAAAAAAGGCTAACCCACATTCGCAAGCTAAACATTACTTGCAATGTACAAAGGAATGACCAAGAAGAATGACCATTCCTTCAACCTGTTCCACATGAACGACATTGTTCCTCTCCTCGTTTATAGCTCTGGAGTCTTGACATCTTTTGCAATCTAAAGAGGAATGTTCCATGGAGGAATGAGCGTTCCAAGCTGAGTCAAGATTTTAGACTTAGATTTTTCAAGATTAAGTCAAGGTTGAGAGAACATCAATTAAATTCATAACTACCTTAATGAACGCCTGTTCCCAGATTTCTTCAAGCCATTCCACAAAGGAACGATGCCATTCTAGGAATTCATTCAAGGTTTTGGAATTTTGGACATTAAGAGGTCCAAGATGGAACACCCGTTTGTAATAGAGGAATGACCATTTGTGATAGGGCAACGATCATTCCATATAGGGGATGACCATTCCAAATCCTAGATTTCAAAGAAAAGCGACCGTTGGTGTTCAGAACGCTCATTCCCGATGTTGGAACACTTGTTCCTCTGAGTTTTGCAACTTTTCAAAAGTGCATTAAATGCAGCAACAACTCTAATTTTCTGAGGGTTGGTAAAGACTTTATAAGGATGATTCATTGCAAGAAAACAAAAGAGAGAGAATAGTGCATTGTCCGACATTCAATTTTGCAAACCCTAGAGCTCAAAAATCCATCTCTCATTTGTATCAAACTAATATCTTTAGAGAGAATCTTTGAAACCATTGTGTATTAGCCTAAGTGATGAGAATGCAAAATGTCATATTTACCCCCCTTAATGCCTAGTCTTTTATACCTATTTGCTGCCTAAAATGTACTGATTTTTATTCTATTTTGACTTAGGGAGCAAATGGGAGCGTTAATGGCAAAACGGAACTAATTAAGTGAATTCGGACAGTTTTGACATTGTTTCGTATTTCGGGCATAACTATCTCATCTGAGCTCCGATTGAGATGATTCAAAATGGCTGTGGAACGCTAAGAAAGAGATATAAAATTTTTATGTTTTGAGTCTTTAGAGATACTGACTGAATCAAGGTTGTAATCGAGCTTGAAGTTGACGCACCTGCATTACCGACCCTGGAGCGTTCTGACTTGTTATGCAAGTCAGTCTATTATTGCACGTTTTGAAGACATACATGCTGCACGAAAATTACAGCTGGAAACACCACCTTCCTATTTTATTAGGACTCTATTTTATTTTATTTCCAATTAGAATTAAATTAGGATTAATGTTATTTTAGGATAGGAGAATATTTCTTTTAGGAGATTGAGTGGGATTTGAATTCTTAAATTAGATTTTAAAAGGGAGATCAGATTAGGTCTTGGGACCACGCCTCTCTCTCTTTTCCTCGCTGGAATTTTCTTTCTCTTGAGTTTTTGTGATGGCCATGAGCGGCTAGAACTTTTGTAACTTGGTCGAAGGAAACGGAAACCTCGGAATCAAATAAACTGTGAGATCTTTTTGTTTTTAGTGTTAAATTCATGTTTGAGTATTGAATGTTATTCTGTGCATATTTTCATGATTGATGCATTTAATTACTAGGAGGCCTACTAGTGTATTATTTGTTGAAATCTACTGCTAAGTTTGATATCAAATCCGTAATTGTTTGATCCCTCCAACTTGTGAAGCAATTAGGGTTAGTAATTTGCTGCGTCAGGAATTAGTAACCTTACGAAGAACATTCAACTAAATTAAATACAACCGCTTGTGTTTGTGTTGTTTAGCTTCATCGATCTCTCTAATTCTTAAGGCTGCCACTAGATTAAATCTTGAGCGCTTGTCTAGGGTTGTTTAGGGGTAAGATTAATTAGGATCGCTTGTTTCCTGATTAATTACAATTAAGGAGAGATAGGAAATTAGTTCCAACGGTGAATATTCAATGTGTGAATTGATTATCTTTGCATCAATGATCAGTAGTAAGATTCCGATGGTGGATGTTGACAGAGACCAAGTTCGTCATTTTGATTGAATTCAATTAAATTGTTTTTGTTTTTCTTGAGATTGTTTTCTGTTTTTACACAAACCCCCAAAGCCTTTTTTCACATCAAAGAAAATTCGGCTAGACACTCTTCGTGGGATCGACCCTTGCTTACCCTATTTACAGTTCAGTAGTTAGGTTCAGAAAATTTTAATTCTGGGTGCCTACGACAGCACGCCACTAAGTTAGAGGCAATCTTTCACAAAACATTTTATCTATTATCCTTAGGTGAAATCCTATAAATCTAGAGGTGAAATCATGTCAACCTATTATAGAGGCGAAATCTTGTGAAAACTATTATATTGGAGAAAATTTATTCTAGTAGAACTTTAAAGAGGTTGATTTGAAGAAGTTGATGTAAGAGTATCGTGATCAAAGCTCCGAACCACTATAAAATCTGTGAGCATTATCTCTTTTCTCTCTCATTTATTATTTCTCATTAACTTAGTTATTTATTGCTTATCATTGAAGTTATTCATTGTTCTTATTGTTGGGTAGTTGGAGGTTTAATTTTCCACATTAAATTTTTTAATCTCCTATTCGCCCCCCTTCTAGGAGTATTTGCCATTTAAGGTTTTACAATAACTTTTTTTTCCCCTATTTATCAGCCTTATTAAAACTCAATTATTCATTTTATTTCCATTTAAAGTATTATAATTAAATCTTGGATAAGTCCTCAAGTATTTTCGAGCAAATA
Source organism: Pistacia atlantica (assembly GCA_026229545.1). Taxonomy (NCBI): domain Eukaryota; kingdom Viridiplantae; phylum Streptophyta; class Magnoliopsida; order Sapindales; family Anacardiaceae; genus Pistacia; species Pistacia atlantica. Next base: position 21,387,839 of record CM047908.1, read on the forward strand.
ATTTTCTAGTTCTAAAAGGTAAAATACGTGTTATCTTAGTTTGTTATTTCTTTTTATAGCTTGTTAATTTTATCAAAAAAGAGAATAGTATTATGTTTTATTAAGAAGAACTCAATTGAGGCATTTTTTCATTATTTTTCAACTTAAAATTCATGAAAATGCCTCTCTTTATAAAGGAGTTTATACTTTAAGGAGAGGATTTGATTCCAGTTGTTTCAGTTTTAGAGAACTCATAATAAACCTACATGCATGGTTTTTTTTTTTTTTCAACAGATAACTAAAATTCATCAAAATCCCTCTCTTTATAAAGGAATTTCTGTAAATCTTTTGCTTTTGAATTTCATCAAACATCTTGAGCATTTTTTACACTTTTAAACTCATTTGAGTGATGTTTTCCAAATGATTTATGGAAAAGAAAAATTGATTGTTGCTAGTTTTGGAAATCAACATTTTTCTTCACAGTGTTAGGTGTTCTTACCGCACAATGTCAAGCCGAACTGGCTTCCAGGATTTCAATCCTTTTTCATTTATTTTCGTTTAAATATGAATTTTCGTCACGATCAATTGAGTAATTGACTTTCGTAGTAAACTTTTCTCAAATTTGCCTTCATCTTTCTTTTGATTAAAATTAGTTGTGCAACGTCACGATTAGACACTTTTCAGAACAAACTAAAGAAAGTCGTGAATTGGTTCACACCACTACTAAGATTCAATGGATTAAGAAGAAAAAAGCAGCAAATAATCAAAATTTCCTAGAGGCATGTTATCTACCCCGACAACTACATTAGAGTTAGTTAACGATTCATCAGAATTGAATTGCTAAAAGGAAGGCCATTTACTCATAAAATAGCACCAAAATAGCGATTTTACCTATGTTAGAGCCAAAAATCGTCCTTGGCCCAAATAGAAAAACGGGACTGATAGTAAAGGAGAAGCCAAGCCCAATCTCGATGCGACCCAATTCGGATTAGGTCCATTTGATACAAGATACAGCCAGCCCAAACTACCTGGGCACAAGCCTCCTAATCCCAGTCCATTCCCTTAGGTCCATGGACGAGCCTAGAGCCCACGGCCCCTTTACAATATTTTCCTATTCTTGAACAATCTCCTATTCGAGGTCACCTTCCTGTTCAGAACACTTTCCTACTCGAAGTTACTTTTCCTAATCAGGATCACCTTCCTATCCAGACACTGGTAAGACAGCTTACGACCCTAATTCTTCTAGGGTTTGCATCAAAGTTACATTAGGGACTCCTACTGTTAGAGTAGATGCCCTAGAGCCAATCAATTATTGTAGAATTGACTCTTTGTAATAATGTTCATTAATCAATAATAAAAGGCATTTTATTCTATATCGCGTAAATCATTATTATTGCAATATGTATTGATATATGTCCTTAGAATGGTAGAACCGTGATGAGAGTATCAAGTGTTTCAAATCTTGATAGTGAGAACCCTATGAGCACATATGGTGGCCATTCTAGAAACGCTCCGTAGCCCCAAGATTATTCTCGAAGTAAGGGCACGTATAATACGCAAGAAGGCATCATAGTGAACACGCGCAAAAGGCAAAGGATCGATCTCACTTGTCAAGGTTGTTTGGTGACAACTTGGTGCAACACATGGGTGCTTGTTGTAGGCGGATATACCGCAAGAAGTTCACCGGACTGACCCACCAAAGGATTCCATATGAATGGTAACCCCAGTGTCTATGGAACAAATCCTCTAACGAATGGTGGTGCATGTGATCCTTAGACTTGAGATCACCGGAGGCCTTGTGCACCGGATTGGTACAGTTTGACACTAGCCTAACGCAGTTCTATTCAGAGCTGTCAGTATGGTGGTGATTGGCTATATCAAGAAGTGTATCAAGACTATGGTGGATTGACAAAGGATTCATCACTCCCGGGTACGGGAGAAGTTATCTCACGAAAAATTCAGTATATGGCAATGACACTGAAACTGTGGCCACAGTGGGATTGAGTTGTTGCTCTATCCAGATTATAATACGGGTCATTGGTCCAGAAACTGAATATATAATATCGAGAGTAACCGAAGGTTGACACTATTTCTATGCTATCGTCTCGTCGTGATAACGTATGATGAAAGGATCGTATTGTACGGTAACCATATCGCTTGACGGTAGCTACTTTGTTGAATCCAATCTATCGGGGCCTATGATGCCTTCCTAGGGGCCAATCTTGGTCTGTGTATTAGTGAGACGATTAATTGGTGTTAATTGCGATACTATACACTACCGGTATGATAAGGAGCCTATGGGTCACACACATAGAAGATAAGTTAAGAGCCAAGAAGAAAGAAGGGCGTTTTCGTCTTTTTGGGCGAAGGGGTATTTTGGTAATTTCACAGTGCAATTAAATTTGCTGAGGTCGTAGCCTTTTTATTTAATTTGTTAAAAATTAAATAAGTGAAATTACGGTTGAATGTGTGTTCGCACATATTCAAATAAATTATCATTATTGTTAAATGTTAATATATATATTAAATATATATTAATTGATTTTTTTAATTGAAATAATGATGAAATAAATAAAATATCTAATTTGGGAGTGTTTGGCAACATGGGGTGTTTGGGTTGGAGTCCAAGCCCATTCCATGTGGGAATAGGGCAACTTGGTTTGCCTATAAAAAGAATAGTGTCTGTGTGTTTTATTAAGGAATTCATTTTGCCCTTTTGAAAAACAAAAGAAAACACAACACCCCATACACTCTCCCATGCCCCTTTCACTGTTCCATTGAAAAACAAACATTTTGTTTTTCTTCTTGATTTCTTAAGGCCAAGGAGGATCTAGCAAATCCCTCATTGGTTCTTGTTGATTGTCTTCGTGTGGACCTCTACGATTCGATCCTACACTTGGATCGGTAGCAAACACATTCAAAGACAACATTGGTGGAGCCTCCAAACGTGGATATGAATCTAAACCTTTGGATTTATTTTTCTGCAGATTCTTATAAATATAAACTGTAATTTTCTATGCCCTGATTTTGGGTTCTAAGGAACGATCCATGGTTGTAAATTTTTGTTTTTCCGCTGCGCAACCGGGTCGTTTCCTTATAGTGGTATCAGAGCCTAGGGTACTAGATTTATAGTTATTGAATGGTTGATACATGTATTTGTTGATAACATGCTGCCTTGATGAATCTGCCATGAAAAACCCAGATTTTGTTAAAACTGAAAAATCTGTAAATCCACTGTTGAATGAGTGATTCAAATGATAAACTGGTTTAATAATGTGTTGATGAATGTTATATTGGTTGGTTAATATCCTAGTTGAACGTATGTGCGTTTGATTTTATTTGGATTAGTGTTTATACACAAAAACTGCAAAAACGCGAACTGTATGAATTGGGGATTTCCAGGTTTTGCCGCGGCGAAGATAAAACCTTCGACGCGGCAAAGTCTGTGGCGGCTAGACCTAATTTAAATCCTCGCCGCGGCGAAGATAAAACCTTTGCCGCGGTGAAGTATGCAGCAGGGAAGTGCATACTGTAAATCCTCGCCGCGGCAAAGATAAAACCTTCGCCGAGGCGAAGGCTGTAGCTTTACCAATTCTGTATTTTTGCAAAGGGACTAATCTGCAGTTTTTAATAACCTATAAAGCCAATGTACATTCTGCACATTTAAGAGGGTAATAAATTAATTAACCCACCCGATTCAAAATTGATTATTTTTGAAATGTATGCTTTGTACTTGTTTGTATATTGCATGGTACGCGGTACATGAGCCTTAGACCTAAGGGTGAATGTTTTAAATTATTTTGGGTATGTATGGCTGTAATATTTTAAATAGGGCCTGCGTGTCTTGCCTTCTCTCTTCTTCGTAATGTACATTCTTTTCTCATCTCATTCCCCTCGAATGTAAATCGAGGTTTCTAAATTTGTTGATGTAAAATTAGTTTATTATTAATTTTATTGTAAATTTAGAATGATGTTTTTGTAATGTACCTGGAGACGGAGCGAAGGACGAGGCAACCATACTTGAAGACTTAAGATATTTGTTACAAGATCCCTAGGTGACCCACCGATCCCTCTAGGCTCGAGGAGATCGGTTTTAGTTAGGCCATGTACCGGCACGTTTAATATTTTGTTTAGAATGCATGCTAAGGTTGAATGTTGAATAACATGCCAAACAATGTCATTCTAACAAAGATAATAATCTGATGAGACATTAAATAACAAACCCCTCAACTAAGTATATTAAGTCACGAATGCCTTCCATCACCATGGTTTTAATCAAACCACTGTTCATCGAAACCTTGTTTGCCAAAGCGAAGGGTACACTTCTACCAGTGGGAGGTTAAAATTCATTGGAGTTTTCCTTAATGGTGATGGGTCGACTTAAAATGACGGTTTTGCTTGTTCGCCAAAGCGAAGGTTGATAAACGCGTCATAGGCAGTACACATATTATGTGTACGTGGTGACATGTAGTGTCCACTCTACTAATACTGAGAATCACACTTGAGGACAATGGTTGGAGCCATTGAATTGTGTGATTGGCTTGTTGGCTTTTTCACATTTGAGGTTGATAGTGGGAGCTATCAATTGGTGTGGATTAAGTTTGTTGGCCTACCTAATCAACCCATTTTGGCTTGTTCGCCAAAGCGAAGGTTAGAAATGGGCAAGATGGGATCTTGGTCACTAGGAAAGCCAACGGGCTTTCCCGAGTTAATAGTGAGGGCTATTGACTTTAATAAAATAGTGGGAGCATCGTTTAATAAAAGACCATATTAAATAATAATGAACTTTATAATAACTTTATCTTTTCTGCAATTGTAGATTCACCGAAAATGAGCATTATGAACCTGCGACCGATAATCGAAAAAGAAAACAGGTTGGATGGATCCAATTTCTCGATCGGTATCGTAATCTTGGATTATACTTAAGTCGAAAAGAAATTGTATATCCTTGAAAAGCCATACATGGCTGAGCCTGATCCTGATGCCACTCAGGAAGTTAAAGATACTTATCAAAAGTTCCTTGATGATGCTGATAGCGTACAATGCTTGATGTTAGCATCGATGACACCTATCTTTCAGCAATGACAAGATGATAATATGAATGCTTCTTCCATAATTCTACACCTCAAGGAGCTTTACGAAACAAATGCTTGACATGAGAGGTACAAGGTGTCGAAAGCACTGTTTGGGAGTCGTCTGACTGAGGGTGCCCAAGTTGGTCCTCATGTGCTCAAAATGATCGAGCACATAGAGGCTTGAGACTTTGGGATGTGGCTTGGATGCGGAATTACAAATGGATTTAATTCTGCAATCCTTGCCTGACTCATATGCTCCTTTCATAATGAATTTCAATATGAACACGATGGAGAAAACCCTGTCAGAACTTCTAAACATGCTGAGGACTGCAGAGCGGGACTTGAAAAAGTCCAAGCCTCGCTTTTACCGGTTCAAGCCGCTAGTAAAGCAAAGGGCGGGTAACGGCAAGGGTAAGGTTGGCCAAGGCCAAACCCTGCCGCCTCCCTTTGTTGCGATGCCTTGCTCTTGGTCCCTGTAGCTGGCATGTAGGAAAGGGCAAGGTAGTCTCGCTTTTTTCTTTTTGTGGCAAGCGGCCACGGGAGGAAACACTACAAGGCTTTCCTCGCAAGCAAGAAGAAGTCAGAGGCTATGACTTTAGGTACTTTCATGATTGAGATTAACTTCTCTCCCTCAACATCTTGGGTCATGGACACAGGATGTGGTACTCATATTTGTACTGATGTGCAGGGACTAAGGCAGAGTAGAGTGCTCGCCAAGGGAGAGGTGGACCTACGAGTTGGAAATGGAGCACATGTGGCTGCATTAGCTGTAGGGACTTATTGTTTATCTTTGCCTACAGGCTTATTGTTGGAACTACATAACTGTTATCACGTACCTTCTATTTCTAGAAATATTATTTCAGTATCCGTTTTGGATAATATGGGGTATCATTTTGAGATATCTAATGGATTGTTGTCCTTTAGTTTGAATGGTATTCTATTTGGAATTGCAAGGTTATATAATGGATTATATGTTCTTGATTTAAACAATAAAGATATTCTCAATATTGAAACCAAGAAAGTTAAACATAGCGATCAAAACCAAACATATCTCTGGCATTGTAGATTGTGTCATGTTAATAAGACTCGCATTGCAAAACTTCAAAAGGGTGGAGTTTTGGCCCCTTTTGACTTCTAGTCATTTGAGGTATGCGAGTCATGCCTTTTAGGCAAGATGACCAAGTCTCCTTTCACAGGACAAGGTGAAAGGGCTACTGAACTGTTAGGCATCATCCATAGTGATGTATGTGGTCCACTAACAGTTGAAGCCAGAGGTGGATATTCATACTTCATCACATTTACTGATGATTTTAGTAGATATGGTTATGTCTACCTTATGAGACATAAATCTGAACCTTTGATAAATTCAAGGAATTCAGGAATGAAGTATAGAATATGTTGGGCAAAAGTATTAAAGCTCTTCGGTCGGATCGGAGGTGAATACTTAAGCTCGGGGTTTTCCCTTTTAGTACTGAAGGAATGTGGGATAGTATCACAACTCACCCTCCTTATACACCCCAACACAATGGAGTGTCGAAAGGAGGAATAGGACCTTACTTGACATGGTTAGGTCCATGATGAGTTTTAGTGATTTACTCGCATCGTTACGGGGTTATGCCCTAGAGACGCGATGTTTTGAACCGTGCGCCAAAGTCTCAGAGATAAGACTCCGTATGAGCTATGGAGTGGGCGAAAGCCCAACTTGTCTTATCTAAGGATTTGGGGTTGCGAAGCTTATGTCAAGAAATTGACTTCGAACAAGCTGGGTCCAAAATCCCGTAAATGTATATTTGTGGGGTATCCAAAGGATACCTTTAGGAAACGACTTGGTTGCGCAGCTGAAAACAAAAATTTTACAACCACGGATCGTTCCTTAGAACCCAAAATCAAGGCACAAATTTTACAGTTTATGCATAATATAAGAATCTGCAGAAAAATAAATCCAAAGGTTTGAGAAACCATACCCACGTTGGAGGTTCCACCAATATTGCCTCTGAACGTGTTTGCTACCGATCCAAGTGTAGGATCGAACCAAGAAGTCCACACGAAGACAACCACCAAGAACCAAGGAGTGATTTGCTAGATCCTCCTTGGCCTTAAGAAATCAAGAAGAAAATGAGTATTTGATTTTTCAATCAAAAGGATGAAAGTGGCGTGGGAGAGTCTCCAAAAGGCTGCTGTGTGTGTTTTCTTTTCTTTAATCAAAAAGGCAGAAAAATCCATTCATTAATAAAACACACTATTCTTTTTATAGGCAAACCAAGTTGCCCTATTCCCACATGGAATGGGCTTGGACTCCAACCCAAACACCCCATGTTGCCAAACACTCCCAAATTAGATATTTTATTTATTTCATCATTATTTCAATTAAAAATCAATTAATATATATTTAATATATATATTAACATTTAACAATAATGATAATTTATTTGAATATGTGAACACACATTCAACCGTAATTTCACTTATTTAATTTTTATCAAATTAAATAAAAACGCTACGACCTCAGTAAATTTAATTGCAATGTGAAATTACCAAAATACCCCTTCACCCAAAAAGACGAAAACGCCTTTCTTTCTTCTTGGCTCTTAAATTATCTTCTATGTGTGTGACCCATAGGCTCCTTATCATACCGGTAGTGTATAGTTTCGCGATTAACACCAATTAATCGTCTCACTAATACACAGACCAAGATTGGCCCCTAGCAAGGCATCATGGCCACCCGATAGATTCGGTTGAGAAAGAGAGCACTGTCAACGATATGGTTACCGTACAATACTCCTTTCATCATACGTTATCTCGATGACGAAGGCATAGAAATAGTGTCAACCTTCGATTACTCGATATTATATATTCGTTTCTAGACCAATGACCCGTATTATAACTGGATAGAGCAACAACTCAATCCCAATGCCTTACGCTGTCATTGCCATACGAATTGCGCCGTGAGATAACTTCTCGTACCGGGAGTGATGAATCCTTTGTCAATCCACCATAGTCTTGATACACTCCTTCGATATAGCCAATCACCACCGTATCGATGCTCGAATAGAATCACAGTTAGGCTAGTGTCAAAGCTGTACCAATCGGTGCACAAGGTGCTCCGGTGATCTCAAGTCTAAGGATCACATGCACCACCATTCGTTAGAGGATTTGTTCCATAGACACTAGGGTTACCATCCATATGGAATCCTCTGGTGGGTCAGTCCAGTGAACTTGCTGCGGTATATCCGCCTACAACAAGCGCCCATGTGTTGCACCAAGTTGTCATCGAACAACCTTGACAAGTGAGATCAGTCACTGCCTTTCGATAGGGTCGTTCAACACTATGATAGCCTTACCGTATTATCTGTGCCCTTACTTTAGAATAATACTAGGGCTACGGACATTTCTAGAATGGCCACCATATGTGCTCATAGGGTTCTCACTATCAAGATTTGAAACACTTGATATCCTCGTCACGGTTCTACCATTCTAAGGACATATATCAATACATATTGCAATAATAATGATTTACGCGATATAGAATAAAATGCCTTTTATTATTGATTAATGAACATTATTACAAAGAATCAATTCTACAATAATTGATTGGCTCTAGGGCATCTACTCTAACAATCTCCTACTTGCACTATAACCAATCATTCATGTATTTAATACCAAATGATTTCAAGTGCCTTTCATGCTTCTGCTGCGACAGAGGCTTTGTCAGTGGATCTGCGAGATTGTCATCAGTATGCACTTTATTAATCTGCACATCTTTCCTCTCAACTATCTCTATGATGAGATGGAATCGTCTGAGTATGTGTCTGGACTTCTGATGAGACCGTGGTTCCCTAGCTTGAGCAATTGCTCCATTGTTGTCACAATAGATGTCTATAGGATCAACAATCGTAGGAACCACACCAAGTTCAATGACGAACGTCTTAATCCAGACTGCCTCTTTGGCCGCATCTGACAATGCAATATACTCAGCCTCCATTGTAGAGTCCGCTATAGTACTTTGCTTGGAGCTCTTCCACCTCATTGCACTGCCATTGAGACAAAATATAAACCCTAATTGTGATCGATAATCGTCTTTATCCGTTTGGAAACTAGCATCACTATATCCTCTTACAGTGAGTTCATCTTCCCCTCCATAAACCAAGAACATATCCTTAGTCCTCTTCAGTACTTAAGAATATTCTTGACAGCCATCCAGTTGACGCTCACCTGGATCCGATTGATATCAACTACAAGTGCTCAAGGCACATGAGACATCAATCCGAGTACATAGCATGGCATACATAATGGATCCAATTGTTGATGCATATGGGATCCTCTTCATCCTATCTCTCTCATCTTGTGTTTTAGGACACAATTCCTTAGAGAGATAAACACCATGTGACATCGGAAGAAATCCTTTCGGATTCTTCTTCCATCTTGAATCGTTTCAATACTTTGTCAATATATGCACTCTGACTTAGGCCAAGCAACCTACCCGATCTATCACGATAGATCTTTATACCAAGGATGTAGGTTGCTTCCCCTAAGTCTTTCATGGAGAAACACTTGGATAACCAAGTTTTTACCGACTGCAAGTTTGGTATATCATTCCCGATCAGAAGTATGTCATCGACATACAACACTAGGAATGCTCTGCGCTCCCACTCACTTTCTTGTAAACACATGGGCTCATCTTCGTTTTTGATAAAACCGAATTCTTTTACGGCCTCATCAAAACGAATGTTCCAGCTCCTTGAAGCTTGCTTGAGTCCATAAATGGATCTCAGCAACTTGCATACCTTATTAGCTTGACTATCAAGAACGAAACCATCAGGTTGTGTCATATACACATCCTCCTCAAGGTTTCCGTTCAGGAAAGCAATTTTGACATCCATTTGCCAAATCCCATAGTCATGATATGCAGCAATTGGAAGCATAATCCGGATGGATTTAATCATGGCAACCGGCGAAAAGGTTTCTTCATAGTCAATGCCATGAATTTGTTTGAAACCTTTGGCAACCAGCCGTGCTTTATAAGTATGCACGTTGCCATCCATGTTAGTCTTCTTCTTGAAGACCCATTTACACCCTATGGGTTTTATCCTTTCAGGTGGTTCCACTAGAGACCACACTTGGTTTTGGTACATGGAGTCCATCTCAGATTTCATGGCTTCAAGCCATTTAACGGAATCTGGATCCGATATAGCGTCTTCGTAGGTTCTGGGTTCATCGTCTTGGTAGACTAGTACGTCACCATGTTGAGTCACGAGATAACCGTATCTCTCGGGCTCATGGCGGACTCTCCTAGATCTACGTAGCTCTTGTGCTACCTGAGGTGGTTCACTTTGATCCACAAGTTGTGGAGTAACCTCCTCATGATGCTCAACCACTCCTTGTGGCACATCATCCCGTCCTTCGTCTAGTATATCTTATGGTTCTAGAACTTCATCGAGTTCTACTTTTCTCCCACTAGTACTTCTTAGAAAATGTTCCTTTTCTAGGAAGACACCAGATCGAGCAACAAAGATTTTGCGCTCTTCTGGGTGGTAGAATTTGTTAGAGTAGATGCCCTTGAGCCAACCAATTATTGTAGAATTGACTCTTTGTAATAATGTTCATTAATCAATAATAAAAGGCATTTTATTCTATATCGCGAAAATCATTATTATTGCAATATGTATTGATATATGTCCTTAGAATGGTAGAACCGTGACGAGGGTATCAAGTGTTTCAAATCTTGATAGTGAGAACCCTATGAGCACATATGGTGGCCATTCTACGCGTAGCCCCGCCCCAGATTATTCTGAAGTAAGGGCACGTATAATACGGTAAGGCTATCATAGTGTTGAACGACCTGCAAAGGCGGTTGGATCGATCTCACTTGTCAAGGTTGTTTGGTGACAACTTGGTGCAACACATGGGTGCTTGTTGTAGGCGGATATACCGTAGCAAGTTCACTGGACTGACCCACCAGAGGATTCCATATGGATGGTAACCCCAGTGTCTATGGAACAAATCCTTTAACGAATGGTGGTGCATGTGATCCTTAGACTTGAGATCACCGGAGTGCCTTGTGCACGATTGGTACGCTTTGACACTAACCTAACGTTGTTCTATTGTGTGCAAGATGGTGGTGATTGGCTATATCAAGAAGTGTATCAAGACTATGATGGATTGACAAAGGATTCATCACTCTCAGGTACGGGAGAAGTTATCTCACGGCGCAATTCAGTATATGGCAATGACATTGAAACTGTGGCCACAGTGGGATTGAGTTGTTGCTCTCCCGGATTATAATACGGGTCATTGGTCCAAGGCCGAATATATAATATCGAGAGTAACCGAAGGTTGACACTATTTCTATGCCTTCTCGCTTCTTCGAGATAATGCATGATGAAAGGATCGTATTGTACTTGTTCCATATCGCTATGGTAGCTACTTTGTCAATCCAAATCTATCGAGTGGCCGATGTCAAGCTGTGGGCTAATCTTTGTCTCTGTATTATGGAGACGATTAATTGGTGTTAATCGGGATACTATACACTACCGGTATGATGAGGAGCCTATGAGTCACACACATTAAAGATAATTTACGAGCCAAGAAGAAAGAAGGGCGTTTTTGTCTTTTTGGGCGAAGGGGTATTTTGGTAATTTCACAGTACAATTAAATTTGCTGAGGTCGTAGCCTTTTTATTTAATTTGTTAAAAATTAAATAAGTGAAATTACGATTGAATGTGTGTTCGCACATATTCAAATAAATTATCATTATTGTTAAATGTTAATATATATATTAAATATATATTAATTGATTTTTTTAATTGAAATAATGATGAAATAAATAAAATATGTAATTTGGGAGTGTTTGGCAACATGGGGTGTTTGGGTTGGAGCCCAAGCCCATTCCATGTGGGAATAGGGCAACTTGGTTTGCCTATAAAAAGAATAGTGTTTGTGTGTTTTATTAAGGAATTCATTTTGCCCTTTTGAAAAACAAAAGAAAACACAACACCCCATACACTCTCCCACGCCCCTTTCACTGTTCCATTGAAAAACAAACATTTTGTTTTTCTTCTTGATTTCTTAAGGCCAAGGAGGATCTAGCAAATCCCTCATTGGTTCTTGTTGATTGTCTTCGTGTGGACCTCTACGGTTCGATCCTACACTTGGATTGGTAGCAAACACATTCAGAGACAACATTGGTGGAGCCTCCAAACGTGGGTATGAATCTAAACCTTTGGATTTATTTTTCTGCAGATTCTTATAGATATATACTGTAATTTTCTATGCCCTGATTTTGGGTTCTAAGGAACAATCCATGGTTGTAAATTTTTGTTTTTCCGCTGCGCAACCGGGTCGTTTCCTTACACCTACTCCCACCAGGATTAGAAGATAGGATAGTCGCTATATAAACAGAGGTCAGCCCTCTCACAAGGGACACATTACATTACACCTTCACACCTGAAGCTCTTACTTGAGAGCTTCACATCACTGTCGTAGTCACAGTCTCCGACTAGACTTCTGGTAACCTCTCTACTCCCTAGCCCTCACTATACTAGCCTCTTTCAGCCTTGTTGACTTGAGCGTCAGAGTGCCTACGAAAAACACCACCCCGGTGTTTTCCGTTCACTACACGCTTGTTTCTCTACGTGTGCAGGTGCAGCGGATCGCTAGTGGCCTCAACCTCACGGGATCAAACCCACCTTCCGTACAGGTAGATTTTTACGTCTACAGTTTGGCACCCACCGTGGGGCCTCTAGCAATCATTCGGCTCGACAAACCTTGCTACGTGGAGGAACTTTCCATGGCTGACAACTCCAACAACGCTAATCCCGGCCTCGAGGCCAAACTAGAGGCTTTGACCGCCTTCATGCAACAAAACTCAGACAAAGTAGTCACACTGGAAGCCGAGAACGATGCAATCCGGACCGAAAACGCGTCCATCAAGGCAGAAAACCAGTCTCTTAAGGAGAAGGTGAGTCAATGCTATGATCTAGAGTTTCTGCTTGGCCAAGCACCCCCCAATCGGTTTCGCGCCCCTGTTCCATCCATGTAATCCCTCCACACACCAGAGCACCGACCCTTGGTCTCTGGCAAAAGGACGCGTCCATTAAACCCTCGGTGGTTGATGATTCTCGTGACACATGGAAATAAGGATATGCCAATAGAACACCATTCAGCTGACCCATCCCAGCCTCAAGATCAAGACCATCCAGTGATAGAAAGCCCGAACCTGCAAGACCAACCCATTCTTACTGTCCCACCTTACCTCCAGTCAACCTTCCCAACACAAACCCCATTCGGCTCGGCTCGGCTCGGCTCACCCCCACGGGTTGAACGGCCAAACCCAACAAACCATAGCACTTGAGCCCATCCATCCTGATGGACCGAGTGACTACCAGACGACTCCACTGACCATTCATGTAAGGCGAAACACCAAAATTGTTACTATGGGAGTCATCCAACCAGAAGGAATGAACGAAGATCCAGGCTACCAGGGTGTGCACGAAGCAATGAATCACCAAATCACACCACGCAGGACGATCCAACGGAATGTGCCGAAGACAATTGCAAATGCCGACGCGGTCAAGCGGGATGACGGGATGACGGGATGACCTAGTGGCGTCCTCTTCTCCTATGGAACAGGTACTAGCCAAGAGATTGGCCGATGTGGAAGCAGTGATGAGACGTATCCCAGGAATACCAGTCCCAACCAAGAAGAGCAGGCCCTACTATTATGCGGATCCACCCTTTGTGGATAAGATCGCCCTAGCCGACATGCCTTAGAAGTTCACCATCCCGAACATGAAACTGTACGATGGCACAACCGACTCGAACGATCACATAGCCTCGTACAAGCAGCGGATGTTCACGGTCTCAATACCCCGACCGTTGAGGGAAGCCTGGATGTGCAAAAGTTTCGGTTCGAGCTTATTCGGCCTGACACTCCAATGGTACACGAATCTCCCAAACAGATCCATCGACTCATTCGCCCAACTCACCGTCACCTTTGTGGAACAGTTTGCCAGCAGCAAGAAACTCGAGAAGCTGTTAGCCGACCTATACAAAGTATACCAGAGAAGGGATAAGCCACTGAGAGAGTATGTCAGCAAGTTCAACAAAGAGAAGATTTCCATCCCTACATGTAATCTTGAGACAGCTGTGGATGCCTTCAGGAAGGGTCTCCTCCCGGACGGAGAACTATACAAAGAGCTTACAAAGCTGGGTTGTACCACAATGGAAGACGCCCTGGCCCGGGCAATGATCTAGACAAGATGGCAGGAGGATGAGATAAATCGGACGGTTCACTTCTTCGTGATACTCAAGGCAGACAGAAGCCGTGAGCATGGCTATGCGGAGCACCGCTAACAACCCCACGTACGTAATTCAAGCAGAATCAGGAAACCATACAATCGCCACCAATGCAACCGAGAGTGCAGCTTCTTGTATCAACCATACAAAATACCTGAATATAGCCTCAATGTCGAACCAACCCAGGTTGTCGTGATTATGAAAGGAATAGGATCCACTGTTAAGTGGCCAGGCAAGCTCAATCCCGAGGCAAGGAGAGACAAGACCAAATGGTGCAAGTTCCATGGCGATCATGGGTACAACACCGCAGACTGCACCACCTTACGACTAGAGGTCACTACACTTCTAAAGAGGGGACATCTTCGAGATCTGCTAACCGATAAGGGGAAAAACACCATTAGCCAATAAAAGTTCAAAAGAACCATCACCACCTCCGCGAGAACCTACACCAAAAGGATTTTGTTCGCTCATCTCCGGAGGATCAGAGATCAGTGGGGTAAGTTACTCATCAGCCAAGCGATATGCCAGAGCCAACCACCATCATGAAGTCCAGTCCATCCATTCGGTCTCACGGTCACACACCCATCAGGTAATTCAATTTGAAGATAATGAGCTGGTCACCTTGGCCGCTCCTCATCACGATGCTCTAGTCGTCTCCTTGCAGATCGCCAACATCCTAGTGAAAAGAGTATTCGTAGATGGAGGCTCTTCAGCAAACATCCTATTCCTTGAAGCAGTGAAGGCTATGGGACCTTGAGGCAAACATCAACAGATACTCTAGTTGGTTTCAGCTCAAGCATATATCCTATCGGGAGATCATCCTCCCTATCTACGAAAGAAGTGAACAAACGTATCATTTTTTCGGTAATTGACTACCCTCACCATAATGTCATCTTCCCAATATTCCGGATCCTCCACGATACGCGGTGCATCTACCTTCCACCTGCATTTCATCGCTTTTCCAACCAAGTGGGGGGTACAAGAGATCAAGAGCTACCCCAAAACTTCCAGAGATTGCTACAAGAATGCCTTTAAAGGCAAGGGTAACTCTTCATAGCAATTATAGTCTCATCCAACCCCACCGATCGAGCCGGATCAACCATCTATGGAAGAGTTGGATGAAGTGCAGATACATCTGGACGACCTCGAGAGAAAGACACACATAGGGTCCCGCCTCAAGTTCAAGACAAGAGAGAAGCTGATAGAATTCCTCAAACAGAACCAAGACTATTTCACTTGGTCCCACGCCGACATGACCGGAGTCAGTCTATAAGCAATGGTCCACCAGCTCAAGGTAGACCTAGATCACCCACCAGTGAAACAGAAGAGAAGGAAATTCACACCAGAGCATAACCGAATTGTCAACGAAGAGGTCGAGAAGCTCCTGAGCAATGGTATGATCAAAGAGGTCCACTACCCCGAATGGCTGGCGAATGTCGTGGTCGTAAAGAAAAAGAATGGGAAATGGAGAGTGTGCATCGACTTCACAGACTTGAACAAAGCCTGCCCCAAGGATTCCTTCCTGCTCTCACATAACGACATGATGGTCGATGCGACCATAGGTCATGAGCTCCTTAGTTTCATAGATGTTTTCTCAGGGTACAACCAGATCTTGATGCACCCAGACGACCAAGAGAAGACAACCTTCATCACGGAAATGGGATCTATTGCTATAAGGTGATGCCATTCGGCCTGAAGAACACTTGGGCCACCTGCCAGTGGCTGGTCAACAAGATGTTTGCCAAGTAACTCGGAGACACCACAGAGGTATACATCGACGACATGCTCGCAAGTCACTGATTGCCGAACAACACCTCGACCACCTTAGCCACGCATTCGCCGTCCTTAGGAAGTACAACATGAAGCTAAATCCAGCTAAGTGCTCATTCGGGGTCTTGTCAGGTAATTTGTACATGGTACAGGGATAGAAGCCAACCCTGCCACTAAATCGGGTGAGCAATCCTTAGATGTTAGTAAATCCGGCCCAGATATGCACGAAATCGAAAAAATAAAATAACAGGATCAATATGGCAACATATTATCATCAAATACATGTTATCAACCATACACATAAAAATTGTAAAATTTAGTACCCTAGGCTCTGATACCACTGTTAGTAAACGGTCCCGTATACGCAGCGGAAACAAAAAATAAAATAACAGGATCGTTTACATGAGCCAAGATCAAGGGTATGATTTTAACAATTTATATTAAATAAAAATCTGTATAAATATTCAACATGAGTTAAGAGAAACAAACGCACGTTGAAGGCTCCTCCAAATTTGTCGACGAACGTTTTGCTACCGATCCAAGTGTAGGATCGAACCTGCGTAGTCCACACGAAGACAATCTTAAAAGAACCAAAGAGGGATTTGCTAGATCCTCTTTGGCTTCAAGATTAAGAAGACAAAATCAATTGAATTGATTTTAGGCAATGGTGTTATTGCCGTGGGAGAGGCAAAAATTGGGGCTGCTGTGTGTTTTGTTTTTCAAAGAAAAATGCTTAATTTTTTTTAAATCACACACACTTTTTCCTTTTATATTTAAAAAACAATTTGCCCTAATCCCATACGGAATAAGCTTGGGCTCCAACCCAAACGCCCCATGTTGCCAAACACTCCCAATTTGATTTATTTTATTTTCCATCATTATCTCAATTAAAATCAATTAATATATATATATATATATATATATATTAACATTTAACAATAATGATAATATATTTAAATATGTGTGAACACATATTTAAACGTAATTTCACTTATTTAATTTTTTCTAACAAATTAAATAAAGGCTACGACCTCAGCAAATTTAATTGCACTGTGAAATTACCAAAATACCCTTTTGCCTTAAAAGATGAAAACGCCCTTCTTTCTTCTTACATCTTAAATTGTCTTCTATGTGTGTGACCCTTAGGCTCCTCATCATATCTATACGAATTGCGATTAACACCAATTAATCGTCTCACTAATACACAGACCAAGATTGGCCCCTAGCAAGGCATCATGGCCACCCGATAGATTCGGATTCAAAGTAGCTACGTCAAGCGATATGGTTACCGTGCAACCAGTTCCTTCCTTTCATCATACGTTATCTCGACGTAGGCGAAGGCATAGAAATAGTGTCAACCTTGGTTACTCTCGATTATTTATTCATGGACCAATGACCCGTGATTATAAACCTCTGGATAGAGCAACAACTCAATCCCACTGTGGCCCACGCTTTTAGTGTCATTGCCATATACTGAATTACGCCACGAGATAACTTTCTCCCGTACCCGGGAGTGATGAATCCTCTATCAATCCACCATAGTCTTGATACACTCCTTGATGCAGCCAATCACCACCGTATTGACATCGGGGGAAAAGCTGCGTTAGGCTAGTGTCAAACTACACCAATCGGCACAAGGCACTCCGGTGATCTCAAGTCTAAGGATCACATGCACCACCATTCGTTAGAGGATTTGTTCCATAGACACGGGGTTACCATCCATATGGAATCCTCTGGTGGGTCACCCTGAACTTGCCCGTGGTGTAATCGCCACAACAAACACCCATATGTTGCACCAGGTTGTCACCAAACAACCTTGACAAGTGAGATCGCCACCGCCTTTCGACAGTGGTCGAACACTATGATAGCCTTACCGTATTATCTGTGCCCTTCATTCAGAATAATATCAAGGGGCACGGACGTTTCTAGAATGGCCACCATATGTGCTCATAGGGTTCTCACTATCAAGATTTGAAACACTTGATACCCTCGTCACGGCTCTACCATTCTAAGGACATATATCAATACATATTGCAATAATAATGATTTACGCGATATATCAATAAAATGCCTTTTATTGATCAATGAACATTATTACAAAGAGTCAATTCTACAATAATTGATTGGCTCTAGGGCATCTACTTTAACAATCTCCCACTTGCACTATAGCCAATCATTCATGTATTTAATACCAAATGATCTCAAGTGCTGTCATGCTTCTCGCGACGAGGCTTTGTTAGTGGATCTGCGAGATTGTCGTCAGTATGCACTTTACTAATCTGCACGTCTTTCCTCTCAACTATCTCTTGAGATGGAATCGTCTCGAGTATGTGTCTGGATTTGATGAGACCTTGGTTCCCGGCTTGAGCAATTGCTCCATTGTTGTCACAATAGATGTCTATAGGATCAACAATCGTAGGAACCACACCAAGTTCAGTAATGAACTTCTTAATCCAGACTGCCTCCTTGGCCGCATCCAACAATGCAATATACTCACCTCCATTGTAGAATCCGCTTGCTGGCTTTGCTTGGAGCTCTTGGCTCCAATGCACCGCCATTGAGACAAAATACAAACCCCCGATTGCGATCGATAATCATCTTTGTCTGTTTGGAAACTAGCATCACCGTATCCTCTTACGGTGAGTTCATCTTCCCTCCATAAACCAAGAACATATCTTTAGTCCTCTTGGTACTTAAGAATATTCTTGACACCCATCCATGGACGCACTGGATCCAATTGATATCTACTACAAGTGCTCAAGGCACATGAGACATCAATCCGAGTACATAGCATGACATATATGATGGATCCTATTGCTGATGCATATGGGATCCTCTTCATCCTATCTCTCATCTTGTGTTTTAGGACACAATTCCTTAGAGAGATAAACACCATGTGACATCGGAAGAAATCCTTTCTTGGATTCTTCCATACCGAATCGGTTTCAGCATTTGTCAATATATGCACTCGACTTAGGCCAAGCAACCTACGCGATCTATCACGATAGATCTTTATACCAAGGATGTAGGCCGCTTCCCTAAGTCCTTCATGGAGAAGCACTTGGATAACCAAGTCTTTACCGATTGCAAGTTCGGTATATCATTCCCCGATCAAGTATGTCATCGACATACAACACTAGGAATGCTATGCGCTCCCACTCACTTTCTTGTAAACACAGGGGCTCATCTTCGTTCCCCTTAATAAAACCGAATTCTTTTACGGCCTTCATCAAAACGAATGTTCCAGGCTCCTTGAAGCTTGCTTGAGTCCATAAATGGATCTCGCAACTTGCATACCTTATTAGCTTGACTATCAAGAACGAAACCATCAGGTTGTGTCATATACACATCCTCCTCCGGTTTCCGTTCAGGGAAAGCGATTTTGACATCCATTTGCCAAATCTCATAGTCATGATATGCAAAGCAATTGCAAGCATAATCCGGATGGATTTAATCATGGCAACCGGCGAAAAGGTTTCTTCATAGTCAATGCCATGAATTTGTTTGAAACCTTTGGCAACCAGTCGTGCTTTATAAGTATGCACATTGCCATCCATGTCGCTTCTTCTTGAAGACCCATTTACACCCTATGGGTTTTTACCCCTTCAAGGTGGTTCCACCAGAGACCACACTTGGTTCTGGTACATGGAGTCCATCTCGATTTCATGGCTTCAAGCCATTTAACGGAATCTGGATCCGATATAAGCTCTTCTTAGGTTCGGGTTCATCGTCCTTGGTAGCAAGCACGTCACCATGTTGAGTCACGAGATAACCGTATCTCTCGGGCTGGCGTACTCTCCCGGATCTACGTAGCTCTGTGCTACTTGAGGTAGTTTACTTTGATCCACAAGTTGTGGAGTAACCTCCTCATGATGCTCAACCACTTCTTGTGGCACATCATCCCGTCCTTCATCTAGTATACCTTGTGGTTCTAGAACTTCATCGAGTTCTATTTTTCTCCCACTAGTACTTCTTAGAAAATATTCCTTTTCTAGGAAGACACCAGATTGAGCAACAAAAATTTTGCGCTCTTCTGGGTGGTAGAAATAGTATCCTTTGGTCTCCTTTGGATACCCCACAAATATACATTTATAGGATTTTAGGCCCAGCTTGTTCGAAGTCAATTTCTTAACATAAGCTTCGCAACCCCAAATCCTTAGATAAGACAAGTTGGGCTTTCGCCCACTCCATAGCTCATATGGAGTCTTATCTACAGACTTTGACGGCACACGGTTCAAAACGTGAGTCGCAGTCTCTAGGGCATAACCCCAGAACGATGCAGGTAAATCACTAAAACTCATTATGGACCTAACCATGTCAAGTAAGGTCCTATTCCTCATTTCTGACACTCCATTGTGTTGGGGTGTATAAGGAGGGGTGAGTTGTGATACTATCCCACATTCCTTCAGGTACTCTGAAAACCCTGAGCTTAAGTATTCACCTCCGATCCGACCAAGAGCTTTAATACTTTTGCCCTCAACATATTCTCAGACTTCATTCACAACCTTCCGGAACCTTTATCAAAGGCTTCGCATTTATGTCTCATAAGGTAGACATAACCATATCTCTGAAATCATCGGTAAATGTGATGAAGTATGAATATCCACCTCTCAAGCAATTTGTTAGTGGACCACATACATCACTATGGATGATGCCTAAGTTAGAGTCTCCCTTTACTTTGTCTGTGAAAGGAGACTTGGTCATCTTGCCTAAAAGGCATGACTCGCATACCTCAAATGACCCGGAAGTCAAAGGGGCCAAAACTCCATCCCTTTGAAGTTTTGCAATGCGAGTCTTATTAACATGACACAATCTACAATGCCAGAGATATGTTTGGTTTTGATCGCTATGTTTAGCTTTCTTGGTTTCAATATTGAGAATATCTTTATTGTTTAAATCAAGAATCCATTATATAACCTTGCAATTCCAAATAGAATACCATTCAAACTAAAGGACAACAATCCATTAGATATCTCAAAATGATACCCCATATTATCCAAAGCGGATATTGAAATAATATTTCTAGAAATAGAAGGTACATGATAACAATTATGTAGTTCCAATAATAAGCCCGTAGGCAAAGATAAACAATAAGTCCCTACAGCCAATGCGCCAACATGTGCTCAATTTCCAACTCGTAGGTCCACCTCTCCCTTGGCGAGCACTCTACTCTGCCTTAGACCCTGCACATCAGTACAAATGTGAGTACCACATCCTGTGTTAATGACCCAAGATGTTGAGGGAGAGAAGTTAATCTCAATCATAAAAATACCTGAAGTCATAGCCTCTAACTTCTTCTTGCTTGCGAGGAAAGCCTTGCAGTGTTTCCTCCTCCAAGGGCAGCGCCACAAAAGAAGCAGACTACCTTACCCTTCCCTATGCCACTCTCAGGCCCAAGAGCAACCTGTCCATTTCAGGGTTTCTTGGGCTTAGGTTTGGCCTTAATTCCTTACCCTTGCCTGTAACCTCTTTGGTTTACGGGCAAGAACCAAAGAAACAGGCTTGACTTTTTCAAGTCCTGCTCTGCAATCCTAAGCATGTTCAGAAGCTCTGACAAGGTTTTCTCCATCGTGTTCATATTGAAATTCATTATGAACGGAGCATAAGAGTCATGCAAGGATTGCAGAATTAAATCCATTTGTAATTCTGCATCCAAGCCACATCCCAAAGTCTCAAGCCTCTATGTGCTCGATCATCTTGAGCACATGATCCAACTTGGGCTCCCTCGTGATCGACTCCCAAACAAAGGTGCTTTCGACACCTTGTACCTCTCATGTCGAGCATTTGTTTCATAAAGCTCCTTGAGATGTAGAATAATGGAAGAAGCATCCATATTCTCATGCTGCTTTTGCAGCATAGGTGTCATCGATGCTAACATCAAGCATTGAACGCTCGGCATCATCAAGGAACTTTTTATATCCTTAACTTCCCCGAGTGGCATCAGGATCGTGGCTCAGCCATGTGGCTTTTCAAGGATATACAATTTCTTTTCGACTTGAGTATAATCCGAAGATTACGATACCAGTCTGAGAAATTGGATCCATCCAACCTGTTTTCTTTCTCGATTATCGGTCGCAGGTTCATAATGCTCATTTTGGTGAATCTACAATTGCAGAAAATATAAAGTTAATATAAAGTTCATTGTTGTTTAATATGGTCTTTTATTAAACGATGCTCCCACTATTTTACTCAAGCCAATAGCCCTCACTATTAACTCGGGAAAGCCCGTTGACTTTCCTAGTGGACGAGATCCCATCCTTCCCATTTCAAACCTTCGCTTTGGCGAACAAGCCAAAAATGAGTTGATTAGGTAGGCCAACAAACTTAATCCACACCAGTTGATAGCTCCCACTATCAACCTCAAATGTGAGAAAGCCAACAAGCCAATCACACAATCCAATGGCTCCAACCATTTTCCTCAAGTGTGATTCTCAGTATCAGTAGAGTGGACACTACATGTCACCACGTACACATAATATGTGTACTGCTCTACTATGCCTAGACGCGTTTATCAACCTTCGCTTTGGCGAACAAGCAAAACCGTCATTTTAAGTCGACCCATCACCATTAAGGAAAACTAATGTATTTTAACCTCCCACCGGTAGAAGTGTACCCTTCGTTTTGGCGAACAAGGTTTCGTACAGTGGTTTGATTAAAACCATGGGATGTGGAAGGCTTACGTGACTTAATATAATTCAGTTGAGGGGTTTGTTATTTAATGTCTCATCGATTATTATCTTTGTTAGAATGACATTGTTTGGCATGTTATCAAACATTCAACCTTAGCATGCATTCTAAACAAAAATTAAACGTGCGGTACATGGCCCAACTAAAACCGATTTCCTCGAGCCTAGAGGAATCTGGGTCACCTAGGGATCCCTGTAATAAAACATCTTGAGTCTTCAAGTATGGTTGCCTTCCCTTTGCTTCGTCTTCAAGTACATTACAAAAAACTATCGTTCTAAATTTACAATAAATAAATATACAAATTCTTTACATCAATAAATTTAGAAACCTCGATTTACATTCGAGGGGAATTAGATGAGAAGAGAATATACATCAAGAAGAGGAGAAAGGCGGGACACGCAGCCCTATTTAATAAATAATACAACCATACATACCCAAATATTTTAAAACATTCACCCTTAGGTCTAAGGCTCATGTACCGGGCACCATGCAATATAAAAACAAACATGTACAAAGCATACATTTCAAAAACAATCAATTTCTAAAATTTTAAAAGGGTTAACCTTCTTTACCCCTAACAATTTAACAATTGTAGATTTACGTTTGGTCCAAAAGTTTTGAAACTTTGCATTTTACCCCCTGCACACTTGGAAGTGCGCTCGCTGCAGCGATGAGTTAGATCGCGCGGCTGCATGCATTGGTTTTGGTACAGCACATCCGAAGGACGACGCCGCGGCTGAGGCTGCATACGGCGCTGCCAAAGGACGCATCGTCGCGGCGATGAGTTATATCGCCGCATGATACGATCGCGCATGATGGATTTATCGCTACAAGGCGGCGGTCATATCGCTGCGGTGATGGATTATATACGCTGCGAGGCGTATAGCACGCTGTAGCTCCCGGATCGTTCATGTCCGCAACCAAAAACATCCAACCGGATTTTGCAATCAATCAAACACATTGATCTCAACAAAAATCCATCATGCATTAAACCAAACCAGCAGATCATCAACAAATTAAATTAATCGATTAATCAGTTTCTTAAAAAACATATTTCAAGACAGATTTACAGATTCAATATGGCAACATATTATCATCAAATACATGTTATCAACCATACACATAAAAATTGTAAAATTCAGTACCCTAGGCTCTGATACCACTGTTAGTAAACGGTCCCGTATACGCAGTGGAAACGAAAAATAAAATAACAGGATCGTTTACATGAGCCAAGATCAAGGGTATGATTTTAACAATTTATATTAAATAAAAATCTGTATAAATATTCAACATGAGTTAAGAGAAACAAACGCCATGTTGAAGGCTCCTCCAAATTTGTCGACGAACGTTTTGCTACCGATCCAAGTGTAGGATCGAACCTGCGTAGTCCACACGAAGACAATCTTAAAAGAACCAAAGAGGGATTTGCTAGATCCTCTTTGGCTTCAAGATTAAGAAGAAGACAAAATCAATTGAATTGATTTTAGGCAATGGTGTTATTCTTAGTGGGAGAGGCAAAAATTGGGGAAATTCTTTGTGTGTTTTGTTTTTCAAAGAAAAATGCTTAATTTTTTTTAAATCACACACACTTTTCCTTTTATATTTAAAAAACAATTTGCCCTAATCCCATACGGAATAGGCTTGGGCTCCAACCCAAACGCCCCATGTTGCCAAACACTCCCAATTTGATTTATTTTATTTTCCATCATTATCTCAATTAAAATCAATTAATATATATATATATATATATTTAAATATATATATTAACATTTAACAATAATGATAATATATTTAAATATGTGTGAACACATATTTAAACGTAATTTCACTTATTTAATTTTTTTCTAACAAATTAAATAAAGGCTACGAACCTCGGCAAATTTAATTGCACCGTGAAATTACCAAAATACCCTTTTGCCTTAAAAAGACGAAAAACGTCCTTCTTTCTTCTTACATCTTAAATTGTCTTCTATGTGTGTGACCCTTAGGCTCCTCATCATATCGGCAGTGTACAGTATTGCGATTAACACCAATTAATCGTCTCACTAATACACAGACCAAGATTGGCCCCTAGCAAGGCATCATGGCCACCCGATAGATTCGGATTCAGCAAAGTAGCTACCTGTCAACGATATGGTTACCGTGCAATTCGTTCCTTTCATCATACGTTATCTCGGCGAGGCGAAGGCATAGAAATAGTGTCAACCTTCGGTTACTCTCGATATTATTTATTCAGGGCTGGACCAATGACCCGTATTATAAACTAGGATAGAGCAACAACTTAATCCCACTGGCCTACGCTTTTAGTGTCATTGCCATATCTGAATTACGCCATGAGATAACTTTCTCCCGCACCGGGAGTGATGAATCCTCTGTCAATCCACCATAGTCTTGATACACTCCTTGATGCGGCCAATCACCACCGTATTGACACTGAAAAGCTGCGTTAGGCTAGTGTCAAACTACACCAATCGGTGCACAAGGCACTCCGGTGATCTCAAGTCTAAGGATCACATGCACCACCATTCGTTAGAGGATTTGTTCCATAGACACTGGGGTTACCATCCATATGGAATCCTCTCGGTGAGCAGTCCAGGTGAACTTGTTGTGGTGTAATCGCCACAACAAACACCCATGTGTTGCACCAGGTTGTCACCAAACAACCTTGACAAGTGAGATCGCTCCGCCTTTCGGCTGAGGTCGTTCAACACTATGATAGCCTTACCGTATTATATCGTGCCCTTCATTCAGAATAATATCGGGGTGGGGCTGGACAGCTTTCTAGAATGGCCACCATATGTGCTCATAGGGTTCTCACTATCAAGATTTGAAACACTTGATACCCTCGCACGCTTCTACCATTCTAAGGACATATATCAATACATATTGCAATAATAATGATTTACGCTGATATACTAACCTAAAATGCCTTTTGCTTGATCAATGAACATTATTACAAAGAGTCAATTCTACAATAATTGATTGGCTCTAGGGCATCTACTCTAACATAGTATACCGTCTCTGACTTTACTTAAGGAAAGACGTCCAATGCCTTACAGGACGGGTAGCCACCTTGAGCCGCTTCATTTCTAGGTCAGCTAACAAGTGCCATCTCTTTTTCCATGCTCTCAAGAAGTCCAAGAAGTTCAAGTGGACCGCCTTTTATGAAGAAGCCTTGCAATAGCTGAAGAGGTACTTGACCTCCCCTCCGCTCCTTTCCAAACCTATGGACAGGGAGAAGCTCTACTCTTACCTAGCAGTCTCAGAGACAGCCATCTCGGCAGTACTAGTTTGGGAAGAAAAAACGGCGCTTGCCGCTATTATGTAAGCAAGTCACTTGACGAAACACTAGATATGCACTGGAAAAATTAGCCCTCGCCCTCATCCATGCATCCAGGAAGCTCAGGCCATACTTTTGGTGCCACTCAATAGTTGCACTCACCTCATTCCCGCTCAAGAAGATACTACACAAACCGGAGCTATCAGGTCGACTCCTTCGGTGGATAGTAGAGCTTAGTGAGTTCGACATATCATACCAGCCTCGCACCGCCATTAAGTCTCAGGCCTTAGCTGACTTCATTGCTGATTTCACCTCGAATGCCACCACCCAAGCAGAAAGTGAATTGTTATGCATGAACGGAAAATCACCCTCCAAGTGGATGGCTCGAGTAACGTAAATGGAAGCGGAACTTGGAGTGGAGCTGATTGCACTAGAAGGAGACATCATCCAGCAGGCAATACGGTGTGGATTCAAGTGCATGAACAACGAAACCAAATATGAGGCCTTCATAGCTGGACTTTCTTTAGCCAAAGAAATTGGAGCAAAGAAACTAGAGGTGAAGTCTGATTCCCAACTCGTGGTCAATCAACTACAAGGCACGTATCAAGCACGCGACTCAAAGATGACATCCTACTTGAACATGGTCAAGGAGTTACAAGCCCGATTCGATGAGTTCTCCATCGTCCAAATCCCCAGAGGGGAGAACTCCTACGCTGATGCCCTTGCCAATCTCGGCTCAGCCCTCAAATGCTCTTCTCAGTTATCCATCCCTCTATTATTCATGCAGTGGCCCACCAACTGGAAGGGACAACAACCAAACAAGCTGCCCGAGGAAGCCATGGGTGTTGAACTAGACAACTGCTGGATGACTCCGATAGTGAGATACTTGGAACACGACAAACTCCCAACTAACAAGAACGAGGCACGACGACTAAAAGCAAGAGCCTCCAAATTCACCATACATGAGGGCCAACTCCTTAGAAAATCATTCTCGGGCCCCTACCTTAAGTGCACAAGCCCAGAGGAGGCCCAACATGTCCTTGTCGAGCTATATGAAGGCGAATGTGGAAACCATGCTGGGGGATACAGCCTTGCACACTAGGTGATCACTAATGGATATTACTGGCCGACTATACGCACCGATTCGGTCGCCTGTGTGAAGAAATGCGACAGTTTCAGAGGTTTGCTCATGTCTCACACCTCCCACCAGAGCGACTCTATTCCATCCTCACACCTTGGCCCTTTATGAAGTAGGGAATTGACATCGTGGGAAAACTACCAACTGCTCCCGGACAGCGAGTCTTCATGTTAGCTGTGACAGACTACTTTACCAAGTGAATTGAAGTCGAAGCCTTCACACAAATCAGAGACCGAGAGGTAAAAGCCTTCATCTGGAAGAATGTCATCTGTAGGTTAGCGATACCGAAGGAGATCGTCACCGACAATGGATCCCAGTTCATCAGTTCAGGCTTCAGGGATTTCTGTGACATGTGGGGAATAAAATTGAGCTTCTCAACCCCCCGCAACCCCCAGTCTAACGGCCAGGCCAAATCGTCAAACAAGACCATCATTCAGACACTAAAGAAGCGGTTACAGAAAGCTAAAGGTGCATAGGTAGATGAGCTACCCGGAGTCCTCTGGTCATACGAAACCAAGACTCTCTCGACAATGGGCGAGACCCCCTTCTCCCTCACATATGGTTCTGACGCAGTCATCCCAGCCGAAGTATCAGTCTTGTCCACCAAGCTCCAATAGGCAGACGAGGAATCAAACGACCAGAACCTTTGCCAGAACCTGGACACCATTGACGAGCTACGCGAACGGGCGAGCATCTGTAACGCAGTCTATCAACAACAAGCTGCTCAACATTACAACCGCAACATGAGGATCCAGACTTTCAAGATAGGTGACTAGGTCCTCCATAGGGTCTTCCAAAACACCAAGGAGATCAACTCTGGCAAACTCGGCCCCACTTGGGAAGGCCCCTAAAAGATAACCAAAGAAGCAGGAAAGGGTGCCTACAAACTCCAAACCCCCGAGGACAAAGACATCAATAACAGTTGGAATGTCGTTCACCTCAAATGCTACTACTTCTAGGTGAACTTATCTTTTTTCTGTTTTCCTTGTTTATTTTAAAAGGGATGATTAGGCATATCTACCTCCTCTTAGATAGTCGGCCTCATGGCCAAAATATTAATGAAGTATTATTCAGAAATTTTTCATCTCCAAATCCACTCTGGTCGATCAATTATTGGTAACACCTTTAGATCGGCCATGCCCGATCCATAAAATCACACCTTCGAATCGACCCTGCTTGATTCACGATTACACCTTCGAATCGGCCCTGCCCGATTTGCCAATAACACATTTGAATCGACCCCGCTTAATTAATGATAACACCTTCGAATCAACCCCACTTGATTCACAAAAACACCTTCGAATCGACCCCACTTGGTTCATGAAAATACCTTCGAATCGACCCTACTCAATTCACGGAATCATCTTTGGTCGGCCCCGCCTGATCCATGAAGTGACACAATCAAATCGGCTCAACCCAATCTACGATTCACACCTTCGAGTCGGACCTGTCCGACCCAAGAATTCATACCTCCGGATTGACTTCATCCAACCCAAGAGACTTCGTACTCGGTCGGCCAGACCGAGTGAATGGTTCTTACACCTGCAATAAGCGAAGCACCAACCTAGCCCAACATAAGGCCTACATGCCTTAGCCACTGGGCCACACTAAAGCAACAAACACAACTTGGTGCATCTACAAGTAAAGAAACAATGAACAACTTACTCATCCATGAAGAAAGCATCCGAAGTTAGAACAACCGAGTATAATACAGATAGCCTCAAATGGCTCAGTTCAGAATACAAAAAAATGGCACACATACCAAGAAAAAAGGCATCGTAGGCCCCAAAATACATAAAGAAAAAACTAAGCTAAGTAGCCTCGTACGAGTCGCCTTCTCCATCTCCATCTCCATCTCCATCTCCGACTCGGTCATCATGTCCGCACCGACAGCACCCGTCCTAGCAGCCCGATCGCTCACATCCCCAGCACCCGACGACCCCGGCTGACTAGCAAGGTCAGGCATCTGCTCCTCGTCCTACCCCCCTCCCCAGATAACCGTCTCCCTCTTCCAGCAACTCTCGCATGAGCTGGATGTCTTCGTCCAGATCCCAGTGAGAGGTCTTTCCTTCCTTGAACTCAAGCATGAGTTCACCACGGGCCTTGATGATAGCGTCATCAGTGATGGAAATACACTGCTCCCTAAGAGACTTGGTCTCTGCGGTCTTCTCGGCCAACTCACGCCTTAACTTCTCCAACTCATGCTCGCTATCCCTTAGACACTGCTGAAACACTTGCTCGGCCTTCTGCGCTACTGCCTCTCTTTGGCGCAAGCTAGTGTTTGCCTTGGACACATCTTGTATCCTCTTCTCCTGCACCACCACAGACTTTCTCAGATGAAGGCTACTCGTAAGTGCCTGCACAACAAAGTATTGTCATTAGTACGAAATCAAGGAGTTAAATAAAACAAAAACTCCCTGCCAAACCTGCAAAGCGCAGTATACTCCCCAGTCAGCTGCAGCAACTGTGCCCATCTGGTTCAAATGCACCTCATCCGCCGGGAATAAAAACAAGTCGGCCAGCTTGCTTATGGAAGTCGCGTCAGAATAGGTCGACGCGGTAGCTGGAATCTTGAAAGTAATCATCTTGGTCTCCTCATCCATGACTGCAGTCTGGGACGCTATAACCCCAATTGCGGGCTGTTGACTTGGTGGTGTCGCCAACAAGTCCTCCACTCTCCTATCCTCCCTGGCCGAGGACTCCCTCCTTTTCTTCTCCCAACATCGGGTAATGGACTCGCTCACGTTAGGGGATAGTCAACTTCTTCATTAGAGTCTCTGCAAGCGCAAACTCTCCAACGGTTAGTGGGTTCAGCCTTGACTCACCAAAAATGATATGACTGCAGTATCGAGCCAAAAGCACGTCCCAGGTCTGCTTCAACAAAGGAAAGGGAATACCTCATTGAATCACCTCTACTCCGGCCCAAAGATGGCTAGTCTTGAGGTTAGACTCTGCCAACACCACCCGTCAATCCCTCTGATCCTTCGAAGTGGCTAGAACCTGTCGCTATGTCTAAGCCATCTCCACTCTGCCCAACCCGATTATACTCAAGCTCTGCAAGCAAAAAAAAAAATCAAGATTTAGTAATCAAAACACAAAGAAAACAACAAAGATCTCACCAATAGCTCGCCAGTTGCTCGGGATGTCTCCTTCTCCACTCTCTCCAAAGACAGTCTGTCTCCTCAGAAAAAAGTATCGGTCCTTCCAGTTCTTGTTGTTGGACCGCAGGTCGGTCACCAAGTGAGATCGATCATGCCTCAAGTTAATTAGATAGAGACCCTTCTCTTTATCATTCTCCCTCAGAAAGTACGAGAACAACAACTCATGCAGCCCGAACATCACCTAGTTTCGGGGTACAGAGGTCTTCAAGAGCCATAAGTAACCTCCAACTGTTCGGCATGAGCTGAGAAGGAGCAATCATGAAGTGGTTCAACACCTCCTAGACAAGGCGATGAATAGGCAACCTCAATCCATCGTGAAACTCCTTCTCATAGACACTAACCCAACCTCCCGGTGCCTCCCAGTCAACCCGTTCGTGTTGGAGTAGGTGCCCTAGAGCCAATCAATTATTGTGGAATTGACTCTTTGTAATAATGTTCATTAATCAATAAAAGACATTTTATTCTATATCGCATAAATCATTATTATTGCAATATGTATTGATATATGTCCTTAGAATGGTAGAACCATGACGAGGGTATCAAGTGTTTCAAATCTTGATAGTGAGAAACCTACGAGAACATATGGTGGCCATTCTAGAAACTTTCGTAGCCCTAGTATTATTCTAAAGTAAGGGCACAAATAATAAGGTAAGGCTATCATAGTGTTGAATGACCCTGTCGAAAGGCAGTGATTGATCTCACTTGTCAAGGTTGTTTGGTGACAACCTGGTGCAACACATGGGTGCTTGTTGTAGGCGATTACACCGCAGCAAGTTCACTAGACTGACCTACCAGAGGATTCCATATGGATGGTAACCATGAAAGATCAGCATGCATGCATGAAGAGTGGTGGAAATGGAGAAGAAAGCATAAAAAAAATTGGATTCAAAAAACCGATTTTCAAACAAAGCTTGGAAAAGAGATTATACCTACTCCTTTGCTTTGGATTGATGAAGATCAGCCTCAAAGTAATGAGACCTCCACACTTAAACACCACCTTGAGAGGTTTAGAGAGTGGTCGTGGCTTTTAGAGAGAGTTTTGGTTTTGCTTTGAGTGAACAATGTGTGTTATAAACAAAAATGCAACCTTTTGCATTTATATATACTTGGGCAATTTTGCAATTATTTATTTTTCACTTCCAAGCCCAATAAAATCTTATTTTATAAAGGGACCCCACAAATTTAATATGCTACCCTTTGAATAATCAATATTATTCAAGGGCCCATGTAAACTAAACTAGTTTACATTAACAACCCAAAATTTACCCCTTTTTACCCTTTAACTATTAAAAGGTTATTTTTGTTCATCTCATTAATCTTAACACTTTAAGATATAATAATTAAATATAATTAATTATTGCTTGACCATTTTAACCCTTAAAATGTCACAAATGATTTCTATGTAACTATTACTATAGAAATCCCGTTATTACCCTCGGAAGGTGCTAGCCCTCTTCGGATAATCATTTCTCTCTCATCCTTCTCTAACTTCCCAAGGCTATTGGTGTGACCATGTAGGTCCACCGTGGATTAGCCGTGAGCCGGTTCGGATGAATCCGAAACCTGTCCCAGAGGCCCAACGACTATGGTAAACATCTAGCAATGTGCCATAGTCCTAAACCACGATGAAGAAATACTTCATCGAACCCATTTCAGATCATACGTACCATGCAGGTAAAGTCCCTCCATTGAGATATCCTAATCGAGTATGGATTCATGGAACGTCAAAATCCTAAACTCGATCTTCTACCGAATTGTCGATCAATATGTTCGGAACTTGTCATCACAAACTTACTTTTGTATGACTAATAATAGACTCGCCGAGATTCAATTTTCTGACATTTATCGATGTTCATCTAGGAACTCGAATCCGGATGGAGTCAGCGGTACTCCCGATCCTATATTTTCGAGTCAATGGATCCCCTCTTGACCATCGTTCGTTTCCGTATATGAACAACGCATGACCAAATAGGCTTTATTGTATGAAACATGATTAGTCTCGTACTTATACACCGTATGAACCATACGCATCCATATCGGATCCGACTACAATGTCTTAGGTCAAAGGACTACATCGTGCACTGATATAACCAAACGATAAATCATTGACTACATGCCTTTCCAAGTGATTTGTCGTTATTCGGTCACGTTCAAAAAATAGTTCACCAACCGTTAATCCATACCAATGCCCTAGTGACATGACTATCATCGTCATCCGTACTTATATCAACTCATGATATCTTTCGGAAGCATCCGGTATGCCTACTGTGCAATATAGTTGCCCAAATTTATATTGCTTCCGCAGGGAACCCTTTTCGATAATTCATTTACCTATTAAATGAATCATCTGGACAATTCATATACATACTTTATTTTAAATGCATGACTGAATAAAGGAAGCAATTTACATATATGAATTGAAGAACTCTTTCTTCTATTATTTATGATATATATAGATACAAGACAAAATGCTCTGAAACCGACAACACGAATGGTTTCTAGGGCATACACTAATATACACTAACAAACCACAGTGTCTATGGAAAAAAATCCTCTAACGAATGGTGGTGCATGTGATCCTTAGACTTAAGATCACCAAAGCTCCTTGTGCACTGATTGGTGTAGTTTGACACTAGCCTAACGCAGTTCTTTTCAGAGCTGTCAATACGGTGGTGATTGGCTACATCAAGGAGTGTATCAAGACTATGGTGGATTGATAGAGGATTCATCACTTCCGGGTACGGGAGAAAGTTATCTCATGGCGCAATTCAGTATATGGCAATGACACTAAAATTGTGGCCACAGTGGGATTGAGTTGTTGCTCTATCCAGTTTATAATACGGGTCATTGGTCCAGGAACTGAATAAATAATATCGAGAGTAACCAAAGGTTGACACTATTTCTATGCCTTCGTCTCGTCAAGATAACGTATGATGAAAGGATCGAATTGCATGATAACCATATCGTTGACAAGTAGCTACTCTGCTGAATCCGAATCTATCGGGTGGCCATGATGCCTTCCTAGGGGCCAATCTTGGTCTGTGTATTAGTGAGACGATTAATTGGTGTTAATTGCGATACTATACACTGCCGATATGATGAGGAGCCTATGGGTCACACACATAGAAG
This sequence comes from Pistacia atlantica, assembly GCA_026229545.1. Lineage (NCBI taxonomy): Eukaryota > Viridiplantae > Streptophyta > Magnoliopsida > Sapindales > Anacardiaceae > Pistacia > Pistacia atlantica. The sequence continues at coordinate 21,421,352 of CM047908.1, forward strand.
ACAATTTAAGATCCAAGAAGAAAGAAAGGCGTTTTCGTCTTTTAAGGTGAAAGGGTATTTTGGTAATTTCACAGTGCAATTAAATTTGCTAAGGTAGTAGCCTTTATTTAATTTGTTAGAAAAATTAAATAAGTGAAATTACGTTTAAATATGTGTTCGCACATATTTAAATATATTATCATTATTGTTAAATGTTAATATATATTTAAATATATATTAATTGATTTTAATTGAGATAATGATGGAAAAAAATAAAAATATTAAATTGGGAGTGTTTGGCAACATGGGGTGTTTGGGTTGGAGCCCAAGCCTATTCCATATGGGAATAGGGCAACATGATTATTGACTATAAAAAGAAAAATGTGTTAATTAAATGTTAAAGAATTTTTTTCTTTGAAATGAAAAGCACAGCAGCCTCTTTTGAAATACACTCCCACGGAAGAAACACTTTTGCTTAGAAATCAATTCAATTGATTTCCTTTCTTCTTAATCTTGAAGCCAAAGAGGATCTAGCAAATCCCTCTTTGGTTCTTTTGAGATTGTCTTCGTGTGGACTACGTGGGTTCGATCCTACACTTGGATCGGTAGCAAAACATTCGTCGACAAATTTGGAGGAGCCTCCAACGTGCATTTGTTTTTCTTAAACTCAGATTTATTTTTCTGCAGATTTTACTTTAATATGAATTGTAAAATTATACCCTTGATCTTGGCTCATGTAAATGATCCTGTTATATTAATTATTTTTTGTTTCCACTGCGTATACGGGACCGTTTACTAACAGTTCGTATGACCGTGGCATCCGAATATCAACCGAACTCGGAATATGGTACAAAGTTTGGATGCGCCACACATCGCTTTCCTTGAACGCGGGCAGATAATCCCCGGTCAAGATCCTGCTGCCCTGTTGACTCGGCTCTTCCTCAGAGTTGCTATTAGAAGAAGACGGACTACCAGCTCCTTCGGAGTCTTCCCCACTTCTCCCATGCCTGCTCGAACCACTCGGGCCGGGAGTACTCGTACCCGGGGTAGCTACACTAACTCCAGTCGGTACCCCAATCGGAACACCCCCTTCGGGCATCATCACTATGGTCGGGGCACACTCATACTCATTCCCTGGGTCTGCCACAATCCCGCTCGAACTAGCTGATTCGGAATCTGATATGTTGGCTTGATCGCCCAACTTGACCGATGATGAGAATGCAAAATGTCATATTTACCCCCCTTAATGCCTAGTCTTTTATACCTATTTGCTGCCTAAAATGTACTGATTTTTATTCTATTTTGACTTAGGAAGCAAATGGGAGCGTTAATTGCAAAACGGAACTAATTAAGTGAATTCGGACAGTTTTGACATTGTTTCGTATTTTGGGCATAACTCTCTCATCTGAGCTCCGATTGAGATGATTCAAAATTCTGTAGAGCTCTAAGAAATATATCTACAACTTTTATGTTTTGAGTTTGGAGAGATACTTGCTGCATCAAGGTTGTAATTGGGCTTGAAGTTGATGCATCTGCACTGCCGATGTTCTGGAACATTACGCCTTGTAATGCATGTCCAAGCGGGCGCTTTATTATTGGAAGATTTGAAGACATGTGGCACACGAGTTACAGCTGGACACATCACTTTCCTGTTTTTATTTTTAAGATTTTACTGTATTTTCAATTAATTAGAATCAGATTAGGATAATTGATTTTAGGATATTAGAATATTTTAGGAGATTGAGTGGGATTCAAACACTTAAATCTGGATTTTTGCTAAAGAGATCAGATTAGGTTTGGAGGGACCACGCCTCTCTTCTCTTCTCTGGAATTTTTCTTTCTTTTTGGGGTTTTTGGTTGATGGCCGTCAGCGGCTAAAACTTTTGTAACTTGGTCGTCGGAAACGGAGACCTCGGAATCAACCAACTGTGAGATCTAATCTATGTTATTTTAGTGTTCAATTTTTGTGTTTGAGTATTGAATGTTATTCTATGCATATTTTCATGATTGATGCATTTAATTACTAGGAGGCCTACTAGTGTATTATTTGTTGAAATCTACCGCTAAGTTTGATATCAAATCCGTAATTGTTTGATCCCTCCAACTTGTGAAGCAATTAGGGTTAGTAATTTGTGCGTAGAATTAATAACCTTATGAAGAACATTCAACTAAATTAAATACAACCGCTTGTGTTTGTGTTGTTTAGCTTCATCTATCTCTCTAATTCTTAAGGCTGTCACTAGATTAAATCTTGAGCGCTTGTCTAGGGTTGTTTAGTGGTAAGATTAATTAAGAGCGCTTGTTTCCTAATTAATTAAAATTAAGGAGAGATAGGAAAATAGTTCCAACGGTGAATATTCAATGTATGAATTGATTATTTTTGCATCAATGATCAGTTGTGAGATTCCGATGGTGGATGTTGACGGAGACCAAGTTTCGTTATATTAATTGATTTCAATTGAACTGCTTTTTGTTTTTGGTCTTTGCTAAGAACGTTTCTGTTTTACACGTAACCCCCAGCCTTGTTCACATAACAGAAATTCAGCTAGACACTCTTCGTGGGATCGACCCTGACTTACACTACTACGTGTATTTTTAGGTTTTAATTCTGGGTGCCTACGACAGCACGCCAACCGACCGACTCAAGCCTTGCTATTGACTCCCAAAAATTCTAAGTGTCAAGCAACCACTCGGCCTGAGCTACCGACCAAACAAGCCCAGAAATGCAGTTATCACTCGCCCCTTAGTACCGGTTGACCTACCCGAAAACAAGTTCACTCCTAAACCCTAGTCGACCCTCCCTGCCGACCAACCCGGTCCTAGATTCAAGTCTTCCTTCACTCGCCCCAAGTGATCGACTCGCCTTCAAATTCAACACTAAGCCTATTCGCCCTTGTTCACTGATTCGCAAACTCAAAATCACCCGCTCGGGCTGGACGACCGAACACCTCTTCACTTCCACTCCGCATGCCCCCTCACCAATCGGTCGGATGGACCAGACGACCTATCTCCCCCACAACTCCAAGCTATCACACTATTCGGTCTAGTAGACCGACAGAACCAAATTGTACCTAACTTGACTTCGTCTTTCGTTCTCCCAGAAAACACCAGAAAACCGGAGAAAAACTCCGCAAACTCACCGGAAACCAAAAATCCAAGCCTATTCTAGAAAACCAAAACACTAACACTTCCAAACGCCTCAAAAAACAATTGAAATTACACAAACTCCACCCTATTCTCCAAAAACTCAGCAAAACTACCACAAACAAAAACAAAAGAAATGAACAGACAGTGCAAAAAGATGTTTACCGTGAAGAAAAACCGAAGCCTGTCAAGAAGAACTGCTGCCGTTGAAGAAAAACCAGAACGAAGGCGAAAGAAAAAGAAAAGCAAGTTTTTTGCAGGAAAAACGATGAAAAATGCGAATGGGAGACGAACAGTCCGCCCATTCATTTTTAAAAAGGAAAGTCTAACAGACTGAGACACGTGCGGCTTGCGATTAGACGGGAGTCAGGGCCTCTTTTCATTTTCCCGCCTCGAAAACCAAAAGCGGATCGCCACCATACACGTGACAAGGATCCAGGCAATCTTGGAAACTGCAACGGAAGCCATTCTCCATCGTCCTGCCTTCCCATGACCGAGCCAACACGTGACTGCCAAAATTGACCCAATAGGCCCCATGATTCAAGCCGGTGCGAGCCTCCCGACTGGTCGACTAGCTTGGAATGGCCCGACCCGAGCTCTCTGTAGGTAAAAAAGGTGGAGGCCTCGCCCATTCATCCTTCCATAGCGGACAAACAGACAGCCAATGGTGAAGACTTGTACATCTCCATTCAATCGCCCGAGCACCCCGACCGATCGAACACATTCAACTTAATGCCCTTATTCATTGAGCCTAGCCTGTCGAGCGGACACCGCGACAACAAGCACCTCATCTCTCAGTCGACAAGATGTATCGAACGAGCTCGTGAGCCCCCGAAGCCTCGTTGTATATCCCTTCGTCCCTTCACACCGATCGGGCACACCACTCGAATGATGTTATACTCCGGATCGGTAATGGATACCGAACGACCCCAACCAAGGATCACCTGCAACGATCGGATCAGCCACACCAACAATCGTTCGTCCAAGAAGCAAGACTGAGCACCCCTCGATCGCTTCCTACTCCTGACTTCATAAACTCTTAACTCAGAGAGTGGGAGGCAAACTATTAGGGCCAAAAATCGTCCTTGGCCCAAATAGAAAAACGGGTCTGACAGTGAAGGAGAAGCCAAGCCCAATCCCGATGCAACCCAATTTGGATTAGGTCCATTTGATACAAGATACAGTCGGCCCAAACCACCTGGGCACGAGCCTCCTAATCCCAGTCCATTCCCTAGGTCCATGGACGAGTCCAGAGCCCACGACCCCCTTACAATATTTTCCTATTCCTGAACAATCTCCTATTCGAGGTCACCTTCTTGTTCAGAACACTTTCCTACTTGAAGTTACTTTCCTAATCAGGATCACCTTCCTATCCGAACACTGGTAAGACAACTTACTACGGCCCTAATTCTTCTAGGGTTTGCATCAGAGTCACACTAGGACTCCTACTCCCACCAGGATCGGGGGACCGGATAGTCGCTATATAAACAGAGGCCAACCCTCTCACAAGGGGCACATTACATTACACCTTCACACCCGAAGCTCCTACTTGAGAGCTTCACGTCACTGTCGTAGTCACAGTCTCCGACTAGACTTCTGGTAACCTCTCTACTCCCTAGCCCTCATTATACTTGCCTCTTTCAGCTTTGCTGACTTGAGCGTCGGAGTGCCTACGGCGAACACCACCCTAGGTGTTTTCCATTCGCTTCACGCTTGTTTCTTTATGTGTTCAGGTGCTGCAGATCGCTAGTGGCCTCAACCTCACGGGATCAGACCCCTCCCCTTCCGTACAGGTAGATTTTTACGTCTACAACCTCCTGCTTTTTTTAATGTAGTTTAGTAATTTTATATTTCCTTTTTTATTAAAATAATATTTGGTGTGCTCTTACTTACACAAAAAGGATAGCATGGGCAAGGTGGTAATCTTGTAAGAAAACAGGAGAGTGAAATGAATCTTGCGGGATATTTCACTAAAGAAAAAAACAAATAGGTAAAATTAAATAAAAATATTGTTGTCGGATCCTAGGGATGAGGTTAAAAGAAAGCATAATCTGACGGCCTGTCACTGTCCTCTCACCTGACCCTGTAACGAAAGCAAGCGGTAGACTGAGACTGAGCGTCAAACGACGGCGTCTCAGTCGTTCCTTGTCGGCTTGTCGGTTTCGTTTCCTTTAGTCATGATAACCACCTCTCTGCATGGTACAGATGCTCACGCATGCAATATTTACATACAACACTTACCCAAATCCCATGCGATTCTTTCCTCATTAAGGGTATCTCTGTATGAGTCTCCTTTTCTGTTGGGATTTCTTAGGGCACTGCCCCCTCAATAGGTCCCCACCTCTCTACTCTTTGACTGGCGTGACAGACATTGATATATATATATAATATCATCATATTCCTCTTCTTCGTCTCAGTCATTTCATATCAACTCTTCTGTTTCACCTTGTTCATCTTATAAAAAATGGAGGTAGCAAATGCAAACAAGTCCGCTATCCCAATCTCCAAATTCAACTCTGAAGAAAAGACGTACGAGATAGTGAGTGATCTGGCATCCAGTAACGCGGTGGTGTTGTTCAGCATGAGTGGATGTTGCATGTGCACTGTGGCTAAGCGTCTTCTCTTCGGCCTCGGAGTTGGCCCGACTATTGTGGAGCTGGATCACCACGCAGCCGGGCAAGAGATTCATTCCCTTCTTTTTAAGCTGGCATCGGACGGCCAGCATAAGCCTGTCCCAGCCGTCTTTGTTGGTGGGAAATTCCTTGGTGGAATCGAAACTCTCATGGCTTGTCACATCAATGGAACTTTGGTCCCACTCCTCAAGGACGCGGGTGCCCTTTGGCTTTGAAAATGCATTCCTTTATATTTACTTATGTTTAATTTTAAGCTTTTGCTTCTACTACTCTATTATCTATAGTTGGTTAATTGTACAGAGATTATTCACTCTGGCTCGTATGATAAGATAGGATGAACGCAAATTATTACAATTATTATATCTTATTAGTTCCTTCTTTGATCTAGAAATCTACATATGGGAAATGTTGTTATTCTCACTGTTTAATCGGATAACTTTATTTAGAAAACAATGGCTCCCCTCTATATATTCTTAATTTTGCTTTGGTAAATTGGAGAATGAAAATGGTAAGACATTGAGACATGAGAAAGTTGAGTATCTTTCAAGAATAATTATGGGTTAATTACGTATATAAAAACGTTTATTTTAAGGGAAGAACTACGAAACTAGAAATCTGTTACTGTTATAATATCTTCCTTAAGTGGTCTTTACTGCACGCACAACCCATATCCAACTCCCTTATGTTAATTGATGTGATAATTTACTATATTGATATTAAATTTGGTTTCTGTATATTTATATTAGTACAAGCTACTTATGTTATGGATAAATATATGATGAACTATGTTAGGGAGTATTCAGTAAATATTTACTTCATTCCAAAAATTCTAGAGACGTTCTAAATTTGGAAGCACAAGTTCAAGTGTGACAAGTCAAACTGGTTCAACAAACTAAAATATCGCAATAGCACAAATAGTATTATCATCTTAATTTGTGTTTTCCATCATATGCATGTATGCTTCTGTCAAGCCAAATTATGTGTTCACAGACGCACACAAAACATTTGCAAACTTGCCGTCACTCAAATTTTATACAATATTATAACAACAATAGTGTACAGGGAAAAGCGTAACATAGCTACTTAATTTAGAGTAATGTTAAGTCCATAACTCAATCTCATAATTTTCTCTCACAACCCTCGATATAACAGTTCGTCATTAATTAGCTCATAAAATGGGTTTCATTTGTCCATTTGCGAACTAATCAATGACGAGCTATCATATCGGAGGATTATGAGAGGAGGTTGTGAGAGAAGATTGTAGACCTAACATTATTATTTAATTTATAGAACACATCAAATTAAATATTGACGGTATCAAATTAAATATTGACCTTTTGGAAAGACGACTCAATCTTAACCCAAGAAAAAAAATAAAAAAATAAAACAAAACTTCGGTATGTCACCCTGTTTGTTTACATTCACTAGGATATAGAAGTCTGAACTTAAACTTAATTTTACCTTTACCTTTTCTTTTGATTTTGAATTATATTTTTTCTTGTGGGTTACTTGTTAAATGTAGTTTTTCTTCTTCTTTAGTTTTACTACAATCCTTTTGAATTTGATTACTGCGTAGCTACTGCAGTGAAGTTGTTCTACCTAACAGTACCTGTGGTTAAAATATAACTCTTTTATTTTCACTGCAGTGTACTGATAGATTTTGTAGGTTGTGAGGACAAAACAAAAATTTATTTTCGGGAGGGTGGAAAAAAATTTTAAATTTACATACAAAAAATTATTAATCTTATTAAAACGAGGACAACATTAACAAAGAACGAAGATAAACAAAGTTTATTTTTAAACAAAAGAAGAATTGTGTAGAAATAAGAGAAAAGAGAGTGTATACTAAATATTATTTTTTTTATTTTTTTTTATTTTTTTTGGGGAAAATTAGAGATTTTAGAATTGTAATTATTTATTATGAGTACGAGATATTTTTAATATAATTAGAAAATTTATAATAAATTATGAATTTATAAAAAAATAATTTTTGTTTCGTAAAACTTTGACCCTGGTCCTTGGTCTTGGTATGGAACGCTTGAGTCAGACTATCTTCACCTACTATTATCTCAAACTGAGAAATAGATTCCAAAATGTTGCTCAAAACCAAAAGGAATTTCCTAAGCTGCCCGGTCTGGTTTTATGAAAATATTTTATATAATATTACAAGCACCCCGGGATATTATATTTTAGTACAAATATATCCCCTAAATCTTATAACTCTCTATTGGACTCTTTAAACCTCAAGTCTGCACAATCTTCATTACTTTTATCCTTACTTTCTAACTCTCAAACAAAATGTATTAAATGTTATTTTTCAATTGTGAGTTTATTTAATACTCTCCTCCCCCTTCATTCTCAAAGATTCAAAACCTTGAGGAAGCAAAGCTATCAATTGTGCATCATATCTTTTTGTGCGTGATTCTCCGGGCCATCAGATTCGTGGCATCTATCCGTTAACCAAGCTGAAAACGAGTGACTAGGATCACCCCACGTGTCACTGATAATCCTACTTTACCCTATGATTTTGCATTGAATTTTGATAGGATTTAGGATACTTTTCATACAATTTGGGCCATAATTGCTACCTAATGCTATTAATTTGTCTTTGCAGGCCTAAACGATGATTTTGAGCATAAATGACAGTTTTGAGCGTAAATTGTGTAACTTGAGTTTGAAAACTCGGAATGACCTGAATTTAGAAGCTTTGGAAAGCTAAGAAGAAGAGCTACAACTTTCATGTTTTGAGTTTTTCCTAATTCTGACTGGACAAGGGTGAAAACTTGGCTTGAAGTCGTGAAAAGTACGCTGGGAACTGAAAAAAACGTCTTTGGATGTGCTTTAGTATTTCTGCCACAACTTGAGCTGTAGACTTGGATTGTGCTGATTCTTGAATGAGTAGAAAGATAATTGAAAGGGATACAATTCATATGTTCAACACTTTTCCATATTCAGACTCTATCATGCTCAAATTTGGCCCGAAAGATTCTCGCCGCAGCAAGGAAAAAGTTTCGCCGAGGCGAAACCTGCATCAGATGTAAAAATAAAACGACGCATTTTGGCTTGCTAGGGTTTCATCCTTAAGTGAGAGAGGTATAAATTAGAGCGAAAAGGAAGAGAAAAGGGTCTTGGTTCGTCATTTGGGAGGCAACTCATGGAAGGAGAAGATTATTGAAGATTTGGGCTTCAAATTAAAGAAGATTTCTCCATCTTTTGCTTGTTTTTCAATGATGAATCTTGATTCAGTTTGTTTTTGTTATTTTATTTTGTTTTTAAGTATGAACTGAGTTGTTTAGCTAGGGTTTGATGTAACCTTGATACAATGATTCAAATTAGCGATATATAAAATCTAGATAGAATTCCATAAAGTTTAAAAGACTTTGAACTATTAATCTTAATTTTGTTGGGTGCAGGAGCTTAATAGGGATAAGTACGAAAATATAGCTTGAGAATGTATATTTTACAACTTAGGGAATTCGATTTTCAATCAAGGAATTAGAACTTGGGTAATAGATTCTATGATTTGGGTTAGCGTATCTAGGTGAAATCAACACCCTAGCATTTTTTTAGCATTGTTTAATTAATTAAGTTGTTGGGTTTTGCTTTAATTTCATTATCATTCATTTATATTTTGTTAATTTATATTTAGTTGTTAATTTTCCATCAATCCAATTTATTGTTGCTTCAATTATGACTTAAACTAGAGAAATCGGTACTTAGTAACACTATCCTCGTGGGAATGATACTCTGCTTATCACTCTATTACTTTGTGCGACTAGTGCACTTGCTATACATTACATGTTGTAGTTGCAACACATCAATCACTCCCATGACAAGTCACTTAACCAATAAGCTCATCAATTTAAGACATAATTGCTCTAGCCTAATAATTACCCTACCATAGATAATGATTACGCTGGCTTAAGTATGGGTCAAAGGCTCACTCATATCAAGATTAGTGGGGACTATGCATGTAAATCCCTCTATAATCACCAATTCCCGACCACCATTAGATGGAAAGTACAAGGGGGAAGCCATTGCCATAAGGAAAACATGAAAACAGCCTGAGGAGTCACCTCGCTCACCTACTTGCAAGTTAAATGTTGCTCTCAAGTTAAATATTGTCCACTAGTTAAAGGTTGGCAACAAGTTAGACTTCAATTACAAGTTTGCCACTGTTATAGCCTATATAAGCTAGTTTTGCACCCGAGCAAGGGGGGATTAGACTCTCTCTCTCTCTCTCTCTCTCTCTCTTTCATCCATGTAAGCCCTTAGGGGCAAAGGGATCATCCTTACTCTACATACGTATTTGATCAGGAAGAGAGAGTGACTCTTTGGAATCCATACTCAAAGAAAAAGTCACACCAATGCAATACATAACAGAGGATGTAGGCTTGGGGATTTCTCGTCGAACCTCTTTAAAAACCACTTGCCTAACCCCATTGTGGATTTTCTAATCCGCTTTATGCTGACTATTTGTAGTCATGTCCACATCTTGTATAGTTCCTTCTAGATCGATTGGGTGTCTCTGATTATAGGCTTTTTATCTATTATCCTATTTTCAACTTGTTCATTTCGAATTGCTGGTTATTCACAACCATGTACCTGTTAATTGTTGTATGGGGTTTTATGCAGCGAAAATTAAAAGATCCCCAACTACAACCATAAGCCTTGTATCCTTATACACAATTTTTACGTTATTAGCAAATAAACCGATATTAAATAAAACGTTCTAGGTTGCATACTAGCGTTTGGAGGCTTCTTCTTTTATGCGAATCGCTCCCACTCTAAGACGAGAGTGAACTCTTGGCTTTCACACAAAGATAGGACGATGATCACCCAAAGATTCGGAGTGTTAGCCGAAACTGCAAGGTTCAAGGATTCTCCTCCACAACAATAGGTGACCACGGCCTGGGAGAGTGAGAGAGAGTGTGTGTGTGGACGGCTTGGGTTTATAGAATAATAGTGTTATTTGATTTTTATTTTAGTTGCACTTAAATATTGCAAATCTAAAACCCTAATCTATTATGGAATTTGAATTAATATATTCCATAATAGATTAATCAAATAGTTAATTACCATCACAAGGTAATTCCACATGGCATACTTTAAATTCAAATTTGAATATGAATTTCATATATATATAAATGTTATATATATTATTATCTAATATTAATATTTAATGATATTGATATTAATGAAGATAATATATATATATATATATATATATATATATATATATATAGAGAGAGAGAGAGAGAGAGAGAGAGAGAGAGAGAGAGAGAGAGAGACACACACACACACACACACACACACACACACACACACACACACACACACACACATAATCTCACTAATTTTAATTTCCATATGAAATTAAATAAAAGCAATAACCTTAGCAAATTAAATTGCATTGTGAGATTACCAAAATGTCCTTTCATCTTAAAAGACAAAAATACCCCGCTCACTTGTTTATCCTTTAGATGTCTTCTATGCCTGTGACCTGAAGGCTCCTCATCATATCGGCAGTAAGTAGTATTCACGATTGACACCCAATCGATTGTCTCACTAAACATAGACAAAGATTGGCCTCTAGCAAGGCATCATGGTCGCCTGATAGATTCAAATTTAACGAAATAGCTTACCTATCAACGATATGGTTACCGTGCAATCCAATTCTTTCATCATCCATTATCTCATCAAGGCCGAGGTATATAAGTAGTGTCAACCTCGGATATCCTTGATATCTCGGTATTTGGCTATTGGACCAACGACCGAAATTAGATTGGATTGCCTTACAACTCAATTGTAATAACTCTCTTTCTAGCTAGTATACTCGTAACATAACAGTAAAACTCACTAAATATATATATAAGAAAATATACATGTAAACAAGTATAAAATTATGGGCCCATATTTAATTTTCTTTATATACAAATCTTTACATAATATAATAAAGTCTCAAAATAGTAACTCGACAATTTTGCCCAACCCTTCCGTTGCGTGATATTCCAAGTGACCGCATCTCACTTGTTACCTGCAAAAACATTAAAAACAACGGGGTGAGCACTAATTGCTCAGTAAGTAAACCTGCTATGCTACCCTTTTCTCTCTGTTGCTTAAATTTTGAATTTCTTTCCTTATTTCACACTTCCCCATTCTTCTCTATTCTTTCTCTACTCTTACTCTGTTTTTCTCTCTATTCTTTCTCTATTTTTCCTTCTGTTCTTTCTCTATTCTTTCTCTCTCTGTTCTTTCTCTATTCTAATTTCCCACTACTCAGATAATGGGCATGGTATTATGCATATATATGGATGCAAATGCACAAATGCATAAAATATGCATTTTCTTTTCTATTTTTCTTTCTTTTTTGTGCTTCTTGCTTTTTCCTTCTTTCTTATCCTTTTCTTTTCTTTCTTATCCTTTTCTTTTCTTTCTTATTCTTTTGCTGATCGGACTCGGTTGAGGCATGGATTCAGAACCTTGGCCATGTGAGTGTATTCTTCTTTCTTGGGTACAGCCCTCATCCACATGCACTCTTACGGAACCGTACCAATTCTTCTTCCTTATTCTTAGGCTGCTCACTAAAGGCGGCGTGCATGCGGGGAAAATTCTTCTTGTCACTCACGGGGTTCCCCATCGCAACAACCTTTTCTTCTTTTTATCTTTTCTACACTTCTTTGAGTAAAAATTCAGATTTGAACTTCTTTAATATTCTTATTTCTTTCTATTTACTCTTTAACATTCTTTAGTGTTTTTTCATGTTCTTATGAGTATGTATGCATGTGGATGGTTTCATGCTTATAATTCTTTCTAAATTCACATGTTTAGATACAATTATGCAATATGGAATGCAAACATTTCATTCTCTACCATCTACAAACTCATCTCAATATAACACATAATCATACTCATACATGAACTTCTCTTTGACGTTTCATCAAACAACTTATGTGCACAAAGCAACTCTAATTTGGCTACACTTCTATCTCTTTCCTAAGCCACCAAAAATTTGGTATAACATCCTCCATATTTAACGTCAAACCTGTCCAAAATGTACACTCTAAAATTTCTACTCCAATTCTTCCAAATTTCATCCAAACTCACATCAAATATCAAATATACCAACACTACTTCCATGGATAAGTTCTAATCATCATTCAACACCAAATCCATCAACAATTCTTCATATAAAACACATATATATGCACAAAAGCAATTCTCTACACAATATTACTTAAATCATACTTAGGGTAGGATTTACTTACCTTATCTATGAGCAATCCAACGCTTTGAACCAACTCTCTTTCTCTTAAATCCTAAGGATGCTTGGGATTGAAAATCCACTAAAAAGTACCCAAAATCTATGAATTTCCTCTGAAGAAGAATTGAAGAAATTGAGAGGGTTTGACGGTGATGGTGGCGTGAAAATGGATGAAGAATGGCTAGGGTTTCATTTTTCAATTCTTGATATAACATATTATTATTTATAGTTTCCCATTTTGCCCTTGCACTTTCTATGAAATTCCATCTATGTCCCTTAGTCAATTACCAAAATGCCCTTATTTTTATTAACTTCTTCATGTTATTCTATCTCTTTTCACTCCCTACTTTTTCAACTAATTATGAGTGAAAATACCATTTTACCCCTCTAATGAAATTTTAAGGCATTTTCTTCACACTTTTTTCAAAATAACTTTAACAAAAATCAACTAAGGGTAAAAAGCCATAAGTAAAGCTATGTACCTCGATGTGGGTGTTACAATTCTCCCCCTTTACAAGAATTCGTCCCCGAAATTCATACAAAGAACTCGGGATGGCAGTTCTGCATATCTTGCTCTACCTCCCATGTTGCGTCTCCTACCTTATGATTCCTCCATAGGACTTTTTTGAGTGGAATACTTTTGTTATGGAACTCTTTAATTTTTCTATCCAATATCTGTACTGGACGCTCCTCATAAACGAGATTCTCTTCTAAGTCCACTTCCTATACTTTCAGTATATGGGAGGGGTCGCTAACATACTTTCGAAGCATCGAGATATGAAACACATTATGCACCCTGTCCATACTAGGTGGTAGCGCCAACTTATAAGCTACCTTTCCCACTCGTTGTAACACTTCAAATGGACCAATGTATCTCGGTGCTAACTTTCCTTTGTCACCAAAACGCATTACCCACTTATAGGGGGAAAATTTTAGAAACACTTTATCACCCACTTCGAACTCAACATCTTTTCTCTTCAAATTTGCATATCTTTTATGTTTGTCTTAGGCTTGCATCATTCTACTTCTGATCAACTTGATATCCTATATCATTTTTTCAGTTATCTCTGGCCCAAGAGCTGTATTCAACACATCTTTCTCTCTTACCTCATCCCAATGCAATAGAGATTTACATCGCCTACCATACAAGGCTTCATAAGGAGCCATCTTAATTGTGGACTGATAGTTGTTATTATAGGCAAACTCTACCAAAGGTAACATCTCATGCCAAGTCATTCTATAATACCATACAATATGCTCTCAACATATCCTCAAGTATCTAATTTGTTCTTTCAGTATGGCCATCTGTTTGAGGATGGTATGTTGTACTAAATGCTAATCTGGTACCCAAATTTCTCTAGAGACTAGTCTAGAAAGCTGAAATAAATCTGGAATCTCTATCTGACACTATGGTCTTGGGTACACCATGGAGTCTGACTATCTCCCTAACTTAGATTTGGGCCAACTGATCTAAGGTAGTGCTATCCTTTACTGGAAGAAAATGGGTTGATTTAGTTAATCTATCTATCATCACCCATATGGCATTAAACCTTTTTTGAACTCTGGGAAGACTTGTAATAAAATCCATGGATATACTCTCCCATTTCCATTCAGGAATGCTAAGTGGTTGAAGTAATCCTGACGGCCTTTGGTGTTTTGCTTTCACCCGTTGACAAACCAAGCACTTAGCCATATAATCTCCGATAGCTCTCTTCATACCTGGCCTCCAATAGGCCCTTTTCTAAGTCTTGATACATCTTGGTTGTTCTAGGATGAGCAGTGTATGGTGTGTCAAGAGCCTCTGTAAGAATTCTCTTCTTCAATTCAGCATCTTGGGGAATGCATAAGCGATCTCTGAAACGGAGGACACCGTCTAACAAGTGGAATTCTGGTATCTTGTCCCTTAAGCACTTGCTGACTTATTTTCTGACACCACTCATCGGCAACTTGCTTTTCCTTAATCTCTTCCAGTAAAGTGGACTAAATTTCTAACCTGGAAATCCTTCCCGGTATCACCTCAATCTGTTCTCTACACAATTCTTTCAATAATTCTTGTTGCTTTGTGAGTCGGGACAAATAGGCCTTTCTGCTTAAGGCATCGGCTACTACATTGGCTTTTCCAGGTTGATACTTAATTTCGCAATCATAATCTTTAACCATCTCTAACCATCTCCTCTATCTCATATTCAGCTCCCTCTAAGTAAAGAAATACTTCAAACTCTTGTGGTGGTGTAGATGTTACTCTTTGCACCATATAGGTAATGCCTCCATATCTTTAATGCAAAGACTACAGCTGCCAACTCTAAATCATATGTAGGTTATCTCATCTCATACTCTTTCAACTGTCGAGAAGCATAAGCTATCACCTTACCCAACTACATCAACACCAAGTCCCTACAGTGAGGCATCAGTATAAACGTCATAATCCACACCCTCCTATGGTAACACCAAAATGGGAGCAATGGTTAATCTTTTCTTCAATTCTTGAAAACTCTCTTCACAAGCATTTGACCATACAAAATGAGTTCTCTATTTGGTGAGAGTTGTCAGCGACTTAGCCAATTAGGCAAATCCTGCTACAAATCGCGATAATGGCCTGCCAGTCCCAAGAAAATTCTAACTTCCTTTACTGTCTTCGGCTTGTGCCACTCAAGAATTGCCTTCACTTTGCTAGGATCCACTGATATACCTTCTCTAGAAACAGTATGGCCCAGAAATATCACTTGATCCAACCAAAACTCACACTTAGAAAACTTCGCAAATAACTTCTTTTCTCTCAATCACTGCAGCACAAATCTTAAATGTTCCTCATGCTCCTCTCTTGACTTGGAATAAACCAGGATTTCATTAATAAACACCACTATAAATTGATCAAGATAGTCGTGAAACACGCGATTCATTAAATCCATAAAGACTGTTGGGGCATTGGCTAACCCAAAAGGCATTACCACAAACTCATAATGCCTATATCTCGTTCGAAAAGCAGTCTTGGCAATATCTTGTTCCGCTACTCTTACTTGATGATAACCCGACCTCAAATCAATCTTTAAAAACATTGCTGCTCCTTTCAGCTGATCAAATAAATCATCTATACAAGGCAACTGGTACTTATTCTTCACTGTCACTTTATTCAATTCTCTATAATCTATACACATTCGCAGAGATCCGTCTTTCTTCTTCACAAACAAAATTGGAGCTCCCAAGAGAGAATGACTGTGTCGAATAAAACCCTTATCTAGGAGTTCTTGGGGTTGCTTCTTCAATTCCTGAAGCTCGGTTGGGACCATCCGGTAAGGTTCTTTAGAAGTTGGAGCGGTCCTTGGTGCCAGTTCAATACTGAATTCTACTTCTCTTTCCGGAGGTAAACTCGACAAATCTTCCAAAAATACATCTAAAAACTCCCGGACTACCGGCACATTTGGAATCTCTGGTTGTGGGACATCACTACTGTGCACTACATGGGAAATGTACCCAGAACACCCTTTTCTTAACGTTTTTCTAGCCTTTATACTACTGATTAACATTGTAATGCCCCACTTGAGGTACGTAGCCAATGTTTCTCCTTTTTGTTCTTATTTGAGTCGGTTTATTGTATTATTTGTTTGATTAGGCCTTTGATTGAGTGGTATGTTGAATACTTGCCTTGAAATTGGTTGAAAATAGAAGAAGTTTAGTGTTCTAAGCTTCGCCGGGGCGAAGAAGAATCTTCGCCGCGGCGAAGAGGTGTTAAAGCCGAGGAAGCTGCTGGATAGTTTCGCCACGGTGACAGAAGCTTTTTCGCCATGGCGACGGGCCAACCAAAATGTTGGTTAAGTTTTAGATATTTTCTTCCCTAAGGGTAATTTGACCATTCTACCCCTAATTAGTAGGAAAAGTGGGGAGTAAAATGTAAGGATTTTGCTTGGAGAATATGTTGATATGGGGTTGTGTTTGTAATGAATCAAAGGGTATAGATGGAATTCCTAAGGAAGAGTAAGGGCAAAACGGGAATGCTTGTGCATAAATTGTATTAAAAGGAATTAAGTCATTGCAAAACCCTTCATTCTTCTTCTCCACCGCCACTCTCCTTTTTACTTTCTCTCAACTTCTCTTCCAATTGTTCAAGGATTTTTAAAGGGCTTTTGGAGTGATTTGGGGTAGAAGATCAATCTAAGACATCCTAAGGTAAGGATTCTTGCTTTGGATGTGAAGTTTAGTGAGATTTTATGTATATTTGAATATTGCGGTCTCTTGCTTGAATTTTTTAAAAGGTAGAGAAAAACAAGCAACCAAGAGAAAGGAAAAGCTAGTGAGATCTCTCCATCACAAGGTAAGTAAACCCCAACCCAAGTAGAGATTTGAGAACTTTCTTGAATAGAGAGTTAATTGCAATTATGTGTGTATGTATATACATGTGATATGCTATGTTATGAAGGGTTTAAATGGAGATAATTATTGCTTTATGGTTGTTCATACACTTTGATTATGAGAAGTGAGATGTGGGTTGGGAATGTAGTTTGAGATGGAATTGAAGGATATTGAGAAATCTTTTTTAGAAGTGTTATTCTATGACAAGATTTATGGCTATGTGAGGGAGTTTTCTCCCCTTTTGGATGGTTAGAGAAAGACATAGAATTGTTGTTATAGTAGAGTCTTGTTATGCACTTGAGTTGTTTGACGAAATGCCTAGTAGAGATTTAAGTATGAGTAGTAAACCATAATTCTTGCAACATTGCATGTTGGCATTTCATAAGTGCATTAGTGGAGATAAACCATCCATATGCATTATTTGTGCATTGAGAAGTGACTTAAGAAGAGTAGAAAACTTTGTGAATGCAACTACTCTACGGGTGAAGTGCTAGAGTAGAGAAAGTTATTAGAAATGGGTTGATGCTGTGTGATCGTCACCCGATATTTAGTAGAAACGGGTTGACGCTTTGTGATCGTCACCCTATATTTAGTAGAAACGGGTTGATGTTGTGTGATCGTCACCCGATATTTAGTGGAAACGGGTTGATTCTGTGTGATTGTCACCCGATATTTAGTAGAAACGGGTTGATGCTGTGTGATCGTCACCCGATAGTCATTAGAAATGGGTTGATGCTTTGTGATCGTCATCCAAAAGTCATGAGAAACGGGTAGATGCTTTGTGGTCTCCACCCGATAGTTAGGAAAACTGAGTAGATGCTTTGTGATCCTCACTCGGTAGTCACTAAGAGCGGGTTGGTGCTGTGTGAACTCCACTCGACAGTCATGAAGAGTGAGATGGTGTTGTGTGAACGCCATTCGGCCGTACCTCTGGTAAGATGAGGTCATAATGCTTTGTGGTCTCCACCCGATAGTTAGGAAAACTGGGTAGATGCTTTGTGATCCTCACTCGGTAGTCACTAAAAGCGGGTTGGTGCTGTGTGAACTCCGCTCGACAGTCATGAAGAGTGAGATGGTGTTGTGTGAACGCCATTCGGCCGTACCTCCGGTAAGATGAGGTCATAACGTTAATAGAACACAATAGAAAGAAAGTGTGAGGAAGGAATTAAGAAAACATGGTTACAGGGATAGACAGATAGAGAGTTTACTTACTGAGCATTATTTTGTGCTCACCCCGTCATTTTCCTTTGTGGATGTAAGATCTAGGTGATGATGCAGTCAGAGGGGCGTCAGCAAGCGAGGAGCAATAGCTACACTCTTTCCCCTGTTTTTGTCTTTTAAATGGCATGTTGTAAAATAATACTCTTTGTGTATGGAAGACTTATTACATATAATAAAAAGAAAAGTTTTGGGCCCATTTCCTATTATTATTAAGCAAGCATTTTACTAGTTTACAGCAGTTGTTACAAACATACTCAACCGATGACCCTCTCCAAAACTAAATTTATCTCCGTCATCAAGATTAAATCTTGCTTTCTTCTTCCAACAGTCAATTTTTACTCCATGCCTCCCTAGGAAATCCATGCCCCAAATATCATCAAAGTTGGGCATATCGAACACTATCAAATCAACTGGTAACTCCCTTCCATGGATCACTATGGACTCCCCTAGAAGCATCTCATGGGTCACTACACTAACCCCATCAAGTAATTCTATCTTAATAGGCTGATCTACTACAACAGGTTTCAAACCTAATCTTTCTACCATTCCATGAGTAATAAAAAAATGTGTAGCTCCAAAATCAATCAATGCATAAAGAGGAACTGCATGAAATAATAACTTACCAGTAACTGGGGATGGATTGGCCTCTGCTTCACTTTGTGCCATGGTAAACACCTGTGTAACGCCCCACTTGAGGTACGTAGTTAATGCTTCTTCTTTTGCTCTTGTTGAGTTGATTCATTAGTATTATTGTTTGGTTGGCCTGAGTGATATGTTGAACACTTGCCTTGAAATTGGTTGAAAATAGAAGAAGCTTAGTGTTTCAGCCGAGGCGAAGAGGTGTTGAAGCCATGGGAAACTGCCGGACAGTTTCACGGCGACAGAATCTTCCTCGCCGCGGCGACGTGCCAACCAAAATGTTTGTTAAGTTTTAGATATTTTCTTCCCTAAGGGCAATTTGACCATTCTACCCCTAATTAGTAGGAAAAGTGAGGAGTAAATTAAAAGGATTTTTCATGGAGAATAGGTTGATATGGGGGTGTGTTTGTAATGAATCAAATGATATAGATGGAATTCCCAAGGAAGAGTAAGGGCAAAATGGGAATGCTTGTGCATAAATTTCATTAAAAGGAATTAAGTCATTGCAAACCCTTCATTCTTCTTCTCCACCGCCACTCTCCTTTCTTTCTTCCTCTCAAATTCTCTTTCATTTGTTCAAGGTTTTTAAGAGGGCTTTTGGAATGATTTGGGGTAGGAAAGCAATCTAAGGCATCCTAAGGTAAGGATTCTTGCTTTGGATGTGAAGTTTTGTGAAATTTGAGTGTATCTGAATATTGAGGGCCTTTGGTTGAACTGTTTAAGGGTAGAGAAAAATCAAGCAAACCAAGAGAAAGGAAGTGCTAGTGAGATCTCTCCATCACAAGGTAAGTAAATCCCAACCCAAGTGAGATTTGAGAATTTTCTTGATTAGGGTTTTAACAACAATTATGGATGTATGTTATATACATGTTATATGCTATGTTATTGAGTCTTAAATGGAGATTATTATTGCTTAGTGATTGTTCATACATTTCAAGTATAAGAAGTGAGATGTGGGTTGGAAAGGTAGTTTGAGATGGAATTGAAGGATATTGAGAAATCTTTTTTAGAAGTGTTATTCTATGACAAGATTTATGGCTATGTGAGGGAGTTTTCTCCCATTTTGGATGGTTAGTGAAAGACATAGAATTGTTGTTATAGTAGAGTCTTGTTATGCACTTGAGTTGTTTGACGAAATGCCTAGTAGAGATTTAAGTATGAGTAGTAAACCATAATTCTTGCAACATTGCATGTTGGCATTTCATAAGTGCATTAGTGGAGATAAACCATCCATATGCGTTATTTGTGCATTGAGAAGTGACTTAAGAAGAGTAGAAAACTTTGTGAATGCAACTACTCTACGGGTGAAGTGCTAGAGTAGAGAAAGTCATTAGAAATGGGTTGATGCTGTGTGATCGTCACCCGATATTTAGTAGAAACGGGTTGACGCTTTGTGATCGTCACCCTATATTTAGTAGAAACGGGTTGATGTTGTGTGATCGTCACCCGATATTTAGTGGAAACGGGTTGATGCTGTGTGATTGTCACCCGATATTTAGTAGAAACGGGTTGATGCTGTGTGATCGTCACCCGATAGTCATTAGAAATGGGTTGATGCTTTGTGATCGTCACCCAAAAGTCATGAGAAACGGGTAGATGCTTTGTGGTCTCCACCCGATAGTTAGGAAAACTGGGTAGATGCTTTGTGATCCTCACTCGGTAGTCACTAAGAGCGGGTTGGTGCTGTGTGAACTCCGCCTCGAGTCCATGAAGAGTGAGATGGTGTTGTGTGAACGCCATTCGGCCGTACCTCTGTAAGATGAGGTCATAATGCTTTGTGGTCTCCACCCGATAGTTAGGAAAACTGGGTAGATGCTTTGTGATCCTCACTGGTAGTCACTAAAAGCGGGTTGGTGCCGTGTGAACTCCGCCTCGACATGAAGAGTGAGATGGTGTTGTGTGAACGCCATTCGGCCGTCTCTCCGGTAAGATGAGGTCATAACGTTAATAGAACACAATAGGAAAGAAAGTGTGAGGAAGGAATTAAGAAAACATGGTTACAGGGATAGACAGATAGAGAGTTTACTTACTGAGCATTATTTTGTGCTCACCCCGTCATTTTCCTTTGTGGATGTAAGATCTAGGTGATGATGCGGTCGAGGGCGTCGCAAGCGAGGAGCAATAGCTACACTCTTTCCCCTGTTTTTGTCTTTTAAATGGCATGTTGTAAAATAATACTCTTTGTGTATGGAAGACTTATTACATATAATAAAAAGAAAAGTTTTGGGCCCATTTCCTATTATTATTAAGCAAGCATTTTACTAGTTTACAAAACATACTCAACCGATGACCCTCTCCAAAACTAAATTTATCTCCGTCATCAAGATTAAATCTTGCTTTCTTCTTCCAACAGTCAATTTTTACTCCATGCCTCCCTAGGAAATCCATGCCCCAAATATCATCAAAGTTGGGCATATCGAACACTATCAAATCAACTGGTAACTCCCTTCCATGGATCACTATGGACTCCCCTAGAAGCATCTCATGGGTCACTACACTAACCCCATCAAGTAATTCTATCTTAATAGGCTGATCTACTACAACAGGTTTCAAACCTAATCTTTCTACCATTCCATGAGTAATAAAAAAATGTGTAGCTCCAAAATCAATCAATGCATAAAGAGGAACTGCATGAAATAATAACTTACCAGTAACTGGGGATGGATTGGCCTCTGCTTCACTTTGTGCCATGGTAAACACTGTAACGCCCCACTTGAGGTACGTAGTTAATGCTTCTTCTTTTGCTCTTGTTGAGTTGATTCATTAGTATTATTGTTTGGTTGGCCTGAGTGATATGTTGAACACTTGCCTTGAAATTGGTTGAAAATAGAAGAAGCTTAGTGTTTCAGGCTTCGCCGAAGCCACGGGAAACTGCCGGACAGCTGCCAGCGACGAGAATCTTGCAGCGGCGACGTACCAACCAAAATGTTTGTTAAGTTTTAGATATTTTCTTCCCTAAGGGCAATTTGACCATTCTACCCCTAATTAGTAGGAAAAGTGAGGAGTAAATTGAAAGGATTTTTCATGGAGAATAGGTTGATATGGGGGTGTGTTTGTAATGAATCAAATGATATAGATGGAATTCCCAAGGAAGAGTAAGGGCAAAATGGGAATGCTTGTGCATAAATTTCATTAAAAGGAATTAAGTCATTGCAAACCCTTCATTCTTCCTTCTCCACCGCCTCTTTCCTTTTCTTTCTTCCTCTCAAATTCTCTTTCATTTTGTTCAAGGTTTTTAAGAGGGCTTTTGGAATGATTTGGGGTAGGAAAGCAATCTAAGGCATCCTAAGGTAAGGATTCTTGCTTTGGATGTGAAGTTTTGTGAAATTTGAGTGTATTTGAATATTGAGGGCCTTTGGTTGAACTATTTAAGGGTAGAGAAAAATCAAGCAAACCAAGAGAAAGGAAGTGCTAGTGAGATCTCTCCATCACAAGGTAAGTAAATCCCAACCCAAGTGAGATTTGAGAATTTTCTTGATTAGGGTTTTAACAACAATTATGGATGTATGTTATATACATGTTGTTAGGAAACGACCCGGTTACGTAGCGGAAAACAAAAATTTTACAGCTACGGATCGTTCCTTGGAACCCAAAATCAAGGCACAAATTTTACAGTTTATGCATAATATGAATCTGCAGAAAAATAAATCCAAAGGTTTAGATTTATACCCACGTTTGGAGGCTCCACCAATCTTGTCTCTGAATGTGTTTGCTACCGATCCTAGTGTAGGATCGAACCAAGAAGTCCACACGAAGACAACCACCAAGAACCAAGGAGGGATTTGCTAGATCCTCCTTGGCCTTAAGAAATCAAGAAGAAAAAAAGAAGAGTTTGATTTTCAATCAAACAGTGAGATTGGCGTGGGAGAGTGTATAAGGGGCTTCTGTGTTTTTCTTTTTCTAAAGGCAAAATCAATTAATTATTAAATCACACAAACACTATTCCTTTTATAGGCAAACCAAGTTGCCCTATTTCCACATGGAATGGGCTTGGGCTCCAACCCAAACACCCCATGTTGCCAAACACTCCCAAATTAGATATTTTATTTATTTCATCATTATTTCAATTAAAAATCAATTAATATATATATATATATTAACATTTAACAATAATGATAATTTATTTGAATATGTGCGAACACACATTCTACCGTAATTTCACTTATTTAATTTTTAACAAATTAAATAAAAAGGCTACGACCTCAGCAAATTTAATTGCACTGTGAAATTACCAAAATACCCTTTCGCCTAAAAAGACGAAAACGCCCTTCTTTCTTCTTGGCTCTTAAATTATCTTCTATGTGTGTGATCCATAGGCTCCTCATCATACCGATAGTGTATAGTATCGCGATTAACACCAATTAATCGTCTCACTAATACACAGACCAAGATTGGCCCCTAGCAAGACATCATGGCCACCCGATAGATTCGGATTCAGCAGAGTAGCTACCTATCAACGATATGGTTATCATACAATACGATCCGTTCATCATACGTTATCTCGACGAGACGAAGGCATAGAAATAGTGTCAACCTTCGGTTACTCGATATTATATATTCAGTTTCCGGACCAATGACTCGTATTATAATCTGGATAGAGCAACAACTCAATCCCACTGTGGCCACAATTTTAGTGTCATTGCCATATACTGAATTGCGCCGTGAGATAACTTCTCCCGTACCCGGGAGTGATGAATCCTTTGTCAATCCACCATAGTCTTGATACACTCCTTGATATAGCCAATCACCACCGTACTGACAGCTCTGAATAGAACTACATTAGGCTAGTGTCAAACTGTACCAATCGGTGCACAAGACACTTTGGTGATCTCAAGTCTAAGGATCACATGCACCACCATTCGTTAGAGGATTTGTTCCATAGACACTGGGGTTACCATCCATATGGAATCCTCTGGGTGGGTCAATCCGTGAACTTGCTGCGGTATATCCGCCTACAACAAGCACCCATGTGTTGCACCAGGTTGTCACCAAACAACCTTGACAAGTGAGATCAGTCACTGCCTTTCGACAGGGTCGTTCAACACTATGATAGCCTTACCGTATTATCTGTGCCCTTACTTCAGAATATCTTGGGGCTACGGACGTTTCTAGAATGGCCACCATATGTGCTCATAGGGTTCTCACTATCCAGATTTGAAACACTTGATACCCTCGTCACGGTTCTACCATTCTAAGGACATATATCAATACATATTGCAATAATAATGATTTACGCGATATAGAATAAAATGCCTTTTATTATTGATTAATGAACATTATTACAAAGAGTCAATTCTACAATAATTGATTGGCTCTAGGGCATCTACTCTAACAATCTCCCACTTGAACTATAGCCAATCATTCATGTATTTAATACCAAATGATTTCAAGTGCCTTTCATGCTTCTGCTGCGATAGAGGCTTTGTCAGTGGATCTGCGAGATTGTCGTTAGTATGCACTTTACTAATGCACGTCTTTCCTCTCAACTATCTCTCCTAATGAGATGGAATCGTCGAGTATGTGTCTGGACTTGATGAGACCGTGGTTCCCTAGCTTGAGCAATTGCTCCATTGTTGTCACAATAGATGTCTATAGGATCAACAATCGTAGGAACCACACCAAGTTCAATGACGAACTCCAGACTGCCTCCTTGGCCGCATCTGACAATACAATATACTCAACCTCCATTGTAGAGTCCGCTACAGTGCTTTGCTTGGAGCTCTTCCAGCTCACTGCACCGCCATTGAGACAAAATACAAACCCCTGATTGCGATCGATAATCGCCTTTGTCCGTTTGGAAACTAGCATCACCGTATCCTCTTACGTGAGCTCATCTTCCCTCCATAAACCAAGAACATATCCTTAGTCCTCTTCAAGTAATTAAGAATACTCTTGACAGCCATCCAAAGGACGCTCACCTGGATCCGATTGATATCTACTACAAGTGCTCAAAGCACATGAGACATCAATCCGAGTACATAGCATGGCATACATGATGGATCCAATTGCTGATGCATATAGGATCCTTTCTTCATCCTATCTCTCTCATCTTGTGTTTTAGGACACAGTTCCTTAGAGAGATAAACACCATGTGACATCGGAAGAAATCCTTTCTTGGATTCTTCCATACTGAATCGTTTCAGTACTTTGTCAATATATGCACTCTGACTTAGGCCAAGCAACCTACATGATCTATCACGATAGATCTTTATACCAAGGATGTAGGCTGCTTCCCCTAAGTCTTTCATGGAGAAGCCCTTGGATAACCAAGTCTTTACCGATTGCAAGTTCGGTATATCATTCCCGATCAGTATGTCATCGACATACAACACTAGGAATGCTATGCGCTCCCACTCACTTTCTTGTAAACACAGGGCTCATCTTCGTTTTTTATAAAACCGAATTCTTTTACGGCCTTATCAAAATGAACGTTCCAACTCCTTGAAGCTTGCTTGAGTCCATAAATGGATCTCTGCAACTTGCATACCTTATTAGCTTGACTATCAAGAACGAAACCATCAGGTTGTGTCATATACACATCCTCCTCAAGGTTTCCGTCAGAAAGCGATTTTGAAATCCATTTGCCAAATCTCATAGTTCATGATATGCAAGAATTGCAAGCATAATCCAGATGGATTTAATCATGGCAACCGCGAAAAGGTTTCTTCATAGTCAATGCCATGAATTTGTTTGAAACCTTGGGCAACCAGCCGTGCTTTATAAGTATGCACGTTGCCATCCATGTCAGGCTTCTTCTTGAAGACCCATTTACACCCTATAGGTTTTACCCTTCAGGTGGTTCCACCAGAGACCACACTTGGTTCAGGTACATGGAGTCCATCTCAGATTTCATGGCTTCAAGCCATTTAATGGAATCTGGATCCGATATAGCATCTTCGTAGGTTCTGGGTTCATCGTCTTGATAGACTAGTACGTCACCATGTTGAGTCACGAGATAACCGTATCTCTCGGGCTCATGGCGTACTCTCCCAGATCTACGGAGGTCCAGTGCTACCTGAGGTGGTTCACTTTGATCCACAATTTGTGGAGTAACCTCCTCATGATGCTCAACCACTTCCCCGTGGTACATCATCCCGTCCTTCGTCTAGTATATCTTGTGGTTCTAGAACTTCATCGAGTTCTACTTTTCTCCCACTAGTACTTCTTAGAAAATGTTCCCTTTCTAGGAAGACACCAGATCGAGCAACAAAGATTTTGCGCTCTTTTGGGTGGTAGAAATGGTATCCTTTGGTCTCCTTTGGATATCCCACAAATATACATTTACAGGATTTTGGGCCCAACTTGTTCGAAGTCAATTTCTTAACATAAGCTTCGCAACCCCAAATCCTTAGATAAGACAAGTTGGGCTTTCGCCCACTCCATAGCTCATATGGAGTCTTATCTACAGACTTTGACGGCACACGGTTTAAAACGTGAGTCGCAGTCTCTAGGGCATAACCCCGTAACGATGCGGGTAAATCACTAAAAACTCATCATGGACCTAACCATGTCAAGTAAGGTCCTATTCCTCCTTTCGACACTCCATTGTGTTGGGGAGGGTGTATAAGGAGGGGTGAGTTGTGATACTATCCCACATTCCTTCAGTACTAGAAAACCCCGATCTTAAGTATTCACCTCCTCGATCCGACCGAAGAGCTTTAATACTTTTGCCCAACATATTCTGTACTTCATTCCTGAATTCCTTGAATTTATCAAAGGCTGCAGATTTATGTCTCATAAGGTAGACATAACCATATCTACCGAAATCATCAAGAAATGTGATGAAGTACGAATATCCACCTCTGGCTTCAACTGTTAGTGGACCACATACATCACTATGGATGATGCCTAACAATTCAGTAGCCCTTTCACTTTGTCCTGTGAAAGGAGACTTGGTCATCTTGCCTAAAAGGCATGACTCGCATACCTCAAATGACTGAAAGTCAAAAGGGGCCAAAACTCCATCCCTTTGAAGTTTTGCAATGCGAGTCTTATTAACATGACACAATCTACAATGCCAGAGATATGTTTGGTTTTGATCGCTATGTTTAGCTTTCTTGGTTTCAATATTGAGAATATCTTTATTGTTTAAATCAAGAACATATAATCCATTATATAACCTTGCAATTCCAAATAGAATACCATTCAAACTAAAGGACAACAATCCATTAGATATCTCAAAATGATACCCCATATTATCCAAAACGAATACTGAAATAATATTTCTAGAAATAGAAGGTACGTGATAACAGTTATGTAGTTCCAACAATAAGCCTGTAGGCAAAGATAAACAATAAGTCCCTACAGCTAATGTAGCCACATGTGCTCTATTTCCAACTCGTAGGTCCACCTCTCCCTTGGCGAACACTCTACTCGCCTTAGTCCCCGCACATCAAGACAAATGTGAGTACCACATCCTGTGTCCATGACCCAAGATGTTGATGGAGAGAAGTTAATCTCAATCATGAAAGTACCTGAAGTTGTAGCCTCAGACTTCTTCTTACTTTCGAGGAAAGCCTTGCGTTGTTTCCTCCAAAGGGTGGCGCTTGCCACAAAAGAAGCAGACTACCTTGCCCTTTCCTATGCCACTCTCGCCCAAGAGCAACCTGTCCTTTGGGCTTCTTGGGCTTGGGCTTGGGTTTGGCCTTGGCCTTACCCTTGCCGTTACCCTCCTTTGCTTTGCTTGGCAAGAACCAAGAAACAAAGCGAGGCTTGGACTTTTTCAAGTCCTACTCTGCGATCCTCGGCATGTTCAGAACTTCGAGTGGTTTTCTCCATCGTGTTCATATTGAAATTCATTATGAATGGAGCATAAGAGTCAGGCAAGGATTGCAGAATTAAATCCATTTGTAATTCTGCATCGAAGCCACATCCCAAAGTTTCAAGCCTCTCAATGTGCTCGATCATCTTGAGCACATGAGGACCAACTTGGGCACCCTCGGTTGACGACTCCCAAACAAAGGTGCTTTGACACCTTGTACCTCTCATGTCGAGCATTTGTTTCGTAAAGCTCCTTGAGGTGTAGAATTATGGAAGAAGCATCCATATTCTCATGTCGCTTTTGCAAAGATAGGTGTCATTGATGCTAACATCAAGCATTGTACGCTATTAGCATCATCAAGGAACTTTTGATAAGTTTCCTTAACTTCCCTGAATGGCATCGATCAGGCTCGACCATGTATGGCTTTTCAAGGATATACAATTTCTTTTCGACTTAAGTATAATCCGAAGATTACGATACCATCGAGAAATTGGATCCATCCAACCTGTTTTCTTTTTCGATTATCGGTCGCAGTTCATAATGCTCATTTTCGGTGAATCTACAATTGCAGAAAAGATAAAGTTATTATAAAGTTCATTATTATTTAATATGGTCTTTTATTAAACGACGCTCCCACTATTTTACTCAAGCCAATAGCCCTCACTATTAACTCGGGAAAGCCCGTTGGCTTTCCTAGTGGACCGAGATCCCATCCTGCCCATTTCAAACCTTTGCTTTGGCGAACAAGCCAAAATGAGTTGATTAGGTAGGCCAACAAACTTAATCCACACCAATTGATAGCTCCCACTATCAACCTCAAATGTGAAAAAGCCAACAAGCCAATCACACAATTCAATGGCTCCAACCATTGTCCTCAAGTGTGATTCTCAGTATCCGTAGAGTGGACACTACATGTCACCATGTACACATAATATGTGTACTGCTCTACTATGCCTATGACGCGTTTATCAACCTTCGCATTGGCGAACAAGCAAAACCGTCATTTTAAGTCGATCCATCACCATTAAGGAAAACTCCAATGAATTTTAACCTCCCACTGGTAGAAGTGTACCCTTCGCTTTGGCGAACAAGGTTTCGACGAACAGTGGTTTGATTAAAACCATGGTGATGGAAGGCATTCGTGACTTAATATACTTAGTTGAGGGGTTTGTTATTTATTGTCTCATCAGATTATTATCTTTGTTAGAATGACATTGTTTGGCATGTTATTCAACATTCAACCTTAGCATGCATTCTAAACAAAATATATTAAACGTGCCATACATGGCCTAACTAAAACCGATCTCCTCGAGCCTAGAGGGATCGGTGGGTCACCTAGGGATCCTGTAATAAATATCTTGAGTCTTCAAGTATGTTTGCCTCGTCCTTCACTCCGTCTCCAGGTACATTACATAAACATCATTCTAAATTTACAATAAAATTAATATTAAACTAATTTTACATCAACAAATTTAGAAACCTCGATTTACATTCGAGGGGAATGAGATGAGAAAAGAATGTACATTAAGAAGAAGAGAGAAGGCAGGACACGCAGGCCCTATTTAAAATATTACAGCCATACATACCTAAAATAATTTAAAACATTCACCCTTAGGTCTAAGGCTCATGTACCGCGCACCATGCAATATACAAACAAGTACAAAGCATACATTTCAAAAATAATCAATTTTGAATTGGGTGGGTTAATTAATTAATTACCCTCTTAAATGTGCAGAATGTACATTGGCTTTATAGGTTATTAAAACTGCAGATTAGTCCCTTTCAGAAAAATACAGAATGGGAAAACTACATCCTTCGCCGCGGCGAGGATTTACAGTATGCACTTCCCTGCTGCATACTTCACCGCGGCGAGGATTTAAATTAGGTCTAGCCGCCACAGACTTCGCCGCGGCGAAGGTTTTATCTTCGCCGCGGCGAAACTGTCCAGAGGCTCTTCGCCGCGGCGAAACCTGGAAATCCCCAATTCGTACAGTTCGCGTTTTTTGCAGTTTTTGTGTATAAACACGAATCCAAATCAAATCAAACGTACATACGTTCAACCAGGATATTAACCAACCAATATAACATTCATCAACACATTTTAAACCAGTTTATCATTTGAATCATTCATCCATAAACTGATTTTTCAGATTTTGCAGATTTTTCAAAAACTGCGTTTTTCATGGTAGATTCATCAAGGCAGCATGTTATCAACAAACCCATGTAATCAACCATTCAATAACTGTAAATCTAGTACCCTAGGCTCTGATACCACTGTTAGGAAACGACCCGGTTGCCCAGCGGAAAACAACAATTTTACAACTACGGATCGTTCCTTAGAACCCAAAATCAAGGCACAGATTTTACAGTTTATGCATAATATGAATCTGCAGAAAAATAAATCCAAAGGTTTAGATTTATACCCACGTTTGGAGGCTCCACCAATCTTGTCTCTGAATGTGTTTGCTACCGATCCAAGTGTAGGATCGAACCAAGAAGTCCACACGAAGACAACCACCAAGAACCAATGAGGGATTTGCTAGATCCTCCTTGGCCTTAAGAAATCAAGAAGAACAAAAGAAGAGTTTGATTTTCAATCAAACAGTGAGATTGGCGTGGGAGAGTGTATAAGGGGCTGCTGTGTTTTTCTTTTTCTAAAGGCAAAATCAATTAATTATTAAATCACACAAACACTATTCCTTTTATAGGCAAACCAAGTTGCCCTATTCCCACATGGAATGGGCTTGGGCTCCAACCCAAACACCCCATGTTGCCAAACACTCCCAAATTAGATATTTTATTTATTTCATCATTATTTCAATTAAAAATCAATTAATATATATTTAATATATATATTAACATTTAACAATAATGATAATTTATTTGAATATGTGCGAACACACATTCAACCGTAATTTCACTTATTTAATTTTTAAAAATTAAATAAAAAGGCTATGACCTCAACAAATTTAATTGCACTGTGAAATTACCAAAATACCCTTTCGCCTAAAAAGACGAAAACGCCCTTCTTTCTTCTTGGCTCTTAAATTATCTTCTATGTGTGTGACCCATAGGCTCCTCATCATACCGGTAGTATATAGTATCGCGATTAACACCAATTAATCGTCTCACTAATACACAGACCAAGATTGGCCCCTAGCAAGGCATCATGGCCACCCGATAGATTCGGATTCAGCAGTAGCTACCGTCAACGATATGGTTACCGTGCAATACGATCCGCTTCATCATACGTTATCTCGGCGAGGCGAAGGCATAGAAATAGTGTCAACCTTCGGTTACTCTCGATATTATATATTCGGTTCGGACCAATGACTCGTATTATAACTGGATAGAGCAACAACTCAATCCCACTGGCCACGCTTTTAGTGTCATTGCCATATCTTGAATTGCGCCGTGAGATAACTTCTCCCGTACGGGAGTGATGAATCCTTTGTCAATCCACCATAGTCTTGATACACTCCTTGATATAGCCAATCACCACCGTACTGACAGCTCTGAATAGAACTACGTTAGGCTAGTGTCAAATTGTACCAATCGGTGCACAAGGCACTTCGGTGATCTCAAGTCTAAGGATCACATGCACCACCATTCGTTAGAGGATTTGTTCCATAGACACTGGGGTTACCATCCATATGGAATCCTCCGGTGGGAGGGTCGATCCGGTGAACTTGCTGCGGTATATCCGCCTACAACAAGCACCCATGTGTTGCACCAGGTTGTCACCAAACAACCTTGACAAGTGAGATCAGTCACTGCCTTTCGACAGGGTCGTTCAACACTATGATAGCCTTACCGTATTATCTGTGCCCTTACTTGAATAATCTGGGGCTGACGCGTTTCTAGAATGGCCACCATATGTGCTCATAGGGTTCTCACTATCCAGATTTGAAACACTTGATACCCTCGTCACGGTTCTACCATTCTAAGGACATATATCAATACATATTGCAATAATAATGATTTACGCGATATAGAATAAAATGCCTTTTATTATTGATTAATGAACATTATTACAAAGAGTCAATTCTACAATAATTGATTGGCTCTAGGGCATCTACTCTAACACATGTTATATGCTATGTTATTGAGTCTTAAATGGAGATTATTATTGCTTTGTGATTATTCATACATTTCAAGTATAAGAAGTGAGATGTTGGGTTGGAAAGGTAGTTTGAGATGGAATTGAAGGATATTGAGAAATCCTTTTTGGAAGTGTTATTCTTTGGCAGGAATTATGGCTATGTGAGGGAGTTTTCTCCCATTTTGGATGATTAGAGAAAGAAATGGAATTATTGTTATAGTAGAGTTTTATTATGCACTTGAGTTGCTTGATGAAATGCCTAATAGAGGTTTGAGTATGAGTAGTGAACCTTAATTCTTGCAACATTGCATGTTGGCATTTCATAAGTGCATTAGTGGAGATGAACCATCCATAGACATTAATTGTGTATTGAGAAATGACTTAAGAAAGAGTAGAACACTTTGTGTAGGCACTTGCTCTATGAGTAGAGAACTTTGTGAATGCAACTACTCTAAGGGTAGAGAGAATGAGACGTGCTATATTAGAGTCAATGAGAAGAGTATTAGAAATGGGTTGATGCTTTGTGATCATCACCCAACAGTTATGAGAATCGGGTTGATTGATGAGAATGCAAAATGTCGCATTTACCCCCCTTAATGTCTAGTATTTTATACTTATTTTTTGCCTAAAATGTACTGATTATTATTCTATTTTGATTTAAGGAAGCAAATGGGAGCATTAATTGCAAAACGGAACTAATTAAGTGAATTCGGACAGTTTCAACACTGCTTCGTAATCTGGGAATAACTCTCTCATCCGAGCTCCGATTGAGATGATTCAAAATGTTATGAAACTCTAAGAAAGAGATATACAACGTTCATGTTTTGAGTTTTGATAGATACTCGCTGCATCAAGGTGGTAATCGGGCTTGAAGTTGACACATCTGCACTGCCGACGTTCTGGAACATTTTGCCTTGTCATGCAAATCAATTGGGCAGTTTATTATTGGAAGATTTGAAGACCAGTGGCACACAAGTTACAGCTGGACACATCACTTTCCTATTTTTATTTTAGACTTTATCTTATTTTCAATTAATTAGAATCAAATTAGGATTAATGTTATTTTAGGATATTAGGAGATTGAGTGGAATTCAAATACTTAAAAACTGGATTTTTTTTAAGGAGATCAGATTAGGTTTGGAGGGACCACGCCTCTCTCTTCTCTTCTCTGGAATTTTTCTTTCTTTTTGAGTTTTTGGTTGATGGCCATGAGCGGCTAAAACTTTTGTCACTTGGTCGTCGAAACGGAGACCTCGGAATCAACCAAACTGTGAGATCTAATCTATGTTATTTTAGTGTTCAATTTTCGTGTTTGAGTATTGAATGTTATTCTGTGCATATTTTCATGATTGATGTATTTAATTACTAGGAGGCCTACTAGTGTATTATTTGTTGAAATCTACCGCTAAGTTTGATATCAAATCTGTAATTGTTTGATCCCTCCAAACTTGTGAAGCAATTAGGGTTAGTAATTTGTGCGTCAGAATTAATAACCTTATGAAGAACATTCAACTAAATTAAATACAACCGCTTGTGTTTGTGTTGTTTACCTTCATCGATCTCTCTAATTCTTAAGGCTGCCACTAGATTAAATCTTGAGCGCTTGTCTAGGGTTGTTTAGTGGTAAGATTAATTAAGAGCGCTTTTTTCCTAATTAATTAAAATTAAGGAGGGATAGGAAAATAGTTCCAACGGTGAATATTCAATGTATGAATTGATTATTTTTGCATCAATGATCAGTTCTGAGATTCCGATGGTGGATGTTGACGGAGACCAAGTTTGTTATATTAATTGATTTCGAATTGAACTGTTTTTGTTTTTTTTTAGTTTTTGCTAAGAACGTTTTCTGTTTTACACAAAACCCCCCAGCTTTGTTCACATAACATCAAATTCAGCTAGACACTCTTCGTGGGATCGACCCTTGCTTACCCTATTTACAGTTCAGTAGTTAGGTTCGGAAGGTTTTAATTCTGGGTGCCTACGACAGCACGCCATTGATGCTTTGTGATCATCACCCGATTAGTTATTAGAAACGAGTTGATGCTTTGTGATCATCACCCGAAAGTCATGAGGAACGGGTAGGTGCTTTGTGATCTCCACTCGACAGTTACAAAAATTGGGTAGGTGCTTCGTGATCCCCACTCGGTAGTCACTAAGAGCGGGTTGGTGCTGTGTGAACTCCACTCGATAGTCATGAAGAGCAAGATGGTGATGTGTGAACACCATCCAGCTGTACCTCCGGTAAGATGAGGCCATGACGTAATAGAAAGCGATAGAAAATGTGAGGAAAGAATTGAGAGAATTACATACGGGGATAGATAGATAGAGGGTTTACTTACTGAGCATTATTTTGTGCTCACCCTGTTCTTTTCCTTTATGGATGCAGGAACTAGGTGATGATGCAGTCGGAGGGGCGTCGGCAAGCGAGGAGCAATAGTTACACTGTTTCCTCTATTTTTGTCTTTTTAAATGGCATTTTGTAAATAATGCTCTTTGTGTATAAAGGACTTATTACATATAATAAAAAAAAGAAAAGTTTTGGGCCCATTTTCTATTATTATTATGCATGCATTGTACTAGTTTACAACAGTTGTTACATTTTTGGTATCAGAGCAAAGATTTTGGGATTGAACAGTGTACTATTCTCATCGCCACGACGTCCTATAACCGACCCTGTGAGTTAATTCTTTTCTTACAGTAATTATTTCTTGAGTTCATTGGTGTGATTATTTTGTAGATGAGGCGTAGTTATCGGAAACTTGGTAAGGGTGTGGTGAATGAAGGAGACCCTTCTAACCCACCAGAGTCTACGCCCCCTCCCTTGGATGAAGCTAGAATTCGGCGAATTATACAGCAAGTCATGGTAGAAACCCAAGGGAGAGTTGAAACCCCCATACAGGTACCACCAGTTGTGAATGTCGAAAGAGGACAACCGGTACCTCCCCCAGTGCAGAACAGAGTTGAGCCGATCTACGGTCTTTCCAGTCAACATCAACCCTTAAAGTTTAAGGGTACTACGGATCCAGTAATAGCAGAAGAGTGGTTTCGATCCGTAGAACGAGCCACAAGTTTATTTCCCATGTTAGACCGGGAGAAGATCCGGTATGCGAGTTTCTTGTCTCGGGGTGATGCCCGAATTTGGTGGGAATTAATGGAAGAAACTCATGATGTGATAGCAATGACTTGGGAAGAGTTCAGGCAATAGTTTGAGGCCGAGTATAGAACAGAGGACCAAGTTCATGAGAAGGTCCAAGAATTTATCAGCTTACAGCAAGGGACTAGTGCCGTGAAGGAGTACTCGATGAAATTCAATTCTCTTACAAGGTTTGCACCCGGAATAGTTAGTACTTCGGCATTGAGAAGGGATAAGTTTGTGCATGGGTTGAAGCCAGAGATAGCCCGGGATATAATGACAAGTTCCAATCCTCCTCGAAATTATAGTGAAGCTTTGAGGCGGGCAATGAAGGCAAAAATTTTTGAGAATAAAATTTCCCCAGTAGGTTCCTCGACAGGAGGACCAAGTGAGCCACCCTCCGCCCCCCAGAAAGAGAAACATGAGGGTGTAAAAGGTAAATACATGAAGAATCAAAAGAAGAAGTTTCAGTATAGACAGAACAAAAGAGAGTGGAAGAATAAGTGGCCCTGGACGGAAGGGTTTCCTCTTTGCCCTAAATGTGGGAGGAATCACCCAGGAGAATGTCTGAGAGACCAGAGAGTGTGTTATAGGTGCTGTCAGCCAGGGCACATGATGAGAGATTGTAAAGCTCCTCTTCCACCAACCGTACAGAGTTCAGGAGGTACTGCAAATGCTAGAGTGTTTACTGTGGCATAAGGTGAAGCAGAGGCTAGTCCATCAGCCGTTATTGGTCAGTTATTATTTCATTCAGTTCCTTTATATGCTTTAATTGATTCAGGAGCCACTCATTCGTTTATATCGTATGGGATGATTGAGAGATTAGGTTTGAAACCTATTAGAGTGACTCAACCCATTAAAATAGAGTTACCCGATGGGGTTAGTGTTCTGACTCAAGAGATTTTGTTAAGAGAGTCCATGGTGATCCAGGGTAGAGAGTTAACAGTGGACTTAATAGTTTTTGATATGCCCGACTTTGATGTGATATTGGGCATGGATTTCCTAGGGATATATGGAGTAGAGATTGACTATCGGAAAAAGAATGCGAGATTTAATCTCGATAGTGGAGATAAGTTTAGTTTTGGAGAGGGCCATCGGTTGAGCATGCTAATTAGTAGTGTGAAAGCTAGGAAGATGTTGAGAAAGGGGTGTTCGGGATATATTGCCCATGTAGTGCAGAGTGGTGATGTTCCACAGCTAGAGATTCAGAGGGTGCCAGTAGTTCGAGACTTTTTAGATGTGTTTCTAAAAGAGTTACCGGGTTTGCCTCCAGAAAGGGAGGTAGAATTTAATATCAAACTAGCACCAGGGACAGCACCAATATCTAAAGCCCCTTATCGAATGGCCCCAGCTAAGTTTCAAGAATTAAAGAAGCAACTCCAAGAGCTTTTAGATAAAGGCTTTATCCGACTGAGTCATTCTCCCTGGGGAGCTCCAATCCTGTTTGTGAAAAAGAAGGATGGATCACTAAGGATGTGTATTGATTATAGGGAGCTGAATAAAGTTACAGTGAATAATAAGTACCCATTACCCCGAATAGATGGCCTTTTTGATCAGTTGAAAGGAGCGGCAGTGTTCTCCAAAATTGATTTGAGGTCTGGGTATCATCAGGTAAGAGTGGTTGAGCAAGATATGGCTAAAACTGCCTTTCGTACAAGATATGGGCATTATGAATTTGTAGTAATGCCTTTTGGCTCGACTAATGCCCCAACAATTTTTATGGACTTGATGAACAGGGTATTCCATGAGTATTTGGATCAGTTTATTGTCATTTTCATTGACGACATCCTGATTTATTCTAAGTCGAGGGAAGATCATGAGGAACACTTGCGATTAGTATTGCAGCGACTGAGAGAAAAGAAGTTGTGTGCTAAATTTTCTAAGTGTGAGTTTTGGCTTAATCAGGTGATATTTCTAGCCCATACTGTATCTAAGGAAGGGATATCGGTAGATCCGAGTAAAGTGCAGGCAATCCTTGAATGGCAGAAGGCGAGAACAGTGAAAGAAATCAGGAGTTTCTTAGGTTTAGCAGGTTACTACCGGCGATTTGTAGCGGGATTCACCCAATTGGCTAAACCATTGACAACTTTTACCAAACAGAAAACTCCTTTTGTCTGGTCAGTAGCATGTGAAGAAAGCTTCCAAGAGTTGAAGAAGAGGTTAACAACAGCTCCTGTATTAGTGTTACCACAGGAGGGTGTAGATTATGACATTTTTACAGATGCCTCTCTGCAGGGACTTGGCGCTATGCTGATGCAATAGGTAGGGTCATAGCTTATGCTTCTTGTCAATTGAAAGAGTACGAGACCAGATACCCTACGCATGACCTAGAGTTGGCAGCCGTGGTCTTTGCCTTAAAGATTTGGAGGCATTACCTTTATGGTGTAAAGAGTAATATCTACACCGATCATAAGAGTTTAAATTACTTCTTCACTCAAAAGGAGTTGAATATGAGACAGAGAAGGTGGTTAGAGCTGGTTAAGGATTATGAATGTGAGATCAAGTATCAACCGGGAAAAGCCAATGTAGTAGCCGATGCCTTGAGTAGAAAAGCCTATTTATTCCGGCTTACCAAGCAGAAAGAGTTAATAGAAGAATTGTCTAAGGAACAGATTGAAGTGGTTCCGGGAAGAGTTGCCAATCTAGAGGTACAGTTTTCTTTACTAAAGAAAATTAGAGAAAAGCAAGTGGTTGATGAGTGGTGTCAGAAAGCAGTTCAGCAAGTGCTTGCGGGCAAGACATCCGAGTTCTTTGTGAGAGATGGTGTCCTTTATTTCAGGAATCGGTTGTGCATTCCTCCGAATGAGGAGTTGAAACAGAAAATTCTTATGGAGGCTCATGACACACCGTACACTACTCATTCGGGAACAACCAAGATGTATCAAGGTGTAAAGAAAGGCTATTGGTGGTCAGGTATGAAGAAAGACATTGCAGAGTTTGTAGCTAAATGTCTAACTTGTCAGCAGGTGAAAGAACACCAGCGGCCATCAGGGTTGCTTCAACCACTGAGTATTCCAGAGTGGAAATGGGAGAGTATTTCGATGGATTTTATCACGGGTCTCCCTAGAGTACAGAAAGGGTGTAATGTTATATAGGTGATTGTGGATAGATTAACCAAATCAGCCCATTTCCTACCAGTAAATGAGAGTACCACTACAGATCAGTTGGCTCAGATTTACCTCAAGGAGATAGTCAGATTGCATGATGTGCCCAAGACTATAGTATCAGATAGAGATCCCAGATTTGTTTCAGCCTTCTGGACGAGTTTACAGAGGAGTTTGGGTACCCGTTTAGCTTTCAGTACTGCCTATCATCCTTAGACGGATGGCCAAACCGAGAGAATGAATCAGGTACTCGAAGATATGTTGAGAGCCTATTGCATGGATTATAGAGTATCCTGGCATGAGATGTTACCCTTAGTGGAATTTGCCTACAACAACAGTTATCAGTCTATAATTAGAATGGCGCCTTACGAGGCTCTATATGGTAGACGATGTAGGTCTCCGCTTCATTGGGATAAAGTAGGCGAAAAAGATGAGTTGAGTACCTCTCTTGGGCCAAAAATGACTCAGAAACTGGTAGAAGATGTGAGGTTAATCAGAAATAGAATGAAACAAGTCCAGGATCGATAGAAGAGTTATGCCGACTTGAAGAGGAAAGAGGTGGAATTCCAAGTGGGCGACAAAGTTTTTTTGAAAGTTTCCCCTTACAAGCGAGTAATGCCATTTGGGAGCAGAGGGAAGTTAGCACCGAGATATATAGGTCCATTTGAGGTACTACAACGAGTGGGAAAGGTGGCCTACAGATTGGCACTACCACCTAGCATAGACAGGGTGCATGATGTCTTCCATGTCTCGATGCTACGAAAATATGTAAGTGATCCCCTCCACATCCTGAGTGTAGAGGACGTTGAAGTAACAGAGAATCTAGTATATGAAGAAAGTCTAGTTCAGATTTTAGATCGAAGGATTAAAGAGCTTCGGAATAAGAGTGTTTCGTTAGTGAAGATCCTTTGGAGGAATCACAAAGTGGAAGAGGCCACTTGGGAGGTAGAACGGGACATGCAGAATCGCTTCCCATAGTTATTTGTATGAATTTTGGGGACGAAATTCTTTTAAGGGGGGAAGAATTGTAACGCCCTACTTGAGATACGTAGTTAATGCTTCTTCTTTTGCTCTTGTTGAGTTGATTCATTAGTATTATTGTTTGGTTGGCCTTTGAGTGATATGTTGAACACTTGCCTTGAAATTGGTTGAAAATAGAAGAAGTTTAGTGTTTCAGGCTTCGCTGGGGTGAAGAGTAATCTTCACCGCGGCGAAGAGGTGTTGAAGCCATGGGAAAGCTGGCTGGGACAGGTTTTGCCTTTGCGTGAGAATCTTCCTCGCCACAGTGACGTGCCAACCAAAATGTTTGTTAAGTTTTAGATATTTTCTTCCCTAAGGGCAATTTGACCATTCTACCCCTAATTAGTAGGAAAAGTAGGGAGTAAATTGAAAGGATTTTTCATGAAGAATAGGTTGATATAGGGGTGTGTTTGTAATGAATCAAAGGATATAGATGGAATTCCCAAGGAAGAGTAAGGGCAAAATGGGAATGCTTGTGCATAAATTTCATTAAAAGGAATTAAGTCATTGCAAACCCTTCATTCTTCTTCTCCACCGCCGCTCTCTTTTCTTTCTTCCTCTCAAATTCTCTTTCATTTTTTCAAGGTTTTTAAGAGGGCTTTTGGAATGATTTGGGGTAGGAAAGCAATCTAAGGCATCCTAAGGTAAGGATTCTTGCTTTGGATGTGAAGTTTTGTGAAATTTGAGTGTATCTGAAAATTGAGGGCCTTTGGTTGAACTGTTTAAGGGTAGAGAAAAATCAAGCAAACCAAGAGAAAGGAAGTGCTAGTGAGATCTCTCCATCACAAGGTAAGTAAATCCCAACCCAAGTGAGATTTGAGAATTTTCTTGATTAGGGTTTTAACAACAATTATGGATGTATTTTATATACATGTTATATGCTATGTTATTGAGTCTTAAATGGAGATTATTATTGCTTAGTGATTGTTCATACATTTCAAGTATAAGAAGTGAGATGTGGGTTGGAAAGGTAGTTTGAGATGGAATTGAAGGATATTGAGAAATCCTTTTTGGAAGTGTTATTCTTTGGCAGGAATTATGGCTATGTGAGGGAGTTTTCTCCCATTTTGGATGATTAGAGAAAGAAATGGAATTATTGTTATAGTAGAGTTTTATTATGCACTTGAGTTGCTTGATGAAATGCCTAATAGAGGTTTGAGTATGAGTAGTGAACCTTAATTCTTGCAACATTGCATGTTGGCATTTCATAAGTGCATTAGTGGAGATGAACCATCTATAGACATTAATTGTGTATTTAGAAATGACTTAAGAAAGAGTAGAAAACTTTGTGCAGGCACTTGCTCTATGAGTAGAGAACTTTGTGAATGCAACTACTCTAAGGGTAGAGAGAATGAGAAGTGCTAGAGTAGAGTGAATGAGAAGAGTATTAGAAATGGGTTGATGCTTTGTGATCATCACCCGACAGTTATGAGAATCGGGTTGATGCTTTGTGATCATCACCCGATTAGTTATTAGAAACGGGTTGATGCTTTGTGATCATCACCCGAAAGTCATGAGGAACGGGTAGGTGCTTTGTGATTTCCACCAGGATAGTTACAAAAACCGGGTAGGTGCTTCGTGATCCCCACTCGGTAGTCACTAAGAGCGGGTTGGTGTTGTGTGAACTCCACCCGACAGTCATGAAGAGTGAGATGGTGCTGTGTGAACGCCATCCGGCCGTACCTCCAGTAAGATGAGGCCATGACGTTTAATAGAAAACGATAGAAAATGTGAGGAAGGAATTGAGAGAATTACATACGGGGATAGATAGATAGATGGGTTTACTTACTGAGCATTATTTTGTGCTCACCCCGTTCTTTTCCTTTGTGGATGTAGGAACTAGGTGATGATGCAGTCGGAGGGGCGTCGGCAAGCGAGGAGCAATAGTTACACTGTTTCCCCTGCTTTTGTCTTTTTAAATGGCATTTTGTAAATAATGCTCTTTGTGTATAAATGGACTTATTACATATAATAAAAAAAAGAAAAGTTTTGGGCCCATTTTCTATTATTATTATGCATGCATTGTACTAGTTTACAGCAATTGTTACAACCTGGGCATTTGTACCTCTGGAAATCTGTGCTACAGGTGCAGGAGGGGCTTTACAATCTTTCATCAAGTGCCTCAGCATACATTTCGGCCTAATTCCCTTAAACACTCCCCCGGGTGCATTCTTCCACACTTAGGACATTGGGGGAATTCAACAGTTCTTGGCTGTTTACTCTGCCAGTCTCTTCTGTTCTTCTTAGGTTGGAATCTCTTCTTGTTCCTCACTTTCCTGTTTCTTGAAACATCATTTCTCTTTCTCAATGGAGTGGAAGATGGGTCACTCGGTACAGTTGTTGATGGTCTTGCTGAGGTGAGCTTATTTACAAATATTTCTACCCTTAAGTATGAAGGGGCTCGCTCCTGCCATCACATCACAGGCTATTTTTGGTTTCAGCCCATGAGCAAACTTATATTTTCTCAACTCTGGTGTGTTTACTATACCAGGTGTGAACCGTGTAAGACAATTAAATCTTACAGAATACTTTTTTACCATACTAGACCCTTGCTTCAAACTGATAAACTCTTGAATCTTCTCATGAACCCGATCCACTGTTTAATATTTAGCCTCAAACAATCTTCTAAACTCTTCCCATGTCATAGAAGCTAAATCGTGGGTATCTTCCATCAATTCCCACCAAATTCGGGAATCACCCCGAAATAGAAAGCTTGCATACCATATCTTTTCTCTGTCCGTCATGGGAAAAAGTGTCGTCGTGCGTTCCATGGACCTAAACCATTCATCTGCCTCTAATGGGTCTGTGGTACCCCTAAATTCAGACGGTTGTTATTGGCTTGGTAGTCCATAAATAGGCTCAATAAGGTTCTGTATTGTCGAAGGTACTGGCCTTTCTCTTTCTTCCTTGGTGGTCGGTACACTAACAGGGGTTTCAACTCTCTCTGGTACAGCTCTCCCTTGACTCTTTACTAACACTTGCTGTACAATACTACAAATTCTTGCCTCATCGATGGTAGGAGGAGTAAGTTCTCGCAGGTTGGAAGTTTCCCCGCACTCATTGCATTCTTACTACTTGCTCGGGTTCTACGTCTCATCTACAAAACAACCAAACTTGAATCAACTCAGATAACTTATCTACTACTATAAGTAAGGAAAGAAATAATCTTAGAATGGTCGGCTACGGAACATCATTGCGGCAGGAGGGGCAAACTGTCAAATCCCAAAATCTTTGCTCTGATACCAAAAATGAAATGACTCTATTTCTATCTAGTATACTCATAACATAACAGTAAAACTCACTAAATATATATAAAAGAAAATATACATATAAACGAGTATAAAATTATGGGCCCATATTTAATTTTCTTTATATACAAATCTTTACATAATATAATAAAGTCTTAAAATAGTAACTCGACAGCTTTGTCCAACCCTTCCGCTGCGTGATGTTCCAAGTGACCGCATCTCACTAGTTGCCTACAAAAACATTCAAAATAATAGGGTGAGCACTAATTGCTCAATAAGTAAACCCAGTATGCTACCCTTCTCTCTCTGTTGCTTAAATTCTGAATTTCTTTCCTTCCTTCACACCTCCCCATTCTTCTTTATTCTTTCTCTACTTTTACCCTATTTTTCTCTCGGTTCTTTCCCTGCTTTTCCTTCTGTTCTTTCTCTATTCTAATTTCCCACTACTCAGATAATGGGCATGGTATTATGCATATATATGGTGCAAATGCACAAATACATAAAATATGCATTTTCTTTTCTGTTTTTCTTTCATTTTTTGTTCTTATTCTGTTTTTCTTTCTTTTCTTTCTCTTCTTTCTTATCCTTTTCTTTTCTTTCTTATTCTTTTGCCGATCAGACTTGGTTGAGGCATGGATTCAGAACCTTGGCCGTGTGAGTGTATTCTTCTTTCTTGGGTACAGCCCTCATCCACATGCACTCTTATGGATCGTACCAATTCTTCTTTCTTATTCTTAGGCCGTTCACTAAAGGCGGCGTGCATGCGGGGAAAATTCTTCTTGTCACTCATGGGTTCCCTATTACAACAACCTTTTCTTCTTTTTATCTTTTTTACACTTCTTTAATAAAAATTCAGATTTGAACTTCTTTAATATTCTCTTTTCTTTCTGTTTACTCTTTAACATTCTTTAGTGCTTTTTCATGTTT
Source organism: Pistacia atlantica (assembly GCA_026229545.1). Lineage (NCBI taxonomy): Eukaryota > Viridiplantae > Streptophyta > Magnoliopsida > Sapindales > Anacardiaceae > Pistacia > Pistacia atlantica. The sequence goes on from CM047908.1 coordinate 21,464,874, forward strand.
TTATGAGTATGTATGCATGTAGATGGTTTCATGCTTATAATTCTTTCTAAATTCACATGTTTAGATGCAATTATGCAATATGGAATGCAAACATTTCATTCTCTACCATCTACAAACTCATCTCAATATAACACGTAATCATACTCATACATACACTTCTCTTTGACATTTCATCAAACAACTTATGTGCACAAAGCAACTCTAATTTGGCTACACTTCTCTCTTTTTTAAGCCACCAAAAATTTGGTATAACATCCTCCATACTTAATGTCAAACCTGTCCAAAATGTACACTCCAAAATTTCTACTCCAATTCTTCCAAATTTCATCCAAACTCATATCAAATATCAAATATACCAACACTACTTCTCATGGATAAGTTCTAATCATCATTCAACACCAAATCCATTAACAATTCTTCATATAAAACACATATATATGCATAAAAGGAATTCTCTACACAATATTACTTAAATCATACTTAGGGTAGGATTTACTTACCTTATATGTGAGCAATCCAACACTTTAAAAATCTTCTTTGAACCAACTCTCTTTCTCTTAAATCCTAACGATGCTTGGGATTGAAAATCCACTAAAAAGTACCTAAAATCTATGAATTTCCCTTGAAGAAGAATTGAAGAAATTGAGAGGATTTGAAGGTGAAGGTGAAGGTGAAGGTGAAGGTGAAGGTGGCGTGAAAATGGATGAAGAATGGTTAGGGTTTCATTCTTCAATTCTTGATATAACATATTATTATTTATAGTTTCCCATTTTGCCCTTGCACTTTCTATGAAATTCCATCTATGTCCCTTAGTCAATTACCAAAATGCCCTTATTTTTATTAACTTCTCCATGTTATTCTATCTCTTTTCACTCCCCACTTTTTCAACTAATTATGAGTGAAAAGACCATTTTACCCCTAATGAAATTTTAAGGCATTTTCTTCACACTTTTTTCAAAATAACTTTAACAAAAATCAACTAAGGGTAAAAAGGCATAAGTAAAGCTACGTACCTCAATGTGGGCGTTACATCAATCCTAATGTGGCCACAAATTTAGTGTCGTTGTCATTTACTGAATTGCTTAATGAGATAATTTCTCCTATACTCAGGAGCAATGTTCTAAAACCTGGACCAAAAGGTGACTTGGCCAAGTGGCTGGTTTCCGGTTTGAATGGTCTAACCGGTCTGACTGGCGGTTCAGACCAGTGACGTCAGCAACTATGTATATATATTATAAATTTTTTTCTTTTCTTACCTATCACCTCATCTTTTGTTACTTCTTCTCACCCATCACCTCATTTTCTCTTTCTTCTTCTTCTCCTTCACCTTTTATTTCCTCTCTTTCTCCCCTGTTATCTTCTCTTTCTTCTTCTCCTTCATTTTTATTTTTTCTCTCCCTTTGTCCCCGTCATCTTCTCTTTCTTCTTCTACTTCTTTTTCTCCTTCATCTTTTTTTTCTCTCACTTTCTCCCTATCATCTTCTCTTTCTTCTTCTTCTTCTTCTTCTTTTTCTTCATTTTTTTTTTCTTACTCTTTCTCCCAATCCTTTTCTCTTTCTTCTTTACATATTAGATTTTCAAGCCTAGTTCCTCGCTATTTTGAAGCCGAAAATGACGAATGAAGAAGGAGTGATGGGGTAAAATGGTTTTATGGATTTTGATTTAGTGGATCAGATTTGCTGCTGGGCCAATTAGATCGGCAGTTTGACACTATTCCATCAGTCTAACAAAGGTTTAAAATGGTCTAAATAACGAATCCGCTTTTATTGTATTAGTAAACCGGAGTCTTGAATGAAACTTGGTCGTATCGATCTGTCCAGTCTGGTTTTCAGAACATTGCCTGGGAGTGATGAATCCTTTTTCAATCCACCAAAGTCTTGATACGCTTCTTGATGTAGCCAATCACTACTGTTCTGATACCTCTGAATAGAACTACGTTAGGCTAGTGTCAAACTACACCAATTGGTGCACAAGGCGCTCTGGTGATCTCAAGTCTAAGGATCACATGCACCACCATTCGTTAGAGGATTTATTCCACAAACACTGGGGTTATCATCGATGTGGAATCCTCTAGTGGGTTTGTCCAGTGAACTCACCTATGACAAGCACCAATGTGTTGCACTAGGTTGTTGACAAACAACCTTGACAAGTGAGATCAGTCACTTCAACACTATGATAGCCTTATCCTATTATCTGTGTCCTTATTTAAAATAATACTTGGGCTACGAACATTCTAGAATAGCCACCATATGTGATCATAGGGTCTTCACTATCGAGATTTGAAACACTTGATACTCTCGTCATGGTTCAACCATTCTAAGGACATATATTATAACATACAGTAAATACAAATTACATAATGTAGAAAATACCTTTATTAATTATAAACATTATTTACAAGAGTCAACATTTACAAAATGGATTGGCTCTAGGGCACCTATTCTAACAATCTCCCATTTGCACTATAGCCAATCATTCATATATTTAATACTGAATGACCTCAAGTGCCTTTCATGCTTTTGCTACGACTGAGCCTTTGTCAATGGATCTACGAGATTGTCATCAGTATGTAATTTGCAAATTCGCACATCTTTCCTCTCAACCATTTCTCTGATTAGATGAAATTGCCAAAGTATGTGTTTGGATTTCTAGTGAGATTGTGGCTCCTTTGCTTGAGCTATCACTCCATTGTTGTCGCAATAGACATCTATTGAATTAATAATCGTGGAAAGGACACCAAGTTCGGTGACAAATATCTTAATCCAAACCACTTCCTTGGCCATATCGAACAATGCGATTACTTAGCCTCCAATTGTAGAGTTTGTTACATTGCTTTGCTTGGAGCTGTACCAACTCACGAAAGCTCCATTGAGACCAAATACAAACCCAGACTGCAAGCAATAATCATCTTATCTGTTTGGAAATTAGCATCATTGTATCTCTTACCATGAGCTCATCTTCCCCTCTATAAACTAAGAACATATCCTTTAGTCTTTTTCAAATACTTAAGGATGTTTTCTATAGCTATCTAGTGATGCTCACTTGGATCCAATTGATATCTACTACAAGTTCTTAATGCACATGAGACATCAATCCGAGTACACAACATGGCATACATGATGGATCCAATTGTTGACGCATATGGGATCCTCTTTGTTCTATCTCTCTCATTACGTGTTTTAGGACACATATATTTAGAGAGATAGACACCACGTGACATCAGAAGAAATCCCTTCTTGGATTCTTTCATACTGAATCTTTTTAGTACCTTGTTTATATACATACTATGAGTGAGGCCAAGCAACCTACGTGATCTATCATGATAGATCTTTATTTCGAGGATGCAGGGTGCTTCTCCTAAGTCTTTACCTACTACAGGTTTGGTATATCATTCTCGATCAGAAGTATGTCATCGACATACAACACTAAAATGCAATTGCTCCCCCACTTACTTTCTTGTGAACATAGTGCTCATCTTCGTTCTTAATGAAATCAAAGTCTTTTAGAGCTTCATTAAAACAAATGTTCCAGCTCTTGAAGCTTACTTGAGTCCATAAATGGACCTCTACAACTTGCATATCTTATTAGCTTGTCCATTAAGAAAGAAACCACCGAGTTGTGTCATATACACATCCTTTTGTACATTTCCTTCAAGAAAGCTATTTTGACATCCATCTGCCAAATTTCATAATCGTGATATTCAGCAATCGCAAGCACAATCTGGATAGACTTTTTCATGGCAATCAGCAAAAAAGTTTCTTCATAGTCAAGCCTTGAACTTGTTTGAAACCTTTGGCAACCAGCCGTGCCTTATAGGTATGCACGTTGCCATCCATGTCAATCTTCTTCTTGAAGACCCATTTACACCCTATGGGTTTTACCCTTTCATGTGAATCCACCAAAGTCCATAATTGGTTTGGGTACATGGAGACCATTTCAGATTTCATGGCTTCAATCCATTTAATGGAATCTGGATCTAATATAACATCATCATAGGTTTTGGGTTCATTGTCTTGGTAGACCAGTATGTCGCCATGCTACTTGAGGTGATTCACTTTGATGCACAGATTGTGGAGTAATCTCTTCATGATGTTCAACCACTTCTTGTGGTACATCATCCCGTCCTTCGTTTAATGTATTCTATGATACTAGAATTTCATCGAGTTCTACTTTTCTTCCACTACTACTTCTTAGAAGAAATTCCTTCTCTAAGAAGACACTAGTATAAGCAACAAAAAATTTGCGCTCTTCTGGGTGGTAGAAATAGTATCTTTGGTCTCTGTAGGATACCCCACAAATATACATTTATTAGACCTCAAGCCTAGCTTGTTCGAAGTCAATTTATTGACAATAGCTTCATAACCCCAAATCTTCAGATAAGACAATTTAGGCTTTCGCCCACTCCATAGCTCATGTGGAGTCTTATCTATAGACTTTGATAGCACACAGTTAATTATATGGGTCATAGTCTCTAAGGCATAACCCCCAGAATTAGGTATGTTTAACTCAATTTGGCATACTTGGCATAGTTGTTACTTTGAGAACATCCATATTGTCTATTTCAAGAACATCTAAAATATTATGATACAGTTCCATAAAAAATATTATTTATACTAAAAGACAACAATTGATTAGTAATAAAAAGCAATATTCTCATTTGTCCAAAGTGGACACAAAAATATTATTTCTAGAAACTGAGGGTAAATCATAATAATTCATAAGTTCCAATAACAAGCCTGTAGGCAAAGTCAAACAATAAGATCCTATAACTAATGCAGCATCACGTGGTCCATTTTAAACTAGTAGGTCCACATCTCCTCAATCGAGCGATCTACTTTGTCGTAGTCCCTTCACATTATTACAAATGTGAGAACCACATCCAGTGTCAATGACCTAAGATGTAACAAAAGATTAACAAATCTCAATACACACCTTTAGAGGAAGAGGCGTTCTTCTTCTTATTCTCCAGGAAGGCCCTATAGTGTTTCTTCCAATGGCCAGGCTTGCCATAATAGAAGAAAACTACCTTCCCATCTTTGTTGATGTCACCCCTAGACTTAAGAGCATCCTTGAGATTTGGACTTAGGTTTAGGTTTTGGTTTCGCCTTAGCCTTACCTTTACCTTTACCTTTACCTTTACCTTTGACTGCCCCTTTACTAGTGTTAGCAACAACTAACATCATTGGTTTAGACTCTTAATGGGCTAGGAGCTCAAGAAGAGTCTTCTCATTCATGCTCATATTATCTATGAACTGAGAATAAGAATCAGGTAAGGTTTGCAAGACTAAGGTCGATTGCCAAGTCATTGTCCATACCACGACTCAAAGTCTCAAGCCTTTCAATGTACCTAATCATCTTGAGTACATGAGGACCAACTTCAGCAGCCTCATCCATTTTGCACCTGAATAGTTGGTTTGACACCTCTTACCTTTCATTATGTTGGAAGTTATAAAATCATGGTAGAAGGATCCATGTTTTCATATTGCTATTGTAGTTCAAGTGTCGTTGATACTTAATAAGTTCTATGTTAGTATCATTGAGATGTTTTGGTAAACATTTCGTTGTTCTTGGGTGGTATCATCACCAGGCTTTTGGGGCAGAGCATGATTGATGGTATACAATTTACTTTCAAACTCAAGTACAATCTGAAGATCTCTATACCAGTTTAAAACATTGCTACCATCCAACCTTTGTTGATTATTGAACGCATTGTAAGGTTGTTGTTGCTAATTTTATGATTCTACAAGTGTAGAAAAATAAATTTTACTATCATGTTTATTATTGTTTAATAAGGTCTTTTATTAAACAATTGCTCCCACTATTTCCCTCAAGCTAATAGCCCTCACTGTTAATCCAGGAAATCCCGTTGGCTTTCCTAGTGGACTGAGATCCCATCTAGCCCACTTTAAACCTTTGCTTTGGTGAACAAGCCAAAATGGGTTGATTAGGTAGGTCAACAAACTTACTTTACACCAGTCGATAGTTCCAACTACCAACCTCAAATGCAAAATAAGCCAACAAAAAATCACAAAATTTAATGGCTTAAATCATTGTCGTCAAGTGTAATTATCAGTATCACTAGAGTGGACACTACATGTCACCACGTACACATAACAAGTGTACTTCTCTACTATGCCTATGACGTGTTTATCAACATTCGCTTTGGTGAACAAGCAAAACACATCATTTAAGCCGACCCATCACCATTAAAGAAGACTCCAATGAAATTTGACCTCGCACTGGAAGGAGTGTACCCTTTGCTTTGGCTAACAAGATTCCAATGAACAGTGGCTTGATCAAACTCATGGTGATGGAAGGCATTTTAATTAATTGACTTAATATACTTTTGTTGAGTGGTTTTTATTTTATGTCTCACCAATTTTATCTTTATTAGCATGGTATAGTCATAACATACACCCTTAGCATGCAACTAAGCATTAAGGAAATGTGTTGGTGCATAGTCTTAACTAATACCGATTTCCTCGAGCCTTGAGGAATTGGTAAGTCAACCTAGATTAAAAAGGAATAAATGTAAATGAATTATTCAAGTAATTCGCCTTCTTCTTTCCATCGCTTTTTCTTCTTGAACATTACAAAACTTTCAAAATAAAATTACATTTTACATAATTGAAAAGAAACCTCGAGTTGTTAGATGAGAGATAGAAGTTACATCCGAAGTATAGAGAAAGGCAAGGCACATAGGCCCTATTTTAAAATTACATAATCCAAATAATTCTTAAACTAGGTTCATAGGCTTATGCACCAAACACCATGCATATTCACAATCAAGAAGATGCATAAAACAAATCAAAATTAAATTTTGATTAGGTTGGTAAAATTATATTAACCCTTGATATTTAGCGATGTTACATTTAAGTCCAACAGTTTAAAATTTTTCATTTTAGTCCCTTGTCATCAGGCCTCACTCAATTGAGCCTGAAATGTTCTTAACATGTAGCAACATATAATAGAAAATTATGGATTAAAGCTATTGTGCAATAACATGAACACGACCTAAAATTTAGCCCATTGCATCAATACACGAGTTGCCCCAAAAATTCTAGATTTGAACACACACCAGATTAGGCCTTTGACTGAAATATCAAATGTCAATCAAGGCCAAGTTCAGGGAGCACTTGGCTACCATGGGACAACCACACACTACAGCTCACGGGGTGGACAACAACAGCACGCTTGTACATGTTGTTGTGCATCGGCAGCAGCCTTTGTGCCATCGCACAAGACTGTTGTTGTGCTGTTTGCGGTGGCACCAACCAAGGCAGCATGCCTGAGCATCCGGCCACCCTCCTTGCATGCACGTTGCCATTTGCAAGTTGCTACTGCTTGTTTATAGTTGCTGTTACGCGTGGCAATGCACAGCAATAATGCATTGCCCTTTAGGGCAGTGCACACTCCACCTGAAATCAAGTTTTATTTGATTTCAATTCATCCCAAACAAAATCAGCAGATGCAATAATAAAAAAGGCAACACATCAACCAAAACAGATTTTTTAACAATTTTCCAGATTTTTAATCAACGTGTTAAAACCCTAATTCACAATTATAGATTCCTAAACATCCAAACCATAATTAAACAATGTAATCAGGTATAAGAGGCTCTAATACCACTGTAGGTCTACGGATCGAGTGAACGCAGCAAAATATAAAACTTTTCCCGATACACGAACCAAAAACCCTAAGATCCTTATACCATTTTTACATTGTTTGCATATGAAATAAATATTAAACAATAAATATAGTTTCATACCAACATTTGGAGGCTCCTTCAATTGATTTGAATCACTTCCACTCAAGATGGGAATGAACGATCGGTATCCACATGAAGACAGGACTACAATCACTAAAGGATTCAATGTGCAAGCCAAACAAATTGGTTCAAGGATAATAGCACATAATTTGCTCTTGAAAAATTATCTTCTCTATCCTATGGGTGTTCATGGTTTTGGGAGAGAGAGAGAGAGAGAAAGAGAGAGAGGGCGGCTAGGGTTTATATTTGATTGAATTATTTGTTGGAGTAGGTGTCCTAGAGCCAATCAATTACTGTGGAATTGACTCTTTGTAATGATGTTTATTAATCAATAAAAGGAATTTTCTACTATATCATGTGAATCATAGTTGTATGTATTGATAAATGTCCTTAGAATGGTAGAACCGTGACGAGGGTATCAAGTATTCCAAATCTTGATAGTGAGAACCCTATGATCACATATGGTGGCCATTCTAGAAATGCCCGGAGCCCTAGTATTATTCTGACTAAGGAACACATATAATACGATAAGGCTATCTAGTGTTGAATGATCCCTGTCGAAAGGTAGTGACTGATCTCACTTGTCAAGGTTGCTTACCGATAACCTGGTGCAAGACATGGGTGCTTGTTGTAGGCAAGTTCACTGACCTAACCCACTAGAGGATTCCATATAGATGGTAACCCTAGTGTCTATGGAACAAATCCTCTAACGAATGGTGGTGTGTGTGATCCTTAGACTTGAGATCACCGAAGTGCCTTTTGCATCGATTGGTGTAGTTTGCCACTAGCCCAACGCATTTCCATTTAGAGCTATCAATACGGTAATGATTGGCTGCATCGAGCAGTTTATCAAGATTATGGTGGATTGACAAAGGATTCATCACTCTCGGGTACGGGAGAAGTTATCTCATGGTGCAATTCAGTCAATGACAATGACAATAAATCTGTGATCATAGTGCGATTGAGTTGTTGCCCAATCTAATTTGATTATTCGGTCATTGGTCTAGTAACTGAATACAAAAATATCTAGAATAACTGAGGTTGACACTATTTCTATACCTTGGTCTCGATGAGATAACAGATGATGAAAGGATTTGATTACACGGTAACCATATCGTTGATAGATATCTATTTCACTGAATTTGAATCTATTAAATGGCCATGATTCCTTGCTAGGGGCCAATCTTAGTCGGTGTGTAGTGAGAGGATTTATTGGTGTTAATCACAATACTACTCACTATCGGTATAATGAGGAGCCAACGGATCACACACTAAGGAGATAGTCAAGGATGGTTTACTATGAAGGGTATATTCGTCTTTTGGACGAAACAACATATTGGTAATTTTGTTGTGTAATTAAATTTACTGAGGTTGTAGCTTGTGTCCAATTTTATTATTGGAATAATTTAGCAAGATTATGAATTTAATTATTGAAGTTAATTTTTATATTTAACTAAATAATTAAATTGGGACCTATGTGTAATTCCACCTAAGTTTGGGTCATTGCTAAACTTTAGGGGTGGAATGGATATCTGCCTTTTCTATATAAAGAAAAGGATGAATAGGTTTTGATATATTCATCCATTATTTAGCCGTGGGTGAAGAAAAAAATTTGAGAAAGAATTTTTCTTTCTTCTCTTCTTCACTTCATCCTTCCAAACTTTGAATCCTTAAAGCCAAGGATTGGTTCTAGCAAAATCAATCTCTGATCTTTTTTGTATTGTCTTCGTGTGGATGACGTGAGTTCGATCCTACACTTGGATCGATAGTGAGATTGCGTTCAGAGATATTGACAGAGCCTCCAAATGCTGGTATGATCTGATCCTTGCTTGAATTTGTGTTATTTCAATTTAAGCATGTAAAATGTATAAATATTAGACCCTGATGTTGGGTTCATCAGAGTAGTCGATGGGAAAATTTTTGTTTTTCGCTGCGTTTAACTCGTCGATTTATTTACAATGGTATCAGAGCCTAGGGCCTTGATTGTATATATTTTAATGGTAATTTTTTTTTATTAATTGAATTGATTGTTGGATATTGCATGTTTGGTTTATCAATCTATTAATATTGCTTAAATTGATTAACTGATGTGTTGGATTTGTTGAGGGATTCACATTGGATCGTTTTTGTGATGCGTGCATGAACAATAATTTGGAAACTGTGATTTGCGCCATGGCATAGAGTTTCATAAACCAAAATTATGTAAATGTTCCACGGTGAAATAAAACTTTGCTGCAACACAAATGCGGGAAAAAGTCGAGCGATTGAAATTGCGCATTTGGGCCATAGCAAAATAAAACTTCATCGCGACGGGATTAGGCAACATGATCATGCAATCGCGCGATTTGAGCCGCGGCGAAATAACACTTCTTCGCAATGTGAAAGCATTGTCAAATGTGAAAACATGCATTTGAGCTGCAACGTAATAAAACTACGTCGTGGCATGAAAACGATGAAGTAGTGCGCTAAATCGTAAGATTGCATGATTGCACTGTGTTGTGAAAGGAATACGCCATGGCGCAAATGCATCGTCATAGCACAAGTTGCTGGTTTTACACCATGGTGAAATAATACTTCACTGTGGTGCAAATCTATTCCTACTAGGCGCCGCGACGTGATAAAACCACGTTGTGGTATGCATGCTGTTGTAGCATTTTTAATGCTGGATCAATGAGTAATTCTGCAATTCAAAAGGGTAATTTTTATAATTCAATCCACCCTATTCAAAATTGATTGTTTTAAATGTATGCAATAATTCTTGTATGGAAAAATTGCATGGTGCCCAGTACATGTGCCTTGGACCTATAGTGAATGTTTTAAAGTTTTTTTTGGGTATGTATGATTGTAATTTTTAAATAGGGTCTGTGTGCCCTGCCTTTCTCCTACCTTCTCAATGTACATTCTCTTCTCATCTCATTCCCCTCGAATGTAAATTGAGATTTCTAAATTTATTGATGTAAAATTAGTATAATATTAGTTTCACTGTAAATTTAGTGTGATGTATTTTGTAATGTACTTGAAGGTAGAGCTAGGATGAGGCAATCATAATTGAAGACTCAAGATATTTATTACAAGACCCCTAGGTGACCCACTGATTCCTCTAGGTTCGAGGAAATCGATTTTAGTTGGCTTGTTTATATTTTGCTTAGATGCTAAGGTTGAATGTTTCATAACATGCCAAACGATGTCATTCTAACAAAGATAATAAAACTGGTGAGACGTAAAATAAAAACCCTCAAATAAAGTATATTAAGTCATATGTAAGCCTTCCATCACCATGGGTTTAATCAAACCACTGTTCGTTGGAACCTTGTTCGCTTAAGCAAAGGGTACACTTCTACCAATGGGAGGTTGAATTTCATTGGAGTTTTCCTTAATAGTGATGGGTTGACTTAAAATGACTGTTTTGCTTGTTCACCAAAGCGAAAGTTGATAAACACGTCATATGCATAGTAAAGAAGTACACTTGTTGTGTGTATGTGGCAACATGTAGTGTCCACTCTACTGAAACTGAGAATCATACTTGAGGATGATGGCTAGGCCATTGAATTTTGTGATTGGCTTGTTGGCTTGCTTCACATTTGAGGTTGGTGGTGGGAGCTATCAACTAGTGTGGATTAAGTTTGTTGGCCTACCTAATCAACCCATTTTGGCTTGCTCGCCAAAGCGAAGGTTTGAAATGGGCTAAATGGGATCTCAGTCCACTAGGAAAGCCAACAGGCTTTCCCGAGTTAATAGTGAGGGCTATTGACTTGAGGAAAATAGTGCAAGCAATTGTTTAATAAAAGGCCTTATTAAATAATAATAATAAACAATGTAATAACAGTTACTTATTCAACATTTGTAGTTGATATCAATAGAATTCAAGTGAGCAATGCCATGTTATATGCTTAGATTGATGTCACATGTGCATCAAGCACTTATAATGGATATCAATCGAATTCAAGTGAGCAATGCCATGTGATATGCTTGGATTGATGTCCCGTATGCATTAAGCACTTGTAGTAGATATCAATCAGATCCAAGTGAGCGATGCCATATTGCATGCTCAGACTAATATCTCATGTGCATTAAGTACTTGCAGAAGATATTAATTGGATTCAAGGGAGCAATGTGATGATATGTACTCATATTGATCTCTTATGTGCATTCAGCACTTGTAGAAGATATCAATTAGATCCAAGTGGGCAACATTGGATGAGTGTCAATTGACATCCTTAAAATACCTGAAAAAGGACTAAGGATATGTTCTTAGATTATGGAGGGGAAGATGAGCTCACTGTAAGAGGATACCATGATGTTATTTTCCAAACAAATAAAGATGATTATTGGTCGCAATTTGGGTTTTTGTCTCAATAGAGATGTAGTAAGCTGGAAGAGCTTGAATTAGAGTACTACAGCAGATTCTACTACTTATGAGAAGTACATCGCATTATTTAATGCAACCATGTAGGCGGTTTGGATCACAAAATTCATTACTGAACTTGATGTGGTTCCAAGCATTGCTGATCCAGTAAAGTTCTACTGTGATAACAATGGAGCCATTATTGTGGTTGAGGAATCACGGTCTCACCAGTAATCCAAACACTTACTTAGTTGATCAATCTGATATGAGAAGTCGATCAAAAAAAGAATGTACAGATTTGCAGAATACCTACTAACCCACTATTGAACTTTCTGTTGCAGCAGAAGCATGATAGGCGCTTGGGTCATTCGATGTTAAATACATGAATGATTGGCTATAGTGCAAGTGAGAGATTGTTAGGGTAGGTGCCCTAGAGCCAATCAATTATTGTGGAATTGACTCTTGTAATAATGTTTATTAATCAATGAAAGGCACTTTCTACTATATCATGTGAATCATAGTTGTATGTATTGATATATGTCCTTAGAATGGTAGAACCGTGACGAGGCTATCAAGTGTTTCAAATCTTGATAGTGAGAAGCCTATGATCACATATGGTGGCCATTCTAGAAATGTTCATAGCCCCAATAATTTTTTGACCAAGGACACAGATAATACAGTAAGAATATCATAGTGTTGAACAACCCTGTCCAAAGGTAGTGAGTGATCTCACTAGTCAAGGTTGTTTGTTGACAACCTGGTGTAACACATGGGTGCTTACTGGAGGCAAGTTCACTGGATTAACCCACCAGAGGATTCCATATAGATGGTAACCCCAATATCTATGGAACAAATCCTCTAATGAATGGTGGTGCATGTGATCCTTAGACTTGAGATCACCGGAGCACCTTGTGCACCGATTGGTGTAGTTTGACACTAGCCCAATGTAGTTCTATTTAAAGCTATCAATACGGTAATGATTGGTTGCATTGAGGAGTGTATCAAGACTATGGTGGATAGATAGAGGATTCATCACTCCCGGGTACGGGAGAAGTTATCTCACGGCACAATTCAGTTAATGACGATGACAGTAAATCTGTGATCACATTGGGATTGAGTTGTTGCTCAATCTAATTTATTATTCTGTTCATTGGTCTAGTAACTGAATACAAATATATCGAGGATAACTGAGATTGACACTATTTTTATACCTCTGTTTCCATGAGATAATAGATGATGAAAGGTTTTGATTGCGTGGTAACCATATCGTTGACAGGTAGCTATTTGGCTGAATCCGAATCTATCGGGTGGCCATGATGCCTTGCTAAGGGCCAATCTTAGTCTGTGTGTAGTGAGACGATTTATTAGTGTTAATCATGATACTACTCACTGCCGGTATGATGAGGAGCCTATGGGTCACACACTAAGGAGACGGTTTAAGGATGGTTAACTATGGAAGGGTTATATTCATCTTTTGGACGAAATGACATATTGGTAATAATCTATGTTATTAAATTTATTGAGGTTGTAGCCTATGTCCAATTTTATTATTGGAATAATTTAGCAAGATTACGAATTTAATTATTTAAGTTAATATTAATATTTAACTAAATAATTAAATTGGGACCTATGATAATTCCACCTAAGTTTGGGTCGTTGCTAAACTTTAGGGGTGGAATCGATAATTACCTTTTCTATATAAAGAAAATGATGAATAGGTTTTGATATATTCATCCATTATTCAACCGTGGGTGAAGAAAAAATTTGAGACAGAATTTTTCTCTCTGCTCTTCTTCACTTCATCCTTCCAAACTTTGAATCCTTAAAGCCAAGGATTGGTTCTACCAAAATCAATCTCTGGTCTATGTTGTACTGTCTTTGTGTGGATGACGTGAGTTCGATCCTACACTTGGATCGATAGCGAGATTGCGTTTAGAGATATTGACGGAGCCTCCAAACGCTGGTATGATCTAATCCTTGCTTGGATTTGTGTTATTTCAATTTAAGCATATAAAACATATACATATCAGGCCTTGATCTTGGGTTTATCAGAGTAATCGATGGGAAAATTTTTGTTTTCCACTACGTTTAACCCGTCGATTTACTTACATTATTTTGTTTTAATTTTTATGTTGCACTTAAATAGTGCAACAATTAAAACCCTAATCTAATATGAAATAGTCATATACTAATTCCATATTTAGGTTATATTTATTCAATTACCAAATCAAGGTAATTCCAACCATGGTAATTTAATTTCAAATTTAAATTTGAATTTATATTATATTATATTTATTAATATTAATATTATTTTACATATTAATATTAATTAATAATATAAGATTTAATATATATATATATATATATACACAATCTCAATTATTTTAATTTCCGTATGAAATTAAATATAGGCAACAACCTCAGCAAATCTAATTACACAGTGAGATTACTAAAATACCCTTTCATCTTAAAAGAAGAAAACGCCCTTCTCACTTACTTATCCTTTATCTGTCTTCTATGTGTGTGACCCGAAAACTCCTCGTCATATCGGTAGTAAGTAGTATCACGATTGACACTCAATTAATCGTCTCACAAAATACAAACTAAGATAGGCCTCTAGCAAGGCACCATGGCCACCCGATGGATTCAGATTTAGCGAAATAGCTACCTACGAACGATATGGTTATCATGTAGTTAAATCTTTCTATAATACATTATCTCATCAAGACTAAGGTACAGAAGTATTGTCAACCTCAAATATCCTTGATCTCTTTGTATTCGGTTATTGGACCAACGACCAAAAAGATTAGATTAAGCAACAACTCAATCCCACTGTGGCCACAAATTTGGTGTCATTGTCATTTACTGAATTGCACAGTGAGATAACTTCTCCCACACTCGGGAGTGATGAATGAATTATATTTTCTTGATTTAAATAGTAAGGATATTGTCAATGTAGAAACAAAGAAAGCTAAACATAGTGAACAAACCCAAACAAACCTTTGGCACTATAGAGTAGGTCATATTAATCAGTCCCGCATCCCAAAACTTCATAGTTTTGGACCCTTTTGACTTCCAGTCATTTGAGGTATACGAGTTGTGCCATTTAGGCAAGATGACCAAGTCGCCTTTCACAAGACAAAGTGAAAGGCTACTGAATTGTTAGGCATCATCCATAGTGATGTATTCTTCTACCAAGACAATGAACCTAGAACCTATGATGATGCTATATCGGATCCAGATTCCGTTAAATGGCTTGAAGCCATAAAACCTTACATTGACTCCATTACCAGAACCAAGTATGGTCTCTGGTGGATCTACCTGAAGGGGTAAAACCCATAGGGTGTAAATGGGTCTTCAAGAAGAAGATTGACATGGATGGTAACGTGCATACCTAGAAGGCACGGCTAGTTGCCAAAGGTTCCAAAAAAATTTATGGTATTGACTATAAAGAAACCTTTTCATCAGTTGCCATGATTAAGTCTATTTGGACCTTGCTTGTGATTGTTGCATATCACGATTATATAATTTGGCAGATAGATGTCAAAATAGCTTTCTTGAACAGAAATGTAGAAGAAGATGTGTATATGACACAACCCAATGGTTTTGTTCTTGATGGACAAGTTGATAAGATATGCAAATTGCAAAGGTCCATTTATGGACTCAAGC
This sequence comes from Pistacia atlantica, assembly GCA_026229545.1. Classification (NCBI taxonomy): domain Eukaryota; kingdom Viridiplantae; phylum Streptophyta; class Magnoliopsida; order Sapindales; family Anacardiaceae; genus Pistacia; species Pistacia atlantica. The sequence goes on from CM047908.1 coordinate 21,480,656, forward strand.
AAGCTTCAAGGAGCTGGAACATTCATTTTGATAAAGCTATAAAAGACTTCAATTTAATCAACAACGAAGATGAGACCTGTGTTTGCAAGAAAGTAAGTGGGAGTGCAGTTGTATTCTTGGCGTTGTATGTTGATGACTTACTTCTAATCGGGAATGATATACCAAACTTGCAGTCGGTACAGACTTGGTTATCCAAGTGCTTCTCCATGAAGGACTTAGGAGAAGCAGGCTACATCCTCGAAATAACGATCTATCATAATAGATCATGTAGGTTTTTAGGCCTAAGTCAAAGTATATACATAGACAAGGTACTGAAGAGATTCAGTATGGAAGAATCCAAGAAAGGATTTCTTCCGATGTCACATGGTGTCTATCTCTCTAAAGATATGTGTCCATAAAACACAATATGAGAGAGATAGGATGAAGAGGATCCCATATGCATCTACAATTGGATCTATCATGTATGCCATGCTATGTACTCGGGTTGATGTTTCATGTGCACTAAGCACTTGTAGTAGATATCAATCGAATCCAGGCAAGCGTCACTAGATATAAAACAATCGTTCATCAAAGCAATTTGAGATTAGCTAGTGGCGTGTAGCCTAACCCCAACTTATATAGTCAATCAATCAACTATTAAACACGATCAAACATCAACAACAATCAAAGATCAAGAAATATTCAAGATTAGCTAGTGGTGTATAGCCTAACCTTGACTCATACTACCATTCAACCGTAAATCAAAGGTAATCACACAATAATAATGATTAATCAACTCAATAAACATAAATGAACGAAACTAAGATATCATTGGATTAATAAAACATTTGATTAAACAATAAACATAAAATAGTCTAATTAGATTACACTGGATACATTAGGAAAGAATCTAGCTACTCATAATAACAAGGACACAAACCTTGATCCCACCCATAAGCATTTGAATGTGAAATCCACTCAAGATGATCAATATTTATCCTACAACAATCAATCGCTCCTTCCCAAGTTTCCCAAAGTTACAAAATGTTTTTAGAAAACCTAATACTACTCAAAATTGGACTAAAGTTTCCTTTATATAGTTTTTAGGCAAAATGGAAAACTTGTAAATATTGGGTCGCCAAAAATAGGGTTGAAAATGTAGAGTTTTTCTAAATATCGCGATTTGCACCACTGTGCAATTGAATGGCACCGCGGTGTAGCTCCAGGCAATTTTTGCTTCGAGGAAAACCCTATCACGTTGCGGCGTGGTTGAATTGTACCATGGCGTAATTGGATTTCGCCGATGTTGAGCTACGACGCCGTGATTTTTACGTTGGGTCACCATCTGAGTTGCATCATCTTCACACCACAGCTCCGAAAAGTGTGTTGTGGCTCAGTTTTAGAATTTCACTCTTTTTTCTGCTCGCCTTGATTTATCTGCACTTGATGGTGTTAGAGTAGATGCCCTAGAGCCAATCAATTATTGTAGAATTAACTTTTTGTAATAATGTTCATTAATCAATAAAAGGCATTTTATTCTATATCGCGTAAATCATTATTATTGCAATATGTATTGATATATTTCCTTAGAATGGTAGAACCATGACGAGGGTATCAAGTGTTTCAAATCTTAATAGTGAGAACCCTATGAGTACATATGATGGCCATTCTAGAAACGTCCGTAGCCCCAATATTATTCTAAAGTAAGGGCACAGATAATACGGTAAGGTTATCTAGTGTTGAACGACCATGTTGAAAGGCAGTGAGTGATCTCACTTGTCAAGGTTGTTTGGTGACAACCTGGTGCAACACATGGGTGCTTGCAGTAGGCGAATACACCGTAGCAAGTTCACTAGACTGACCCATTAGAGGATTCCATATGGATGGTAACCCCAGTGTCTATGGAACAAATCCTCTAACGAATGGTGGTGCATGTGATCCTTAGACTTGAGATCACTGGAGCGCCTTGTGCACCGATTGGTGCAGTTTGACACTAACCTAACGTAGTTCTATTCACAATTGTCAATACGATGGTGATTGGCTACATCAAGGAATGTATCAAGACTATGGTGGATTGACAGAGGATTCATCACTCCCGGGTACGGGAGAAAGTTATCTCACGGTGCAATTCAGTATATGACAATAACACTAAAACTGTGGCGACAGTGGGATTGAGTTGTTGCTCTATCCAGATTATAATATAGGTCATTGGTCCAGAAACTGAATACATAATATCGAGAGTAACTGAAGGTTGACACTATTTCTATGCCTTCGTCTCGTTGAGATACAGTATGATGGAAGGATCAAATTGTATGGTAACCATATCGTTGACAGGTAGCTACTTTGCTGAATCTGAATCTATCTGGTGGGCATGATGCCTGCTAGGGGCCAATCTTGGTGTGTATATTAGTGAGATGATTAATTGGTGTTAATCGCGATACTATATACTGCCGGTATGATGAGGAACCTATGGGTCACACACATAGAAGATAATTTAAGAGCTATGAAGAAAGAAATGCGTTTTCGTCTTTTTGGGTGAAAGGGTATTTTGGTAATTTCACAGTGCAATTAAATTTGCTGGGGTCGTAGCATTTATTTAATTTGTTAGAAAAATTAAATAAGTGAAATTACGTTTAAATATGTGTTCGCGCATATTTAATTAAATCATCATTATTGTAAATGTTAATTGATTTTAATTGAGATAATGATGAAATAAATAAAATATCTAATTGGGAGTGTTTGGTAATATGGGGTGTTTGGGTTGGAGCCCAAGCCCATTCCATATGGGAATAGGGCAACTAAGTTTGCCTATAAAAGAAAAGTTGTGATTTAACAAGGATTTTAATTTTTGCCTTTTGAGAGAAAAGAAAACACACACACAACACAAAGAAAAACACTCTCCCACCCCATTTTGGTTTGTGCCAAAATCAAAGTTTTCTTCTTGATTTCTTAAGGCCAAGGAGGATCTAGCAAATCCCTCCTTGGTTCCTTGTGATTATCTTTGTGTGCACTTCTTGGGTTTGATCCTACACTTGGATCGGTAGAAAACACGTTCAGAGACAATATTGGTGGAGCCTCCAACATGGGTATGAATCTAAACTTTAGATTTATTTTCTGCAGATTCTTGTTGTAATATATAAACTGTAATTTTCTATGCCCTGATTTTGGGTTCTAAGGAACGATCCATGGTTGTAAAAATTTTGTTTTCTGCTACGCAACCGGGTCTTTTCCTAACAGATGGGTCCAAGATGTCCGAACACCAACACAAACACGAATAATCCATCTTTTTGCACCTGAATACCTGAAAACACAAAAAAACCCATGATTATGGAGGATAACAAAATGAGGAAGGAAACTCATCCTAAATAATTCGTTAAACCTTGAATTCCTTACAATTTCACGCCCAAATCACAAAATAAATCCGCATTTTCATCACTCAATAATCGTGGACGATCTTGGTGGGCTTTCCCACTTGTGGATTATAGCAAACTACGACCTTGACTTACCAAGGTAAAGGTTCGCTAATCCTTATAGCTCTATGGGATAGCGTTTTGTGAGAAAAGAAAAAAGGGGGTATAAGCAAGATTTCAACTATGGATAATCAAGCGGTCTCATCCGAACATTTAATGAGCAGCTAGGCAAATCGATATGCTAACGCAAGTGACAAGCTATTGTCGCTTCTGTTAGAGTAGGTGCCCTAGAGCCAATCAATTATTTTAAAATTGACTCTGTAATAAATGTTTATTTATCAATAAAAGGCATATTCTTCTATATCGTGTATGTAATGATATATGTCCTTAGGATGGTAGAACCGTGACGAGGGTATCAAGTGTTTCAAATCTTGATAGTGAGAACCCTATGATCACATATGGTGGCCATTCTAGAAACGTCTGTAGCCCTAGTATTATTTTGACCAAGGACACAGATAATACAGTAAGGCTATCATAGTGTTAAATGACCCTGTCCAAAGGCAGTGAGTGATCTCACTTATCAAGGTTGTTTGCTGACAACCTGGTTCAACACAAGGGTGCTTGCTAGAGGCAAGTTCACTGGACAGACCCACCAGAGGATTCCATGTGGATGGTGACCCCAGTGTCTATGGAATAAATCCTCTAATGGATGGTGGTGCATGTGATCCTTAGACTTGAGATCACTGGAGCGCCTTATGCACCAATTGGTGTAGTTTGACACTAGCCCAACGTAATTCTATTCAGCGCTATCAATATGGTAGTGATTGGCTACATTGAGAAGTGTATCGAGACTATGGATTCATCACTCCTAGGTACAGGAGAAGTTATCTCACTGGGTAATTCAGTAAATGGCAATGACACTAAATTTGTGGCCACAGTGGGATTGAGTTGATGCTCAATCCAATTTAATATTCTTGTCATTGGTCCAGTAACTGAATGCAAACATGTCGAGGATATCTGAGGTTGACACTATTTCTATACCTCAGTCTCGATGAGATAACAGTTGATGAAAGGATTTGATTGCACGGTAGCCTTACCATTGATAGGCTGCGATTTCACTGAATCCGAATCTATTGGGTGGCCATGATGCCTTGCTAGGGGCAAATCTTGGTCTGTGTGTAGTGAGACTACTAATTGGGTGTTAATCGCAATACTACACATTGCCGATATGATGAGGAGCCTACGGGTCACAAACTTAGAAGATAATTTAAGAATCAATTTGTGAGAAGGGTATTTTCATCTTTAAGGATGAAAGAGTATTTTGGTAATCTCACAATACAATTAAATTTGCTCAGGTTGTTGCCTGTATTTAATTTTAATGTTAAAATTAAATTAGTGAGATTATATTTAAATATATCTATGTATATATATTTAAATGAATTATTATTATTAATTAAACGTTAATATATTATTATATATATGAATGAATTTTAATTATAATAATAATTAATTAATTAAAATACCATAAAGGATGTGTTTGGTTGCAAGGGTGAACTAGGGTTGGAGCCTATGGCTATTCCTAAGTGGAATAGGGTTTTAATTGTTGCACTATATAAGTGCAACTTAAAATTAAAACAAAGAGAATTATTCATTCAATTAAAAACCCTAGCCACCCAAAAGGTTCTCCCTCTCTCACGTTTTCTTCTTCAAGTGAATAAGGAAATTTTTCAATTTTGATTGTTCTTGATTCTTGATGCCGACAATTGTTCCAGCAAAACAATTGTCGGTTCTTTGGATTATCTTCGTGTAGACTTCCGTGAGTATAATCCTACATTGGATCGATTAGCAAAAATCACGTGAATAGTAGATGATGAATAGTAGAAGGTGAACAATAACCGGTGAACATTGCTCTTGTCCGAAATTAGAGATATTCGGAGGAGCCTCCAAACGTCGGTATGAACTGAATCCTTGTATGGATTTATTTTTAATACAATTTTATTTTACGTTTCAATTTATGCATGAAAACGTTATAATCTGTACTGGATCTTGGTTCGTGTAATTGATCGATTCGTTTTAAATATTACATTTTTCTGCTACGCGAATCCGATCAATTACTTATAGCTTCGTGTGGCAGGTTGATGCCTCGATTACCGAGATGGCGATTATTCTTACTATTCTAGATGATGACGCGTGGAATGAATAGAGGGTCGAAATTGGTCCTAGTTTGAGCTCTCTATAAAAGGCATGCCACAGTTGTCTTGTTGTACAATTGAGCTTTGAAAGTTGTTCGGATTTAATCAAAGAAATAGGCAGCGGAAAACAAAAATTTACCAATTAAAACCTTAGAAGCCCCAAAAATCCATACATGAGAGTTACAATGTTTACATGTTATAGATCATCAAAAACCCATTCAAGGTTTTAGATTCTTGCCCACGTTGATGGCTCTACAGCTTGATAGTTGAAAAACGCACACACTCTAAGGATGGGAATGAACCCACGATATCCACACAAAGGGAAGAATCAACACACAATCACTTTGCTAGTTTGATTTGTGAAGTTTAAAGAAGTGAGTGAGAAAAAGAAGAGAGAAATTTTCTCTTTGGTTTCTCTCATGGGCCGCCAAATGAGCTTCTTAGGGAAATTTGGGGAAAAGTGCTCTTTTATATGCGCAACCTAATTTCTTTTGTTTAGTATATTACTAATATACCCTTCCACTAGTTATTTAATTAGTTTCCATGATTTTCGAACAAAATCACAAACCAGGTATTAGGCCATTATTATTTTGTTCATCTAATAATGATTTTTCAATATTTAAAACATATATACACCAATATATATAATTAAATAATGACATTTTATTTATTTACAATTTATATATATACACGACAATATACATATTTAAATAAATAACCAATCTTACATATAAAATCCAATAAGGGATTGGATCCAGGCAACGATCTTTCAAGAAAATTTAATTACTTTGTAAGATTTACCAAAATACCCCTTTATCAATAAATGATGAAAATGCCCCTCACTCGTTATCTTCTTTAAATTGCCTTTTAAGTGTGTGACCCATAGGCTCCTCTTCATGTCGGTAGTGAGTAATATCACAATCAACACCCTATTAGTAATCTCATTACACACATACCAAGATTGGCCTCTAACAAGACATTATGGCCACCCGATATATTTGGATTCAGCTTATTTGCTACCTTTCAATAGTATGGTTACCATGAAATCAAATCCTTTCATCATGTATTATATTATCAAGGTTTGAAGCATGGAAGTAATGCCAGCTTCAAGTATAAACCACCTTAACATATTTAGATTCGGTTATCGGACCAATCGGCCAACTAAGCATCAACTCAATATCACCGTGGCCATAGATTCAAGGTTGTTGTCTCTTATAAAAAATCTCACCGAGATAATTTCTCCTTGCACCTAGGAGTGATGAATCCTTTGTCGATCCACCATAGCTATGATGTACCTTCTCAATGCAGTTAATCACCACCATACTGATAACCTTAAATAGGATTACGTTTGACTAGTGTCAAACTACACCAATAGTTACACACAACACTCCATTGATCTCAAGTCTAAGGACCACATGCACCACCATCTGTTAGAGAATGTATTCCATGGACATTGGGGTTACCATCTATATGAAATCCTTTGATGGGCTAGTCCCCTGAACTCATGAATAACAAGCACCCATGCGTCGCACCAAGTTGTCACCAAACAACTTTGACATGTGAGATCTATCACCACCTTTTGGTAAGGTCGTTCAACACTATGATAACCTTACTATATTATCTATGCCATAGGTCAGGATAATACTGGGGCTACGAAAGTTTCTAGAATGACCATCATAAGTGATCACATGGATCTCACAATCAAGACTTATCACTGCTTAATTCCCTCATCACAGTTCAACCACTCTAAGGGCATATATTAATACATACATATGGAATATGTTTTACATAATATAAATGATGCCTATCACATAATGAATAATGATGACCCATAGAGTCAACATACAACAATATGATTGGCTCTTGGACACTTGCTCTAATAATCTCCCACTTGTACCTATAACCAATCATTTACATATTTAATACCAAATGAAGCCAAGTGCCTATCATGCTTCTACTACGATAGAGCTTTTGTAAGCAGATCTGAGATGTTGTCATTGGTAGGTACTCTACTATTAGTAACTGACCGGATTTGCGCAGCGGAAAAATGTAATATTTAAAACGAATCGATCAATTACACGAACCAAGATCCGAGTATAGATTATAACGTTTTCATGCATAAACTGAAATGTAAAATAAAATTGTATAAAAACAAATCCATACAAGGATTTAGTTCATACCGACGTTTGAAGGCTCCTTCCGAATATCTCTGACTTCAGAGACGAACACTGTTCATCAGCTACTGTTCACCAAACTGTTCACTGGATCTGTTCACCGACAATGTTCACATGATTCTTCGCTAATCGATCCAATGTAAAATTGCACTCACAGAAGTCCACATGAAGATAATCCGCAGAACCCTTGATTATTTTGCTAGAACAATCAAACGGCTTCAAGAATCAAGAAAGAAAAACAAGAAAAATTTTCTTCTTCACATAAGAGTGTAACGTGAGAGAGAGAGAGAGAGAGGGTGGCTAGGGTTTTTGATTATTGAATAATTCTCCTTTATTTTAATTTTAAGTTGCACTTATATAGTGCAACAATTAAAACCCTATTCCACTTAGAAATAGACGTGGGGTCCAACCCTAATTCACCCTTGCAACCAAACACACCCTTTATAGTATTTTAATTAATTAATTATTATTATAATTAAAATCAATTAACATATAATAATATATTTGATGCGTGTTTACTACAACATGCAAAACTAGCAAGTTCACTAGTCGCTCAAGTAATAGAGTGATGGGTAGGATATCGTTCCCACGAGGACTGGTAGCAAAGCACTAAGTTTCCTAATGTTAACAAGTTGAAGCAACCGAAAATCTTGGATTTGTGGGAGCAATTTGCAATTAAACGAAAACAAAATAAAATTTAACAAAGGATTAATTCTTAAAAGGAAAGCAAATGAAACACAGAAATTCAATTTAAGTAAAACGGGTAGGGTTTTGACTTCGTTTGGATTATTTATGGGTTAAACCTAAGAGTTACACTATTTTCACATTCACATGCAATGGTTCTAAATTGGATTCACTACTATGATAACATACCCTCTCGGGCTATGTTTTCCTATTCATCATTATTAACATTCCGCACCCAACAAATTGAAGGTTAATAATTCTAAATCATGAAGCACAAGAATCCTAAATTGATTTCATTAATTCTTGAATCTATCTCCAGCATCCAATACTATAATGGTTATTACCCATGAAGCTTAACATGAATTATTTCTCAATCTCATCATGTTCATCACATACAACAATTAATTTCAGAGTAACACACAACCACAGCTTATTCACATGGAATTAGCACAATCACATACTCAACCCATTTCAAATCCAAACTACAATCAAAACCCTAACCCATAGAAGATTAGTTCATAGCTAAATTAACAGAATAAAAACGGAAAATAAAAGTAAACAGAATAAACATAATGAAACTGAGATGAAAGAATAGAAATCTCCCCAAAAGGTGAATCTTCCAGTCAAAATCTGAACCTTCTCTCTAACAATCCGAAAAACTCAAGCTTTTTCTCTAAGGAAAATGTAAAAGACGGCTAAACCTAACAGCTGGGATCCTTTACAAAAAGTTCATGTTTTTCTTTTATACCTAGTCCTAAAAACCCAGTCAAAAACATGCACACACGAAACTGTGCGTTTACAAAACTGAAAAATTTGACTTTCGCCGCGGCGAAGAAGGAAAAATCCCAATTCGAATCTGCCTAACTTCGCCGCGGCGAAGACAATTTCTTCGCCGGGGCCAAGCTCCTTCAAAAGTTCTGAAATTTACAGAACTGCCACTCTGCTTGCCTCTTCGTCCGATTCTTCGATTTTCGACTCTCCACCTTGGAAACAAGCTTCATCGTGCATTGTCCTACTCCGGAACTCTCCTATCTTCTGAAATCCTTCAATTCTGAGTCAAAACAGTCAAATTTTGTCTTTATTCGCTAAAAGAGTCCATTTTAACCTGAAACACGAAAAGTAGAGAATTACGCACCAATTCACGTAAAAATGCACTAGAAAGTACCTGAAATCCGGGAAAAAGATCATATAAAAACTGTATAATTTACGGATTATCAACTACCCCCAAACTAAAGAGATGCTCGTCCCCGAGCATACAGTACAAAAATAACGAAAACAAAGACAATAACGAAAAACAAAAATATGAAAACATGCACACAAACTGAAAAACCAAAATAAAACGAATTCAAATGGTACAACGAATTGCCTAGAAATTGCACATGTCTCACAAATTGTTGAAAGTTTATTATCAGGAAATGTTCGACATTCCAAGAAGTTATAAGCTACAACGAATGTTTTCCTCAATTGGTCCACCAAGTAGGTAATCCCCACTTCAATCCACCTTCCAACTTCCCGGATTATTTTATGCAGAAATGTAAAGTTTATCAAATGGTGGCAGACTCCATAAGCCTAAGTATCGAACTACTCTCCACTAATGAGGACTAAACACAGATGAGAATCAAAAGGTCTTTAAAGGCTTGTAATGTTAGGCTCGGGTCATGGGCTCCAATAAAGGATAGGACACAAAGTAAGAGAACTCGGTTGTCCTAAAGCAAAACTCAAATCACATCGAAACCCACACTTTCTCAACACTAGTCGACATGTCTACTCATTCACAGTCTTCATATGCGTATTCTTAACTTTTGGATACCATAAATGCAGGGGAGACTCATTTAAGGTGTACGTGGCGTTGTTAAACCCGAGGTCGCCAAATATTGCTAGGGAGGCGGCTTTTAAGGCAGGGTTCGGTTTCACGTATATACCTTAAACTAGGCAGCATTGTGTTCGAAATTTTTTTTTTTTTTTTTTTTTTTAACACAACACTAGAATTGAATTGAGGTGACTACCTCCTTTGTTTTTATTCTTTTATCTCAATTCCCACATCATTCTTTTTGGTCTCTTCTTCATTTTTCTTCTCTTAACCCCCAAACTAATCTTTTACTCAAATGTACACTCGTTTCGTTCTCGGTTTTGCACTAAGACCGAATTCTCCTAAAGGTATGGTAAAGTGTTTAGGGTAAAGGAATTTACAAATCTGTTGTTTTCTAAGAAAAATAAAGCAAAGTTCCAATGGCTCAAATGGGTGACTAGTGACAATTTCAATCATGGGTTGGCTAGAAAGGCTCAAACGTTCCAAAAATTGCCTAAATCATCTCCTCAACCATGTCTAATCCTAGAATTTCGCCTCAAGCATTTCTCAACTAGGTTCTGGAATCCACCAACATTATCAAACTTCACCTAACCACATAAAATGTTTCTAAGCATGCCACAAAAATGAAAATGGTGGTTGAACCACTCAACAAACCTCAATCAAAATTCAGTCAATAAACCTAAACTTGAAGCAATGCTTAACATTTTCCAAGAATAAAATTCCAACAATTCAAGTTTTCATCATAGACTTATGCAATTCATCATCGGCAAAAACAATCAAACTAAATAAAATAACTCAAGTTTTTTTTTTTTTTTTTTTTTTAAAGGTGTACGTGGCGTTGTTAAACCAGAGGTTGCCAAGTACTGCTAGGCAGTTTTTAAGGCGGGTTCTGGTTTCCAGCCAATATACCCTTAAAATAGATTTTTTTTTCGTTTAAGGTGTACGCGGCGTTGTTAAACCCGAGGTCGCCAAATCTTGCTAGGCGCTTTTGGCATGCATCGGTTTCCCAGGCCAACCAATATACCCTTAAACTCAAAAATCTATTCCCTACCCCCAAACTAAATATAACATTGTCCCCAATGTTCCATTATGCACAAGTTAGGAATAGAGACAGACAACAACGGAAAAATAAATGAACAATAAAAAGGTACGAGAATGCTCCCTGGTTAAGTCATGAATCGTCGTTCCACAATGTTCACCCGTTCTTCGGACTTTTCATCACCCAAAATCTGTCAAAACAATAAACTGTGATGTCCCTTATGTTAGAACGAATTCACAACTATAATGAAAGTATTACAACCTGTCTCGCCCTTTTAACACTACTAAAAAAAATCAACTAAACAACTAACACAAAAAAAAAAAAAAACACAATCCAAAACCCAAATAAAATGAGTTAAAGTTTCAACTGGACAAAAATTAAATGAAAGCAACAAAACATAAACATAAACAAGTGTTCCGGTTGATCTTCTTGCCATTCTTCTTCTCTCCGCTTCTTCTCCCTCCCTTCTTCCTTCCCTCGATTCCGGCCAACATCCGAGTTCCAACAACCCACCGATATGCGAAAGTGTCAACATTCAGATCCTTGAAACTTTTCGTCAACATTTCATGAATGTTCTGTGTCCGCTCCATCATCCAATCCTGTCGTCTCTTCATGTATTTCATCATCCGCATCATTTCTTGCATCATTTCTTTCTGAGATCCTGTGGAGCTGGATGATGTGGCCATGCTCGTTCTCTGCCTCTTCGCCCCTGCTGTTGGTTGGGCAGCTGCTGCTCGGTCAAGATGTTTCTTGAAATATTTGTCATCTAGAGTTGGAGCCGGATAAATACGTGGCTCATCATCTTGAACCTTGACCCCCGCTTTTTGGCACATGGCGGTTGATGAGATACGGGAAACAGTAGCTTGATCGTCCCTTTGTGGATGCTATCCTGATACTGTCATAAATTATGCTTCCCACATCCATACTTTTTCTTGTGGCAATAGAGTAGAGCAATTCCGCCTTCTCAAGAGTCACTGTGCTGTAGTGCGTCTCCGGCATTAGTTTAGCATAGACAAAGTACTGCCACAGCCGAGCCATTGGTGTCAACTGTGTTCCCTTGAGTGTCTTTTTCTGTTTTCTCGACACTTCCCATTCTACCCCTGGTTTTGCAATGATCGACAAGATAATATTATCATTACGGCTTGTTCTTTTGAACTCCACATATTGATCAGTGAAAATTTCGGGCAAGTTGAAGAATTTGTTGATCTCTTGTGCTGAAAATGGCACATCCTCTCCTCGTACAAACACAATCTTATCCTGACTTTCGGGGAAGTTGGCATAGAACTCTCTGACCAACGGTTCTACTGTCGGCTCCTTAGGAGCACTCATGAACATGGCCCAACTTCTACCCCTACTCCACCATAGCTTGTTTTCTTTGTCAATCCACGCTGAGGATGAAGCCCTTATCTTTTTGTGTGATCACCTCCTCATAACGTTTACGGGCTGCCTCGTTCACAAACCGCTACGTTCTTCCCCTTGCCTGTATGCTTAATTTTCAGAGATATTGATTCACAATATGAAGTCGTTTGCACCACCAATTGACCTAGAAACGATCCAAACAAGAAAACCCCAAATTTTTGATCCAAAAATTTTCGTGAAATTTTTGTGAAAATTGTTGTTGAAATGGGTTGATTTGGTGTTTAGGAATGATGTGGAGTGATTATTTTGGTTGGAAAAGCAAAATAGAAGTGAAAGATTGAAAGAGGGAAAATTTGCTCTCAACTCAAGATGCAAGGCGGCGTGAAAAATGAAGGAAGAAAAGTTGGTATTTATAGAAAAGGTTCTTCGCCGCGGCAGCATAAACCCTGGGGCCCCTTTCCCAGGGCGGGCTGGGGCGGCCCGAGAAAGGGGTTTAAGGCTGGGTGAAAACTTCCCGAGAAGAAAATTTCTTCGCCGCGGCGAAATGCCTTAGCCAATTTTCCGAAATTTTACCTTTACTTCGCCGCGGCGAAACTCTCCAATAGCAAACCTGGTTTTCTTCATGTCTCTTCGCCGCGGCGAAGAAATGTTCTTCGCCCCGGCGAAGTCTGGAAATTTTTGATACTTTCCTTTGCTCTAGACTTCACCTGAAGCACTTGAAAACAATATATCATCAAATTTTTACAAACTCAATATGAAATAAGAAGAATTCAAACAACAAAAATTTAAAATCAAAGAGTTAAAACACTTGGGTTGCCTCCCAAGAAGCGCTTATTTATAGTCGGAAGCTTGACTCTTTCCATCCTTTAGGTTGGGATGTCCAGCCGGATTGGGATGAACTTGCAACTCATCACCCCCTCAACGTATGGCTTCAACCTCTGTCCATTAACCGTGAAAGTGCCTTTTTCCTCATGTGTGACTTCCACTACTCCGGATGCATGTATCCTCGTTATAGTGAACGGTCCGGACCATCTAGACTTAAGTTTTCCGGGGAAAAGCCTAAGTCTAGAGTTGAACAACAACACTTTCTGCCCAACTTCAAAAGCCTTTACCCGGATGTGCTTGTCGTGCCACCTTTTTGTTTTCTCTTTATAATTCCGGGCATTTTCATATGCTTCCAGACGAAACTCATCCAGCTCGTTCAAAGTCAGCATTCTCTCCTCTCCCGCGGCTTTTAAATCCATGTTCAACTGCTTGACGGCCCAATATGCCTTATGTTCAAGTTCCACCGGCAAGTGGCATGCTTTCCCATACACCAATCTGAACGGAGACATACCAATTGGGGTTTTGAATGCAGTGCGATAAGCCCATAAAGCATCGTCTAGCTTCCGTGACCAATCCTTCCTCGAGGCATTGACTATTTTCTCTAAAATCCCTTTTAGTTCTCTATTTGACAGTTCTACTTGCCCGCTCGTTTGTGGATGATAGGGTGTTGCCACTCTATGTGTCACTCCATACTTACTCAGCAATGCATCCATTTGCCTATTGCAAAAATGCGTTCCTCCATCACTAATAATTGCTCGAGGTACTCCAAACCTTGAGAAAATATTCTTCCTCACAAAATTAATCACCACCCTAGCATCATTAGTTGGCAATGCAACTGCCTCAACCCATTTCGACACGTAGTCCACAGCTACCAATATAAACGTGTTCCCATAGGAACTTGGGAAAGGACCCATGAAATCAATCCCCCATCGTCAAAAAATTTCAACCACCAGGATGTTGTTCAATGGCATCTCATCTCTTTTTGAAATACTCCCCATCCGTTGACATTGGTCACACTCCTGGATCATCCGGAAGGAATCCTTAAAGAGGGTTGGCCAATAAAACCCAGATTGTAGCACCTTCGCTGCTGTTCTAGCTCCCCCGAAATGGCCACCCACTTCCCTCTCATGACAATGTCTTAGAATGCTCTCCATTTCTTCCTCCGGGACACATCTCCGTATCATTTGGTCGATCGATGTACGTATGCAGGAATGGCTCTTCCCAAAAATAGTATTTTTAAATCGAGAAAAATTTTCTTCTTGTTGAAATGTCATACCACTTGGGAGCACCCTTGATGATAGATAATTTGCAAAGTCCGCATACCATGGTGCTTCATCCACTCTCAGTTTCTCATCCGGAAATGTTTCAAATTGGTATTTCCACCTCATCCCCCTTGATTGGTCTCTCAATTCTTGACAAATGATCAGCTACTACATTTTCCGACCCCTTTTTGTCTCGAATCTCCAACTCAAACTCTTGAAGTAGTAGAATCCATCTTATCAACCGAGGTTTTGCTTCTTGCTTCGCCAAAAGGTGTCTGAATGCTGAATGGTCTGTAAACGATTACCTTCGCACCTAAAAGATAAGAACGAAACTTGTCAAAAGCAAACATCCACAGCCAATAGTTCTTTTTCAGTGGTGGTGTAATTCAGTTGTGCATCAACAAGTGTCTTACTAGCATACTGAATTACATGCAACACTTTATTTTTTTCTCTGCCCTAGTACTACCCCTAAAGCAAAATCACTAGCATCACACATTAGTTCAAATGGCAGTCCCCAATCAGGAACTGCTATAATAGGTGCAGAAACTAGCAATTTCTTTAAAGTTAGGAAAGCATGCATGCAATCATCCTCAAAATCAAAAACAACATCTTTATTTAAAAGATTGCACAGGGGTTTAGAGATCTTAGAAAAATCCTTTATGAAGCGTCTATAAAACCCCGCATGCCCCAAAAAGCTTCGGACTGCTTTGACATTTGATGGCGGTGGTAGCTTCTCAATTACTTCTGTCTTCGCCCGATCAACTTCAATCCCATCCTTGGAAATTCTATGCCCGAGCACAATTCCCTCTTGGACCATGAAGTGACATTTCTCCCAATTCAGCACCAAATTCGTTTCCTTGCATCGCTGCAAAACAAGAGACAAATTTGTTAGACAATTGTCAAATGATGACCCAAAAACTGAGAAGTCATCCATGAAGACTTCTATGAATCTTTCCACCATGTCTCCAAAGATTGACATCATGCATCTTTGGAATGTTGCTGGTGCATTGCATAACCCAAATGGCATTCTTCGGTAGGCAAAGGTGCCGTAAGGGCAAGTGAAGGTCGTTTTCTCTTGATCCTCCGGAGCGATGGCAATTTGGTTATATCCCTGAATAGCCATCCAGGAAACAGTAATATGCATGTCCTGCCAACCTCTCCAACATTTGATTGATGAAGGGCAATGGAAAATGATCCTTCCTTGTCGCCTCATTCAGTTTACGATAATCAATGCACACTCTCCAACCCGTTACCGTCCTTGTTGGAATCAGTTCATTACTTTCATTCTTCACAACGGTAATCCCTCATTTCTTTGGAACAACTTGTACCAGGCTCACCCATGGACTATCGGAAATCGGATAGATGATCCCCACATCTAAGAGTTTCACCACTTCCTTTCTCACCACTTCCTTCATTGAAGGATTCAATCTTCGTTGTGGTTGTACCCTCGGCTTCAAGTCATCCTCCATGAGAATCTTATGCATGCAGAATGAGGGTGAGATACCTCTAATGTCCGTAATGGTCCATCCAATCGCCAGTCTATGTTCTCTTAACACTCTAATCAACTTCTCTTCCTCTAAGGCACTCAAATCTGCACTAATAATCACCGGAAAAGTATCTGAATCTCTAAGATAGACATATTTGAGGTGAGGCGGTAAAGGTTTCAGTTCAAGCTTTGGAGCTTCTTTATTATTTTCCTTTGCCTTCTCTTTGTCAAAGTCAAATTCCTCAAATTCTGCATCTTGACTCTCCTCAATTGGTTGGAGTGCTTCTAACATTCTAGCACAATCGTTCCTTACGAGTCTTCAACCTCTCTTGTTTTCGATTTTTGCTATACACGCTTCTAGAGGCAATTCTGGGATATTTTCTTCTATGGACTCCATAACAAGATCATCCACCACATCCACACTAAAACATGAATCCGCTTCCGACGGAAACTTCATCGCATCAAACACATTAAAAGTTACTGTTTCATCCTGAACCCTTAACAGCAACTTTCCTTCCTGCACGTCAATCAGGGCTCTCCCTGTGGCCAAGAATGGTCGGCCCAAAATGAGAGGAATCTCCTTATCCTCTTCCATGTCCAGCACTACAAAATCCGCTGGAAATATTATTTTCCCCACCTTCACTAAAACATCTTCAACTATCCCCCTCGGGTGCTTTATCGACCGATCCGCTAGTTGCAACGACATTGTCTTTGGCTTCACTTCACCAATCCCTAATCTCCTGAAAACAGAAAAAGGCATCAAATTTATACTAGCTCCTAAATCACAAAGCACACGATCAAAAGTAATATCCCCTATAACACAAGGAATAGTAAAACTCCCTGGATCTTTGAGCTTTGGGGGTAATTTCTTCTGGAGGATTGCACTGCACTCTTCCGTTAGCATCATCGTTTCCTCATCTTCTAATTTCCTCTTGTTGAAAGTATCTCCTTCAGGGAACTTCGCATAGCTCGGCATTTCTGTATTGCATCTGCAAAAGGAATGTTAATATGCAATTTTTTAAAAAATTTCAATGAATTTTGAAAATTACTTTATCCCTGATTCTTCTTCTTCAATCTCTGAGGGAAAGGCACGGGTGGGGTGTGATGAGCTAATTCTGGTGGTATCTCGGGGAATGGCAATTTCTCCTTCTTCTTTTGCTTTTCATCCTCTTTCTTGTTCTCTTCCCCTAAAGCACCTGAATTCTCTTCACAATTAATCTCTTCATCAATTCTCTCTTCATACTCTTCCTTTCCGGGTTGCTCTCCTTCTTTCGTAGGCTGGCCTACTTCTTCTAAAACTGTCCCACTTCTCAAAATGATGGCATTTGCTTGTTCACGTGGGTTGGTCATTGTGTTGCTTGGTAGAGAACCCTGTGGTCTATCATTCACTTCTCGGCCAATTGGCCCATTTGTACCTCAAGATTCCGAATGGACGCCCCTTGGTTTCTAAAGTTTGTCCTCGTCTCATTCATGAACCCTGTAGACTCTTGCATGAATTTACCGAACAAATCCTCTAACTTCGACACTCTTGGATCTCCCGGTTGATTGGTCACCCTAGCTGGTTATTTGGAACTTGCCTCTGGTTCCATTGGTTACCCTGTTGGTTTTGATTTCCCAAGCCGATTTGGATGATGTCTCCACCCTGGGTTGTATGTGTTGGAGAACGGATTGTTCAGTTGTCTTTGATTTCCTGCCAAGTAATTTACTTGCTCCGTTGATGAAGACGACGGTGCAAATGTGTTTCCGACTTGGCACTCGCTGCTCACATGGTTTCCTGCACAAAAAATCACATGTTAATTGAGGTGCTTGTATAGAATTTACCTGCATAGTTCCCAACTGTTTTTGGAGGGCAGTGAGTTGGGCTGAGATGGCTGTGAAAGCATCTACTTCATGAAGACCCGAAGATTTCCTCGTAGTTACTCTCTCATTCGGTCTTTGATAGTTGTTGCTTGCCAAAACCTCAAGCAACTCATAAGCCTCTTCAGGTGTCTTATTCTGCAAAGCTCCTCCTGAAGCTGCATCCACCATGGTTTGCACGTTACCCATCAAACCATTATAAAATGTTTGGACTTGAAGCCAAACAGGCAAACCATGATGTGGGCACTTCCTCATCAATTCCTTGTATCTCTCCCAAGCCTCGTACAACGACTCGGCGTCATCTTGTAGAAATGATGTGATATCATTTCTCAACTTTGCTGACTTCGCTGGAGGAAAGAACTTGGTCAAGAATTTTTGTGCCAGATCATTCCATGTTGTAATCGTTCCCGATGGTAATGCCATTAACCACCCCTTTGCTTTATCTCCCAATGAGAATGGGAATAAACGCAGCCTAATAGCATCATCCGACACTCCATTCGACTTGAAGGTGTCGCAAATTTCCAGGAAATTTGCAATGTGCTGATTCGGATCCTCCTTCAAATCACCGTTGAATCTTACCGACTGCTGGATCATCTGGATGATTGCCGGCTTGATCTCGAAGTTGTTAGCTTGTAACTGTAGGTCTCGTAATACTTGACCCACTTCCGTTCACTGTGGGAACTGAAAATTCCCTCAGTGTCCTATTTTCTGGTTCAGCCATTTCAACTACAACTTCTTCCGTTTCTGCAGTAAGTGTATCTCTTTCTCTTCTCTCTCTGTTTAGTCTTTGTACAGTCCTCTCAAGCTCAAGGTCAACAGGAACCACTGGTTGACGTCTTGCTCTTTGCATAAACTGAATGAACACAAGTGAAAGAAAAGTGAAATCACAACTCTAACAAAAATTAAAAACAAAAGTAAAACTTCAACCTAGTTAAACTCTAGGAAAAACTTAATGTTAACTTAAAAACAGTCCACGGCAACGGCGCCAAAAACTTGATGCGTGTTTACTACAACATGCAAAACTAGCAAGTGCACTAGTCGCTCAAGTAATAGAGTGATGGGTAGGATATCGTTCCCACGAGGACTGGTAGCAAAGCACTAAGTTTCCTAACGTTAACAAGTTGAAGCAACCGAAAATCTTGGATTTGTGGGAGCAATTTGCAATTAAACGAAAACAAAATAAAATTTAACAAAGGATTAATTCTTAAAAGGAAAGCAAATGAAACACAGAAATTCAATTTAAGTAAAACGGGTAGGGTTTTGACTTCGTTTGGATTATTTATAGGTTAAACCTAAGAGTTACACTATTTTCACATTCACATGCAATGGTTGTAAATCGATTCACTATTATGATAACATACCCTCTCGGGCTATGTTTTCCTATTCATCATTATTAACATTCCGCACCCAACAAATTGAAGGTTAATAATTCTAAATCATGAAGCACAAGAATCCTAAATTGATTTCATTAATTCTTGAATCTATCTCTAGCATCCAATACTATAATGGTTATTACCCATGAAGCTTAACATGAATTATTTCTTAATCTCATCATGTTCATCACATACAACAATTAATTTCAGAGTAACACACAACCACAGCTTATTCACATGGAATTAGCACAATCACATACTCAACCCATTTCAAATCCAAACTACAATCAAAACCCTAACCCATAGAAGATTAGTTCATAGCTAAATTAACAGAATAAAAACGGAAAATAAAAGTAAACAGAATAAACATAATGAAACTGAGATGAAAGAATAGAAATCTCCCCAAAAGGTGAATCTTCCAGTCAAAATCTGAACCTTTTCTCTAACAATCCGAAAAACTCAAGCTTTTTCTCTAAGGAAAATGTAAAAGACGGCTAAACCTAACAGCTGGGATCCTTTACAAAAAGTTCATGTTTTTATTTTATACCTAGTCCTAAAAACCCAGTCAAAAACACGCACACACGTTGTGCGTTTACAAAACTGAAAAATTTGACTTTCGTCGCGGCGAAGAATGAAAAATCCCAATTCGAATCTGCCTAACTTCACCGCGGTGAAGACAATTTCTTCGCCGGGGCGAAGCTCCTTCAAAAGTTCTGAAATTTACAGAACTGCCACTCTGCTTGCCTCTTCGTCCGATTCTTCGATTTTTGACTCTCCACCTTGGAAACAAGCTTCATCGTGCATTGTCCTACTCCGGAACTCTCCTATCTTCTGAAATCCTTCAATTCGAGTTCAAAACAGTCAAATTTTGTCTTTATTCGCTAAAAGAGTCCATTTTAACCTGAAACATGAAAAGTAGAGAATTACGCACCAATTCAGGTAAAAATGCACTAGAAAGTACCTAAAATCCGAGAAAAAGATCATATAAAAATTGTATAATTTACGGATTATCAATATTAACATTTAATTAATAATAATAATTCATTTAAATATATACAGAGATATATTTAAATATAATCTCACTAACTTAATTTTAATATTAAAATTAAATACGGGCAACAACCTCAACAAATTTAATTGCACTGTGAGATTACCAAAATACCCTTTCTCTTAAAAGATGAAAATACCTTTCTCACAAATTTATTCTTAAATTATCTTCTAACTGTGTGACCCATAGGATCCTCATCATATCGGCAGTGTGTAGTATCGCGATTAACACCAATTAATCATCTCACTACATATAGACCAAGATTGGCCCCTAGCAAGGCATCATGGCCCCCGATAGATTTAGATTCAGCAAAACCGCAACCTGTCAATGGTATGGTTACCGTGCAATCAAATGCTTTCATCATTTGTTATCTCATCGAGACTGAGGTACAAAAATAGTGTCAACCTCAGGTATCCTTGACATGTTTATATTCAGTTAATGGACCAATGACCAAAATAATAAATCGGATTGAGCATCAACTCAATCCCACTATGGCCATAGATTTGTGTCATTGCCATTTATTGAACTACCCAGTAAGATAACTTCTCGTGTACCCAGGAGTGATGAATCCTTTGTCAATCCACCATAGTCTCGATACACTTCTTAATGTAGCCAATCACTACCGTATTGATAGCTTTGAATAAAATTACGTTAGGCTAGTGTCAAACTACACCAATTGGTGCACAAGGCGCTCCGTTGATCTCAAGTCTAAGGATCACATGCACCACCATCCGTTAGAGGATTTATTCCATAGACACTGAGGTTACCATCCATATGGAATCCTTTGGTGGGTCTGTTAGAGAACTTGCCTCTAGCAAGCAACCATGCGTTGCACTAGATTGTCAACAAACAACCTTGACAAGTGAGATCAGTCACTACCTTTCGACAGGGTCATTCAACGGTATGATAGCCTTACCGTATTATCTGTGTCTTTAGTTAGAATAATACTAGGGCTACGGACATTTCTAGAATGGCAACCATATGTGATCATAGGGTTTGCACTATAAAGATTTGAAAGGCTTGATACCCTCGTCATGGTTTTACCATCCTAAGGACATGTTTCATTACATATAACTATGATTTACATGATATAGAAGAATATGCCTTTTATTGATAAATAAACATTTATTACAGAGTCAATCTTATAATAATTGATTGGCTCTAGGGCACCTGCTCTAACAATCTCCCACTTGCACTATAGTCAATCATTCATGTATTTAATACCGAATGACCTTAAGTATTTTTCATGCTTCTATCGTTAATGGATCGGCGAGATTGTCATCAGTATGCACTTTACTGATCTGTACATCTTTCCTCTCAACCATTTCTCTGATGAGATGAAAATGTCTGAGTATGTGTGTGGACTTCTAGTGAGATCATGGTTCCTTTTCTTGAGCGATTACTCTATTGTTGTCAAAATAGACATCTATTGGATCAACAATTGTGGAAACCACACCAAGTTCAGTGACAAACTTCTTAATCCAGACCACCTCATTGGCCGCATCGGATAATATAATATACTCAGCCTCGATTGTAAAGTCCGTTACAATGTTTTGCTTGGAGCTCTTCCAGCTCACTTCACCTCTATTGAGACAAAATACAAACCCTGATTGTGATCAATAATCATCATTATCCATTTGGAAACTAGCATCACTGTATCCTCTTACAATGAGCTCATCTTCCCCTCCATATACCAAGAACATGTCCTTAGTCCTCTTTAGGTACTTAAGGATGTTCTTGACAGCTATCCAGTGACGCTCACCTGTATCCGATTGATATCTGCTACAAGTGCTCAATGCACATGAGACATCAATCCGATGACATAACATGGCATACATGATGGAACCAATTGTTGACGCATATGGGATCTTCTTCATTCTATCTCTCTCATCATGTGTTTTAGGACACATATCCTTAGAGAGATAGACACCATGTGACATCAGAAGAAATCCCTTCTTGGATTCTTTCATACTGAATCTCTTCAGTACCTTGTCAATGTATGTACTCTAACTTAGGCCAAGCAAATATGTGATCTATCTTGTAGATCTTTATTCTAAGGATGTAGGTTATTTCTCCTAAGTCCTTCATGGAGAAGCACTTGGATAACCAAGTCTTTATCGACTGCAAGTTCAGTATATCATTCCCGATCAGAAGTATGTCATCGACATACAACACTAGGAATGCCACTACGCTCCTACTTACTTTCTTGTAAACACAAGGCTTATCTTCATTCTTGATAAAACCGAATTCTTTTACAGCTTCATAGAAACAAATGTTTCAGCTCCTTGAAGCTTGCTTGAGTCCATAAATGGATCTCTGTAACTTGCATACCTTATCAGCTTGACCATCAAGAACGAAACCATCAGGTTGTGTCATATACACATCCTCTTCAAGGTTTCCGTTTAGGAAAGCTGTTTTGACATCCATTTGCCAAATTTCATAGTCATGATATGCAACAATCGCAAGCATAATCCGGATGGATTTGATTATGGCAACCAGCGAAAAGGTTTCCTCATAGTCAATACCATGAATTTGTTTGAAACCTTTGGCAACCAGTCGTGCCTTATAAGTGTACACCTTGCCATCCATGTCAGTCTTCTTCTTGAAGACCCATTTGCACCCTATGGGTTTTGACCCCTTCAGTGGTTCCACCAGAGACCATACTTGGTTCTGGTACATAGAGTCCATCTCAGATTTCATGGCTTCAAGCCATTTAATGGAATCTGGGTCCGATATATCGTCTTCGTAGGTTTTGGGTTTATCATCTTGGTAGACTAGTACGTCACCATGTTGAGTCACGAGATAACTGTATCTTTCAGGCTCATGGCATACTCTCCCAAACCTACATAGCTCATGTGCTACTTAAGGTGGTTCACTTTGAGCCACATATTGTGGAGTGACCTTTTCACGATGTTCAACCACTTCCTGTGGCACATCTTCCCGTCCTGCGTCTTAATATACCTTGTGGTTCTAGAACTTGATTGAGTTCTACTTTTCTCCAACTAGTACTTCTTAAGAAAAATTCCTTTTCTAAGAAGACACTAGTATGAGCGACAAAAATTTTGCACTATTCTGGGTGGTAGAAATAGTACCCTTTGGTTTCCCTAGGATACCCTACAAAAATGCCTCTCTTAGATTTTGGGCCCAACTTGTTCGAAGTCAATTTCTTGACATAATCTTCACAACCCCAAATCCTTAGATAAGACAAGTTAGGCTTTCGCCCACTCCATAGTTCATATGGAGTCTTATCTACAGACTTTGACGGCACACGGTTCAATCCGTGTGTTGCAGTCTCCTGGGCATAACCCCATAATGATGCAAGTAGATCACTAAAACTCATCATGGACCTAACCATGTTAAGTAAGGTCATATTCCTACTTTCAGACACTCCATTGTGTTGGGTTGTATATGGAAGGATGAGTTGTGATACTATCCCACATTCCTTTAGGTATTCAGAAAACCCTGAGCTCAAGTATTCACCTCCTCAATGTTAGAGTAGATGCCCTAGAGCCAATCAATTATTGTAGAATTGACTCTTTGTAATAATGTTCATTAATCAATAATAAAAGGCAACTTATTCTATATCGCGTAAATCATTATTATTGCAATATGTATTGATATATGTCCTTAGAATGGTAGAACCGTGATGAGGGTATCAAGTGTTTCAAGTCTTGATAGTGAGAACCCTATGAGCACATATGGTGGCCATTCTAGAAACGTCCGTAGCCCAAGATTATTACAAGTAAGGGCACGATAATACGGTAAGGCTATCATAGTGTTAAGCGACCGTCGAAAGGCGGATGGTGATCTCACTTGTCAAGGTTGTTTGGTGACAACCTGGTGCAACACATGGGTGCTTGTTGTAGGTGGATATACCGTAGCAAGTTCACTGGGCGACCCGAGAGGATTCCATATGGATGGTAACCCCAGTGTCTATGGAACAAATCCTCTAACGAATGGTGGTGCATGTGATCCTTAGACTTGAGATCACCGGAGTGCCTTGTGCACCGATTGGTACAGTTTGACACTAGCCTAACGCAGTTCTATTCAAAGTGTCGATGCGGTGGTGATTGGCTATATCAAGAAGTGTATCAAGACTATGGTGGATTGACAGAGGATTCATCACTCCCAGTGCGGGAGAAGTTATCTCACGGCGTAATTCGGTATATGGCAATGACACTAAACCGTGGCCATAGTGGGATTGAGTTGTTGCTCTATCCAGTTATAATACGGGTCATTGGTCCGAACCGAATATATAATATCGAGAGTAACCGAAGGTTGACACTATTTCTATGCCTTCGTCTCGTCAAGATAACGTTATGATGAAAGGATTGAATTGTACGGTAACCATATCGTTGACAGGTAGCTACTTTGTTCAATCGAACTATCGGGTGGCCTAGCGATGCCTTCGCTAGGGGCCTAATCTTGGTCTCTGTAGCATTAGTGAGGACGATTAATTGGTGTTAATCGCGATACTATACACTACCGGTATGATGAGGAGCCTATGGGTCACACACATAGAAGATAATTTAAGAGCCAAGAAGAAAGAAGGGCGTTTTCGTCTTTTTGGGCGAAGGGGTATTTTGGTAATTTCACAGTGTAATTAAATTTGCTGAGGTCGTAGCCTTTTATTTAATTTGTTAAAATTAAATAAGTGAAATTACGGTTGAATGTGTGTTCGCACATATTCAAATAAATTATCATTATTGTTAAATGTTAATATATATATATATATATATATATATATTAAATATATATTAATTGTTTTTTAATTGAAATAATGATGAAATAAATAAAATATCCAATTTGGGAGTGTTTGGCAAATTTGGGGGTGTTTGGGTTGTAGCCCAAGCCCATTCCATATGGGAATAGGGCAACTTAATTAAGACTATAAAAGGAAAAGGGTTTTAGTTGGAAAGTGTGTGTGTGTTATTATATTCATTCTTTAATTTTGAAAAGAAAAACCTCCAGCCAAAAACTCTCCCACGCCACTTTTACTGTTCCATTGAAAACAAGCACTTTTGTTTTTCTTCTTGATTTCTTAAGGCCAAGGAGGATCTAGCAAATCCCTCTTTGGTTCTTGGAGGTTGTCTTCGTGTGGACTTCTTGGTTCGATCCTACACTTGGATCGGTAGCAAACACATTCAGAGACAACATTGGTGGAGCCTCCAAACGTGGGTATGAATCTAAACCTTTGGGATTTATTTTTCTGCAGATTCTTATTATGCATAAACTGTAAAATCTATGCCTTGATTTTGGGTTCTAAGGAACGATCCGTGGTTGTAAAATTTTTGTTTTCCGATGCGCAACCGGGTCGTTTCCTAACACTCAATCCGACTGAAGAGCCTTAATACTTTTTCCCGACATATATTGTACTTCATTCTTGAATTCTTTGAACTTATCAAAGGCTTCAGATTTATGTCGCATGAGGTAGACATAATCATATCTACTGAAATCATCAGTAAATGTGATGAAGTAGGAATATCCACCTCTGGCTTCAACTGTTAGTGGACCATATACATTACTATGGATGATGCCTAATAGTTCAGTAGCCTTTTCACTTTGTCTTGTGAAAGGACTTGGTCATCTTGCCTAAAAGGCATGACTCGCATACCTCAAATGACTGGAAGTCAAAAGGGTCCAAAACTCCATCCCTTTGAAGTTTTGCAATGTGGATTTGATTACGATGACCTAATCTACAATGTCAGAGGTATGTATGGTTTTGACTGCTATGTTTAGCTTTCTTAGTTTCAATGTTGAGAATATCCTTATTGTTTAAATCAAGAACATATAGTCTGTTATATAACCTTGCAATTCCAAATAGAGTACCATTCAAACTGAAGGACAACAATCCATTAGAAATTTCAAAATGATATCCTATATTATCCAAAGCGGATACTGAAATAATGTTTCTAAAAATCGCAGGTACAAAATAATAGTCTTTGAGTTATAATAATAAGCATGTAGGCAAAGACAAACAATAAGTCCCTACAGCTAATGCAGCCACATGTGCTCCATTTCCAACTTATAAGTCCACTTTTCCCTTGGCGAAGTGTTATTTCGCCGCGGTTGACGCCGCAAAACAATGAATCGCACAATAACCCTTTTTGCAGTTTTTCACGTAATGATATGGATCCAAATCAAATTGAATGCACAAGCATTCGACCAGGACATCAACCAACCAATAAGTCACTCATCAACACATCATTAGTCAATTGATCAATTAAACAAAGTTTTACAGATTTAAAAACAATCAATTTATGCATCA
Organism: Pistacia atlantica; assembly: GCA_026229545.1. NCBI lineage: Eukaryota > Viridiplantae > Streptophyta > Magnoliopsida > Sapindales > Anacardiaceae > Pistacia > Pistacia atlantica. The sequence goes on from CM047908.1 coordinate 21,507,422, forward strand.
ACATGTTATCAATCAAATATACATGTTATCAATCAATGATTAAACATTATAATCTGGTACCCGAGGCTCTGATACAACTGTTAGTAACTTACTAGATTCGCGCAGGGAAAAAACGTAATATTTAAACGAATCGATCAATTACACGAACCAAGATCCGAGTACAGATTATAATGTTTTCATGCATAAACTGAAATGTAAAATAAAACTGTATAAAAACAAATCCATACAAGGATTTAGTTCATACCAATGTTTGGAGGCCCCTACAAATATCTCTAACTTTGGAGACAAATACTATTTCACCAGCTACTATTCACTAGACACTGTTCACCAACTGTTCATTGATACCGTCCATGTGATTCTTCGCTAATCGATCCAATGTAGGATCTCACTCACGGAAGTCCACACGAAGATAATCCACATAACCCTTGATTATTTTGCTAGAACAATCAAACGATTTCAAGAATCAAGAAAGAAGAACAAGAAACATTTTCTTCTTCACACAAGAGTGTAATGTGTGTGAGAGAGAGAGAGAGAGAGGGTGGCTAGGGTTTTTTATTATTGAATAATTCTCCTTTATTTTAATTTTAATTGCACTTATATAGTGCAACAATTAAAACCCTATTCCACTTAGGAATAGACATGAGCTCTAACCCTAATTCACCCTTGCAACCAAACAGACCCTTTATGGTATTTTAATTAATTAATTATTATTATAATTAAAATCAATTAATATATAATAATATATTAACATTTAATTAATAATAATAATTCATTTAAATATATACAGAGATATATTTATATATAATCTCACTAACTTAATTTTAATATTAAAATTAAATACAGGTAACAACCTCAGCAAATTTAATTGTACTCTAAGATTACCAAAATACCCTCTCTCCTAAAAGATGAAAATATCCTTCTTTGATTCTTAAATTGTCTTCTAAGTGTGTGACCCATAGGCTTTTCATTATATCGGCAGTGTGTAGTATCGCGATTAACACCAATTAGTCATCTCACTATACACAGCAAGATTGGCCCCTAGCAAGGCATCATGGCCACCCGATAGATTCAGATTCAGTGAAACTGTAGCCTGTCAATGGTATGGTTACCGTGCAATCAAATCCTTTCATCATCTATTATCTCATCAAGACTTAGGTATAGAAATAGTGTCAACCTCAGATATCCTCGACATGTTTGTATTCAGTTAATGGACCAATGACCGAAATAATAAATCGGATTGAGCATCAACTCAATTCCACTATGGCCATAGATTTGTGTCATTGCCATTTACTGAACTACCCAGTGAGATAACTTCTCGTGTACCTAGGAGTGATGAATCCTTTGTCGATCCACCATAGTCTCGATACACTTCTTAATGTAGCCAATCACTACCGTATTTATAGCGCTAAATAGAACTACATTAGGCTGGTGTCAAACTACACCAATTGGTGCACAAGGCGCTCCGGTGATCTCAAGTCTAAGGATCACATGCACCACCATCCGTTAGAGAATTTATTCAATAGACACTAGGGTTACCATCCATATGGAATCCTCGGGTAGGTCTGTCTAGTGAACTTGCCTCTAGCAAGCACCCATGCATTGCACCAGGTTGTCGGCAAACAACCTTGACAAGTGAGATCAATCATTGCCGTTCGACAGGGTCGTTCCAACGGTATGATAGCCTTACCGTATTATCTGTGTCCTTGGTCAGAATAATACTAGGGCTACGGATGTTTCTAGAATAGGCCACCATATGTGATCATAGGGTTCTCACTATTAAGATTTGAAACACTTGATACCCTCGTCATGGTTCTACCATACTAAGGACATATATAATTACATATAACTATGATTTACATGATATAGAAGAATATGCCTTTTATTGATAAATAAACATTTATTACAGAGTCAATCTTACAATAATTGATTAGCTCTAGGGCACCTACTCTAACATCTACTTATTTGAACATCTCCTCTCTCAGAAATTTCCCTGACCAAGTAGAAACGTCTGAGTATGTGTTTGGATCTCGGATGAGACTATGGTTCCTTGGCCTGAGCAATGGCCCCATTGTTATCATAGAATATCTGTACTGGATCAATAATGCTTGGAACCTCATCAAGTTTAGTAATGAACTTCCTGATCTAAATCGTCTCTTTGGTTGCATCTGACAATGTGATGTACTCAACCTCCATTTTAGAATTAGCTATAATACTCTGTTTTGAGCTTTTCCAACTCATTGCAGGTTCATTGAGACAAAAGAAAAAACCTGATTGCGATAAAAAATCATCTCTATCAGTTTGAAAACTAGCACCATTGTATCTTCTTATAGTGAGTTCATCATCTCCTCTATAAACTAGGAACATATACTTAGTCCTCTTCAGGTACTTAAGAATGTTCTTGACTGTTACCTAGTGACATGATAATCCTAGGATTATACTATTTTATCTATGCTTTTGGCTGGATTTTGGATACTTCTTCTTAAGTTTGTGCCTGAATTGCAACTTAATTTCATATATTTTACGTTTCAGGGCGCAGTTACAGCAAAAACCAAGTGATGGGAATGCAAAATGTCATATTTAACCCCCTTAATGTTTAGTCTTTTATATGTATTTTTTCCTAATTGTACTCATTATTACTTTATTTTGGTTTAGGAAGCAAATGGAGGTGTTAATTGAAAAACGGAATTAATTAGGGGAATTCGGACAGTTTCGCCACTGCTTCGTATTCTGGGCATAATTCTCTCATCCGAGCTCCGATTGAGATGATTCAAAATTATGTGGAACGCTAAGAAAGAGATCTACAACTTTCATGTTTTGAGTTTTCAGAGATACTGGTCTGAATAAAGGTTTTAATTGAGCTTGAAGTTGACGCACCTGCATTGCCGACGTCCTGGAGCGTTCTGACTTGTTACGCAAGTCAGTCTATTATTGCACGTTTTGAAGACATACATGCTGCACGAAAATTACAGCTGGAAACACCACTTTCCTATTTTATTAGGACTCTATTTTATTTTATTTCCAATTAGAATTGAATTAGGATTAATGTTATTTTAGGATAGGAGAATATTTCTTTTAGGAGATTGAGTGGGATTCGAATTTTAAATTGGATTTTAAAAGGGAGATCAGATTAGGTTTGAGGGGACCACGCCTCTCTCTCTTTTCCTCTCTGGAATTTTTCTTTCTCTTTTGAGTTTTTGTGATGGCCATGAGCGGCTAGAACTTTTGTAACTTGGTCGAAGGAAACGGAAATCTCATAATCAAATAAATTGTGAGATTAATGTTATTTTAGGATAGGAGAATATTTCTTTTAGGAGATTGAGTGGGATTCGAATTCTAAAATTGGATTTTAAAAGGGAGATCAGATTAGGTTTGAGGGGACCACGCCTCTCTCTCTTTTCCTCTCTGGAATTTTTCTTTCTTTTTTGAGCTTTTGTTGATGGCCATGAGCGGCTAAAACTTTTGTGACTTGGTCGTCGGAAACGGAGACCTCGGAATCAACCAACTGTGAGATCTAATCTATGTTATTTTAGTGTTCAATTTTTGTGTTTGAGTATTGAATGTTTTTCTGTGCATATTTTCATGATTGATGCATTTAATTACTAGGAGGCCTACTAGTGTATTATTTGTTGAAATCTACCGCTAAGTTTGATATCAAATCCCTAATTGTTTGATCCCTCCAACTTGTGAAGCAATTAGGGTTAGTAATTTGCTGCGTCAGGAATTAATAACCTTATGAAGAACATTCAACTAAATTAAATACAACCGCTTGTGTTTGTGTTGTTTAGCTTCATCGATCTCTCTAATTCTTAAGGCTGCCACTAGATTAAATCTTGAGCGCTTGTCTAGGGTTGTTTAGGGGTAAGATTAATTAGGATCGCTTGTTTCCTGATTAATTACAATTAAGGAGAGATAGGAAATTAGTTCCAACGGTGAATATTCAATGTGTGAATTGATTATCTTCGCATCAATGATCAGTTGTAAGATTCCGATGGTGGATGTTGACGGAGACCAAGTTTCGTTATATTAATTGATTTGAATTGAAGCTGTTTTTGTTTTTTTTTTTTTCCTAGGAACGTTTTCTGTTTTACACAAAACCCCCCAGCTTTGTTCACATAACATCAAATTCGGCTAGACACTCTTTGTGGGATCGACCCTTGCTTACCCTATTTACAGTTCAGTAGTTAGGTTCGGAAGGTTTTAAGGTGCAGGGTGCCTACGACGGCATGCAGATTTTGGCGCCGTTGCTGGGGAGTGATTCTAGTTTTTTTTTTTTTTTTTTTTTGTTCTTGTAATTCTGATTTCGTTCTTGTTATTTTATTTTTATTTTCCAGAAAAAAAAAAAAAAAGAAAAAAACAAAATTTTTGGCAATACTGTTCATGGCAGAAATTTTGGTCGAATTAGGAGTGGTGAGTACCTGTTTCGAAGAAAACAAAATTCTACACGGGACTAGTGAATTACTTCACTAGCCCCACCCTCTGGAGGCCAAAAAACAACGTTTAATAGGGTTTTTGACTGTTTTTGTGTTTTTGGTCATTTTTAATTTTTATTTTTATTTTATTTTTCTAGTTGGTTTTCATTGTTTGTCATTTTTCCTATTTCTTTTATGGGATTTTTTGTTTTATGACCAGGTCCTCTCATCTTGGTGATTTAACATTCGATCCAGAAATAGAGAGCACTTTGTGCAGGTTAAGGAAGGAAGTTCGGAGAATGAGGAGTTCGCCTTGAGTACTGATTTGCAGGAGATTATTGCAGCGTTAAATGATTCTCCAAAGTTACAGCAATGATCAGTAACGTTCCTTATATTGCATTACCAATTTCTAACGAGAGGCCTTTACCTTTTGTTTTGCAGGATCCCGTTCCAGATTTGAAGCCTCTCCCTAGTTACCTCAAGTGCGTGTTCCTTGGAGACGAAGGAACGTTATCGGTGAAAATCTCCGGTAAACTCAGTGCATCGCAAGAAGAAAACCATTAGGTCGAGCCAATGACAATAAACAAAGGCGCTGCTTGGGAGGCAACCCAAGGGGAGTTTGTTTTCTTTTCTAGCATTTTAAATTTTGGTTATTGTTGCCTTTTCTTTGCATTTCATCTTACATGGGGGACAATGTTAGTTTTAAGTGTGGGGGAGGGGATTTAGGTTTTGTTTAGGTTCTGTTTTTAGTGTTAAAAAAAAAAAAAAAAATAATGTGCCTAGTTTAAGGGTATATCGGTTGGAAACCAGAACCCGCCTTAAAAACTACCTAGCAGTACTTGGCAACCTCGGGTATAACGCCACGTACACCTTAAACGAAATCCGCATTTGTTTTTAGGAAGGTTTATGCTTTAAGTCATGTCTTTGAACGTCTAGTGATGCATGAAATAGTAACTTGACTTTGTTGTTGAGCATATTCCTTGACTTAGGATGTTAGCAATATTTCATAAAATAGAGTTAATCAGATTTGAATCTTTGTAGTCTTGAAACAATATGTCTTGAGAAGTTGTGTAGACTTGGTGACGAAGCATGATTGGGGAGTGTATAACAACCCTTAAAAGAAAAAAAAATTGTTTCTCTTAAGCTAGTTCCTAAATTTGGGTTTAAGCAAATAGGAAAAAGAAAAGAAAGGTATGTGGTGAGTCGAGATGGAGCGTGAAACGCACTCACTCATAAACACAACCATGAAATGAGATGGAGCATAAAATGCACTCATTCTTTTTCAAAACAGAAAAAAAAAGAAAAAAGAAAAAAAAAATTGTATCCTTAGTTTGCTACCCAGGTTTGTAGTAGTAAAGAGAAACAGTAAAAAGAAAAGTTGAGAGGGGAGTTGTACATGAATTGGTTGTGATTAGTTCCCTTGTTTGCATTGAGTGATTAAGAGTAATTGTGGAAGATGATAAAGAGAGATGAATGTCATTAACTTTGTTTTATTTTATTTTGTTGCTTCCAAAGTTAGGTATGAATATGCATGGATTAAATATTGTTGCTTATGCATCATGCTGATGTTCTTGAGATGACTTGAGATGATGGTGTTCCTAATATGACTTGAGTGTAGGGTTTGTTTGAATTAGTTTGCCCGAGGACGTGCAAAAGCTAAGTGTGGGGGAATTTGATGGGAATGCAAAATGTCATATTTAACCTCCTTAATGTTTAGTCTTTTATATGTATTTGTTTCCTAATTGTACTCATTATTACTTTATTTTGGTTTAGGAAGCAAATGGAGGTGTTAATTGAAAAACGGAATTAATTAGGGGAATTCGGACAGTTTCGCCACTGCTTCGTATTCTGGGCATAATTCTCTCATCCAAGCTCCGATTGAGATGATTCAAAATTCTGTGGAACGCTAAGAAAGAGATATACAACTTTCATGTTTTGAGTTTTCAGAGATACTGTCTGAATAAAGGTTGTAATTGAGCTTGAAGTTGACACACCTGCATTGCCGACGTCCTGGAGCGCTCTGACTTGTTACGCAAGTCAGTCTATTATTGCACGTTTTGAAGACATACATGCTGCACGAAAATTACAGCTGGAAACACCACTTTCCTATTTTATTAGGACTCTATTTTATTTTATTTCCAATTAGAATTGAATTAGGATTAATGTTATTTTAGGATAGGAGAATATTTCTTTTGGGAGATTGAGTGGGATTCGAATTCTAAAATTGGATTTTAAAAGGGAGATCAGATTAGGTTTGAGGGGACCACGCCTCTCTCTTTTCCTCTCTGGAATTTTTCTTTCTCTTTTGAGTTTTTGTGATGGCCATAAGCGGCTAGAACTTTTGTAACTTGGTCGAAGGAAACGGAAATCTCGGAATCAAATAAACTGTGAGATTAATGTTATTTTAGGATAGGAGAATATTTCTTTTAGGAGATTGAGTGGGATTCGAATTCTAAAATTGGATTTTAAAAGGGAGATCAGATTAGGTTTGAGGGGACCACGCCTCTCTCTCTTTTCCTCTCTGGAATTTTTCTTTCTTTTTTGAGCTTTTGTTGATGGCCATGAGCGGCTAAAACTTTTGTGACTTGGTCGTCGGAAACGGAGACCTCGGAATCAACCAACTGTGGGATCTAATCTATGTTATTTTAGTGTTCAATTTTTGTGTTTGAGTATTGAATGTTATTCTGTGCATATTTTCATGATTGATGCATTTAATTACTAGGAGGCCTTACTAGTGTATTATTTGTTGAAATCTACCGCTAAGTTTGATATCAAATCCATAATTGTTTGATCCCTCCAACTTGTGAAGCAATTAGGGTTAGTAATTTGCTGCGTCAGGAATTAATAACCTTATGAAGAACATTCAACTAAATTAAATATAACCGCTTGTGTTTGTGTTGTTTAGCTTCAGCGATCTCTCTAATTCTTAAGGCTGCCACTAGATTAAATCTTGAGCGCTTGTCTAGGGTTGTTTAGGGGTAAGATTAATTAGGATCGCTTGTTTCTGATTAATTACAATTAAGGAGAGATAGGAAATTAGTTCCAACGGTGAATATTCAATGTGTGAATTGATTATCTTCGCATCAATGATCAGTTGTAAGATTCCGATGGTGGATGTTGACGGAGACCAAGTTTCGTTATATTAATTGATTTCGAATTGAATTGTTTTTGTTTTTTTTTTTTTTTTTTTTGCTAAGAACTTTTTCTGTTTTACACAAAACCCCCCAGCTTTGTTCACATAACATCAAATTCGGCTAGACACTCTTCGTGGGATCGACCCTTGCTTACCCTATTTACAGTTCAGTAGTTAGGTTCGGAAGGTTTTAATTCTGGGTGCCTACGACAGCACGCCAGATTTTGGCGCCGTTGCCAGGGAGTGATTCTAGTTTATTTTTTTTTTGTTGTTCTTGTAATTCTGATTTCGTTCTTGTTATTTTATTTTTATTTTCCAGAAAAAAAAAAAACAAAAAAACAAAATTTTTGGCAATACTGTTCATGGCAGAAATTTTGGTCGAATTAGGAGTGGTGCGAGTACCTGTTTCGAAGAAAACAAAATTCTACACAAGACTAGTGAATTGTTTCACTAGCCCTACCCTCTGGAGGCCAAAAAACAACGTTTAATAGGGTTTTTGACTGTTTTTGTGTTTTTGGTCATTTTTAATTTTTAATTTTTATTTTATTTTTCTAGTTGGTTTTCATTGTTTGTCATTTTTCCTATTTCTTTTATGGGATTTTTTGTTTTATGACCAGGTCCTCTTATCTTGGTGATTTAACATTCGATCCAGAAATAGAGAGCACTTTGTGCAGGTTAAGGAAGGAAGTTCGGAGAATGAGGAGTTCGCCTTGAGTACTGATTTGCAGGAGATTGTTGCAGTGTTAAATGATTCTCCAAAGTTACAGCAACAGTCAGGTAACGTTCCTTATATTGCATTACCAATTTCTAACGAGAGGCCTTTACCTTTTGTTTTGCAGGATCCCGTTCCAGATTTGAAGCCTCTCCCTAGTTACCTCAAGTACGTGTTCCTTGGAGATGAAGGAACGTTACCGGTGAAAATCTCCGGTAAACTCAGTGCATCGCAAGAAGAAAACCATTAGGTCGAGCCAACGACAATAAACAAAGGCGCTGCTAAGAACGTTTTCTGTTTTACACAAACCCCCCAGCTTTGTTCACATAACATCAAATTCGGCTAGACACTCTTCGTGGGATCGACCCTTGCTTACCCTATTTACAGTTCAGTAGTTAGGTTTGGAAGGTTTTAATCTGGGTGCCTACGACAGCACGCCACCAAGCGGAATTGAGTTTCTGGACCCAGAATCAAGCGAATTTTAGGAATCGGAAAAAGTTATGATGCGGATTCGAAGCAATATGAAGCTTGTTCCTATTGGGGATCACTAAGATTGAAGATTCAAGCAAAGAAGCAAGCGGAGGGCAGTTTCATAATTTCAGAAAAGTTCGCCGCGGTGAAGTTTATTCTTTGTTGCGGCAAGAAAGTCTCGGGTCAGATAGTAAAATAAAATCCAACTCGATGCCGCGATAAAAAGTGTAATTTTTAGTTTATTAAAACTATGTGTTTTAATTGTATGGGAGGAGTCTTAGGGTTTTTGGGTCAACTATTTAAGAGGGACTTGTTTATTTTAAAGGGGGGTTCGACACTTTTTGGAAGGAGAGGAGAAAATTGGAGATTGGAAGCCTTTGGGTTCATCAAATAGGGAAGAATTTATTCTCTTTTCGTTATTCCAGCATGTTGAGCTTTGCTTTTACAGCTTTTCTTTTGATTTGTTTTATTTTTGGTATGAACTAACTCACTTTTGGGTTAGGATTTTGATGTAATTGGGATTTTAATGTCTAATCAATAAATTGCTGTTGCTTTCACATTCTATTGCTTAGATTATGTATTTATTCTTGTTCTAATTGAAATTAATTGTTGAGCATGATGAAACTAAGAAGTGAATCATGTATTAACCTCTTAGAGTAAATACCATTGATTGATTGAAAACCAAAGATAGGTTCGACGATCCATGAAATCAATTTAGGATTCCACTTAGTTTAATGGACTTGGAACTATTAACCTTCACTTTGTTAGGTGCAGAAGCTTAATAGGGATAAGTAAGAAAACATAGCCTGAGAAGGTATGTTTTACAGGTTAGGGTGTCCGATTTATAATCCTTGCATGTGAACTTAGAAGCAACAGAAATCGTAGCTTAAATCATAAAATCCTAGTGAAGTCAAAACCCAAACCTCTTTGTCTTAATTGATATTTTCTTGAATTGATATTGTTTTCATTTGTCAGCTTTTAAATTACGTTGTGGATTTTGTTTTAACTTTAGCTTGATTTTTCTCCCACAAATCCAAACATTTTTTGTTTGCTCCAACTTGATACAAAACTAGGAGAATCAGTGCTTAACACGCAATCCTCGTGGGAACGATACTCTATTCATCATTTTATTACTTTTTGCAGCTAGTGCACTTGCTACACTTTGCATGTTGTGAAAATAATGCATCATGATGCTCACTAGATCTTATTGATATTTGCTACAAATTCTTGAAGCATATGAGACATCAATCCTAGTACATAACATGGCATACATAATGGATCCAATAGTGGATGCATATGGTATACTATTCATCTTATCTATCTCCTCGAATGATTTCATACAAATGTCCTTTGAGAGATAAACACCATGTGACATAGGAAGAAATCCCTTCTTGGATTCTTCCATACCGAATCTCTTCGATACCTTGTCAATGTATGTACTCTAACTTAGGCCAAGCAGCCTATGTGATCGATCTCAATATGTAGGCTGTTTCCCCTAAGTTCTTTATGGAGAAGCACTTGGATAACTGATAATCAGAGGATTATACTGTTTTACTTAGGCTTTTTGGCCGGATTTTGGATACTTCTTATTTCATTTGTGCCTGAATTACAACTTAATTTCACATATTTTATGTTTCAGGCCAAAACGTACACTTTGAGCAAATAATGAGCGGAATCGAGTTTTTGGACCCAGAATTAAGTGAATCTCAGTATTCAAGGAAGTTCTGAAGTGGATTTGAAGCACTATGAAGCTTGTTCCCGTTGGAGAGCATCAAAGATTGAAGACTGAAGATTCAAGCAAGGAAGCAAGCGAAGGGCAATTCCATAAATTCATAATTGTTTAGGAAGGTTTGCCGTGACGAAGTTCTTTCTTCACCATGGCGATAGACGCTCGGCATGAGATTTCAACTTAACTTGTAGCCACGGAGAAGAATATTCTTCGCCACGGCGAAGTCTGCAATTTGTAGTTTCATTCAAAACGCACAGTTTTATTTTAGGAAAGTTTTTAGGTTTTTGGACTGACTATATAAGAAAAACTTAGCCATTGTTAAAGAGGTTCGTCACTTTTAGAGTAAGTTTAACATTTTGGGAAAGGAGAGAAGATTGAGATTGAACCTTGTGGATTCGTCAAAGAGGGAAGATCTTTGCTCTCTTTTCTTAGTTTCAATATGATGAATACATTGGTCACTATTTTACTTCGATTTGTGTTAATTTCAGTATGAACTAACTCACCTTGGGTTAGGGTTTTGATGTAATTTGGGATTTCTATGTTTAATCAATGAATTAGTGTTGTTTCTACATTCTATTGCATGGATTTTGTGATTTCTCTTGTTTTTCTTGAAAGTATTTGTTGAACATGATGAGATTGAGAAATGAATCATGTATGAGCTTCTTAGGGAAATCACCATTGTTATATTGAACGCTAGAGATAGGTTTGAGAATCAATGAAATCAATCTAGGATTCCATTAGCTTAACAAACTTGGATCTATTAATCTTCAAACTGTTGGGTGTGGAAGCTTAATAGGGAAAAGTAGGAATTCATAGATTGAGAAGGTATGTTTTACATATTAGGGAGTTCGATTTACAATCGTGCATGTGAGTGTAGAAGTAGCATAATTCGTAGATTAATTCATAGAATCTTAATGAAATCAAAACCCTAACCATTTGCTTTACTTGATATTACTCTTGCTTTAATCTTGCTTTCATTAATTAGCCCTTTAAATACTTGGCAAATTTTGTTTTCATTTTAGTTTAAATTCCTCCCGTCAATCCAAACACTTTTCGATTTCTCCAACTTGATAACAATTAGGAAAATCAGTGCTTAACAACGAATCCTAGTGGGAACGATACTTTTCTTATCACTTTATTACTTTTTTCAACTAGTGCACTTGCTATATTGCATGCTGTAGTTACAATGCAACAAGTTTTTGGCGTCATTGCCAGGGATTGATTTTGTGTTAACATTGAATTTTTCTTGTGTAGTGATGAGAATGCAAAATGTCATATTTACCCCCCTTAATGCCTAGTCTTTTATACCTATTTGCTGCCTAAAATGTACTGATTTTTATTCTATTTTGACTTAGGAACCAAATGGGAGCGTTAATTGCAAAACGGAACTAATTAAGTGAATTCGGACAGTTTTGACGTTGTTTCGTATTTTGGGCATAACTCTCTCATATGAGCTCAGATTGAGATGATTCAAAATTCTGTAGAACTCTAAGAAATATATCTACAACTTTTATGTTTTGAGTTTGGAGAGATAATTGATGCATCAAGGTTTTAATTGGGCTTGAAGTTGACGCATCTGCACTGCCGATGTTCTGGAACATTCTGCCTTGTAATGCAAGTCCAAGAGGCAGTTTATTATTGGAAGATTTGAAGACGTGGCACACGAGTTACAGCTGGACACATCACTTTCCTATTTTTATTTTAAAGCCTTTATTGTATTTTCAATTAATTAGAATCAGATTGAGTTGGATTCAAACACTTGAATTAGATTTTTGATAAGGGAGATCAGATTAGGTTATGATGGACACGCCTCTCTCTGGTCTTCTCTGAACTTTTCCTCTGTAATTCGGTGATGGCCATGAGAGGCTGATTTTGATAACTTGGTCGAAGTAAACGGAAGCCTCGGAATCGATAAACTGTGAGATCTAATATATTTTTCTTTGTGTTCAATTTTCGTGTTTGAGTATTGGATGTTTTTCTATGCCTAATTTTATGATTGTTTCGTTTAATTACTAGGGAGGCCTACTAGTTTATTAATTGTCGCAATCTACTGCTAAGTTAGATATCAAATCCGTAATTGTTTGATCCCTCCAACTTGCGAAGCAATTAGGGTTAGTAATTTGCTGCGTCAGGAATTAATAACCTTACGAAGAACATTCAACTAAATTAAATACAACCGCTTGTGTTTGTGTTGTTTAGCTTCATCGATCTCTCTAATTCTTAAGGCTGCCACTAGATTAAATCTTGAGCGCTTGTCTAGGGTTGTTTAGGGGTAAGATAAATTAGGATCGCTTGTTTCCTGATTAATTACAATTAAGGAGAGATAGGAAATTAGTTCCAACGGTGAATATTCAATGTGTGAATTGATTATCTTCGCGTCAATGATCAGTTGTAAGATTCCGATGGTGGATGTTGACGGAGACCAAGTTCCGTTATATTAATTGATTCCAAAATTGAACTGTTTTTTTGTTTTTAGGTTTTTGCTAAGAACGTTTCCTGTTTTACATAGAACCCCCCAGCCTTGTTCACATAACAGCAAATTCAGCTAGACACTCTTCGTGGGATCGACCCTGACTTACACTACTACGTGTATTTTTAGGTTTTAATTCTGGGTACCTACGACAGCATGCCATGTAGCTAGATTGGAGTTTTATTTTTGTTTTAATTGTTTATTGGTCAATTTTTGTTGTTCTTTTCTGTTAGTTTGTGATCTCACTTTTTCTCTCTTTCTGTGTAGTTTATGCAAAGAGCTAGACATCAGCCAGTGGTTCCTATTGATCCAAAGATTGAAAGAACTGCAAGAAGACTTAACAGAGAGAAGTGAACGAGAGGCTATAGTTGTTGAGATGGCAGAAAATAGACCATTGAGGGAATTCTCAGTTCCCACGGTTGATGGCAGTGGGTCAAGTATAACTAGACCAGCAGTACTAGCCAACACTTTCGAAATAAAGCTGGCAATCATCCTAAATGATCTAGCAGTCAGTACAATTTAAGGGAGATTTGAAGGAAGATCCAAATATGCATATTGCAAACTTTTTAGAGATCTGCGATACCTTTAAGTCAAATGGAGTGTCAGATGACGCCATTAGATTGAGATTGTTCCCTTTTTCATTAAGGGATAAAGCAAAGGGATGGTTAATGGCACTACCACTAGGAACGATCACTACATGGAATGAATTAGCATAGAAGTTCCTGACCAAATTCTTTCCTCCAGCAAAATCTGCGAAGATGAGAAATGATATCACATCGTTTCTACAGGAAGAGTCTGAATCATTATATAAGGCTTGGGAAAGATACAAGGAACTACTGAGGAGGTGTCTACACCATGGTTTGCCAGTTTGGATGCAAGTCCAAACATTTTATAATGGATTGATGGTTAATGTGCAAACGATGGTGGATGTAGCATCGGGAGGAGCATTGCAAAACAAGACACCTGAAGAAGCTCATGAGTTGCTTGAAGTTCTGGCAAGTAACAATTATCAAAGACCGAATGAGAGGATACAATCAAAGAAATCTATGGGTCTTCATGAAGTTGATGCATACACGACCATTTCAGCCCAACTTACAGCACTTTAGAAGCAATTGGGAGGTATGCAAGTGAATTCTATTCAAGCACCTCAATCAACTTATGATTTTTGTGCAGGTAACCACATGAGCAATGAATGTCAAGTGGGGAACACGTTTGCTTCAACTTCATCATAATTAGAACAAGTTAACTACTTGGCAGGAAATCAGAGGCAACAGAACAATCCGTTCTCCAACACGTATAATCCTAGTTGGAGGAATCATCCGAACTTGACTTGGGGCAATCAGAATCAATAGAATTAGTAGAACAACCAATGGAACCAAAGAGTGATGCCAAACAACCAAGCGGGGGTGAACAATCAACCAAAAGAGCAAAGATTGACAAAACTGGAGGATATGTTTAGAAAATTCATGCAAGAGACCACAGGTTTCATGAGTGAGACGAGGGCGAATTTCAAAAACCAAGGTGCGTCCATTCGAAACTTGGAGGTACAAGTGGGTCAATTGGCCGATAAGCTAAATGAGAGACCATAGGGTTCCCTACCAAGCAACACAGTGACAAATCCACAAGAACAAGTGAATGCAATAACTTTGAGAAGTGGAATAGTCTTGAAAGAGGTTGAGAAAAAAGGGAAAAAAGAAAGCCTACCAAAAGACAAGGAAGATTCTGATGAGGAAGTTGACGAAGAAATCATTGTTGAAGAGAAACCAACCAGCCCTAGGGAAGAGGAACCAAAGCGGGAAGAGAGGAAAAGGCAAAAGAAAGAAAAATTGCCATTTCCCGAGATACCACCAAAGTTGGCACATCACACTCCTTCGGTGCCTTTTCCTCGGAGGCTCATAAAAGAAAAGCAGGATAAGCAGTTCACTAAATTTCTTGATGTATTTAAAAAACTGCATATTAACATTCCTTTTGTAGATGCCTTGTAGCAGATGCTGAGCTACACAAAATTTCTCAAGGAAATTCTGTCGAACAAAAGGAAGTTGAAAGACGAGGAAACAGTAATGCTTACGGAGGAATGTAGTGCCATTCTACAGAAGAAGCTGCCACCGAAACTCAAGGATCCAGGGAGTTTCACTATCCCTTGTGTTATAGGAAATATTACATTTGATAAAGTTTTTTGTGATCTGGGTGCAAGTATAAATCTTATGCCTTTTTCTATTTTTAGGAAATTAGGAATTGGTGAAGTGAAGCCAACAACCATATGCTTGCAGCTTGCAGATAGATCCATAAAGCATCCGAGGGGCATTGTTGAAGATGTGCTGGTTAAGGTGGACAAATTTTATTTTCTGGAAAATTTCTTTGTGTTGGATATGGAAGAAGACAGGGAGATTCCTCTCATCCTGGGACAACCATTTCTGGCTACCGGAAGAGCTTTAATTGATGTACAAGAAGGGAAGTTGATCATGAGAGTGCAAGATGAGGAAGTGACATTCAATGTCCTTGAGACTTTGAAAGTTCCACCAAAGCGGGATTCCTATTTTAAAATTGACTCGGTGGATCAGTTAGAAATTAAAACTCCCTAACTCGACAATCCTAATTCACCAATTAAGGGATGCATGGTCAAGTCAAGGCAAACCGAGGATGAGGACCATAACCCAGAAGGTTACACAACATTCCGAGATGGGCCACAATCGAGCTCGTGGCTTCACAAGGGACGGATTCCTCAACTCAAAAAGGTTGATGGAAAGTCAAGAAAACGGAAAGCTGTAGATGAGAATGTTCAAACCATAAAAAGAATGACCAAGGGATGGAAAAGGGTGGCTAAGCTCTCAACAAATGTAACACCTACTGAAAACTAGTACAATGCATGCAATTTAACAATAGAAAATTGGGCCCAAAGCTTTCTTTTCATTACTAATCATGTGTCTTTTATACATAAAGAGTATTGTTTACAAAAATGTATTTTAAAAGGCAAAACAGGGGAAACAGTGTAGCTATTCCTCATTGCTTGCCGACGCCCCTCCGACCGCATCATCACCTAGAACCTGCATCCACAAAGGAAAATAACGGGGTGAGCACAAAATAATGCTCAGTAAGTAAAACTCTCTATCTGTCTGTCCCCATATGAATAACTTTTAATTCTTTCCTTATACTATTTCTGATTCTATTTCTGTTTCTAATAACATCATGGCCTCATCTTACCGGAGGTCAGGTAGGATGGCGTTCACAGCACCACTCTCTCTCTATGGCTATCGGGTGGAATTCACATAGTACCAACCCGTTCTTAGTGACTACCGAGTGAGGATCACAAAGCACCAACTCGGTTCCTCCTAACTATCGGGTGGAGGTCACCTAGCACCTACCCGTTCCTCATGGATTTTGGGTAACGATCACCAAGCATTTACCCGCCTCTAGTCACTATCGGGTGATGGTCACAAAGCATCGACCCGCTTCTACTAGCCGTTGGATGATGATCACAAAGCATCAACCCACTTACCTAATAATTAGTCGGATAGTGGTCACAAAGCATCTACCCATTTCTATTACTCATTGGGTGACGGTCACTAAGCATCGACCCATCTCTAAGGGCCATTCGGATGATGATCACAAAGCATCACTCCGATTCCCATAACGGTCGGGTGATGATCACAAAGCATCATCCCAACTACACTACTCTTCTAATTCATTCTATTGTAGCATTTTTCAATGCTCTCTACCCTTAGAGTAATTTTACCCACTAAGCTCTCTACTCATAGGGTAATTGCATACACCATTTCCTTACACTTTCTTAGGTCACTTTTCCATGTACAACTAGTGCCTATGGATGGTTCATCTTCACCAATGCACTTATGAGATGCCAATATGCAATGTTGCAAGAATTAAGGTTCATTACTCACACTCAAACCTCTATTAGGCATTTCATCAAACAACTCATGTGCACTATAAAACTCTATCATAGCCATGATTCTAAAACTTTTCCTAGCCATCCAAAATGGGGAAAAACCCCTTCACAAAGCCCTAATAACTTGTCAAACAAAACACTTCCAAAAAGGGTTCCATAACACCCCTTCAAGTCCATCTCAACTACCTTGCCAACCCAACAACTCATTTCTCATATTTGCAAGGTCTAAACATCCACAAAGCATAGAAATCTCTATTTAATCCTTTATACATGACATATTACATGAATACATCAAGTCTATCAAAACCCTAATCAAGAAATTTCATAAATCTCAACTTGGGTTGGGTTTTACTTACCGTGTTATGGAGAGACTTCACCAACTCTTCCTTTCACTTGTTTAGCTTGACTTTTCCTCTAATCTTAACCAAAAGAATGAAAACCCTCAAACTTCAATATGGATTAAAACTCCCAAATCACACAACTTAAGAAGAAATCCTTACCTTAGGAAGCCTTAGGTTGCTTTTCCACCCCAAATCACTTCAAAAAGCCCTTGAAATTCTTTGATCAAAAGAAGAGAAGTTGAGAGGAGTAAAGATGGAAAGTTGCCTTTGAGAAGAAGAAATGAGGGGTTTCTTTGATTCTAATTCCTTTTAATGAAATATAAACACACTCATTCCCATTTTGCCCTTATTCTTCTTTGGGAATTCCATCCATATCCTTTGATTCATTACAAACTCACCCCTATATCAACATATTCTCCATGAAAAATCCTTACAATTAACTCCCCACTTTTCCTGCTAATTAGGGGTAGAAAGGTCAAAATGCCCTTAGGGAAGAAAACATCTAAAACTCAATCAACATTTTATTCGGCCTATCGCCGCGGCGAAGAAACTTCTGTCGCTGCGGCGAAACTGTCTAGAGAGTTTCCCCAAGGTTTCAACACATCTTCGCCGCGGCGAAGATTCTTCTTCACCCCGGCGAAGCTTGGTACACTAAGATTCTCCTATTTTCAACCAATTTCAGGGCAACATTCAACATAACATTCATTCAAACAATATTACCAAAACCAACTCAAATAAGGGCGAAAGAGGAAACAATAACAACATACCTCAGGTGGGGCGTTACAACAAAGGTCCTATGTGGAAAAAATCATCAACAATTGAAGCTTGGTGCAAGGACAATGTTCAGGAGATGATGTATTTAGATAGTCCGAATTGACGAAGGACTTGAGAAAGTCGAGCTTCCGACTATAAACAAGCGCTTCTTGGGAGGCAACCCAAATATTTTCATTTGTTTGTTATTGTTTTGAATTTTTTTAGTTGTTAAATAATTTTTATTTCGTGTGTTTATGGGTGTTTCAAGGTGAATGATTGAATTAAGGCGAGAAGCGGGAAATTTCTAGTTTTCGTCGCGGCGATGTACACTTTGCAAGAAAAAAATTCGAAAAGTTCCAGACTTTGCCGTGGCGAAGTTTATTCTTCACCGAGGCTTTATGCTCTATGGAATTTTTCGCCGCGGCGAGATAATTTTCTTCGCCGCGACATAAAAGATATTGTGGAATTGAGCTAGGGAAACTTCGCTACGGCACTGTATAAACTAGAATTTTTCGCCATGGTGAAGAAATCGACTGGGTTTTGCATCGCCACGGCGAAAACTATTTTGTATAAATACCCAACGCGACTTTTCATTTTCGCGAAAAGTTCAAAACGCAACCAAGAGCCAAACATTTCCACCTTCCATCCAAAGATTCTCCAATGAATTTCCATCCCTATACCTCACTCCTTAACCCTCACAAACACTAAATCAACTCATTTTGGCAAAGATTTTTGCAAAATTTTGAAGAAAATTTTGGACATCCTTGGTTTTCAAAAAATAAAAAAAATAAAAAATAAAAATTGGGGATCTTGCAATCTAAGCCGAAATTGGTGAGATTGGTGGTGCATTCATCTTGCGAATTGATAAGATTTCAAGTTCTCCAGCCTTTAAATTGATCAATTTCAATTGTAGTGCTTTAATTTTTGAGATATTGATTGAATGTGTTGAGCTATGGATTTTTGGTGAAGTTTGTGGTTTGATATTGATTAAAGGAGTGTGGATTTTGATTTTGTGGAGTTGAGGAAGTTAGGTTTTCGATTGGGGAGTGTTTTGTTTGAGTTTGGAAGAATAGTGAGTTTGGGGGTGTAGGTGCAAAATTTTGAAACTTTTGTGTACATTCAGGAGTGCTTGTGGTCAGTAGTAAGGGCACTTAGAATTGAATTGTCTAGTTGAATTCTTAGTTTGGGGGTAGATTTGAGTAGTCACAGTGAAAACCAAACAGGCCGCTCAAAATGGCTTCCAAGGGTAAAGGAAAAGGGAAACAAGTAGACAATAGGTTTGTTAGTGAAAAGGCTTGGCAACGTTATAAAGGTGCAATCAATAGAAAAGATAAGGGGTTCATTGTCGAGCGTGGATTGACCACTGTCCATGTAGAAGAGTGGAGTCGAGGGAGAAAGTGGGACAACTTCATGAGTGAACCCAAACATTTAGCCATAGAGCCGATAGTGAGTTTTATGCCAACTTCCCTGAATGTAATCCTGGGCACGTATATGTGAGGGCTATTGATGTGCCAATCGATGCGAAAGGTTATCAATGATTTCTACAAACTACCTCCAATTGACTGTGATGAGTATCAGGAATTTAGGAAGAGACAGTTTAAGGAGGACAAGATTCTTAAGGTCATAGCAAAGTCAAATACCCCTTGGGAGATTCCGAAGAAGGGAAGAAAGAGCATTAAGGGAATGAATTTGATTCATATGGCTAGATTGTGACAGTACTTTGTGTGTGAGAGGATGGTTCCGAAGACGCATTATAGTACAGTGACTTTTGAGAAGGCAGTGTTGCTTTATTCCATTGCCACTGGAAAGAAAATGGATGTGGGGAATATTATCATGACAAGTATACAGCATGCATCCAAACCAAGGCGGGTGAGCTCCGCCTTCCCATATCTCATCACTGAGCTGTGCACTTGAGCGGGAGTCGAGAAGGTAGATGATGAACCATTTATTCATCGTGCCCCAACCCTCGATGCCACCTACTATCACAAGCTACTTGGGCATCCTTCCAAAAAAGAACCCAGTCCAGAACGAAAAGGTGAAGAACCTCAGAAGCTACCGCAACATCCAGTTCAACATTCACAAAAAAGGAACTACTGCAGCAGATTTTAGGTAAGATGAAACGGATGAAACAACGTCAAGATTGGATGGCAGAGCAGACCCGAATGTTGTATGATATGCAATACAGTTGCTGCACCAATCTAGGCATCGACATTTCGAGTTTCCAATGGGAAGACTGGGATTCCGAGGAATGAAATGATTCCGAAACAGAAGATGATGACACCGAAGGAAAGGAGGAGGACGAAGAATGAAACCTGAGCACTTGTTTTTGTAGTGTATATTTTCATTTGTTATTGTTTCTTTTTGTTTTGGACATTGGAACTAATTTTCTTTTTGTTTTAGAATTGTTAATTTTTGTTTGAACTTTCTAGTAGTTGTAAGGGCGAGATTAGGTTGTAATATTTCCATATTATTCAGTGAAATTTTCTAACACAGTGGACACCACGGAATTTCAATTGTTTTACAGATGATGATTATGAGAGAGCCAAGGAATGGGTTTGCAAGATGTTGGAGGAAACTCAGACTTCACGGATTAATCAGGGAACTATCTCGTACCTTTTTAAATACTATTCCTAAATTGTGCATAATGTGACATTGAGGACAATGTCATCTTTAGTTTGGGGGTAGGAAAATTCGAAATTTTGATTTGTGTTTAGTGGTTTTCATGTTTTGTATTGTTGTGCTAATGATGAATTGCATAAGTCTATGATGAGAATAGGATTGTTGGGATTTTATTTTTGAAAAATGTTAAGCAGTGCTTCAATTTTAGGTTGGTTGACTTGATTTAGGTTGAGGTTTGTTGAGTGGTTCAACCATCATTTTCATTATTTCGGCATGCTTAGATTCATTTTATGTGGTTAGGTGAAGTCTTGATAATGTTGGTGGACTCTAGAACCTAGTTGAGAAGTGCTTGAGGCGAAATTCTAGGAATAGACATTATTGAGGAAGTGATTTAGGCAGTTTTTCAAAACGTTTGAGCCTTTCCAACTGACCATGAAAATTTATCCCTAGTCACCCATCTGAGCCTTATGAAAACATCGTTGTCCCATTTTTCTTGTGCAAACAATAATGCCCAAACCTTTCACCCTAAACACATTTCACAACCCTTAACAGAATTCTGAACCTAATGCAAACATAAAGAGCTTGGAGAGTTTTGTGAAATGCTAATGAATTAAAAGAATAGTTTGGGGGTCGTGAGAAGGGCAAGAAGAAAAAAAAAGGGGGTAATTAACCTCAATAAGATTATTGTTGTTTCTAATAAAAAATAATAATAAATAAATGAATAGAATTTGAGAGTGCATTTCAGAATCAAAAATAAGAATGGCACACGTTTGAGGTTTACAAAATGGTTGACACCTTGAGCAGTGGTTGAGAAAGAAACGGGGAAGTGATGTAGTTCTTAGTGTTTGCTTAAAGGAAACCGAGTTCTCTTGCTTTGTTTATCTTTTCCTTTTCTTTGGAGCCCACTAACTGAGCCTAACGTTACAAGCCTGTAAAGACCTTTTGATCTTTAGTGATGTCTAATCCTCATTAGTGGAGAGTAGTTCGATACTTAGGCTTATGGAGTTGCCACCATTTGATAAACTCTGCATTTCTGCATAAAATAATCCGGGAAGTTGAATGTGGACTGAAGTGGGGATTACCTACTCAGGGGACCAATAGAGAAAGATAGTCAATGCAACTTATAACTTCTTGGAGTATTAAGCATTTTCCAGTAATAATGTTTCAACAATTTTTTAGACTTGTATAAATTCTAGGCAGTTCTTTGTGTGTGATTTTTTATTTTAAGTTTCCCCATTTCATTTTCAATTTTGTTATTTTGTTTTTTTGTTTGCTAGTTGTTTTTCTTGTAGTCATGTTTTGTACGTGATGCTCGGGGACGAGCATGTCTTTAGTTTGGGGGTATTTGATCATCCGAGGATTATACTGTTTTATTTAGGCTTTTTGGCTGGATTTTAGATACTTTTTATTTGGTTTGTGCCTGAATTACAACTTAATTTCACATATTTTATGTTTTAGGCCAAAACGTGCACTTTGAGCAAATAATGAGCGGAATTGAGTTTTTGGACCCAGAAGCAAGCGAATCTCAGTATTCGGGGAACTTCCGAAGCGGATTTGAAGCACTATGAAGCTTGTTCCCGTTGGAGACCATCGAAGATTGAAGATTGAAGATTGAAGACTTCAAGCAAGGAAGCAAGCGGAGGGCAATTCCGTAAATTCAGAATTGTTAGGAAGGTTCGTTGCAGCAAAGTTCTTTCTTCGCCGCCGCGATACACGCCTCGCATGAGATTTCAACTTAACTTGTAGCCGCGCGGCGAAGTCTGCGATTTCCAATTTTATTCAAAACGTACAGTTTTATCTTAGGAAAGTTTTTAGGTTTTTAGACCGACTATATAAGAAAAACTTAGCCATTTTTAGAGAGGTTCGTCACTTTTAGAGTAAGTTTAACATTTTGGGAAAGAAGGAGAGAAGATTGAGATTGAACCTTGTGGATTCGTTAAAGAGGTAAGATGTTTGTTCTCTTTTCTTAGTTTCAATATGTTGAATACATTGCTCACTATTTTTACTTCGATTTGTGTTAGTTTCAGTATGAACTAACTCATCTTGGGTTAGGGTTTTGATGTAATTTGGGATTTCTATGTTTAATCAATGAATTAGTGTTGTTTCTACATTCTATTGCATAGATTTTGTGATTTCTCTTGTTTTTCTTGAAAGTATTTGTTGAACATGATGAGATTGAGAAATGAATCTTGTATGAGCTTCTTAGGGAAATCACCATTGTTATATTGAACGCTAGAGATAGGTTTGAGAATCAATGAAATCAATCTAGGATTCCATTAGCTTAATAAACTTGGATCTTTTAATCTTCAAATTGTTGGGTGCGGAGCTTAATAGGGAAAAGTAGGAATTCATAGCTTGAGAAGGTATGTTTTACATATTAGGGAGTTCGATTTACAATCCGTGCATGTGAGTGCAGAAGTAGCATAATTTGTAGATTAATTCATAGAATCCTAATGAAATCAAAACCCTAACCATTTGCTTCACTTGATATTACTCTTGCTTTAATCTTGCTTTCATTAATTAGCCCTTTAAATACTTGGTAGATTTTGTTTTCATTTTAGTTTAAATTCCTCTCGTTAATCCAAACACTTTTCGATCTCTCCAACTTGATAACAATTAGGAAAATTAGTACTTAACAACCAATCCTTGTGGGAACAATAATTTTCTTATCACTTTATTACTTTTTGCGACTAGTGCACTTGCTATATTGCATGTTGTAGTTACAACGCAACAATAACCAAGTCTTTACCATCTGCAAGTTTGGTATACCATTCCCAAATTAGTAATATGTTATCGACATCTAATACTAGGAATGCCACCGCACTTCCACTGAACTTCTTATACACATAGGGCTCATCTTCGGTTTTGATGAAACTGAATTCCTTAATGGCTTTGTCAAAATGAATGTTCTAGCTCCTTGATGCTTGCTTATGTCCTAATATGGACCTTTGCAACCTGCATACCTTCCCTGCTTTTCCGTCAATGATGAAACCATCGGGTTGTGTCATATAGACATCCTCTTCAAGGTTTCCATTTAGAAAAGTAGTTTTGACATCCATTTGTCAAATCTCATAATCATGGTATGCAATTGCAAGCATTATCCTGATAGACTTCAACATTGCTACTAGCGTGAAGGTTTCATCATAGTCTATGTCATGCTTTTGCTTGAAACCTTTAGCAACTAGCCGTGCCTTATAGGTATGCACGTTACCTTCCATGTCTTTCTTCTTCTTGAAGACCCATTTACATCTTATGGGTTTTATCCCTTTGGGTAAATCCACTAGTGTCCATACTTGGTTCTAGTTCATGGAGTCCATTTCAGATTTCATGGTGGCGTGCTATCGTAGGCACCCAGAATTAAAACCTAAAAATACACGTAGTAGTGTAAGTCAGGGTCGATCCCACGAAGAGTGTCTAGCTGAATTTGCTGTTATGTGAACAAGGCTGGGGGTTCTTTTGTAAAAACAGAAAAAGTTTCCAGGAAAAGAAACAACTCAAATCGAAATCAATTAAAATGACGGAACTTGGTCTCCGTCAACATCCACCATCGGAATCTTACAACTGATCATTGACGCTAAGATAATCAATTCACACATTGAATATTCACCGTTGGAACTAATTTCCTATCTCTCCTTAATTGTAATTAATCAGGAAACAAGCGATCCTAATTAATCTTACCCCTAAACAACCCTAGACAAGCGCTCAAGATTTAATCTAGTGGCAGCCTTAAGAATTAGAGAGATCGATGAAGCTAAACAACACAAACACAAGCGGTTGTATTTAATTCGGTTGAATGTTCTTCGTAAGGTTATTAATTCTGACTGACAAATTACTAACCCTAATTGCTTCGCAAGTTGGAGGGATCAAACAATTACGGATTTGATATCTAACTTAGCGAGATTGCGACAATTAATAAACTAGTAGGCCTCCCTAGTAATTAAACGAAACAATCATAAAATTAGGCATAGAAAAACATCCAATACTCAAACACGAAAATTGAACACAAAGAAAAATATATTAGATCTCACAGTTTATTGATTCCGAGGCTTCCGTTTACTTCGACCAAGTTATCAAAATCAGCCTCTCATGGCCATCACTGAATTACAGAGGAAAAGTTCAGAGAGACTAGAGAGAGCCGTTCCCACCAAAAACTAATCTCATCTCTTTAGCAAAAATCCAGATTTTTGTGTTTGAATCCAACTCAATCTCCTAAAATCAATTATCCTAATCTGATTCTAATTAATTGAAAATACAATAAAGTCTTAAAAATAAAAATAGGAAAGTGATGTGTCCAGCTGTAACTCGTGTGCCACATGTCTTCAAATCTTCCAATAATAAACTGCCTCTTGGACTTGCATTACAAGGCAGAATGTTCCAGAACATCGGCAGTGCAGATGCGTCAAATTCAAGCCCAATTACAACCTTGATGCAGCATTTATCTCTCCAAACTCAAAAGATAAAAGTTGTAGATATATTTCTTATCGTTCTACAGAATTTTGAATCATCTCAATCGGAGCTCAGATGAGAGAGTTATGCCCAAAATACGAAACAACGTCAAAACTGTCCGAATTCACTTAATTAGTTCCGTTTTGCAATTAACGCTCCCATTTGCTTCCTAAGTCAAAATAGAATAAAAAATCAGTACATTTTAGGCAGAAAATAGGTATAAAAGACTAGGCATTAAGGGGGGTAAATATGGTATTTTGCATTCTCATCACATGGCCTCAAGCCATTTAGCGGAGTCTGGATCCGATACATTGTCACCATAGGTTTGAGGTTCATCGTCCTGATAAACTAGTACATCACTGTACTGAGTCATGAGAAAATCATACCTCTCGGGCTCATGATGTACTCTACCAAACCTACATAGCTCTTGTGTAATTTGAGGTGGTTCACTTTCTTCCACAATCTATGGAGTGACCTCCTCCTAATGTTCCTTCGTTTCTAGTGGTGCATCTATTTGATCCTCATCAGTCGTATCTTATGGAGTCAGAACTTCATTGAGTTCGACCTTTCTACCTCCTGTACTATTTTGTATAAATTTCTTTTTCGAGAATACCCCAGATCGAGCTATAAAAACCTTTCGCTCTTCTAGTTGGTAGAAATAGTATCCCATGGTTTCCTTAAGATATACCATAAATATACATTTGTCAGATTTTGGGGCAAGCTTATTTGACGTCAATTTCTTGACATAAGCACTACAACCCCAAATTCTCAAATAAGACAACTTGGGCTTTCGCCCATTCCATAATTCATAGGGAGTCTTATCCACTGATTTGGATGGCACACAATTCAGTGTGTGAATCACAGTCTCTAGGGCATAACCCTAGAATGTTGTAGGTAGATCAAAAAAACTCATCATCGAATGAACCAGGTCAAGTAAAGTTTGATTCCTGCTTTCTAATACACCATTGTGCTAACGTGTATATTGAGGTGTGAGTTGTGATTCTATCCCACATTCCTTAAAGTATCCACCAAACTCCAAGCTTAAGTATTCACCTCTTCGGTTTGACCGAAGAGCTTTAATACTGCTACCAAGCTTGCTCTGTACTTCATTCCTGAACTCTTTGAACTTGTTAAATGATTCAGACTTATGTCTCATTAAATAGACATATCCATATCTACTGTAATCATCAGTAAATATGATGAAGTAAGAATATCCTCCACTTGCCTAAAGTGTCATTGGATCACATACATCACTATGGATGATCCCTAATAGTTCTATAGATCTTTCACTGTTGCTAGTGAAAGGCGATTTGGTCATCTTGCCTAAAAGGCATGACTCGCATACCTCATAAGATTGAATTCAAATGGGTCCAATACTTCGCGCTTATGGAGTTTTGATATGCGAGTTTGATTAAAATGACCTAGCCTACAGTGCTAGAGGAATGTTTGGTTAAGATTGCCATGCTTGGCTTCTTATTTTCAAGATTGAATATCCCTTTATCCATATCTAAAACATATAAACCATTATGTCACCTAGTGTTAGTGTAGGTACCTTAGAGCCAATCCATTATTGTAATATTGACTCTTTGTAAGAATGTTTATAATCAATAAAAGGCTTTTTTTCTATAAGTAAATCAATGAACAAAGGCAGTGGAAAAACAAAAAATTTCGCCCATCAATTACTTTGATTTCGCCAAGATTAGGGTATGATATATATATATATATATATGTTCTACACGCTTAAATTGAAACAACATAAATCCATACAAGGATTAGATTATACCTGGAATTGGAGGCTCCATCAGTGTCTTTGAATGTGATTCGCTACCGATTTAAGAATGGAATCAAACTCACGTTGTCCACACGAAGACAGTACGTTAATAACCAATAATTAATGTTGCTAGAATTAATTAATGTTGCTAGAATTAATTCTTGGCTTTAAGGAGTGTGGATTTGGAAGGTAGAGTGTAGAGAAGAGAAGAGAGAAATTTTTCTCTCAAAAACTATCACCCACGGCACACAATGAAATTGTGTATAAAAACCTAAATTTGCTTTCTTTAAATGATCAAGCAAATTTCCATTCCACCCCCAAAGTTTAGCAACAACCGAAACTTAGGTGGAATTGCATATTAGCCTTAATTATTTAGTTAAATATTAATATCAACTCTAATAATTAAATTTGTAATTTTGCTAAATTACTCCAATAATAAAATTGGACATAGGCTACAACCTCAGTAAATTTAATTATATAGCAAAATTACCAATATGTCCATTCATCTAAATGACGAATATACCCTTCCAAAATTTATAATCCTTAGGCTGTCTTCTAATGGTGAGACACGTAGGCTCCTAATCATATCGGCAGTGAGTAGTATCGTGATTGACACCAATCAATCGTCTCACTACACACAGACCAAGATTGGCCCCTAGCAAGGCATCATGGCCACCCGATAGATTCAGATTCATCAAAACAACTACCTATCAACGATATAGTTACCATGCAATCAAATCCTTTCATCATCTGTTATCTCATCGAGGCTGAGGTACATAAATAGTGTCAACCTCAGTTATCCTCGATATCATTGTATTCAGTTACTGGACCAATGACCGGAATAATAAATTGGATTGAGCAACAACTCAATCCCACTGCGGCTGCAGCTTTGGTGTCATTGCCATTCACTGAATTGCGCCGTGAGATAACTTCTCCCGTACTCGGGAGTGATGAAACCTTTGTCGATCCACCATAGTTTTGATACACTCCTTGACGTAGCCAATCACTACTATATTGATAGCTCTAAATAGAACTACGTTAGGCTAGTGTCAAACTATACCAATCGGTGCACAAGTTGCTTCGGTGATCTCAAGTCTAAGGATCACATGCACCACCATTTTTTAGAGGATTTATTCCA
The DNA here is from genome assembly GCA_026229545.1 of Pistacia atlantica. Taxonomy (NCBI): domain Eukaryota; kingdom Viridiplantae; phylum Streptophyta; class Magnoliopsida; order Sapindales; family Anacardiaceae; genus Pistacia; species Pistacia atlantica. Next base: position 21,535,315 of record CM047908.1, read on the forward strand.
TAGACACTAGGGTTACCATCTATATGGAATCCTCTGGTGAGTTAGTTCAATGAACTTGCCTATAGCAAGCACCCATGTGTTACACCAGGTTGTTGGCAAACAACCTTGACAAGTGAGATTAGTCACTGCCTTTCGACAAGGTCGTTCAACACAATGATAGCCTTACCGTATTGGTGTGATGACGTAGGCAACCAAAATTAAAATCTAAGAATACATGTAGTAGTGCGAGCAAGGATCGTTCCCACGGAGAGTGTCTAGCCTAGTTTTATGCTACGTGGACAAAGATGGGAAGAGAGGGGGGGGGGTGGTTTGAGTCTAACGAAAACAATTTAGGAAAAACAACCAAGGGACAATTCAAATTAAATTATTGAAATCAATCAAAAGAACAAACCTTGGTCTAAGTTAACATCCACCATCGAAATTTTACAACTAATCATCGATGCAAGTATATATCAATTCATACTTTGAATATTTACCGTTGGAACTATTTTCCTATCTCTCTTTAGTTGCAGTTAATTAGGAAACAAGCGATCTAATTAATCTTACTACTAGACAACCTAAGACAAGCACTAAAGGTTCAATCTAGTAGCAGCCTTAAGAACTAGAGAGATCGATGAAGCTGAACAACACAAACAAACAAGCAGTTGTATTTAATTTAGTCGAACATTCTTCTTAAGATTTAATAATTCTTGACGCAGCAAATTCTTAAATCTTAGTTACTTACAAATTAGAGGGATCAAACAATTACGGATTTGATCTCTAATTTAGCGATAGATTGCAACAAATAATAAACTAGTAGGCCTCCTAGTAATTAAATGAGACAATCATGAAAATAGGCAAAGAAGAACATCCAATACTCAAAGCATATATTGAACACTAAAAACATATTAGATCTCACAGTTTTATTGATTCCAAGGCCTTCATTTCCTTTGACCAAGTTATGAAAATTTAGCCGCTCATGGCCATCATGAAAACTCAAAGAAGAAGTTGAAGAAGAGGGGAAGGAGAGGCGTGTGTAGTATATCCTAGTCTAATCTCTCTCCCCCTCTTAAAAATATCAAATTCAAGTCTTTGAATTCTACTCAATCTCTTAAAAATATTCTAAGTTTTATCTTAAAATAACATTTATCCAAATCTGATTAATTAAAAATAAAATAAAGTCCTAATATAACTAGGAAAGGGGTGCTTCCAGCTGTAACTTTCATGCACCAGATCTTCAAAACTTCCAATAATAAACCACATAATTGAATTGCATGATAAGGTCGAATGTTCCAGAACATTAGCAGTGCAAGTGCGTTAACTTCAAGCCCGATTACAACCTTGATGTAGTGATTATCTCTCCAAACTCAAAATATGAAAGTTGTAGATCTATTTCTTGGGGTTCCATGGAATTTTGAATCATCTCAATCAGATCTCGGATGAGAGAGTTATTCCTAGATTACGAAGTGATGTCCAAACTGTTTGAATTCACCTAATTAGTTTCGTTTTGCATTTTATGCCTCCATTTGCATCCTAAATCAAAATAAAATAATAATGAGTACATTTAGGAACCAAATAAGCATAAAATACTAGACATTAAGGGGGGAAAATATGATATTTTGCATTCTCATCACGTATTATATGTGTCCTCGATCAGAATAATACCGGGGCTACGGACATTTCTAGAATGGCCACCATATGTGATGATAGGATTCTCACTATCAAGATTTGAAACACTTGATACCCTCGTCATGATTCTACCATCCTAATGACATATATCAATACATACCAATATGATTTACATGATATAGAATAAAATGTCTTTTATTAATTAATGAACATTATTACAAAGAGTCAATTCTACAATATTTGATTGGCTCTAGGGCACCTACTGTAACATTTTCTACCTTATGTAATTCATATTCATTGTATGTTGTGATGTATGTCCTTGGAATGGTAAAACCGTGATGAGGGTATCGAGTGTTTCAAATCTTGATAGTGAGGATCATATGATCACATATGGTGGCCATTCTAGAAATGTTCATAGCCCCTGTATTATTCTAACTTAGGACACAGATAATATTGTAAGACTATCATATTTTTGAACGACCCTATCGAAAGGTAGTGACTGATCTCACTTGTCAAGGTTGTTTGCTGACAACTTGGTGCAAGACATGGGTGTTTGCCATAGGTGAGTTCACGGGACAAACCCACCAGAGGATTCCACATAGATGGCAACCTCAATGTCTTTGGAATAAATCTTCTAACAAATGGTAGGTGCATGTGATCCTTAGACTTGAGATCACTAGAGCACCTTGTGCATGAATTGGTATAGTTTGACACTAGCCCAACGTGGTTCTATTCAAGGCTATCAGAATGGTAGTGATTGGCTACATGGAGAAGTGTATCAAGACTACGATCGATTGACAAAGGATTCATTACTCCCAAGTATAGGAGAAATTATCTCACTGAGTATTCGGCAAATGGTAATGACACTAAATCTATGACCATGGTGGGATTGAGTTGTAGCTCAATCCAATCTATTCTGGTCGTTGGTCTAATAATCGAATCCAAAGAGATCAAGCATATATGAGGTTAACACTACTTATGTCCTCAGCCTTGATAAGATAATGTATGATTAAAGGATTTGATTGTACGATAACCATATCTTTGATAGGTAGTTGTTTCGCTGAATCCGAATCTATTAGGTGGCCATGATGCATTGCTAGAGGACAATCTTGGTTTGTGTTTAGTGAGATAATTGATTGAGTGTCAATCACGATACTACTTTGTTAGAGTAGGTGCCCTTGAGCCAATCATATTGTTGTATGTTGACTCTATGGATCATGGATATTCAATATATATAAGGCATTGATTATATTATGTAAAGCATATTTCATATGTATTTATTAATATATGCCATTAGAATGGTTGAACCGTGACGAGAGAACAAGCAATGATAAGTCTTGATTGTGAGATTCCTATGTCACTTCAAGTGGCCATTCTAGAAACATCCATAGCCAGAGTATTATCTTGACCTAGGGTATAGATAATACGTAAGGCTATCATAGCATTGAATGACCCTACTAGAAGGTAGTGACTAATCTCACATGTCAAGGTTGTTTGGTTACAACTTGGCGCATGGGTGCTTGTGATTCACGAGTTTACCAGACTGACCCATCAGAGGATTCCATATAGATGGTAACACCAATGTCCATGGAATACATACTCTAACAGATGGTTGTGCATGTGGTCCTCAGACTTGAGATCACTAGAGCACCGTGTGTGTAAGTTGCTGAACGACGGAAAACAAAAATTAAATCCCCAACAAGAACCTTGAACCCAAGACCCTTATACGCAATTTACGTTATTATCATAAATTGACAATGAACATAAACGTTCGAGAATTTATACATGCGTTTGGCGGCTCCTTCTTGCAATACAGATCGCTCCCACTCAAAGCTAAAAGTGAACTTTTGGTATCCACATGAAGATAGGACGTCGATCACCTTGTGGTTAGAAGTGCTAGCAAAATGTGTAAGGATCAGGGAAGTACGGAATTTTTCTTCCTGTCCACAACCCTGGTGTCCACGGTTTTGAAGAGTAAAAGAGAGAGAGAGGGGGCTTGGGAGGCTAGGGTTATATTTTAGTAGGAATGAAAATTCTTACTATTTTATTTTTGGTTGCACTTTAAATAGTGCAAATCAAAAACCTTGATCCTTTTTGGAATTGAAATCAACACATACCAAAATACGATTAGTCACATATTTAATTACCATTTGGCATTTTAAATTCAAATTCAAATTTGAATTATTGTATTATTTAATTAATATCAATATCAATATTAATATTAAATAATAATATATACTATTTAAATATATATATATATTTAAATACATAATCTCACAAATTTAATTTCCATATGAAATTAAATATAGGCAAAAACCTCAGCAAATTTAATTGTACTATGAGATTACCAAAATGCCCTTTCATCTCAAAAGACGAAAATACCATTTCATCATAAATGAAAAAAATACCCCTCTCACCAATTCATCCTTAATTTGTCTTCTATGTGTGTGACCCGAAGGCTCCTTATCATATTGGTAGTGAGTAGTCTCATGATTGACACCAATCAATCTTCTTACTAAACACGGACCAAGATTGACCTATGGCAAGGCACCATAGCCACCTAATAGATTCGGATTCAGTGAAGCAATTTGCTATCAACGATATGGTTACCGTGCAATCCAATCCTTTCATTATCCATTATCTCATCAAGGCCAAGGCACAAAAGTAGTGTCAACCGAGGATATCCTTGATATCTCGGTATTCAGTTATTAGACCAATGATCGGAATAGATTGGATTGAACTACAACTCAATCCCACTATGGCCACAGATTTAATGTCATTGCCATCTACCGAATTACTTAGCAAGATAATTTCTCCCATACACGGGAGTGATGAATCCTTCGTTAATCCACCATAGTCTTGATACACTTTTTGATGTAGCCAATCACTACCGTTCTGATAGCTCTGAATAGAACTACGTTGCGCTAGTGTCAAACTACACCAATTGGTGCACAAGGCGCTCTAGATCTTAAGTCTAAGAATCACATGCACCACCATTCGTTAGAGGATTTATTCCACAGAAACTGGGGTTACCATCTATATGGAATCCTTTGGTGGGCATGTCCACTGAACTCACCTATAATAAGCACCTATGTGTTGCACCAGGTTGTCGATAAACAACCTTGACAAGTAAGATCTGTCACCGTCTTTCGACAAGGTTGTTCAACACTATGATAGTCTTACCATATTATCTATGTCCTTGGTCAGAATAATACTGGGGCTACGAACATTTCTAGAATGACCACCATATGTGATCATAGGGTTCTCAATATGAAGATTTGAAACACTTGATACCCTTGTCATGGTTCTACCATCCTAAGAACATATATCAATACATACAATTATGAATTACACGATATAGAAGAAAAAGCCTTTTATTGATAAATAAACATTCTTACAAAGAGTCAATACTACAATAATTGATTGGCTCTAGGGCACCTATTATAACAATCTCCCACTTGCACTATAGCCAATCATTCATGTTTTTAATACTGAATGACCTTAGGTGCTTTTCATGCTTCTGCTGTGATAGAGGCTTTGTCAGTGGATCAGCGAGATTGTCATCAGTTTGTACTTTGCTAATCGGCACATCTTTCTTCTCAACCATTTCTTTAACGAAATGAAATCGCCTGAGTATGTGTGAGACTATGGTTCCTTTGCTTGAGCTACTGCTCCATTGTTGTTATAATAGACATTGATTGGATCAAAAACCATACCAAGTTCAGTGACAAACTTCTTAATCCAAACTGCCTCCTTGGCCGCATTAGATAATGCGATATACTCAGCCTTCATTGTAGAGTCAGTTGAGTGCTTTGTTTGGAGCTCTTCCTGCTCACTGCAGCTCCACTAAGACAAAATACAAACCCAAATTGTGAGCGATAATCATCTTTATCCATCTAGAAACTAGCTTGTATCTTCTTACAGTGAGCTCATCTTCCATTCCATAAACCAAGAACATATCCTTAGTCATTTCTAGGTATTTAAGGATGTTCTTGAAAGCTATCTAGTGACACTCACGTGGATCCAATTGATATCTACTACAAGTGCTTAATACACATAAGACATCAGCATCATCGAGTACACAACATGGCATACATGATGGATCCAATTGTTGACACATATGGGATCTTCTTCATTCTACCTCTCTCATCGTGTGTTTTAGGACACATATCCTTAGAGAGATAGACACCATGTGACATTGAAAAAAATCTCTTCTTGGATTCTTCCATACTGAATCTCTTTAGTACCTTGTCTATATATGTACTCTAACTTAGACCAAGTAACCTACACAATCTATCACAGTAGATCTGTTAGAGTAGGTGCCCTAGAGCCAATCAATTATTATAGAAATGACTCTTTGTAATAACGTTCATTGATCAATAAAAGACATTTTATACTATATCGCGTAACTCATCATTGTATGTATTGATATATGTCTTTAGAATGGTAGAACTGTGATGAGGGTATCAAGTGTTTCAAATCTTGATAGTGAGAACCCTATGAGCACATAAGGTGGCCATTCTAGAAATGTCCGTAGCCCCAGTATTATTCTAAAATAAAGGGCACAGATAATACGGTAAGGCTATCATAGTGTTGAACGACCCTATCGAAAGGCAGGGACTGATCTCACTTGTCAAGGTTGTTTGGTGACAACCTGGTGTAACAAATGGGTGCTTGCTGTAGGCAAGTTCACTAGACCGACTCACCAGATGATTCCATATGGATGGTAACCCCAATGTCTATAGAACAAATCCTCTAACGAATGGTGGTACATGTGATCCTTAGACTTGAAAAGCGCCTTGTGCACCGATTGGTGCAGTTTGACACTAGCCTAACGTAATTCTATTCAGAGCTGTTAATACGGTAGTGATTGGCTGCATTAAGGAGTGTATCAAGACTATGGTGGATAGACAGATGATTCATCACTCTCAGTTACAGGAGAAGTTATCTCACGGCATAATTCAGTAAATGATAATGACACTAAAACTGTGGCCATAGTGGGATTGAGTTGTTGCTCTATCCAGTTTATAATATAGGTCATTGGTCCAGTAACTAAATACATAACCGAGGTTAACACTATTTATATGCCCCGGTCTCTTCGAATAACGGATGATGAAAGGATCAGATTGTACGGTAACCATATCGTTGACAGGTAGCTGTTTCGTTGAATCCGAATCTATCGAGTGGCCATGATGTCTTGCTAGGGGCCAATCTTGGTATGTGTGTTATGAGACGATTAATTGGTGTTAATCGCGATACTGCACACTACCGGTATGATGAGTGGCCTACGGGTCACACACATAGAAGATAATTTAAGAACCAATTTAGAAGAAGGGCATTTTCGTCTTTTTAGGCGAAAGAGTATTTTAGTAATTTCACAGTGCAATTAAATTTGCTGAGGTCATAGCCTTTATTTAATTTGATATTAAAATTAAATATGTGAGATTACGTTTAAATATGTGTTCGCATATATTTAAATAAATTATCATTATTGTTAAATGTTAATATATATATTGTAAATATATATTAATTGAATTTAATTGAGATAATGATAAATTAAAATTAAAAAAATCTTAAAGGGGATGTTTGGATACAAGGGGTGTTTGGATTGGAGCCCAAGCCCATTCTATGACGGAATAGGGTATAGTGTGCACTATATAAGTGCACACTTTGTGAAATATTTTAATTCACTCATTTTCAATCATTGAAAGAAATATTTCCAACCCCTTTTCTCTTCTCATGCCTAATTGGATTCTTTGCTAAAATCAATTACACTTTGTTTTCTTCTTGGTTCTTAAAGGCTAAAGGGGATCTAGCAAATCCCTTTCTAGTTCCTTGAGGTTATCTTCGTGTGGACTACATCGGTTCGATCTTACACTTGGGTCAGTAGTGAAATACGTTCAGAGACAAGTTGGAGGAGCCTCCAAACGTGCGTATGATTTCTTAAAACTCTAAACTAAAATCTGCAGATTCTTATTTAATGTATAAACTGTAAATTTGTACCCTGATCTTGGTTCTAAGGAACGATCTGTTGTTGTAAATTCTTTTGTTTTTCCACTGCCAAACTTCATCATTTCCTAACAAGATCTTTATTCCAAGGGTGTAGGCTGATTCTCCTAAGTCCTTCATGGAGAAGCACTTGGATAACGAAGTCTTTACTGACTACAGGTTCGATATATCATTCCCAATGAGAAGTATGTCATCGACATACAACACCCAGAATGCCATCGTGCTCCCACTTGTTTTCTTGTAAACACGGGGCTCATCTTTTTTCCTGATGAAACTGAAGTCTTTTACAACTCCATCAAAACGAATGTTCTAGCTCCTTGAAGCTTGCTTGAGTCCATAAATAGACCTCTACAACTTGCATATCTTATCAGCTTGTCCATCAAGAACGAAACCATCGGGTTGTGTCATATACACATCCTCTTCAAGGTTTCCATTCAGGAAAGCTATTTTGACACCCCTCTGTCAAATTTCATAGTCGTGGTATGCAACAATCACAAGCATAATCCAGATTGACTTAATCATGGCAACCGACGAAAAGGTTTCTTCATGGTCAATGCCATGAATTTGTTTGAAACTTTTGTCAACTACTCATGCCTTATAGGTATGCACCTTGCCATCCACGTAAGTCTTTTTCTTAAAGACCCATTTACACCCTATGGGTTTTACCCCTTTAGGTGGATCTACTAGAGACCATACTTGGTTCTGGTACATGAAGTCCATCTTAGATTTCATAGCTTCAAGCCATTTAATGGAATCTAGATCTAATATAGCGTCATCGTAGGTCCTAGGTTCATTGTCTTGGTAGATTAGTAAGTCACCATGTTGAGTCACAAGAAAACCATATCTCTCCGGCTCATGACATACTCTTCAAGACCTACATAGCTCTTATGCTACTTGAGGTGGTTCACTTTGATCCACAGATTGTGGAATAACCTCCTCTCAATGTTCAACCACCTCTTGTGGCACATCTTTCCCATCCTTCGTCTAATGTATCCTGTGGTTCTAGAACTTCATTGAGTTCTTCTTTTCTCCCACTAGTACCTTTTAGAAAAAAAATTTCTCTAAGAAGACACCAGTATGAGCGACAAAAATTTTTCGCTCTTTTAGATGGTAGAAATAGTATCCTTTGGTCTCCCTATGATACCAATCTTCGGACCTAGCTTGTTTCAAGTCAATTTCTTACATAAGCTTCATAACCCCGAATCTTCAGATAAGACAAGTTGGGCTTTCGCCCACTCCATAGACTTTGATGGCACACGGTTAAGTATGTGAGTTGTAGTCTCTAGGGCATAACCTTAGAATGATTTGGGTAGGTCACTAAAACTTATCATGGACCTAACCATATCAAGTAAGGTCTTATTCCTCCTTTTAAACACACTATTATGTTGGTGTGTATACGGAGGCGTAAGTTGTGATACTATCCCACACTCCTTCAAGTATGTTTAACTCAACTTGCCATACTTGGCATAGTTGTTACCCAGAGACTATCCATATTTTCTATTTCAAGAACATATAAAATATTATCAAACAGTTTTATAAAGAATATTATTTATATTAAGAGACAACAATCCATTAATAATAAAAGCAATAATTCTCATTTGTCCAAAGTGGACACATAAATATCATTTCTAGAAATTGAGGGAAAATCATAATAATCCATAAGTTTCATAACAATCCCGTTGGCAAAGTCAGACAATAAGATCTTACAACTAATGCAACATCACGTGCTCCATTTCCAACTAGTAGGTCCACATCTCCTCGATTGAGCACTCTACTCTGGCATATTCCTTTCACATTATTACGAATACGAGAAACATATCTAGTGTCAATGACCTAAGATGTAACAGGAGATAAATCTCAATACACAACTTTAGAAGAAGAGGGTTTCTTCTTCTTATTCTCTAGGAAGGCCTAGCAGTGTTTCCTCTAGTGGCCAAGCTTGCCACAGTAGAAGCAAACTACCTTTCCCACCTTTGTTGATGTCACCCTAGACTTAAGAGCATCTTGAGGTTTGGACTTAGGTTTGGATTTAGCCTTAGCCTTACCTTTACATTTGAGTGATTCTCTACTGGTGTCAGTGTAATACTTTCTTTCTAGCTAGTATACTCGTAAAATAATCAATAAAACTCATTAAAAATATATATAAGAAAAGACACATATAAACGAGTAATAAAGTATGGACCCATATTTAATTTTTCTTTATATACAAATATTTACAAAATATACTCAAAATAACAACTTGACAGTGTAGCCCATCCCTTCCACCATGTGACATTCCAAGTGACCGCAACTCACCTATTACCTGCAAAAACATTGAAAACAATGGAGTGAGCACTAATTGCTCAGTAAGTAAACCCGCTATGCTACCCTTCTCTCTCCGTTGCTTAAATCCAGAATTTTCTTTCCTTACAACTCATTTCCTGAGTATTCTATATTCTTTCTCTGTTTTTCTCTCTGTTCTTTCTCTGTTTTGCTCACTATTTTTCTCTCAATTTTCTAAATTTTCATTGCTCATGATAATGAGCATGGTATTATGCATATTCATGATGCAAATGCACAAATGCATAGATTATGCATTTTCTTTCTATTTTTCTCATTCTGTTTTCTGTTTCTTATTCTTTATTTCCTTCTTTCTTTTCTTTCTTTATATTCTTTCTTTTCTATTCTTTCTTTCTATTCTTTCTTTCTTTCTTTCTATTATTTCTTTTCTTGCCGATCGGACGCAGTTGAGGCATGGATTTGGAGCCTTGGCTGTGTGAGTGAATTCTCTAATTCTAGGTACAGTCCTTACCCACACGCACTTCTAATGGACTATACAATTCTTCTTTCTAAATTCTGAGGCCGCTCACTAAAGGCGACGTGCATGTGGGACTGTGTCACTCACGGGCTCCCCATCGCAACAACCTTCTCTTCTTTTTATCTTTTTACACTTCTTTAACTAAAATTTTAGATTTGAATATCTTTAATATTCTCATTTCTTTCTATTTTCTCTTTAACATATTTTAGTGCTTTTTCATGCTCTTATGAAGATATATGTATGTAGATGGTTTCCTATTTATAATTCTTTCTAAATGCAAATGTTTAAATGCAAGGATGCCATGTAGCATAAAAATAAGTTTCTCTCTACCATCTACAAACTCATATCAATTCAGAAATGAATAAAACTCATGCATACACTTCTCTTGGACATTTCATCAAACATATTGCATGTATAATCAAACTCTAGTTTGACTACAATTCTATCTCTTTCTCAAGCCACAAATATTTGGAGTAAAACTCCCTTAAATAATTACCAAACCTGTCCAAAACAATACACTCCCAAAAATTCTACTCAACTCTTTCTAACTTCAACCAAACTTCAATTAGTCATCATACAACCAAAACCACTTCGCATGGCTAAATTCTATTCATCAATAATCATCAAACTCATCAATAATTCATCAATTTCATCAACAATTCTCAAAATCATAAGCATATACATATATGTAAAATCTCTACATACTTGATTTCTCAAATCATAAACTTGGGTGGGATTTACTTACCTTTGATATGAGCAATCCAACCCCTTTTAGAAGTCTTCTTTGATCAAACTCTCTTCTTCTTAAATCCTATGAGCACGAACCATCAAAATTCAACACTTTAAAAATGAAAAATCACTTCTTAGTGAAAGGATCTTACCTAAAGTTGTTTGGGATTGAAAATCCACTCAAAAATACCCAAAATCTATGAATTTCTTTTGAAAAAGAAGTGAAGAAATTGAGAGGATTTGGAGGAGAAGTGGTGTGAAAATGGGTTGAAGAGTGGCTAGGGTTTTACTCTTCAATCCTTGATATAACATAAAAATATATATAGTTTCCCATTTTACCCTTGCACTTTCTTTAAAATTTCATCTATGTCCCTTAGTCAATTACAATAATGCCCTCATTTTTATTGCATTCTCCATGAAATTTTATCTCTTTTCACTCCCCACTTTTTCAACTAATTTTGAGTGAAAAGACCATTTTACCCTTAATGCAAGTTTAAGGCATTTTCTTCACATTTTCTCAAAATAACTTTAGCAAAAATCAACTAAAGGTATAAGAGCATAAATTAAATTATGTACCTCCATGTGGGCGTTACAGTTAGCAACAACTAACATCAATGGTTTAGACTTTTAATGTCTTGCTCTAAAGTCTTTAAAAAGTTAGGAAGAGTCATCTCATTTGTGCTCATATTATCTATGAACTAAGAATAAGAATTAGGTAAGGACTTCAAGTCTAAGTCTATTGCTAATTCATTGTCTAAACCACAACCAAAAGTCTCAAACTTTTCAATGTACCCAATCATCTTGAGTACATGAGGGCCAACTTTAGCACCCTTATCCATTTTGCACCTTAATGGTTGTTTCAACACCTCATACCTCTCATTATGTTGAAGGTATCAAATCATGGTAGAAAGGTCCATGTTTTCATATTGCTTTTGCAATTTAGGTGTTATTGATGCTGACTTAATGTTAGTATCATCCAGATGTTTTTGGCAAACATCTCGCTGTTCTTGCATGATGTCATCCCCAGGCTCTTGAGGTAGAGCCTAATCGATGGTATACATTTTACATTCAAACTTAAGTACAATCTAAAGATCTCTATACTAGTTTGAAAAATTATTACCATCGAGCCTGTGTTGATTATCGAATGCATTGTAAGGTTGTTGTTGCTCATTTTATGATTCTACAAGTGAGAAAAACAAACTATAATGTTTATTATTATTTAATAAGGTCTTTTATTAAATAATTGTTTCCACTATTTTCCTAAAGCCAATAGCCCTCACTATTAACTCGAGAAAGCTTGTTGGCTTTCCTAGTGGACTGAAATCCTATCTAGCCCATTTCAAACCTTCGCTTTAGTAAACAAGCCAAAATGGGTTGATTAGGTAGGCCAACAAACTTAACTTACACCAATTGATAACTCCAATTACCAACATCTAATATAAACCAAGCCAACAAACAATTACACAATTCAATGGCACCAACCATTGTCCTCAAGTGTAATTCTCAGTATCAGTAAAGTGGACACCACATGTCAGCATGTACACATAACATGTGTACTTCTCTACTATTGCTTATGATGAGCTTATCAACCTTCGCTTTGGTGAATAAGCAAAACTCATCATTTTAAGTCTACCCATCACCATTAAGAAAAACTCCAACAATGTTCAACCTCCTACTAGTAGAAGTGCACCCTTCGCTTTGGCAAACAAGGTTCCAACGAACAGTGGTTTGATTAAACTCATGGTGATGGAAGGTGTACGATTAACGTAATATACTTTAGTTGAGGGTTTTTATTTTACGTCTCACCAATTTTATCTTTTTAGCATCTTATAGTCATAACATACACCCTTAGCATGCATATTAAGCATAAAGGAAACATGCTGGTGCATAGCCTTAACTAAAACCTATTCCCTCAAATCAAGAGGAAACGCTATGTTAACCTAGGTTTAAAAAGAAATGGATTCTTCAAGTAATTCTGCCTTCTTCCTTTCTATCACTTCTTCTTCTTGAGCATTACATAACTTTAAAAAATAAAATATTACATTTTACATTATTGAAAAGAAACCTCGAGTGACCTTCTAGGGGAGTGAGATAAGAGAAAGAAGTTACATTGGAAATTTAGAGAAAGGCAAGGCACGCATGCCCTATTTCAATTACATAACCCAAAGACTATTAAACCGGGTTCATAGGCTTATGCACCAAGCACCATGCATATTCAAAACAAGAAACATGCATAAACAATCAAAATTGAATTTTTTGCACGCTACTGGTTCTTGCTTCTGTCATGCATGGCGCACATAGCAGCAACATGCCACCCTCCATGGCAGCCTCCTCCTCTAATCAAAATTAAGTTTTATTTGATTTCAGTCCATCATGCACAGATGCAAAAAAATCAGAATTGCAACTCGTCAACCACAGCAGATTTTTACAACAAAAATTCAGTTTTTACTCAACATGCAAAAACTACAATCTATACATATCAAAATCAATTCATCTAAACATCGTATAAGAATGTAAAAGTATAAGGTAGGCTCTGATACCACTATAAGTTGCTAGTGGGGCTTACATAGAAGAAAACAACTATTAAATCCCCAACAACAACCTTGAACCCAAGACCCTTATATGCAATTTACGTTATTATCATAAATTGACAACGAACATAAATGTTCCAGAATTTATACCAGCGTTTGGAGGCTCCTTCTTGCGATATGGATTGCTCCCACTCTAAGCCAAGAGTGAACTTTTGGTATCCACATGAAGATAGGATATCGATAATCAATCGCCTTGTGGTTCGAACTTCGCGATACAATACACAATACGTATCTTATGATACGATTCGATACAAGTCACCAACGATACGTATCAGAGAGTGTATCCTAAACCTTTCGATACGCTGATATGTATCCTACGATACGATTTTATTCGGCCCAAAAAAAATTTGGGTCGGGTTGGATCCAGGTCACCCAACCCGGTTCACTAAAACCCACCCAAATTTACCCATTTTGCATGGAGAAAGTGAAGAGGAAGAGGTGTCGCTCATTTTGCATGATAATAATAACATAAGTGCAGATATAGATATTGATATTGATCTTGGAAATGATACGAATGGTTAAGAGGAAATGATATAGATTCTTAATTTTGTAATTAATTTTGATTATGTAATACCATAATTTAAAGCCAATAATATCACAAAATTCGTTAATTAATCTTGGGGATGATATTAATTTTTAGAAATTTTTTTTAAAAAAAGGTGTATCCTACGATACTATATGATACGCGATACACGATACACGATTCGAAAAATTAGTTTTTCAATACACGATATGATATACGATTTAACAACCATAGTTCGAAGTGCTTGCAAAATGTGCAAGGATCAAGGAAGTGCATAATTTTTCTTCCTCTCTACAACAATGGTGTCCACAGTTTTGAAGAGTGAGAGAGAGAGAGAGGGCTTGGGCGGCTAGGGTTATATTTTAGTAGGAATGAAAATTCTTACTATTTTATTTTTGGTTGCACTTTAAATAGTGCAAATCTAAAACCCTAATCCTTTTTGGAATTGCAATCAACACATACCAAAATAGGATTAGTCACATATTTAATTACCATTACAAGGTAATTACCATTTGGCATTTTAAATTCAAATTTAAATTTGAATTATTATATTATCTTAATTATATATATATAAACTATATGTTTAAATACATAATCTCACTAATTTAATTTCCATATGAAATTAAATATAGGCAACAACCTCAGCAAATTTAATTGCACTGTAAGATTACCAAAATGTCCCTTTCATCTCAAAAGATGAAAATACATTTTCATCCTAAATGACAAAAAATACCTCTCTTAGCAATTCATCCTTAATATGTCTTCTATGTGTGTGACCCGAGGCTCCTCATCATATTGGTAGTGAGTGGTCTCGCGATTGACACCAATCAATCATCCCACTAAACACAAACCAAGAATGGCCTCTAGCAAGGCATCATGGCCACCCGATAGATTCGGATTTAACGAAATAGCTTGCCTATCAACGATATGGTTACCGTGCAATCCAATCATTTCATTATCCATTATCTCATCAAGGTCGAGGCACAAAAGTAGTATCAACCTTGGATATCTTTGATGTCTCGATATTCAGTTATTGGACCAACAATCGGAATAGATTGTATTGAGTTACAACTCAATCCCACTGTGGCCACATATTTAATGTCATTGCCATCTACTGAATTACTAAGCGAGATAATTTCTCCTATACCCGGGAGTGATGAATCCTCTATTAATCCACCATAGTCTGGATACACTTTTTGATGTAGCCAATCACTACCATTCTTTTGAATATAACTATGTTAGGCTAGTGTCAAACTACACCAATTGGTGCACAAGGTACTCCGGTGATCTCAAGTCTATGGATCACATGCACCACCATTTGTTAGAAGATTTATTCCAAAAACACTGGGGTTACCATCTATGTGGAATCCTCTGGTGGGGATGTCCAATGAGCTCGCCTATGACAAACACTTGTGTGTTGCACCAAGTTGTTGACAAACAACCTTGGCAAGTGAGATATGTCATTGTCTTTCGACATGGTTGTTCAACACTATAATAACCTTATTGTATTATCTGTGTCCTTGGTCAGAATAATATTGGGGCTACAGAAATTTCTAGAATAGCCACCATATGTGATGATAAGGTTCTCACTATCAAGATTTGAAATACTCAATACCCTCGTCATGGTTCTACCATCCTAAGGACATATATCAATACATACAATTATGAATTACATGATATAAGAGAAAAAACCTTTCATTGATAAATAAAAATTCTTACAAAGAGTCAATACTACAATAATTGATTGGCTCTAAGCCACCTACTATAACAGTGTGTACCTATTGGTGTAGTTTGACACTTACCAAAAGTAATCCTGATAGGGCTATCAGTATGGGAGTGATTAGCTACATCGGGAAGTACATCACGACTGGGGTGGATTGACAAAGGATTCATCACTCTTGTGTACAAGAGATATTATCTCGGTGAGATTTTAGTGAAAGACAATTACCTTGGAATCTTTGACCACGGTGGAATCAAGTTAAAGCTCGATTGGTCGATTGTTCCGATAACCAAATCTAAATAGGTCAAGGTGGTTTATATGAAGCTGACATTACTTTTATGCTTCAAAACTTGATGAGATAATAGATGATGAAAGGATTTGATTGCACGATAACCATATTGTTGACAAGTAGCCAATTATGCTAAATCTAGATCTATCGGGTGGTCTTGATGCCTTACTAGGAGTCAATCTTGGTCTATGTGTAATGAGATGATTGATTGGGTGTCGATTGTGATATTGCACACTGCCGATAGGATAAGGAGCCTTCGGGTCACACACATAAAAGGAAAACTAAAGAAGAGATTGTGTGAGGGACATTTTCGTTAGTTATTGACGAAATGGTAGTTTGGTAAATATTAAATGAAGCTCCCACTATTTTACTCAAGTCAATAGCCCTCACTATTAACTCAGGAAAGCCTATTGGCTTTCCTAGTGGACCGAGATCCCATCCTGCCCATTTCAAACCTTCGCTTTGGCGAACAAGCCAAAAATGAGTTGATTAGGTAGGCCAACAAACTTAATCCACACCAGTTGATAGCTCCTACTATCAACCTCAATTGTGAAAAAGCCAACAAGCCAATCATGTGACGCCTCACTTGAGGTATGTAACTAATTTACGTTGCATTGCTTGAATCTTTATTGTTTTTGCTCTTACTTGGCGAATTTTTGTGTTACAAACTTCCCTGGGGCGAAGAAGAAGCTCTGCCACAGCGAGGAAGTCCTAGAACCTATGGTGTAGATTCTGTCAGTTTTCGCTAGGGCGAAGAAAGATTCTTCGCCGCGGCGAAGGGCTTGGAAAAAAAATGTGTATTGAAATTCTAGAGAATTCTTCCATAGGGGCAAAATGACCTTTCTACCCTTAATTAGCATGAAAAGTGGGGAGTAAAATGTAAGAGAATTTTATGAAGAATATGCTAGAATGGGGGTGTGATTGTAATGAGTTAAAGGACAAGGATGGAATTCCCAAGGAAGAGCAAGGGTAAAATGGGAATGAATGAAAATAAATTGAGCTAAAAAGGGGTTAAGTTTAGTAAACCCTTCATTCACTCTTCTTCCACCGCCTCTTCCATTCTCCATTTGCTCTCAATTCTTCCTTCAATCTTTCAAGGATTTTAAGAGTTTTTTAGTTGAATCTTGGTAGAGAATTAATCTAAGGCACCCTAAGGTAAGGAGTCTTGCTTTAGATGTGAAGTTTTGCATATATTTGTACATTGAAGTCTTATGGTTTTATTGTTTAAAGTTATAGAGAAGGGACAAGTTACTAAGAAAAAGAGAAGTATTGGTGGAATCACACCATCACAAGGTAAGTAAATCCCAATCCAAGTTGATATTTGAGAAATCCTTTGTGTAGAGATTGATTTATGCATGATATATGTTATATTAGTGAGAACTTGGGTTGAGATAAGTAGTTATTTTGTGGTTGTTAAATACACTTCAATTGAGAAGTGTGATGTGTGATGAGAATGTAGTTTGTGATGAAATTGGAGGAGATTGAGAAATCTTTTTGGAAGTGTTATTTTATGGTAGGGATTATAGTTTGGTGAGGGAGTTTTCTCCCATTTTGGATGGTTCAAGAGAGGGATAGAACTCTAGATAAAGTAGAGTATTTGTATGCACACTAATTGTTGGATGAAATGCCTAAGAAAAGTATGAGCATGAGTGGTGAGCCTTCATTTTTACTACATTGCATAATGGCATTTCCTAAGTGCATTAATGATCATGAACCATCCATATGCATTAATTGTGCATTGAGAAGTAGTTTGAGAAAGAGTAGAGAACTTTGTGACTAACCTACTCTAAGCATTAAGCTACACTATGAATCTAGTTTGAGAAAGAGTAGAGAAATATGTGAATGAACTACTCTAAGAGTAGAGAGAATGAAAAGAGCACTAAGAACGGGTTGGTGTTTTGTGATCTCCACCCGATAAGTATGAGAATGCGTTGGTGCTTTGTGATCTCCACCCGAAAGTCACGAAGAGTGGGATGGTGTTGTGTGAACTCCACCCAGCCGTGCCTCCGATAAGATAAGGCCGTGACATACAGCAGGAGTTAAGTAAAGAGAGCTGTGTGAAAGATGAGTACTGTAAGGAAAGAATTAGCGAGAGAGTTACGGGGACAGTCGAGTAGAGGATTTACTTACTGAGCATTATTTCGTGCTCACCCCGTTGTTTTTCTTTGTGGTTGCAGGATCTAGGTGAGAACGCAGTTGGATGGGCATCGGCAAGCAAAGAGTGATAGCTACACTGTCCACTATTTTAATACCATTTTTATATATGATACTTTGTTTTGTATAAATATGTTTATATGTAATAAAAGAAAACTTTGGGCCCATTTACTTTTGCTACTATACATATATTCTACTTGATATATTTCTACAAGTATCCTCGTGTAAAACAGTCATTACAAATCACACAATCCAATGGCCACTATATGCCATCGTCCTCAAGTGTGATTCTCAGTATCAGGAGAGTGAACACTAAATGTCACCACGTACATAGTATATGTGTATTGCTCTACTATGCTTATGACGCGTTTATCAAACTTCGCTTTGGCGAACAAGCAAAACCACCATTTTAAGTCGACCCATCATCATTAAGGAAAACTCCAATGCATTTTAACGTCCCACTGGTAGAAGTGTACCCTTCGCTTTAGCAAACAAGGTTTCAACGAACAGTGGTTTGATTAAAACCATGATGATGGAAGACACACGTGACTTAATATACTTTAATTGAGGGTTTGTTATTTAATGTCTCACCAGATTATTATCTTTGTTAGAATGACATTGTTTGGCATGTTATTCAACATTCAACCTTAGCATGCATTCTAAACACAATTTAAAACGTGCCGGTACATGGCCCAACTAAAACCGATTTCCTAAAGCCTAGAGGAATCGATGGGTCACCTAAGGTTCCTGTAATAAACATCTTGAGTCTTCAAGTATGGTTGCCTCGTCCTTTACTCTATCTTCAAGTACATTACAAAAAAAATATCGTTCTAAATTTTCAATAAATAATTATACAAATTCTTTACATCAATAAACTTAGAAACCTCGATTTACATTCGAGGGAAATGAGATGAGAAGAGAATGTACATGGAGAATAAGAGAAAGGCAAGACACACAGGCCCTATTTCATAAATTATACAACCATACATACCCAAAAATATTTTAAAACATTCACCCTTAAGGTCTAAGGCTCATGTACTGGGTACCATGCAATATACAAACAAGTACAAAGCATACATTTCAAAAACAATCAATTTTTGAAATTTGTGGGTTAATTATTTTACCCCCTGATAATTTGTAGAACTGCGTTTGGTCCAAAAGTTTTGAAACTTTACATTCTAGCCCCCTTCACAGTCAGAAGTACGCTCGCTGCAGCGATGAGTTAGATCGCTGCAGCGTGCGTTGATTACTTGATGTTCAAGCTCAACGTACGTTCGCCATGGCGATTTCGTACAATGTTCATCCTAAGGACGATCACCGCGACGATGGGTTATATCGTCGCGGAGAGTGCTGGTTTCGTCAGCAGTGTCAGCATGAACAACGCTCACTGCGGCGATAGATTACATAGCCACGGCGAGCGTATACAGATCTGTAGCTCCGGATCTGTTCATACAGTAACCATATACACTGAAACGGATTTTCAATCAATCGAACATACTGATTTCAACGAAAAATCCATCATGCATTAAACCAAACTTGCAGTTCATCAAGAAATTAAATTAATCGATTAATAGATTTCTTAAAACATGATTTAAGGCAAATTTTATAAGGCAACATTATATCATCAAATACATGTTATCAACCATCCAAATAAAAAATTGTAAAACTTGATAGCCTAGGCTCTGATACCACTGTTAGTAAATGATCCATATACGCAGCGGAAACAAAAAAATATAATACAAGGATCATTTACATGAGCCAAGATCAAGGGTATAATTTTACAATTTATATTAAAGTAAAATCTGCACAAAAATGTTAATCATGGGTTAAGAGAATCATACGCACGTTTGGAGGCTTCACCACATTTGTCTTTGAACGTTTTTGCTACCAACCCAAGCGTAGGATCGAACAGACGTAGTCCATACGAAGACAATCACAAATAACCAAAGAGGGATTTGCTAGATCTTCTTTAGCTTTAAAATTAAAGAAGAATGAAATCAAAATGAATTGATTTTAGGCAAAATGGGTTTCTGCCGTGGGAGAGAAATGGGGCTATAGTGTTTGTGTTTTTTAAGAGAATGAAATAATGAAAAGTCTCTTTATTTTACAAATAAACATTTTTCTTTTATAGTAAAAAAATTAGTTACCCTATTCCAATATGGAATAGGCTTGGGCTCCAACCCAAACACCCCATGTCACCAAAGACTCTCAATTAGATATATAATTTTTATTTCATCATTATCTCAATTAAAATCAATTAATATATATTTAATATATATATATATATATATATTAACATTTAACAATAATGATGATTTAATTAAATATATATGAACACATATTTAAACGTAATTTCACTTATTTAATTTTTCTAATTAAATAAAGTTACGACCTTCAGCAAATTTAATTGCACTGTGAAATTACCAAAATACCCTTTCGCCTTAAAAAGACGAAAATGCCCTTCCTTCTTCGTGGATCTTAAATTATCTTCTATGTGTGTGACCCATAGGCTCCTTATCACACCGGCAGTGTATAGTATTGCGATTAACACTAATTAGTCGTCTCACTGTACGCAGACCAAGATTGGCCCCTAGCAAGGCATCATGGTCACCCGATAGATTCAAATTCAGTAAAGTAGCTACCTGTCAACGATATGGTTACCGTACAATTCGATCCTTTCATCATACGTCATCTCGACGAGATGAAGGCATAGAAATAGTGTCAACCTTGATTACTCTCGATATTATGTATTCAGTTTTTGGACCAATGACCTGTATTATAATCCGGATAGAGCAACAACTCAATCCCACTATGGCCATAGTTTTAGTGTCGTTGCCATATACTGAATTACGCCATGAGATAACTTCTCCCGTACCCGGGAGTGATTAATCCTCTGTCTATCCACCATAGCCTTGATACACTCCTTGATGCAGCCAATCACCACCATATTGACAACTCTGAATATAACTGCGTTAGGCTAGTGTCAAACTGCACCAATCGGTGCACAAGGCGCTTTGGTGATCTCAAGTCTAAGGATCACATGTACCACGATTCGTTAGATGATTTGTTCCATAGTTACTGGGGTTACCATCCAAGGAATCCTCTGGTGGGTCAATCCAGTGAACTTGTTGCGGTATATCCGCCTACAGCAAGCACCCATGTGTTGCACCAGGTTGTCACCAAACAACCTTAACAAGCGAGATCAGTCACTGGACAAGGTTGTTCAACACTATGATAGCCTTACCGTATTATTTGTGCCCTTACTTCAGAATAATACTAGGCCTACAGACGTTTCTAGGATGGCCATCATATGTGCTCATAGAGTTCTCACTATCAAGATTTGAAACACTTGATACCCTCGTCACGGTTCTACCATTCCAAGGACATAAATCAATACATATTGCAATAATAATGATTTACGCGATATAGAATAAAATGCCTTTTATGATTAATGAACATTATTACAAAGAGTCAATTCTACAATAATTGATTGGCTCCAGGGCATCTACTCTAACAATCTCCCACTTACACTATAGCCAATCATATATGCACTCAACATTGAATGACCCAAGTGCCTACACTATAGCTAGTCATTCATGCACTCAACATTGAATGACCCAAGTGCCCATCATGCTTCTATACAACAGAAACTTCAATAGTGGGTTAGTAGGTATTCTGCAATTCTACACATTCCCTTTCTTATCGATCCTTCAGATCAGATTGAATCAACTAAGTGTTTGGAATACTGGTGAGACCGTGATTCCTCAGCCACAACAATGGCTCCATTGCTATCGCAGTACAACTATACTAGATCAACAATGCTTGGAACCATATCAAGTTCAGTAATGAACTTCTTGAACCAAACCGCCTTCACGACTGCATTAAATAATGCGATACCCTTAGCATCAATTGTAGAATTCACTGCAGTACACTGACTTGAGCTCTTCCAGCTCACTGCAGTTACATTGAGACAAAAATGTTTAATCCCAAATTGCAAACTATAATCATCTTTTTCCTGTTTGGAAATAGCATCACTATATCCTCTTACAGTGAGCTCATCTTCCCCTCCATAAACTAAGAACATATCCTTAGTCCTCTTTAGGTACTTAAGAATATTCTTGACAACCATCCAGTGATGCTCACTTTGATCTGATTTATATCTACTACAAGTGCTCAAAGCATATGAGACATCAATCCGAGTACATAGCATGGCATACATGATGGATCCAATTGCTAATGCATATGGGATCCTCTTCATCTTAACTCTCTCATCTTGTGTTCTAGGACACAATTCCTTAGAGAGATAAACACCATGTGACACCGAAAGAAATCCTTCTTGGATTCTTCCATACTGAATCTTTTCAATACTTTGTCAATTTATGCATTCTGACTTAGGCCAACCAACCTACGCGATCTATCACGATAGATCTTTATACCAAGTATGTAGGCTGCTTCTCCTAAGTCCTTCATGGAGAAACACTTGGATAACTAAGTGTTTACTGACTGCAAGTTCGATAGATCATTCCCGATCAGAAGTATGTCATCGACATACAACACTAGGAATACTACTGCATTCCCACTCACTTTCTTGTAAACACAGGGCTCATCTTCGTTCTTAATGAAACCAAATTCTTTTACAACTTCATCAAAACAAATATTCCATCTCCTTGAAGCTTGCTTGAGTCCATAAATGGATCTCTGCAACTTCCATACCTTATTAGCTTGACTATCAAGAATGAAACCATCAAGTTGTGTCATATACACATCCTCCTCAAGGTTTCCGTTCAAGAAAGCAGTTTTGACATCCATTTGCCAAATCTCATAGTCATGATATGCAGTAATCACAAGCATAATCTGAATGGATTTAATCATGGCAACCGGTGAAAAGGTTTCTTCATAGTTAATGCCATGAATTTGTTTGAAACCTTTGGTAACCAGTCATGCTTTATAAGTATGCACGTTGCCATCCATGTCAATCTTTTTCTTGAAGACCCATTTACACCCTATGGGTTTTACCCCTTCAGGTGGTTCCACCAGAGACCACACTTGGCTCTGGTACATGGAGTCCATCTCAGATTTCATGGCTTCAAGCCATTTAATGAAATCTGGATCCGATATAGTGTCCTTGTAGGTTCTGGGTTCATCGTCCTGGTAGACTAGTATGTCACCATGTTGAGTCACAAGATAATCATATCTCTCGGGCTCATGGCGTACTCTCCCAGATCTACGTAGCTCTTGTGCTACCGGAGGTGGTTCACTCTGATCCACAAGTTATGGAGTAACCTCCTCATGATGCTCAACCACTTCCTGTGGCACATCATCCCGTCTTTTGTTTAGTATATCTTGTGGTTCTAGAACTTCATCGAGTTCTACTTTTCTCCCATTAGTACTTCTTAGAAAATATTCATTTTCTAGGAAGACACCAGATCGAGTAACAAAAATTTTGCGCTCTTCTGGGTGGTAGAAGTAGTATCCTTTGGTCTCCTTTGGATACTCCACAAATATACATTTACAGGATTTTAGGCCCAGCTTGTTCGAAGTCAATTTCTTAACATAAGCTTCGCAACCCCAAATCCTTAGATAAGAGAAGTTGGGCTTTCACCTACTCCATAGCTCATATGGAAGTCTTATCTACAGACTTTGACGCATACGATTCAAAACGTGAGTTGCAGTCTCTAGGACATAACCCCAGAATGATGCAAGTAAATCACTAAAACTCATCATGGACTTACCCATATCAAGTAAGGTCCTGTTTCTCTTTCGGCACTCCATGGTGTTGGGGTGTATAAGGAGAGGTGAGTTGTGATACTATCCCACGTTCCTTCAGGTATGTTTAGCTCAACTTGCCAAAGTTGGCATAGTTGTCATTTTGAGATTATCCTTATTGTCTTTCTTAAGAACATATTATTATGAAACAGTTCCATAAAGAATATTATTTACACTCAAGGACAATAATCCATTAGTAAACTAATACTCTCATTTGTCCTAAGTGGACATAGAAATATAATTTCTAGAAACTGAAGAAAAATCATAATAATTCACGAGTTCTAAGAAACAAGCCCATCGGCTAAATCAGACGATAAGATCCTACAGCAAATGCAACAACACGTGCTTCATTTCCAACTTGTAGGTCCACCTCTCCCTCGGCGAGTAATCTACTCTACCGTAGTTCCTGCACATCAATCAAATGTGAGAACCACATCTTGTATCAACTAGATTTTTACAGGAGAAGTTAATCTAAAAAACATACCTAACAAAGAAGTAACATTCTTCTTCCCTTTTGCTAGGAAGGCCTTGCAATGTTTTCCTCCAGTGGTTGGGATTCCCACAGTGAGGACAAACGCCTTTCCTTTCTACAATAGTTCTTTCCAATGACTTTTGAGCCCTTACCTTTTTACTTGAGGTGGCTTCAACCAACGTCAATGTTTCTGACATTTTCATGCCTGCCTCAGTAGCCTTCAACAAATCAGAAGCTCGGAAAGGGTATTGGCGTGCTGTCGTAGGCACCCATAATTAAAACCTAAAAACACATGTAGTAGTGTGAGTTAGGATCATTCCCACGGAGAGTGTCTAGTCGAATTTAATGTTACGTGAACCAGTATGGGGGTGTTTGAGTTAAATAGAAACAATTTCAAGAAAACAACAATTCAAATTAATCAATCAATCAAAATAACAAACCTTGGTCTAAGTCAACACCCACCATCAGAATCTTACAACTGATCATCGATGCAAAAATAAATCAATTCATACTTTGGGTATTCACTGTTGGAACTATTTTCCTATCTCTCCTTAGTTGTAATTAATTAGGAAACAAGCGATCTAATTAATCTTACTACTAAACAACCCTAGACAAGCGCTAAAGATTTAATCTAGTGGCAGCCTTAAGACCTAGAGAGATCAATGAAGCTAAACAACACAAACTCAAGCGGCTGTATTTAATTTAGTTGAATGTTCTTCTTAAGACTTAATAATTCCTGACGTAGCAAATTCTTAAACCCTAATTGCTTCACAAGTTAAAAGGATCAAACAATTACGGATTTGATATCTAACTTAGCAGTAGATTGCAACAAATAATAAACTAGTAGGCCTCCTAGTAATTAAACGCAACAATCATGACAATATGCATAGAAGAACATCCAATACTCAAAACATAAATTGAACGCTAAAAAAAATAGATTAGATCTCACAGTTTATTGATTCCGAGGTCTCCGTTTCCTTCAACCAAATTCTAAAAGTTTAGCCGCTCATGGCTATGAAAAACTCAAAAGAAAAACGAATTTCAACAGAGAGAGAAGAGAGAGGCATGTGTGTTATATCCCAATCTGATCTTTCTCTCTCCTCTTAAAGATATCCAATTCAAATTGAAGTATTTGAATTCTACTAAATCTCCTCAAAATATTCTAATATCCTAAAATAACATTTATCCTAATCTCATTCTAATTAATTGAAAATAAAATAAAATCCTAAAGTAAAATAGGAAAGTGGTGTGTCCAGCTATAACTTGTGTGCAACAGGTCTTCAAATCTTCCAATAATAAACTGCCTCTTTATTGCATGACAAGGTGGAATGTTCCAAAACGTCAGCAGTACAGGTGCATCAACTTCAAGCCCAATTATAACCTTGATGCAGTGAGTGTCTCTCCAAACTCAAAACATGAAAGTTGTAGATAGCTTTCTTAGGGTTCCAGAGCATTTTTAATCATCTCAATCGGAGCTCGGATAAGAGAGTTATGCCTAGATTACGAAGCGATGTCAAAACTATCCGAATTCACCTAATTAGTTCCGTTTTGCATTTAACGCCTCCATTTGCATCCTAAATCAAAATAGAATAATAATGAGTACATTTAGGCAGCAAATAAGTATAAAAGAATAGACATTAAGGGGTAAATATGACATTTTGCATTCTCATCAGGCATTCTTCTTATCTTCCTCAATGAAGTCATAGACAAATTGAGAATAAGAATCTGGCAAAGACTGTAATATTAGGTTTATCATTAAACCTTCATTCAAGTCCACATCCCAAAATCTCAAGCTTGTTCATATACTTGGTCAACTTGAGTATATGATCGCTAATTTTGGTACCCTCTTCCATCCTACATCTGAATAATGACTGAGACACCATATGTTTCTCATTTCTTGAAGAAAATGAAGAATAGAAGCTAAATCTATTTTCTGGCACTGCTGTCGCAGTAATGGTGTCATTGATGCAAGCATAATGTATCTTGTCATTTCTGCTTTTGCATCATGTGTATGTTTCACATATGCATACCCAGTCTCATGGATAGAACTATCAGCAGGCTCTAGTGATAGAGCTTGCTCAATGGTGTATAATCTATCGCTTGACTGAAGTATATTATTTATACTTCTATACCAGTCAACGAAATATTCACCATTCCATTTCTCTCCCAGTTCAATGATTTGTCACAGTGATGTTGGGATCATTTTGCTCAATTTTCAATGGATCTACAAGTGCAGAATAAGTAACCGTTATTACCATGTTCATTTCTTATTGTTTAATATGGTCTTTTATTAAACGAAGCTCCCACTATTTTACTCAAGTCAATAGCCCTCACTATTAACTCGGGAAAGCCCGTTGGCTTTCCTAGTGGACCGAGATCCTATCCTGCCCATTTCAAACCTTCACTTTGGCGAACAAGCCAAAAATGAGTTGATTCGATAGGCCAACAAACTTAATCCACACCAGTTGATAGCTCCTACTATCAACCTCAATTGTGAAAAAGCCAACAAGCTAATCACACAATCCAATGGCCACTACATGCCATCGTCCTCAAGTGTGATTCTCAGTATCAGTAGAGTGAACACTACATGTCACCACGTACACAGTATATGTGTATTGCTCTACTATGCCTATGACGCATTTATCAACCTTCGCTTTGGCGAACAAGCAAAACCGCCATTTTAAGTTGACCTATCATAATTAAGGAAAACTCAAATGCATTTTAACCTCCCACTGGTAGAAGTGTACCCTTTGCTTTGGCAATAAAGGTTTCAACGAACAGTGGTTTGATTAAAACCATGATGATGGAAGGCACATGTGACTTAATATACTTTAATTGAGGGTTTGTTATTTAATGTCTCACCAGATTATTATCTTTGTTAGAATGACATTTTTTGGCATGTTATTCAACATTCAGCCTTAGCATGCATTATAAACACAATTTAAAATGTGTTGGTACATGGCCCAACTAAAACCGATTTCCTCGAGCCTAGAGGAATCGGTGGGTCACCTAGGGTTCTGTAATAAACATCTTGAGTCTTCAAGTATGGTTGCCTCATCCTTTACTCCGTCTTCAAGTACATTACAAAAAAAATATCGTTCTAAATTTACAATAAATAATTATACAAATTCTTTACATCAATAAATTTAGAAACCTCGATTTACATTCGAGGGGAATGAGATGAGAAGAGAATGTACATCGAGAATAGGAGAAAGGCAGGACACACAGGCCCTATTTAATAAATTATACAACCATACATACCCAAAAATATTTTAAAACGTTCACCCTTAGGTCTAAGGCTCATGTACCGGGCACCATGCAATATACAAACAAGTACAAAGCATACATTTCAAAGAACCAAAGAGGGATTTGCTAGATCCTCTTTGGCTTTAATATTAAAGAAGAATGAAATCAAAATGAACTGATTTTATGCAAAATGGGTTTCTGCCGTGGGAGAGAAATGGGGCTACAGTGTTCGTGTTTTTCAAAAGAATGAAATAATGAAAAGTCTCTTTATTTTACAAAGAAACATTTTTCTTTTATAGTAAAAAATTAGTTACCCTATTCCATTATGGAATAGGCTTGGGCTCCAACCCTAACACCCCATGTTACCAAACACTCCCAATTAGATATTTAATTTTTATTTCATCATTATCTCAATTAAAATCAATTAATATATATTAACATTTAACAATAATGATGATTTAATTAAATATATATGAACACATATTTAAACGTAATTTCACTTATTTAATTTTTCTAATTAAATAAAGGCTACAACCTTCAGCAAATTTAATTGCACTGTGAAATTACCAGAATACCCTTTCGCCTTAAAAAGACGAAAATGCCCTTCCTTCTTCTTGGATCTTAAATTATCTTCTGTGTGTGTGACCCATAGGCTCCTTATCATACCTAGTAGTGTATAGTATCGCGATTAACACTAATTAATCATCTCACTGTACACAGACCAAGATTGGCCCCTAGCAAGGCATCATGGCTACGCGATAGATTCGGATTCAGCAAAGTAGTTACCTGTCAACGATATGGTTACCATACAGTTCGATCCTTTTATCAAACGTCATCTCGATGAGACGAAGGCATAGAAATAGTGTCAAACTTCGGTTACTCTCGATATTATGTATTCAGTTTCCGGACCAATGACCTGTATTATAATCCGAATAGAGCAACAACTCAATCCCACTGTGGCCACAGTTTTAGTGTCATTGCCATATACCGAATTGTGCCGTGAGATAACTTTTCCCATACCCGGGAGTGATGAATCCTCTGTCTATCCACCATAGCCTTGATACACTCCTTGATGCAGCCAATCACCACCGTATTGACAGCTCTGAATAGAACTACGTTAGACTAGCGTCAAACTGCACCAATCGGTGCACCGATCGGTGCACAAGGCGCTCTGGTGATCTCAAGTCTAAAGATCACATGTACCACGATTTGTTAAAGGATTTGTTCCATAGACACTGGGGTTACCATCCATATGGAATCCTCTGGTGGGTCAGCCCAGTGAACTTGCTGCGATATATCCGCCTACAGCAAGCACCCATGTGTTGCACCAGGTTGTCACCAAACAACCTTAACAAGCAAGATCAGTCACTGCCTTTCAACAAGGTCGTTCAACACTATGATAGCCTTACCGTATTAGCTTTGCCCTTACTTCAGAATAATACTGGGGCTACGGACGTTTCTAGAATGGCCACCATATGTGCTTATAGGGTTCTCACTATCAAGATTTGAAACACTTGATACCCTCGTCACGGCTCTACCATTCTAAGGACATATTGCAATAATAATGATTTACGCGATATATAATAAAATGCCTTTTATGATTAATGAACATTATTACAAAGAGTCAATTCTACAATAATTGATTGGCTCTAGGGCATCTACTCTAACGCCTCCAAACCTACGTAAGTATTCTAATCCTTGAATGGATTTACTTTATACAGATTTTTGTTTATAAACATGTAAACAGTATAATCTATAGTCAGATCTAGGCAAAGAAAGGTAATTGATTTACCGATTGAATTTTTGTTTTCCGCTGCGTATGGTAGATCAATTACTTACAAAAAGAAAATTATTAATGGATAAAAATAATAACAAGAAAATACCCAGGATATGATTTTGTTCTGGAATCATAGACACTAATGAAATATTTGCTCAAAGGGTATTTTTGTAAATACACGTTCAAGGGATTTTAGGGCAACCCTATAAAAGGGCAGTTTTCCCTAAAATAAAAGACACTCTCATTCTTTCTCTCTTGGCCGTGGAGAGCATTTTGGTTTATTAAAAGATTTTTCTCTCAACCCAAATCTCACATCTTCTTTAGTCCTCACATCAAGATCTAGTAAATCTCTTGTGTTGATCCTTGCCTTTGTGTGGATACCCGTGGTTCGATCCTACACTTGGAGTGTGAGTGCTTTTCATCTACATCCTAAAAAAGTGGTGGAGCCTCCAAATGTGGGTATGGTTCTGATTCTTGCATGGGTCTTGTTTATTTTATAGCATAGCATATGAACATCGTCATACTCATATTTGTGTTTCAGGGCTTAATAGTGTTTAATCAGTAAATTTTTGTATTTTGTTGCGTTGTTCTTTGATCGATTAAAACACCAACATACTCACTATTGATATGACGAGGAGCCTTCATGTAACGCCCAACATGGAGGTACATGATTTAATTTATGTTTTTATAGCCCTTAGTTGATTTTTGTTAAAGTTATTTTAAGAGAATATGAAGAAAATGCCTTAAACTTGCATTAAGGGTAAAATGGTCTTTTCACTCAAAATTAGTTGAAATTATGGGGAGTGAAAAGAGATAGAATTTCATGGAGAATGCAATAAAAATGAGGGCATTATGGTAATTGACTAAGGGACAAAGATGGAATTTCAAGAAAGAGTAAGGGTAAAATGGGAAAGTGTGTTTATAAAATAAAATATTAAGGGTTTGAAACCCTTATTTCTCTCATTCCACCGCCACTCTCCTTCTCCATTTTCTCTCAATTTTTCACTCAATTCTCCAAGGATTTTTAGGGCTTTTGAGTGGATTTTAATAGGGTTTTGATTCTAGGCAACAAGAGGTAAGAATTCTTGCTCTTTATCTATGATTTATTTGTGTAGAAGTTGAATTCTTATTAAGTTTATGCTTAGGGTTAAGAGGAAATTTGAGTTCAACAAGAGTAGAGAGCTTTAGTGGAGACTACTCAAGTATAAGGTAAGTAAATTCCACTCAAAATCCAACCTAAGTTAAAGTTTATCAATTGTGTAGAGATTTCTTTAAACATGTATATGTTATGATTATTGGGAAATTGACATGAGATTGATGATTATTTATGTTTGTTGTTGGGTATATTTGAGTATGAGAAGTGTATGTGATTGTATGATGATGGGTTGAAATTGGAAGAATTGGAGAAAACTTTTGGGAGTGTTTTTGTCGTGTAGGTATGGTGATGATACAAGAGAGTTTTTCTCTCATTTTGGATGGTTTCAGAAATAAATAAAATGATAATTAAAGTAGGGTTTGTTTATGCACATTTATTGTTTGAAGAAATGCCTAAGAGAAGCATGGGTATGAGTAGAAACCTTAAATTTTATGCAACATTGCATAATTGCATTTCATGAGTGCATTTAAGTAAGAACTCTAAGCATGAACCATCCATATGCATATATTTGTGTATGTGCAATAACTTAAGAAAGAATAAATAATTTTAAGAATAAAACACTCTAAGAATAAAGAGAAAGAAAGAATAAGCATTAAAGAATTAAAGAAAGAAAAAGTGTTAAAGAAGAAAAAGAATAGGTTGTTGTGATAGGGAACCGTGAGTGTTAAGAAGAAATTCCCACATACACGCCACCTTAATTGAGTGGCATAAGAAGAAGAAGAGATGTGTGACCCGTAAGAGTGTATGTGGCTGAGGGTTGTACCAAGAAGAATTCCTACATGCACGCCACCTTAATTGAGTGGCCTAAGAAGAAAGAAGAATTTGTACGGTCCGCAAGAGTGCATGTAGATAAGGACTGTACTCACTCACACGGCCAAGGTTCCAAATCTATACATCAACCGAGTCCAATCGGCAAAGAATAAGAATAAGAAAAGAAAGAATGGGAAAGAATAAGAATAAGAAAGAATGAGAAGGCTTGAACAAACAAAGAAAAAGAAAAGAAACGAAAAACAAGAAAGAAAAGAGAAGCTTGAGCAAGCAAGACAAGAAAGAAAAGAATAGAATAGAAAGAAGAAAGAAAATGCATTTTATGCATTATGGCATACGCATTTCATTCATGCATATTACCATGAATTTCATCATAGTTAGAAAAAAAATAGAAATAATAGAAAGAAAGAACAGAGAGAATGAAAGAACAGCGAGAATTAGAAAGAAAGGAAAGAACAGTGAGAATTAGAAACAGAGGAAGAAAAGAGAAAGAATTAAGAAAGAAAGAAAGAAGAAAATAATTAAGTAAGGAAAGAACCAAAGAAGGAGAAGAGTTAAGGGATTTACTTACTGAGCATTTTTATGCTCACCCCGTTGTTTTTCCATGTTTTTGCAAGAAATAGGTGAGCAGCGGTCGAAAGCGTCCACAAGCGGAGCGAATTGGCATTACTGTCCATCGTTGCTAAGTTTTTGTACTTGTTATTTTGGTATATGTAAAGAATTATATTTTGTAAGTAAAGAAAAATTTGGGCCCAACTATTTTCATATGCTAAGTCTTTATGTTTTTATTGTATATATTTAAAGTATACTAGTAGAAAGAAATCATTACACTTCGGGTCACACACATAAAAAACAGATAAAGGATAAGTAAATGAGAAGGGCATTTTCGTCTTTTAGGATGAAAGGGTAATTTAGTAATCTCATAATGTAATTAAATTTGCTGAGATCGTTGTCTATATTTAATTTCATATGGAAATTAAAATAAATGAGATTGTGTATTTAAATATATATATATATATATATATATATATATAGTTAAATGTTATATTATTTTTTAATATTAATATTAATAAATATAATATAATATAATATAAATTCAAATTCAAATTTGAAATTAAAATACCATGATTTGAATTACCTTGATTTGGTAATTGAATAAATATAATCTAAATATGGAATTAGTATATGACTATTCCATAATAGATTAGGGTGTTGCACTATCTAAGTGCAACTTAAAAATGTAAGTAATTAATCTCTAGTAGACAGTAGAAAACCAATAATGAACCGAAAAATCAATTACTTTCCGAATAAAGACTTACAGCATTTTGCATGTTAAAAATAAATCTGTATAAAAAAAAAAATGAATTCATTGAAGGATTAGAACACTTACATATGTTTGCAGGCTCCTTCAGATGTCTTTGATTTGATTTCGCTTCCGATTCAATATAGAATCGCACGAACGTTGATCCACACGAAGACAATCTGGAGAACCGACAATTTTTTTGCTAGAATAATTTGTAGGCTTCAAGAATCAAGTAAACTATCAAAGAAAAATTCTTTGATTCACTCTACCAAAAACATGAAAGAGACAGTAGAGGGTGGCTAGGGTTTTTCTTAAATAAATAATGTGTTATTAGTTTTAATTTTAAGTTGCACTTATATAGTGCAATTTAATTAAAACCCTATTCCTCTAGGGAATAGTCATTGGCTCCAACCCTAATCCACCTTTGCAACCAAACACTCTTTAATTGGTATTTTAAATTTAATTAACCTATTTTTTATTCAAATCAATTAATATATATAAATATATATTAACATTTAATTAATAATAATTCATTTAAATATATGCGCACATATATTTAAATATAATCTCACTAATTTTAATTTCAATATTAAAATTGAATACAGGCAACAACCTCAGCAAATTTAATGGCACTGTGAGATTACCAAAATACTCTTTCATCCTAAAAGATGAAAATACCCCTTTCACAAACTGATTCTTAAATTATCTTCTAAGTGTGTGACCCGTAGGCTTTTATCATATCGGCAGTGAGTAGTATCGCGATTAACACCAATTAATTGTCTCACTACACACAGACTAAGATTGGCCCCTAGTAAGGCATCAAGGCCACCCAATAGGTTTAGATTCAGCCAAATAGCTACCTATCAACAATATGGTTACCGTGCAATTAAATCCCTTTCATCATACATTATCTCATCAAGGCTGAGGTACAGAAATAGTGTCAACCTCAGTTATTCTCGATATCTTTGTACTCAGTTATTGGACCAAGGACCGAAATAATAAATTGGATTGAGCAACAACTCAATCCCACTGTGGCCACAAATTTGATGTCATTAACATTTACTAAATTGCGCAATGAGATAACTCCTCCTGTACCCGGGAGTGACGAATCCTTTGTCGATCCACCATAGTCTTGATACACTCTTCGATGTAGTCAATCATTACCGTATTGATAGCTCTGAATATAACTACGTTAGGCTAGTGTCAAACTACACCAATTTGTGCACAAGGCTTTCCGATGCTCTCAACTCTAAGGATCACATGCACCACCATTTCGTTAGAGGATTTATTC
This sequence comes from Pistacia atlantica, assembly GCA_026229545.1. Lineage (NCBI taxonomy): Eukaryota > Viridiplantae > Streptophyta > Magnoliopsida > Sapindales > Anacardiaceae > Pistacia > Pistacia atlantica. The sequence continues at coordinate 21,569,514 of CM047908.1, forward strand.
CATAGACACTTGGGTTACCATCCATATGGAATCCTCTGGTGCGTCTATCCAGTGAACTTCCCTCTAGCAAGCACCCATGCGTTGCAACAGGTTGTTGGCAAACAACCTTGACAAGTGAGATCAGTCACTGTCTTTCGACAAGGTTGTTCAACACTATGATAGTCTTACCGTATTATCTATGTCCTTGGTCAGCATAATACTAGGGCTATGGACATTTCTAGAATTGCCAACATATGTGATCATAGGGTTCTCATTTTCAAGATTTGAAACATTTGATACCCTCGTCACGGTTCTACTATCCTAAAGACATTTGTCAATATACCCAATTATGATTTACACGATATAGTAGAAAATGTCTTTTATTGATTAATAAACATTATTACAAAGAGTCAATTTTACAATAAATGATTGGCTCTAGGGCACCTACTCTAACAATAAATTAAAATACAATTATACAATAAACACAAACCTTAGCCGCCCTTTCCTCTCTCTCTCTCTCTCTTTCTCTCTCTCCCCCAAAACTGGGAACACCCATAGGTTGGAGAAGTGAATTTTTGAAGAGAAAACTTCTACACAATTATCCTTGTACCAATCGGTTTGGTTAGCCCCCTTTGGTGATCATCGTCCGATCTTCGTGTGGATACTAGACATTCATTTCTATCTTGGAGTGGAAGCGATTCATATCATTTGAAGGAGCCTCCAAACATTGGGATGAAACTTTTTATTAATCGTTTAATATATTTTCATATGCGAACAATGTAAAAATGGGTATAAGGATCCTAAGGTTTTAGTTTGTGGATCGGGAAATTTTTTATGTTCTGTTGCGTTCACTCGATCCATAAATCTACAGTGGTATCAGAGCCTCTTATACTTGATTACATTGTTTAAAATATCGTTTGGATGATATGGATTCGATGATAGTTGATTAAGGTTTTAATATGTTAATTAAAATCTAAAAATCGTTAGTTGTATGTTTGGTTGATTTGTTGTGTTATAAATATTGCATCTGACTAATCTGTTTGTGTTTGATTGAAATCAAATAAAACTTTATTTTGCTCTATAGAGTGCAACTTGTGAAGAAGGGCGTGCTGCACTACTATGCGCTTCCGCGCGCTGACAGATAGCAAGTAAGCAGCACTGCTGTTGGGCAAAGCACACACAACAGCATGCATCAGCACTGTTGTTGCGTGCTACTATGCATGGGGATGTTTGGCCGCATGTGACCTTGGGTTGTACCATTACAAATGGCACAACAGCAACCTTGTATGACTACACAAAGGCTACTACCGTGCCGTTTGTGGGGCATACGAATGTGCTACTATTGTCCTCCCTGAATTTTGTCGTGTGTGGTTGCCTCATGGGGGCCGAGTGCTCACCGCACTTGGCCTTGACCAGCACTTGGTTTTTCAGCCAAGCGTCTGATTTGGTGCGCATTGAAACGTACACCGTGTTAGGAAACGATCCATTGAGGCAGCGGAAAACAAAAACAATAATAACAAGGATCGTTCTCATAGAACCAAGCTTAGGGTATAATTTTACAGTTTATATCGCAATAAGAATCTGCTGAAAAATTAATCTAGAGTTTAAGAAACCATACACACGTTTGGACGCTCCTCCAACTTTGTCTCTAAACGTATTTTGCTACCAACCCAAGTGTAGGATCGAACCAACGTAATCTACACGAAGACAATCACAAGGAACTAAGGAGGGATTTGCTAGATCCTCCTTAGCCTTAAGAAACAAGAAGCAAAAATCAAAGAAAAATTTGATTCTTAGCAAAACCAAAATCTGGTGTGGGAGAGTGTTTAGGGGCTGGAGAATTTTTCTCTCAAATGAAAAAGTAATGAATGAATAAAATGAATTTTCTCTCTTTTACAAGTAACACTTTTTCTTTTATAGTCCAATTTTTAATTTCCCTATTCCCATATGGAATAGGCTTGGGCTCCAACCCAAACACCCCATGTTTCCAAACACTCCCAATTAGATATTTATTTTATTTCATCATTATCTCAATTAAAATCAATTAATGTATATAATATATATATATATATTAACATTTAACAATAATGATAATTTATTTAAATATATGCGAACACATATTTAAATGTAATTTCACTTATTTAATTTTTCTAACAAATTAAATAAAAGGCTACGACCTCAGCAAATTTAATTGCACTGTGAAATTACCAAAATACCCCTTCACATAAAAAGACGAAAATGCCCTTCCTTCTTCTTGGATCTTAAATTATTTTCTATGTGTGTGACCCATAGGCTCCTCATCATACCAGTAGTGTATAGTATCGTGATTAACACCAATTAATCGTCTCACTAACACACAAACAAAGATTGGCCCCTAGCAAGGCATCATGGCCACCCGATAGATTCGGATTCAGCAAAGTAGCTACTTGTCAATGATATGGCTACCGTACAATTTGATCATTTCATCATAAGTTATCTCGACGAGACAAAGGCATAAAAATAGTGTCAACCTTCAGTTACTCTCAATATTATGTATTCAGTTTCTAGACCAATGACCTGTATTATAAACTGGATAGAGCAACAACTCAATCTCACTGTGGCCACAGTTTTAGTGTCATTGCCATATACTGAATTACACCGTGAGATAACTTCTCTCGTACCCAGAAGTGATGAATCCTCTGTCTATCCACCATAGTCTTGATAAACTCCTTGATGCAGCCAATCACTACCGTATTAACAGCTCTGAAAAGAATTGTGTTAAGCTCATGTCAAACTACACCAATCGGTGCACAAAGCGCTCAGGTGATCTCAAGTCTAAGGATCACATGCACCACCATTCGTTAGAGGATTTGTTCCATAGACACTGGGGTTACCATCCATATGGAATCCTCTGGTGGGTCAGTCTAGTGAATTGGCTGCGGTGTATTCGCCTACAATAAGCACCCATGTGTTGCACCAGGTTGTCACCAAACAACCTCGACAAGTGAGATCAGTCACTACCTTTCGACAAGGTCATTCAACACTATGATAGCCTTACTGTATTATATGTGCCCTTACTTTAGAATAATACTGGGGCTACGGACGTTTCTAGAATGGCCACCATATGTGCTCATAGGGTTCTCACTATCAAAATTTGAAACACTTGATACCCTCGTCATGGTTCTACCATTCTAAGGACATATATCAATACATATTGTAATAATAATTATTTACGCGATATAGAATAAAATGCCTTTTTTCATTGATTAATGAACATTATTACAAAGAGTCAATTCTACAATAATTGAATGGCTTTAGGGCATCTACTCTAACAACCTCCCACTTACACTATAGCCAATCATTCATGTATTTAATACCAAATGATCTCAAGTGCCTTTCATGCTTCTATTGCGACAAAGGCTTTGCTAGTGGATCTACGAGATTGTCGTCAATATGCACTTTACTAATCTGCACGTCTTTCCTCTCAACTATCTCTCTGATGAGATGGAATTGTTTGAGCATGTGCCTGGACTTCTGATGAGACCATGGTTCCCTAGCTTGAGCAATTGCTCCATTATTGTCACAGTAGATGTCTATAGGATCAACAATCGTGGGAACCACACCAAGTTTAGTAATGAACTTCTTAATCCAAACTGCCTCCTTGGCCGCATCTGACAATGCAATAAACTCAGCCTCCATTGTAGAGTCTACTACATTGCCATTAATACAAAATAGAAACCCTGATTGCGATCGATAATCATCTTTGTTCATTTGGAAACTAGCATCACTGTATCCTCTTACAGTGAGCTCATCTTCCCCTCCATAAACCAAGAACATATCCTTAGTCCTCTTCAGGTACTTAAGAATATTCTTGATAGCCATCCAGTGATGCTCGGCTGGATCCGATTGATATCTACTACAAGTGCTCAAAGCACATGAGACATTAATCCGAGCACATAACATGACATACATGATGGATCCGATTGCTGATGCATGTGGGATCCTCTTCATCTTATCTCTCTCATCTTGTGTTCTAGGACACAATCCCTTAGAGAGATAAACACCATGTGACATCGGAAGAAATCCCTTCTTGGATTCTTCCATACTGAATCTTATCAGTACTTTGACAATATATGCACTCTGACTTAGGCCAACCAACCTACGCGATCTATCACGATAGATCTTTATACCAAGTATGTAGGCTGCTTCCCCTAAGTCCTTCATGGAGAAGCACTTAGATAACCAAGTCTTTACTGATTGCAAGTTCAGTATATCATTCCCGATCAGAAGTATGTCATCGACATACAACACTAGGAATACTACTACACTTCCCACTCACTTTCTTGTAAACAGAGGGCTTATCTTTGTTCTTGATAAAACCGAATTCTTTTATGGCTTCATCAAAACAAATGTTCCAGCTCCTTGAAGCTTGCTTGCGTCCACATATGGATCTCTGCAACTTGCATACCCTATCAGCTTGCCCTATCAAGAACGAAACCATCAAGTTGCGTCATATACACATCATCCTCGAGGTTTCCATTCAGGAAAGCTGTTTTGACATCCATTTGCCAAATTTCATAGTCATGATATGTACCAATTGCAATCATAATCCGGATGGATTTAATCATGGCAACCAGTGAAAATGTTTCTTCATAGTCAATGCCATGAATTTGTTTGAAACCTTTGGCAACTAGTCATGCTTTATAAGTATGCACCTTTCCATCCATGTCAGGCTTCTTCTTGAAGACCCATTTACACCCTATGGGGTTTACCCCTTTAGGTGGTTCCACCAGAGACCACACTTGGTTCTGGTACATGGAGTCCATCTCAGATTTCATGGCTTCAAGCCATTTAACAAAATCTAGATCTGATATAGCGTCTTCATAGGTTTTGGGTTCATCGTCTTGGTAGACTAGTACGTCACCATGTTGAGTCAAGAGATAATTGTATCTCTCGAGCTCATGGCATACTTTCCCATATCTACGTAGCTCATGTGCTACCTAAGGTAGTTCACTTTGATCCACAAGTTGTGGAGTAACCTCCTCTTGATGTTCAACCACCTTCTGTGGCACATCATCCCACCTTCGTCTAGTATGTTTTGTGGTTCTAGAACTTCAACAAGTTCTACTTTTCTTCTACTAGTACTTCTTAGAAAATATTCCTTTTCTAGGAAGACACCAGATCGAGCAACAAAAATTTTGCGCTATTCTGGGTGGTAGAAGTAGTATCCTTTTGTCTCCTTTGGATACCCCACAAATATATAGTTAGAGGATTTTGGGCCCAGCTTGTTCGAAGTCAATTTCTTAACATAAGCTTCGCAATCCCAAATCCTTAGATAAGACAAGTTGGGCTTTTGCCCACTTTATAGCTTAGATGGAATCTTATCTATAGATTTTGATGGCACACGGTTCAAAACATGAGTCACAGTGTCTAGGGCATAACCCTAGAACGATGCAGGTAAATCACTAAAACTCATCATGGACCTAACCATGTCAAGTAAGGTCATGCTCCTTCTTTCAAACACTCCATTGTGTTGGGGTGTATAAGGAAAGGTGAGTTGTGATACTATCCCATATTCCTTTAGGTACTCTGAAAACCCTAAGTTTAAGTATTCACCTCCTCGATCCGACCGAAGAGCTTTAATACTTTTGCCCAACATATTCTGTATTTCATTTCTGAATTCCTTGAATTTATCAAAGGCTTCAGATTTATGTCTCAAAAGGTAGACATAACCATATCTACTGAAATTATCAATAAATGTGATGAAGTATGAATATCCACCTCTGGCCTCAACTGTTAGTGGACCACATACATCACTATGGATGATGCCTAATAGCTCAATAGCCCTTTCACCTTGTCCTGTGAAAGAAGACTTGGTCATCTTGCCTAACAGGCATGACTCGCATACCTCAAATGACTGAAAGTCAAAAAGGTCCAAAACTACATCCCTTTGAAGTTTTACAATACGGGTCTTATTAACATGACACAATCTACAGTGCTAGAGATATGTTTGGTTTTGATCACTATGTTTAGCTTTCTTGGTTTCAATATTGAGAATATCTTTATTGTTTAAATCAAGAACATATTAATCCATTATATAACCTTGCAATTCCTAATAGAATACCATTCAAACTAAAGGACAACAATCCATTAGATATCTCAAAATGATACCCTATATTATCCAAAATGGATACTGAAATAATATTTCTAGAAATAGAAGGTACGTGATAACAGTTATGTAGTTCCAATAACAAGCCCATAGGCAATGATAAACAGTAAGTCCCTACAACCAATGCAGCCACATGTGCTCCATTTCCAACTCGTAGGTCCACCTTCTCCCTTGCCAAGCACTCTACTCTGCCTTAGTCCCTGCACATCAGTACAAATGTGAGTACCACATCCTGTGTCAATGACCCAAGATGTTGAGGGAGAGAAATTAATCTCAATCATAAAAATACTTGAAGTCGTAGCATCTGACTTCTTCTTGCTTGCGAGGAAAGCCTTGCAGTGTATCCTCTAGTGGCCAGGCTTGCCACAAAAGAAGCAGACTACATTGCCCTTCCCTATGCCACTCTCAAGACCAATAGCAACCTGTCCTTTAGGCTTGGGCTTGGGCTTGGGTTTGGGTTTGGGTTTGGCCTTACCCTTACCCTTGCCGTTATCCTTTGCTTTATCGGTGGCAACCAAGAAACAGCTTGGACTTTTTTCAAGTCCCTCTCTCTTCAAAGATGTTCAAAAGTTCTGACAGGGTTTTCTCCATCTTGTTCATATTGAAATTCATTATGAACTGAGCATAACAGTCAGGCAAGGATTGCAGAATTAAATCCATTTGTAATTCTGCATCCAACCCTAATCCCAAAGTCTCAAGCTTCTCTATGTGCTCGATCATCTTGAGCACACGAGGACCAACTTGGGCTCCCTTGGTTAGACGACTCCCAAACAGTGCTTTCGACACCTTGTACCTCTCATGTCAAGCATTTGTTTCGAAAAACTCATTGAGGTGTAGAATAATGGAAGAAGCATTCATATTCTCATGCTGCTTTTGCAACATAGGTGTCATCGATGCTAAGATCAAGCATTGAACGCTATCAGCATCATCAAGGAACTTTTGATAAGTATCATTTACTTCCTGAGTGGCATCAAGATTAGGCTCAGCCAAGTATGGCTTTTCAAGGATATACAATGTCTTTTATGACTTGAGTATAATCTGAAGATTACGATAACAGTCTAAGAAATTGGATCCATCCAACTTGTTTTCTTTCTCGATTATCGATCGCAGGTTCATAATGCTCATTTTGGTGAATCTACAATTGCAGAAAAATAAAGTTATTATAAAGTTCATTATTATTTAATATAGTCTTTTATTAAACGATGCTCCTACTATTTTACTCAAGTCAATAGCCCTCACTATTAACTCGAGAAAGCCCATTGACTTTCCTAGTGGATCGAGATCCCATCCTGCCCATTTCAAACCTTCGCTTTAGCAAAAAAACCAAAATGAGTTGATTAGGTAGGCCAACAAACTTAATCCACACCAGTTGATAGCTCCTTCTATCAACCTCAAATGTGAAAAAGCCAACAAGCCAATCACACAATCTAATGGCTCCAACCATTATCCTCAAGTGTGATTCTCAGTATCAGGAGAGTGGACACTACAAATCTGTAACGCCCCATGTGAGATACATAGCCATTATTTATGTTATGGCCTCAAGGTTTACTGAATTGCCCCTAAATTAGTTTGTATATTGTTCATGTTGTTTGGTTGGCCCTTGGTTGAGTTTATGTTTTGGGTTTGGTTGAGTGTTTACCATGGAATGGATCAAGACTTGGCAGATTTTGGAGCTGCAACCTTCGCCGGGGCGAGCAAGAAGCTTCGCCGCGGCGACGTCGGCTCTGCATTTGCAATGTCGATTCTGTAATTCTTCATCGGGGCGATAGAGAATCCTTCACCGGGGCGAAGGGCCGGCTGAGTTTTGTTTTAGTTTTCTAGAGAATCTTTCCTAAGGGCAAAATGACCTTTTTACCCCTTAATTAGCAGGAAAAGTGGGGAGTAAAATGTAAGGAAATTTCATGGAGAATAGTGTAAATGGGGGTGAGTTTGTAAAGAATTATAGGATAAAGGTGGAAATTTCAAGAAAGAGTAAGGGCAAAATGGGAAAGAGTGTATATTATATGAGCTACTAAGGGTTGAGTTCTCTAAACCCATTCATTTTTCTCATTTCCACCGCCTCTTCATCTCCCATTTTCTCTCAATTCCTCACTCAATTTTCCAAGGGATTTTTTAGAGTGTTGAGTTGGAATTTGACAAAGAAGTGATCCTAAGCAAGAAGAGGTAAGAATCCCTACTCTAGATATGAGTTTTATTTATGTAAGGGTTAAGTTCTTACTAAGTTTATGCTTAGGAAATAAGGGAAAGCTATGATCCAACAAGAGTAAAGAGTTTTAGTGGAGACTACTCAAGTATGAGGTAAGTAATTCAACTCAAGTTGAGATTTAAGGAATAATATGAGTAGAGATTTCTTTATGCATGTTTATGTTATGCTTGTGTAGAGATTGAGATGATATGAGTAGAGATTTCTTTATGCATGTTTATGTTATGCTTGTGTAGAGATTGAGATGGTATGAGTAGTTATTTATGTTGATTGTGAATATATTTGAGTTATGAGAAGTGTTGCATGATGATGAGTTGAGTTTGATTGAGATTGGAAGAGGTTGGAATAGATGTTTGGGAGTGTGTTTCCTTGACAGGGAATGAGATCATGCAAGAGAATTTCCTCCCATTTTAGGGATGGCCTAAGAGAGAAATAGAGTTCTCCAATAAAGTAGAGTTTTTGTATGCACATGAGTTGTTTGATGAAATGCCTAAGAGAAGCATGAGAATGAGTTATGAACCTTAATTCTTGTAACATTGCATGTTGACATTTCTTGAGTGTATTAATGAGCATGAGCCATTCATATGCATTGGTTATGCATTGAGAAATAGCTTGAGAAAGAGTAGAGATCTTTGTGAATAGACTACTCTAAGAGTTAAGCTATATTGAAAAAAAGATGAGTATTAGCTTAAGCAAGAGTATTTTGAGTATAAATTATACTATGAGTAATAGTTTGAGTAAGAAAGAGTAGAGAATGTTTGGAATAGCAACTCTAAGAGTAAAGAAAATGAGAACTGTAACGCCCCACTTGAGGTACATAGTTGTTGTTTCTTCTTTCGCTCTTTTTTGAGTTGGTTTTGGTAATATTGTTTGGTTGAATGTTGTGTTGAATGTTTGCCCCGAAATTGGTTGAAAATAGAAGAAGTTCAGTGTACTAAGCTTCACCGGGCCCAAAGAAGAATAATCTTCGCCGCGGTGAAGAATAATCTTCGCCGCGGTGAAGATGTGTTGAAACCACGGGGAAACTCTCTGGGACAGTTTCGCCGCGGTGACAGAAGTTTCTTCGCCGCGGCGACAGGCCGTTTAAAATGTTTGTTGAGTTTTAGATATTTTCTTCCCTAAGGGCAATTTGACCATTCTACCCCTAATTAGCAGGGAAAGTGGGGAGTTAATTGTAAGGATTTTTCATGGAGAATATGTTGATATGGGGGTGAGCTTGTAATGAATCAAAGGATATAGATGGAATTCCCAAAGAAGAGTAAGGGCAAAATGGGAATGCTTTGGTATAAAGTTCATTAAAAGGAATTAAGAGTAAGCAAACCCCTCATTCTTCTTCTCAAAAATGCAACTCTCCATCCTTACTCCTCTCAACTTTTCTTTCTTTTGATCAAGGAGTTCCAAGGGGTTTTTGAAGTGATTTGGGATAGAAAATCAACCTAAGGCTTCCTAAGGTAAGGATTCCTACTTAAGTTGTGTGATTTGTGAGTTTTAGTTTGTATTGAAGTTTGAGGGTTTTTGTTCTTTTGGTTAAGAGTAGAGAAAAAGTCAAGCAAACCAAGTGAAAGGAATAGTTGGTGAAGTCTCTCCATAACAAGGTAAGTAAATCCCAACCCAAGTTGAGATTTAAGAATTTTCTTGGTTAGGGTTTTGATAGAAATGATGTATGTATGTGATATACATGTGATATGCCATGTATGGAGGTTTAAATAGAGATTTCCATGCTTTGTGAATGTTTATACCTTGCAAATATGAGAAATGAGTTGTTGGGTTGGAAAGGTAGTTTGAGATGTAATTGAAGGGGTGTTATGGATCCCCTTTTTGGAAGTGCTTTCTTTGACAGGTTTTATGGTTATGTGAAGGGTTTTCTCCCATTTTGGATGGTTAGAGAAAGATTTAGAATCATTGATATAGTAGAGTTTTATGATGCACTTGAATTGTTTGATGAAATGCCTAGTAGAGGTTTGAGTTTGAGTAGTGAACCTTAATTCTTGCAACATTGCATGTTGGCATTTCATAAGTGCATTAGTGGAGATGAACCATCCATATGCATTATTATATGCATTGAAAAGTGACCTAAGAAAGAGTAGGAAACTTTGTGTATACAATTACTCTATGAGTAGAGAGCTTGGTGAATACAACTACTCTAAGGGTAGAGAGAATAAAAATGCTAGAATAGAGTGAATTAGAAGAGTAGAATAGATGGGTTGATGCTTTGTGATCATCACCCGACAGTTAAGGGAATCGGGTTGATGCTTTGTGATCACCACCCGAATAGCCCTCAAAGATGGGTCGATGCTTTGTGATCGTCACCCGATAAGTAGTAGAAATGGGTGGATGCTTTGTGATCCCCACCCGGTTAGTTAAGAGATAGGTAGGTTGATGCTTTGTGATCATCATCCGACATTTAGTAGAAGTGGGTTGATGCTTTGTGACCATCACCCGATAGTGACTAGAGACGGGTTAATGCTTGGTGATCGTTACCCAAAAATCATGAGGAACGAGTAGGTGCTAGGTGATCTCCACTCGATAGTTAGGAAAACCGAGTTGGTGCTTTGTGATCCCCACTTGGTAGTCACTAAGAACGGGTTGGTACTGTGTGAATTCCACCCGATAGTCATGGAGAGTGAGATGGTGCTGTGTGAACGCCATCCGGCCGTACCTCCAGTAAGATGAGGCCATGATGTTTAGTAGAAACAGAGATAGAATCAGAAATAGTATAAGGAAAGAATTAAGAGTTATACATACGGGGACAGATGATAGAGGGTTTTACTTATTGAGCATTATTTTGTGCTCACCCCATTATTTTCCTTTGTGGATGCAGGATCTAGGTGATGATGCAACGGAGGGGCGTCGGCAAGCGAAGAGAAATAGCTACACTTGCCCTTCCCCGTTTTGTCTTTTTAAAACGAATTTTTGTAAATACTCTTTGTGTATAAAAGACATATGAATTATAATGAAAAGAAAATTTTTGGGGCCCGATTTTATATTGTTATTATGCATGCATTGTACTAGTTTTCAACAGTTGTTACATTTTTGGTATCAGAGCAAAGATTTTGGGATTGAACAGTGTACTATTCTCATCGCCACGACGTCCTATAACCGACTGTGTGAGTAATTCTTTCCTTATAGTAATTGTTCCTTGAGTTTATTAGTGTGATTATTTTGTAGATGAGGCGTAGTTATCGAAATCGCGGTAAGGGTGTGGTGAATGAAGGAGAACCTTCTAACCCACTGAGTCTACGCCCTCCCTTGGATGAAGCTAGAATCCAGGGAATTATACAGAAGTTATGGCAGAAACTCGGGGGAGAGTTGTACCCCCTGTCAGTACCGCCATTACACATGTCGAAAGAGGACAACCGGTACCTCCCCAAAGGCAGTGAGCAGTGGAACCGATTTACGATCTTTCTAGTCAACATCAACCCTCCGAGTTTAAGGGTACTACGAGACCCTCCGAATAGCGTAAGAGTGGCTTGGGTCAAGAGAGCGAGCCACAGTTTATTTCCCATGTCAGACCGGGAGAAGATCCGGTATGCGAGTTTCTTGTTTCGGGGTGATGCCCGAATTTGGTGGGAATTAATGGAAGAAACTCATGACGTGACAGTAATGACGTGGGAAGAGTTCAGCAAGAGTTTGAGGTAGCGAGCATGCATGCAGGACCAAGTTCATGAGAAGGTCCAAGAATTTATCGCTTATGACAAGGGACTAGCGCCGTGAAAGAGTACTCGGTGAAATTCAACGCTCTTGCAAGGTTTGCACCAAGAATAGTTAGCACTCCGGCCTTGAGAAGGGATAAGTTTGTGCATGGATTGAAGCCGGAGATAGCCCGGGATATAATGACAAGCTCCAACCCCCTCGAAATTATAGTGAGGCTTTGAGGCGGGCGATGAAGGCGGAGATTTTTGAGAATAAAATCTTCCCCGTAGGATCCTCGACAGGAGGACTAAAGGAGCTACCCTCTGCTCCCCAGAGAGAGAAGCATGAGGGTGTAAGAGGTAAAGAAATGAAGAATCAGAAGAAGAAGTTTCAGTATAGACAGAATAGAAAAGAGTGGAAGAATAAACGACCTCGGACGGAAGGGTTTCCTCCTTACCCTAAATGCGGGAAGAATCACCCCGGAGAATGTCTGAGGGATCAGAGAGTATGTTATAGGTGCCGACAGCCAGGGCACATGATGAGAGATTGGAAAGCTCCTCTTCCACCAATGACTCAGAGTTCAGGAGGTACTGCAAATGCCAGAGTTTTTACTGTGGCACAAGGGGAAGCAGAGGCCAGCCCATCAGCCGTTACTGGTCAGTTATTATTTCATTCAGTTCCTCTATATGCTTTAATTGACTCAGGCGCTACTCATTCGTTCATATCTTATGGGATGCTTGAGAGATTAGGTTTGAAACCTACTAGAGCGACTCAACCCATTAAGATAGAACTACCCGATGGGGTTAGTGTTGTGACTCAAGAGATTTTGTTAAGAGAGTCCTTAGTGATCCAGGGTAGGGAGTTAACCGTTGACTTAATAGTTTTTGATATGCCCGATTTTGATGTGATTCTGGGTATGGACTTCCTAGGAAGATATGGAGTAGAGATTGACTGTCGGAAAAAGAAGGCAAGGTTTAACCTCGATAGTGGAGATAAGTTTAGTTTTGGAGAAGGCCATCAGTTGAGCATGCTGATTAGTAATGTGAAAGCCAGGAAGATGTTGAGAAAGAGGTGTTCGGGTTATATTGCCCATGTAGTGTAGAGTGGTGATGTTCCACAGTTATAGATTCAGAGGGTGCCTGTAGTTCGAGACTTTCTAGATGTGTTTCCGGAAGAGTTACCGGGTTTGCCTCCAGAGAGGGAGGTAGAATTTAGTATCGAACTAGCACCAGGGATAGCACCAATATCTAAAGCCCCTTATCGAATGGCCCCAGCTGAGCTCCAAGAATTAAAGAAGCAACTCCAAGAGCTTTTAGATAAAGGCTTTATCCGACCGAGTCATTCTCCTTGGGGAGCTCCAATCCTGTTTGTGAAAAAGAAGGATGGATCACTAAGGATGTGTATTGATAATAGGGAGTTGAATAAAGTTACGTGAAGAATAAGTACCCGCTACCCCGGATAGATGACCTTTTTGATCAGTTGAAAGGAGCGGCAGTGTTCTCCAAAATTGATTTGAGGTCTGGGTACCATCAAGTAAGAGTGGTTGAGCAAGATGTGGCTAAGACTGCCTTTCATACAAGATATGGGCATTTTGAATTTGTAGTGATGCCTTTTGGCTTGACTAATGCCCCAGCAGTTTTTATGGACTTGATGAACAGGGTTTCCATGAGTATTTGGATCAGTTCATTGTTGTCTTCATCAACGACATTCTGATTTACTCAAAGTCAAGAGAAGAACATGAGAAGCACTTGAGATTAGTATTGCAGCTGCTGAGAGAAAGGAAGTTGTGTGCTAAATTTTCTAAGTGTGAGTTTTGGCTGAACCAAGTGATATTCCTGGGTCATACCGTGTCGAAGGAAGGGAGTTCGGTAGATCCGAGTAAAGTGCAGGCAATCCTAGAATGGCAGAAGCCGAGAACATTGAAAGAAATCATGAGTTTCTTAGGCTTAGCAGGTTACTACCGGCGATTCGTAGCGGGATTCGCCCAGTTGGCTAAACCGTTGACAGCCCTTACTAAACAGAAAACTCCTTTTGTGCCGGTCAAGATGTGAAGAAAGCTTTCAAGAGTTGAAGAAGAGGTTAACATCAGCTCCTGTACTAGTGTTACCGCAGGAGGGTGTAGATTATGATATTTATACAGATGCCTCTTTGCAGGGACTTGGTGCTGTGTTGATGCAATTAGGTAGGGTTATAGCTTATGCTTCTCGCCAATTGAAAGAGTACGAGACCAAATACCCTACGCATGACTTAGAATTAGCAGCCGTGGTCTTCGCCTTAAAGATATGGAGGCACTACCTTTATGGTGTGAAGAGTAATATCTACACCGATCATAAGAGTTTAAAGTACTTCTTCACTCAAAAGGAGTTGAACATGAGGCAGAGGAGGTGGTTAGAACTGGTTAAGGATTATGATTGTGAGATCAAGTACCAACCAGGGAAAGCCAATGTAGTAGCCGATGCCTTGAGTAGATAAGCCCATGTTTTCCGGCTTACCAGGCAGAAAGAGTTAATTGAAGAATTGTCTAAGGAGCAGATTGAGGTGGTTCCGGGAAGAATTGCCAGCCTAGAGCAGTCTTCTTTACTGGAGGAAATTAGAGAAAAGCAAGTGGCAGATGAGTGGTGTCAGAAAACAGTTCAGCAAGTGCTTGAGGGCAAGATAACAGAGTTCTTTGTGAGAGATGGTGTCCTCTATTTTAGAAATCGGTTGTGCATTCCTCCAAATGAGGAGTTGAAACAGAAATTCTTATGGAGGCTCATGACACACCGTACACCGCTCATCCGGGAGCAACCAAGATGTATCAGGATGTAAAGAAAGGCTACTGGTGGTCGGGTATGAAGAAAGACATCGCCGAGTTTGTGGCTAAATGTCTAACTTGTCAGCAGGTGAAAGCAGAACATCAACGGCCATCGGGGTTGCTTCAACCACTAAGTATTCCAGAGTGGAAATGGGAGAGTATTTCAATGGATTTTATCACGGGTCTTCCCAGAGTGCAGAAAGGATGTAATGCTATATGGTTGATTGTAGATAGATTAACCAAGTCAGCCCATTTTCTCCCAGTAAAGGAAAGTACCACTACAGATCAATTGGCTCAGATATACCTCAAGGAGATAGTCAGATTGCATGGTGTGCCCAAGACTATAGTGTCAGATAGAGATTCCAAATTTGTTTCAGCCTTCTGGACAAGTTTACAGAGGAGTTTGGGTACCCGCTTAGCATTCAGTACTGCCTATCATCCTCAGACAGATGGCCAAACCAAGAGAACGAATCAGGTGCTCGAGGATATGTTGAGGGCCGGTTGCATGGATTATAGAGTATCCTGGCATGAGATGTTACCCTTAGTGGAATTTGCCTACAATCAGCTTACGCCTACCATTAGAATGGCGCCTGCAGAGGCTTTATGGTAGTAGGTCTCCGCTTCATTGGGATGAAGTAGGCGAAAGAGATGAGTTGAGTACCGCTCTTGGGCCAGAGATGACTCAGAAACTAGTAGAAGATGTGAAGGTAATCAGAAGTAGAATGAAACAAGCCCAAGATCGACAGAAGAGTTATGCCGACTTGAAGAGGAAAGAGGTAGAATTCCAAGTGGGCGACAAAGTGTTTCTGAAAGTTTCCCCCTACAAGCGAGTAATTGATGAGAATCCTAACCCATCATGCCAATCACAATTGCTAGGGGTTTCATTGAAGACTCAAGGACAACATGAAGATCAACAATCGGCCCAAGCATCCCAAACACTCAAGGAAGTTCACAAAATTGTCCAAGAGGTCTTAAGGTTCCAAGGCACGGCTCAAGCCCAATTTTGTGACCAAAAACGTGTACAAGAAGTGGGAGCAAGTTCCATTGGCCCAAGCCCAAGTTTTGGGTGTCATTTGATTCAAATTTTGGAGGCAAAACCCTAAAAATTGTTGTTAAGGACAAGGGTCCTTAAATTAGGGGCAAGTTGCCCACTTGGTCATTAAATAGTTATGGCTTATTTTGAACATGTGTGGTGGACTTTTGTTTAAGCATTTGAATGTAATATTTTAATGTTTTCTTTGTGTAATATTTGCTAGGGTAAATCCCTAATTTTTGTAAAGCCTATATAAAGGCCACTTGATCATTTTGTAAAGGGACTTTGAATATTAATGAATAGTGACTTGTCTTGAGAAAGAGTTTTCTCTTGTTTTCCTTTACCCAAGTTCGGCCAAACTTGGTGGTGGAGTATCTTTCAAGCTGGTGGAGTTTCCTTTAGGCTTGATTGAGTCCTTGGTCACCTCTTATGTAAGTTGTATTCCTTTAGTTTCAAGTAGACTCATTTCCGGATTTTGTTTTGCATGTTGTGTATGGTTCCTTTTGTGTGCATTTGAACATAAATGATTTGGTGATTGACTGGAACTTGTTGAAAGGAGTTGTTTTTAATCATTTGATGGTTGTGAAAGTGCATGAAGGGTGATAACCGAATGGTCATAAGGACTTGAATGAAAACTTAGCCTAGATTGAGTTAAAAGTGGTTGTTTTAGGGTAGTATATGAATTGAGTTTGTAGAAATTCATATCAGTAATGCGCTTCGGAAGCAAAGGGAAGTTAGCACCAAGGTATGTAGGTCCTTTTGAGGTCTTGCAACGAGTAGGAAAAGTGGCCTACAGATTGGCACTACCACCTAGCATGGACAGAGTGCATGATGTCTTCCATGTCTCGATGCTACAGAAATATGTAAGTGATCCCCTCCACATCCTGAGCGTAGAGGACGTTGAAGTAACAGAGAATCTAGTATATGAAGAACGCCCAGTTCAGATTCTAGATCGAAGGGTTAAAGAGCTCCAGAACAAGAGTGTTCCGCTAGTGAAGGTCCTTTGGAGGAATCACAAAGTGGAAAAGGCCACTTGGGAAGTAGAGTGGGACATGCAGAACCGTTTTCCAGAGTTATTTGCATGAATTTCGGGGACGAAATTCTTTTAAGGGGGGAAGAATTATAACGCCCCACTTGAGGTACATAGTTGTTGTTTCTTCTTTCGCTCTTTTTTGAGTTGGTTTTGGTAATATTGTTTGGTTGAATGTTGTGTTGAATGTTTGCCCTGAAATTGGTTGAAAATAGAAGAAGTTCAATGTACCTTCAAGCACGGGCGAAGAATAATCTTCGCGGTGAAGATGTGTTGAAACCACTGGGAAACTCTCTAGATGGGCGCCGCGGTGACAGAAGTTTCTTCGCCGCGGCGACATGCCGTTTAAAATGTTTGTTGAGTTTTAGATATTTTCTTCCCTAAGGGCAATTTGACCATTCTACCCCTAATTAGCAGGGAAAGTGGGGAGTTAATTGTAAGGATTTTTCATGGAGAATATGTTGATATGGGGGTGAGTTTGTAATGAATCAAAGGATATAGATGGAATTCCCAAAGAAGAGTAAGGGCAAAATGGGAATGCTTTGGTATAAAGTTCATTAAAAGGAATTAAGAGTAAGCAAACCCCTCATTCTTCTTCTCAAAAACGCAACTCTCCATCCTTACTCCTCTCAACTTTTCTTTCTTTTGATCAAGGAGTTCCAAGGGGTTTTTGAAGTGATTTGGGGTAGAAAATCAACCTAAGGCTTCCTAAGGTAAGGATTCCTACTTAAGTTGTGTGATTTGTGAGTTTTAGTTTGTATTGAAGTTTGAGGGTTTTTGTTCTTTTGGTTAAGAGTAGAGAAAAAGTCAAGCAAACCAAGTGAAAGGAAGAGTTGGTGAAGTCTCTCCATAACAAGGTAAGTAAATCCCAACCCAAGTTGAGATTTAAGAATTTTCTTGGTTAGGGTTTTGATAGAAATGATGTATGTACGTGATATACATGTGATATGCCATGTATGGAGGTTTAAATAGAGATTTCCATGCTTTGTGAATGTTTATACCTTGCAAATATGAGAAATGAGTTGTTGGGTTGGAAAGGTAGTTTGAGATGTAATTGAAGGGGTGTTATGGATCCCCTTTTTGGAAGTGCTTTCTTTGACAGGTCTTATGGTTATGTGAAGGGGTTTCTCCCCATTTTGGATGGTTAGAGAAAGATTTAGAATCATTGCTATAGTAGAGTTTTATGATGCACTTGAATTGTTTGATGAAATGCCTAGTAGAGGTTTGAGTTTGAGTAGTGAACCTTAATTCTTGCAACATTGCATGTTGGCATTTCATAAGTGCATTAGTGGAGATGAACCATCCATATGCATTATTATATGCATTGAAAAGTGACCTAAGAAAGAGTAGGAAACTTTGTGTATACAATTACTCTATGAGTAGAGAGCTTGGTGAATACAACTACTCTAAGGGTAGAGAGAATAAAAATGCTAGAATAGAGTGAATTAGAAGAGTAGAATAGATGGGTTGATGCTTTGTGATCATCACCCGACAGTTAAGGGAATCAGGTTGATGCTTTGTGATCACCACCCGAAATAGCCCTCAAAGATGGGTCGATGCTTTGTGATCGTCACCCGATAAGTAGTAGAAACGGGTGGATGCTTTGTGATCCCCACCCGGTTAGTTAAGAGATAGGTAGGTTGATGCTTTGTGATCATCATCCGACATTTAGTAGAAGTGGGTTGATGCTTTGTGACCATCACCCGATAGTGACTAGAGACGGGTTAATGCTTGGTGATCATTACCCAAAAATCATGAGGAACGGGTAGGTGCTAGGTGATCTCCACCCGATAGTTAGGAAAACCGAGTTGGTGCTTTGTGATCCCCACTCGGTAGTCACTAAGAACGGGTTGGTACTGTGTGAATTCCACCCGATAGTCATGGAAAGTGAGATGGTGCTGTGAGAACGCCATCCGGTCGTACCTCCGGTAAGATGAGGCCATGATGTTTAGTAGAAACAGAGATAGAATCAAAAATAGTATAAGGAAAGAATTAAGAGTTATACATATGGGGACAGACAGATAGAGGGTTTTACTTACTGAGCATTATTTTGTGCTCACCCCGTTATTTTCCTTTGTGGATGTAGGATCTAGGTGATGATGCAGTCGGAGGCGTCAGCAAGCGAGAAATAGCTACACTTGTTTCCCTGTTTTGTCTTTTAAAACGAATTTTTGTAAATAGTACTCTTTGTGTATAAAAGACATATGAATTATAATGAAAAGAAAATTTTTGGGGCCCGATTTTATATTGTTATTATGCATGCATTGTACTAGTTTTCAGCAGTTGTTACAAGAACACTCTAATAGTAAAGAGAAAGAGAGATTGAGCACTAACGAATAAAAGAGAGAAAAGTGCTACAGAAGAGAATATAGTAGGTTGTGCGATGAGGAACCTGTGAGTGATGAGTAAAGTCACGAGAGTGGGTGCTTTGTGATCCCCAGCCGTGCCTCCTCAGATGAGGCCGTGACCGTCACGCAAAGTGGAACATGAGGTTCCAGCCGTGCCTCCGATAAGAAGGGGTTGTGACATTTGAGAGATAGAGAGAAAGCCTGTACACTCACATGGCCAAAGGTTCCGAATCCATGCATGACTAAATCCGATCGGTAGAGAAATGAGCAGAAGTCACGTAGAGTGGTAGCACCCAGCCGTGCTTCCGGTCAGATGAGGTCGTGACATTCCAAAGAGTAAGAATGAGAAACAAAGGAATAGACAGAATAGAAAGACGATAGAGTAGGTTATGTGATAGGGAACCCGTGAGTAATGGGTAGAGTATTCCCGCATGTACGCCGCAGAGAGAGAGTGGCATGAGTATGAGAAAGAGAAGTGGTATAGCCCGTGAGAGTGCATGCGGATGAGGGCTATACCCGAGTACCCGAGAGAGAGATTATACACTCACATGGCCAAAGGTTCCGAATCCATGCATAACCGAGTCTGATTGGCTGAGAATTAATAGAAGTCACGTAGAGATGAGAAAAGCTAAGAGTTAGGCTATATTATGAGTACTAGCTTGAGAAAGAGATGAGTAAACATGAGAAAGAATAAAGAGAGACAATAAGTGGGGTTACAGAATAAAGAGAGACAATAAGTGGGGTTACGAAGAGTGGGATGAGTACCCAGCCGTGTCTCCGGTAAGATGAGGCCGTAACCTACAACAGAAGGTTAACAGAAAAGAGTTATGAGAATGAGATAATAGAATGAATTAAAGAATGAAAAAGTTTGAGAAGGATGAGATAGAAAAAGAGAAAGAGTATGAGAAAGAATGAGAGAGTTTGAGTTAGTAAGAATAAAGAGTAGAAAAAAGAAACATGTAGTTCTTTTGCATTAATTGCATGTACATCTCATATATGCAGGCACCATGAGTTCTTCCATGGTTAGTGGGAGTATAACGAGAATAAGAGAGAGAACCATGATTTTCCTTCATGGTGAATATGATGAGACTAAGAGAGAACCATGATTTTCCTTCATGGTGAGTATGATGAGACTAAAAGAGAACCATGATTTTCCTTCATGGTGAGTATGATGAGACTAAGAGAGAACCATGATTTTTCTTCATGGTGAGTAAGAATAAGAGAATGAGAAAAGGGAATAAGAACAGAGAGAAAAACAGTGAGAATTAGAAATAGAAGAACATTAGAGTAAGAAAGAACCAAAAAGTGAGTTGCGGGGACAAGTAGTAGAAGATTTACTTACTGAGCCTTGTTGTGCTCACCCCATTGTTCTTCTCTGTTTTGCAGGAAATAGAAGCAGCAGTTGGATGGACGTCAAGGAGCGGAGAGTATTGGCACCACTGTCCACTAGCTATGATTTTGTATTAAGTAGAAAGTTTTAATATATAGTATTTTGTATTTGTACAGAATTATATTTTATTGAGTAAAGAAAAAAAATTGAGCCCACTATTTTCCATACACTATGTATATCTATAATTGACATAGTATGAACTATAAGAATAGTAGTAGAGAGCAGGTGTTACAATGTCACCATGTGCACACAATATGTGTGTTGCTCTACTATGCCTATGACGCGTTTATCAACCTTCGCTTTGGCGAACAAGCAAAACTGTCATTTTAAGTCGACTCACCACCATTAAGGAAAACTCCAGTGTATTTTAACCTCCCACTGATAGAAGTGTACCCTTTGCTTTAGCGAACAAGGTTTCGACGAACAGTGGTTTGATTAAAACCATGGTGATGGAAGGCTTACGTGACTTAATATACTTTAATTGAGGGTTTGTTATTTAATGTCTCACCAGATTATTATCTTTGTTAGAATGACATTGTTTGGCATGTTATTCAACATTCAACCTTAGCATGCATTCTAAACACAATATTAAAATGTGTTGGTACATGGCCTAACTAAAACCGATTTCCTTGAGCCTAGAGGAATCGGTGGGTCACCTAGGGGTCTTGTAATAAATATCTTGAGTCTTCAAGTATGGTTCCCTCGTCCTTTGCTCCGTCTTTAAATACATTACAAGAAAATCATTCTAAATTTACAATAAGAATAATTATAAAAATTCTTTACATCAATAAATTTAGAAACCTTGATTTACATTCGCGGGGAATGAGATGAGAAGAGGAGAAAGGCAAGACACGCAGGCCCTATTTAATAAATTTACAACCATACATACCCAAAAAAATTTAAAACATTCACCACAAGTCTAAGGCTCATGTATCGGGCACCATGCAATATACAAACAAGTACATAGCATACATTTCAAAAACAATCAATTTTTTGAAATTGGTGGGTTAATTATAATTACCCCCTGACAATTTGCAGATCTATTTTGGTCCAAAAGTTTTGAAACTTTACATTCTAGCCCGTAGCACTCGGAAGTGCGCTCGCTGCGGCGATGAGTTAGATCGCTGCAGCGTGCGTTGGTTAACTTGACATTCATGCTCAATGTGCGATCGCCGCGATGATGGGTTATATCGTCGCGTCGAGCGCTGATTTCGTACAACGCTCGTCCGAAAGGACAATCGCCGCGACGAGCGCTGATTTCTCAATCAGCGTGAAAGCCATTCACGCATGCCACGGCGATGGGTTATATTGTCGCGGCGAGTGTGCACTGATCTGTAGCTCTAGATCAGTTCAAATAGTAACCAAATACACACCAAACGGATTTTGCAATCAATCATACACACTGATTTCAACAAAAATCCATCACCCAATATATCAAACTTGCAGATCATCAACAAATTAAAATTAATCGATTAATTGATTTCTTAAAACATGCTTTTAAGGCAGATTTTACGCAGATTCTTTAAGGCAACATATTATCAATCAAATACATGTAATCAACCATCCACATAAAAACTGTAAAATATGGTACCCTAGGCTCTGATACCACTATTAGGGAACGATCCATTGAGGCAGTGGAAAACAAAAACAACAATGACAAGGATCGTTCCCATAGAACCAAGATCAGGGTATAATTTTACAGTTTATATCGCAATAAGAATCTGTAGAAAATTAATCTAAAGTTTAAGAAACCATATGCACGTTTGGAGGCTCCTCCAACTTTGTCTCTGAACGTGTTTTGCTACTGACCCAAGTTTAGGATCGAACCAACGTAGTCCACACGAAGACAATCGCAAGAAACTAAAGAGGGATTTGCTAGATCCTCCTTACCCTTAAGAAGCAAGAAGCAAAAATCAAAGAAACCTTTGATTCTTAGCAAAACTAAAATCTAGCGTGGGAGAGTGTTTAGGGGCTGAAGAATTTTTCTCTCAAACGAAAAAGTAATGAATGAATAAAATGAGTTTTCTCTCTTTTTCAGTTAACACTTTTTTCTTTTATAATCCAATTTTTAATTGCCCTATTCCCATATGGAATAGGCTTGGGCTCTAACCCAAACACCCCATGTTTCCAAACACTCCCAATTAGATATTTATTTTATTTCACCATTATCTCAATTAAAATCAATTAATGTATGTGTATATATATATTAACATTTAACAATAATGATAATTTATTTAAATATATGCGAACACATATTTAAATGTAATTTCACTTATTTAATTTTTCTAACAAATTAAATAAAAGGCTACGACCTTAGCAAATTTAATTTCACTGTGAAATTACCAAAATACCCTTTCGCCTAAAAAGATAAAAACGCCCTTCGTACTTCTTGAGTCTTAAATTATCTTCTATGTTTGTGACCCATAGGCTCCTCATCATACTGGTAGTGTATAGTATCGTGATTAACACCAATTAATCGTCTCATAGACCAAGATTGGCCCCTAGCAAGGCATTATGGCCACCCGATAGATTCAGATTCAGCAAAGTAGCTACTTGTCAACAATATGGTTGCCGTACAATTTGATCCTTTCATCATACGTTATCTGACGAGACGAAGGCATAGAAATAGTGTCAACCTTCGGTTACTCTCGATATTATGTATTCAGTTTCTAGACCAATGACCTGTATTATAAACTAGATAGAGCAACAACTCAATCCCACTATGGCCACAGTTTTAGTGTCATTGTCATTTACTTAATGGCGCCGTGAGATAACTTCTCTCATGCCTGGGAGTGATGAATCCTCTGTCTATCCACCATAGTCTTGATACACTCCTTGATGTAGCCAATCACCACCGTATTGACAACTCTGAAAAGAACTGTGTTAGGCTAGTGTCAAACTACACCAATCGGTGCACAAGGCGCTCCAGTGATCTCAAGTCTAAGGATCACATGCACCACCATTCGTTAGAGGATTTGTTCCATAGACACTGGGGTTACCATCCATATGGAATCCTCTGGTGGGTCAGTCTAGTGAACTGGCTACGGTGTATTCGCCTACAACAAGCACCCATGTGTTGCACCAGGTTGTCACCAAACAACCTCGACAAGTGAGATCAGTCACTACATTTCGACAGGGTCGTTAAACACTATGATAGCCTTACTGTATTATCTGTGCCCTTACTTGTAATAGTGCAGGGGCTACGGACGTTTCTAGAATGGCCACCATATGTGCTCATAGGGTTCTCACTATCAAGATTTGAAACACTTGATACCCTCGTCATGGTTCTACCATTCTAAGGACATATATCAATACATATTGCAATAATAATGATTTACG
This sequence comes from Pistacia atlantica, assembly GCA_026229545.1. Taxonomy (NCBI): domain Eukaryota; kingdom Viridiplantae; phylum Streptophyta; class Magnoliopsida; order Sapindales; family Anacardiaceae; genus Pistacia; species Pistacia atlantica. The sequence continues at coordinate 21,593,411 of CM047908.1, forward strand.
CGATATAGAATAAAATGCCTTTTATTATTGATTAATGAACATTATTACAAAGAGTCAATTTTACAATAATTGATTAGCTTTAGGGCATCTACTCTAACACACCGAATCAAGAATTTTTTGGGCAGCTCGCGTATTGATGCAATGGGCTAAATTTTGGGTCGTGTTCATGTTATTGCGCAATAGTTTTAATCCATAATTTTATATTATGTGTTATTGCATGTTAGAAACATTCTAGAGGCCCAATTGAATGAGGCCTGATAACAAGGGACTAAAATAAAAATTTTAAAAATTGTTGGACTAAAACGTACCACTATTCAACATCAAGGGGTAATCAAACTTTACCAATCTAATCAAAATTTAATTTTGATTTTTTTTATGCATCTCCTTGTTTTTGAATGTGCACGGTGTTTTTTTGCATAAGCCTATGAACCTAGTTTAAGAATTATTTAGATTATGTAATTTTAAAATAGGGCATGCATGCCCTGCCTTTCTCTATACTCTCCGATGGAACTTCTCTCTCTCATCTCACCCCCCTAGAATGTAACTCGAGGTTTCTTTTCAATTATGTAAAATGTAATTTTATTTTGAAAGTTGTGTAATGTTCGAGAAGAAGGCAAATGAAAGAAGAAGGCAAATTACTTGAAGAATTCATTTATACATAGGTTGACTTACCGATTCCTCTAAGCTCGAGGCAATTGAATTTAGTTAAGGCTATGCACCAACACATTTCTGTTAGGAAACGATCATCTATGGTAGCGGAAAACAAAAATAGTTTACATGATAGATCGTTCCTTAGAACCAAGATCATGGCACAAAATTACAGTTTATACATTATAAAACAATCTACAGAAAAATCAGTTTGAAGTTTAGAAATCATACACACGTTTGGAGGCTACTCCAAGTTTGTCTCTGAACAGATTTCGCTACCGACCCAAGTGTAGGATCGAACCAATGTAGTCCACACGAAGATAACTCTAATGAACTAAAGAGGGATTTACTAGATCCTCTTTAGTCTTTAAGAACCAAGAAGAAATCAAATAAAATTTGATTTCAAGCAAAATTAAATCTGGTGTGGGAAGAGGAGAAAAAGGGCTGGAGTTTTTCTTTGTGAATGAAAATGAATCTATTCCTTTATTTCACAAAGTGTTGCACTTATATAGTGCAACATTGTACCCTATTCGTTCATGGAATGGGCTTGGGCACCAACCCAAACAACTCCTTGTACGCAAACAACCCCTTTAAGATATTTTAATTTTAATTATTATTATTAATTCAATTAAATTCAATTAATATATATATTTCATATATTAACATTTAACAATAACAACAATTCATTTAAATATATACGAACACATATTTAAATATAATTTCACTTTTTAAATTTAATTAACAAAATAAATAAAGGCTACGACCTCAGCAAATTTAATTGCACTGTGAAATTACCAAAATACCCTTTTGCTTAAAAAGATGAAAACATCCTTCTTATAAACTGGTTCTTAAATTATTTCTACATATGTGACTCGTAGGCACCTTATCATACCGGCAGTGTGTAGTATCGAGATTAACACCAATTAATCTTCTCACTACACACAGACCAAGATTTGCCCCTAGCAAGACATCATGGCCACCAGATAGATTCGGATTCAGAGAAGCAGCTACCTGACAATGATATGGTTAGCGTATAATCCGATCCTTTCATCATCTGTTATCTCGACGAGACCGTGGCATAGAAATAGTGTCAACCTCAGTTATTCTCGATATTATGTATTTAGTTACTAGACCAATGACCTATATTATAAACTGAATAGAGCAACAACTCAATCCCACTGTAGCCATAGTTTTATTGTCATTGCCATTTACTGAATTGTGTCATAAGATAACTTTTCCCGTACCCGAGAGTGATGAATCCTCTGTCTATCCACCATAGTCTTGATACACTCCTTAATGCAGCCAATCACCACCGTATTGACAACTCTGAATAGAACTGCGTTAGGCTAATGTCAAACTACACCAATCGGTGCACAAGGCACTTCGGTGATCTCAAGTCTAAGGATCACATGCACCACCATTCGTTAGAGGATTTGTTCCATAAACACTTGGGTTACCATCCATATGGAATCCTCTGGTGGGTCGGTCCAGTGAACTTGCCTACAGCAAGCACCCATGTGTTGCATTAGGTTGTCACCAAACAACCTTGACAAGTGAGATCAGTCACTGTCTTTCGACAAGGTCGTTCAACACTATGATAGCCTTACCGTATTATCTGTGCCCTTACTTCAGAATAATACTAGGGCTATGGACGTTTCTAGAATGGCAACCATATGTGCTCATAGGGTTCTCACTATCAAGATTTGAAACACTTGATACCCTCGTCATGGTTCTACCATTCTAAGGACATATATCAATGCATACAATGATGATTTACGCGATATAGTATAAAATGCCTTTTATTGATCAATGAACATTATTACAAAGAGTCAATTCTACAATAATTGATTGGCTCTAAGGCATCTACTCTAACAATCTCCCACTTGCACTATATGTTAGGAAGCAATCCAGTTACGCAGCTGAAAACAAAGATTTACAACAATGGATTGTTCCTTAGAACCCAAAATCAGAGCACATAATTTACAGTTTATACATTATAAGAATCTGCAGAAAATCAATTTGAAGTTGAGGAACCATACTGACGTTGAGGCTCTTCCAATTTTATCTCTGAACGTGTTTTGCTACCGACCCAAGTGTAGGATCGAACCGATGAAGTCCACACAAAGACAATCGCAAGGAACTAAAGAAGGATTTGCTAGATCCTCTTTAGCCTTAAGAACAAAGAAGAAAAATCAAAAGAATTTGATTTCAAAGCAAATAAGCAATGTGGCGTGGGAGAGAGTGTTTTTGGGGTTGTGTGTTTTTTTTCTCAATCAAAGAATGAATCAATTAAAAATCACACACACCTTTTTCTTTTATAGTCATATTTTAGTTGCCTTATTCCCTTATGGAATAGGCTTGGGCTCCAACCCAAACACCCCATGTTACCAAACACTCCCAATTAGATTTTTATTTTTATTTCATCATTATCTCAATTAAAATCAATTAATATATATTAACATTTAACAATAATGATGATTTAATTAAATATATGCAAACACATATTTAAGCGTAATTTCACTTATTTAATTTTTCTAATAAATTAAATAAAGGCTACAACCTCAGCAAATTTAATTGCACTGTGAAATTACCAATATACCCTTTCACCTAAAAAAGACGAAAATGCCCTTCTTTCCTTCTTGAGTCTTAAATTATGTTCTATGTGCGTGACCCATAGGCTCCTCGTCATACCGGTAGTGTATAGTATCGCAATTAACACCAATTAATCGTCTCACTAACACACAAACAAAGATTGGCCCATAGCAAGGCATCATGGCCACCCGATAGATTCGGATTCAACAAAGTAACTACTTGTCAACGATATGGCTACCATACAATTCGATCATTTCATCATACGTTATCTCGACGAGACAAAAGCATAGAAATAGTGTCAACCTTCGGTTACTCTCAATATTATTTATTCAGTTTTTGGACCAATGACTTGTATTATAATCCGGATAGAGCAACAACACAATCCCACTATGGCCACAGTTTTAGTGTCATTGCCATATACTGAATTGCACGGTGAGATAACTTTCTCCCGTACCCAGGAGTGATGAATCCTCTGTCTATCCACCATAGTCTTGATACACTCCTCGATGCAGCCAATCACCACCGTATTGACAACTTTGAATAGAACTACGTTAGGCTAGTGTCAAACTACACCAATCGGTGCACAAGGCACTCCGGTGATCTCAAGTCTAAGGATCACATGCACCACCATTCGTTAGAGGATTTGTTCTATAGACATTGGGGTAACCATCCATATGAAATCCTCTGCTGGGTCTGTCCAGTGAACTTGCTGTGGTATATGTGCCTACAGCGAGCACCCATGTGTTGCACCAGGTTGTCACCAAACAACCTTGACAAGTGAGATCACTCACTGTCTTTCGACAGGGTCGTTCAACACTATGATAACCTTACCGTATTATCTGTGCCCTTACTTCAAAATAATACTAGGGCTACAGACATTTCTACAGTGGCCACCATATGTGCTCATAGGGTTCTCACTATCAAGATTTGAAACACTTGATACCCTCGTCATGGTTCTACCATTCTAAGGACATATATCAATACATATTGCAATAATAATGATTTACATGATATAGAATAAAATACCTTTTATTATTGATTAATGAACATTATTACAAAGAGTCAATTCTACAATAATTGATTGGCTCTAAGGCCATCTACTCTAACACTATAGCCAATCATTCATGTATTTAATACCAAATGAACTCAGCCTTTCATGCTTTTGCTACAACAGATGCTTTGTTAGTGGATCTGCAAGATTGTCGTCAATATGCATTTTATTGATCTGCACATCTTTCCTCTCAATTATCTCTTTCATGAGATGGAATCGTCTGAGCATGTGTTTGGACTTCTGATGAGACCGTGGTTCCGTTGCTTGAGATATTGTTCCATTGTTGTCACAATAGATGTCTATACGATCAACAATTATGGAAACCACATCAAGTTCGGTGACGAACTTCTTAATCCAAACTGCTTTCTTGGCCGCGTTTGATAATGCAATATACTCAGCCTCTATTGTAGAGTCCGTTACGGTGCTTTGCTTGGAGCTCTTCCAGCTCACTGCACCCCCCATTGAGACAAAATACAAACCCTGATTGCGATCGATAATTATCTTTGTCCGTTTGGAAACTAGCATCACTGTATCCTCTTACAATGAGCTCATCTTCCCCCCCATAAACCAAGAACATATCCTTAGTCCTCTTCAGGTACTTAAGAATATTCTTGACAGCCATCCAGTGACGCTCGCCTGGATCTGATTGATATCGACTATAAGAGCTCAAAGGACATAAGACATCAATCCGAGTACATGGCATGGCATACATGATGGATCCAATTGCTGATGCATATGGGATCCTCTTCATCTTATCTCTCTCATCTTGTGTTCCAAGACACAATTCCTTAGAGAGATAAACACCATGTGACATCGAAAGATATCCCTTCTTGGATTCTTCCATACTGAATCTTTCAAGTACTTTGACAATATATGCACTCTAACTTAGGCCAAGCAACCTACGCGATCTATCATGATAGATCTTTATACCAAGGATGTAGGCTGCTTCTCCTAAGTCCTTCATGGAGAAGCACTTGGATAACCAAGTCTTTACTGACTGCAAGTTCTGTATATCATTCCCGATTAGAAGTATGGCATCGACATACAACACTAGGAATGCCACTATGCTCCCACTCAATTTCTTGTAAACACAGGGCTCATCTTCATTCTTGATAAAACTGAATTCTTTTATGGCTTCATCAAAACGAATGTTCCAGCTCCTTGAAGCTTGCTTGAGTCCATATATGGATCTCTGCAACTTGCATACCCTATCAGCCTTCCCATCAAGAACGAAACCATCGAGTTATGTCATATACACATCCTCTTCAAGGTTTCCGTTCAGGAAATCTGTTTTGACATCCATTTACCAAATCTCGTAGTCATGATATGCAACAATCGCAAGCATAATCCGGATGGATTTAATCATGGCAACCGGGGAAATGGTTTCTTCATAGTCAATACCATGAATTTGTTTGAAACATTTGGCAACCAGTCGTGCCTTATAAGTAAACACCTTGGCATCCATGTTAGTCTTCTTTTTGAAGACCCATTTACACCCTATGGGTTTTACCCCTTCAGGTGGTTCCACCAGAGACCATACTTGGTTCTGGTACATGGAGTCCATCTCAGATTTCATGGCTTCAAGCCATTTAACAGAATCTGGATCTGATACAATGTCTTCGTAGGTTCTGGGTTCATCTTGGTAGACTAGCATGTCACTATGTTAAGTCACAAGATAAACGTATCTCTCGGGCTCATGGTGTATTCTCCCAGATCTACGTAGCTCATTTGCTACCTGAGGTGGTTCACTTTGATCCACAAGTTGTGGAGTAACCTCCTCTTGATGTTCAACCACCTTCTGTGGCACATCATCCCGTCCTTCGTCTAGTATGTTTTATGGTTCTAGAACTTCATCAAGTTCTACTTTTCTCCCACTAGTACTTCTTAGAAAAAATTTCTTTTCTAGGAAAACTTCAGAATGAGCAACAAAAATTTTTGCGCTCTTTTGGGTGGTAGAAATAGTATCCTTTAGTCTCCTTTGGATACCCCACAAATATACATTTACAGGATTTTGGGCCCAACTTGTTCGAAGTCAATTTCTTAACATAAGCTTCGCAACCTCAAATCCTTAGATAAGACAAGCTAGGCTTTCGCCCACTCCATAGCTCATGTGGAGTCTTATCTACAGACTTTGACGACACACGGTTCAAAACGTGAGTCACAGTTTCTAGGGCATAACCCCAGAACGATGCAGGTAAATCACTAAAACTCATCATGGACCTAACCATATCAAGTAAGGTCCTATTCCTCCTCTCAGGCACTCCATTGTGTTGGGGTGTATACGGAGGGGTGAGTTGTGATACTATCCCTCATTGCTTCAGGTATTCAGAAAACCCTGAGCTTAAGTATTCACCTCCTAGATCCGACCGAAGAGTTTTAATACTTTTGCCCAACATATTTTGCACTTCATTCCTGAATTCTTTGAACTTATCAAAGGCTTCATATTTATGTCTTATAAGGTATACATAACCATATCTACTAAAATCATTAGTAAATGTGATGAAGTATGAATATCCACCTCTGGTTTCAACTGTTATGGACCACATACATCACTATGGATGATGCCTAAGAGTTCAGTAGCCCTTTCACCTTGTCCTGTGAAAGGAGACTCGGTCATCTTGCCTAACAGGCATGACTCGCATACCTCAAATGACTGAAAGTCAAAAGGGTCCAAAACTCCATCCCTTTGAAGTTTTGCAATGCAGGTCTTATTAACATGACCCAATCTATAGTGCCAAAGATATGTCTGGTTTTGATCGCTATGTTTAGCTTTCTTGGTTTCAACATTGAGAATATCTTTATTGTTTAAATCAAGAACATATAACCCATTATATAACCTTGCAATTCCAAATAGAATACCATTCAAACTAAAGGACAACAATGCATTAGATATGTCAAAATGATACCCCACATTATCCAAAGCGGATACTGAAATAATATTTCAATAAATAGAAGGTACGTAATAACAGTTATGTAGTTCCAACAACAAGCCCGTAGGCAAAGATAAAAAGTAAGTCCCTACAGCCAATGCAGCCACATGTGTTCTATTTCCAACTCGTAGGTCCACCTATCCCTTGGCGGGGAGCACTCTACTCTGCCTTAGTCCCTGAAGTCCTAGCCTCTGACTTCTTCTTGCTTGCTAGGAAAGCCTTGCAGTGTTTCCTCCAGTGGCCAGGCTTGCCACAATAGAAGCAGACTACTTTGCCCTTCCCTATGCCACTCTCAAGCCCAAGAGCTACCTGTCCTTTGGGTTTGGGCTTGGGCTTGGGCTTGGGCTTGGGTTTGGCCTTGGCCTTACCCTTGCTATTACCCTTTTCTTTTCTTTACTGGCAGTAACCAGTAAAACAGCTTGGACTTCTTCAAGTCCTGCTCTACAGTCCTCAACATGTTTAAAAGTTTTGACAAGGTTTTCACCTTCGTGTTCATATTGAAATTCATTATGAACGGTGCATAAGAGTCAGGCAAGGATTGCAGAATCAAATCCATTTGTAATTCTACATCCAACTCAAATCCCAAAGTCTCAAGCCTCTCTATGTGCTCGATCATCTTAAGCACATGAGGACCAACTTGGGCTCCCTTAGTTAGACGACCCCCAAACAGTGCTTTCAACACCTTGTTCTTCTCATGTCGAGCATGTCCTTGAAAAGCTCTTTGAGGTGTAGAATAATGGCAGCAACGTCCATATTTTCATGCTGCTTTCACAGTACTGGTGTCATCGATGCTAACATCAAGCATTGAACGCCATCAGCATCATCAAGGAACTTTTGATAAGTATCCTTTACTTCCTGAGTGGCATCAAGATCAGGCTCAGCCATGTATGGCTTTTCAAGGATATACAATTTCTTTTCCAACTTCAGTATAATCCGAAGATTACTATACCAGTCCGAGAAATTGGATCCATCCAACCTGTTTTCTTTCTCGATTATCGGTTCGCAGGTTCATAATGCTCATTTTGGTGAATCTACAATTGCAAAAAAGATAAAGTCATTATAAAGTTCATTATTATTTAATGTAGTCTTTTATTAAATGATGCTCCCACTATTTTACTCAAGTCAATAGCCCTCACTATTAACTCGGGAAAGCCCTTTGACTTTCATAGTGGACTGAGATCCCATTCGGCCCATTTCAAACCTTCGCTTTGGCGAACAAGCCAAAATGAGTTGATTAGGTAGGCCAACAAACTTAATCCACACCAGTTGATAGCTCCTACTATCAACCTCAAATCTGAAGAAGCCAACAAGCCAATCACACAATCCAATGGCTCTAACCATTATCCTCAAGTGTGATTCTCAGTATCAGTAGAGTGGACACTACATGCCACCACGTACACACAATATGTGCACTTCTCTACTATGCCTATGATGCGTTTATCAACCTTCGCTTTGGCGAACAAGCAAAACTGTCATTTTAAGTCGACCCATCACCATTAAGGAAAACTCCAATGCATTTTAACCTCCCACTTGGTAGAAGTGTACCCTTCGATTTGGCGAACAAGGTTTCGACGAACAGTGGTTTGATTAAAACCATGGTGATGGAAGGCTTACGTGACTTAATATACTTTAATTGAGGGTTTGTTATTTAATGTCTCACCAAATTATTATCTTTGTCAGAATGACATTGTTTGGCATGTTATTGAACATTCAACCTTAGCATGTATTCTAAAAAAAATATTAAAACATGCCGGTGCACGGCCCAACTAAAAACCAATTTCTTCGAGCCTAGAGGAATCGGTAGGTCACCTAGGGGTCCTGTAATAAAATCTTGAGTCTTCAAATATGGTCGTCTTTTCCTTGATCTGTCTTCAAGTACATTACAAAAATATCATTCTAAATTTACAGTGAGAATAATTATACAAAATTCTTTACATCAATAAATTTAGAAACCTCAATTTACATTCGAGGGGAATCAGATGAGAAGAGAACATACATCGAGAATAGGAGAAAGGCAGGACACGCATGCCCTATTTTATAAATTACAACCATACATGCCCAAAAATTAAAACATTCACCATAGGTCTAAGGCTCATGTAACGGGCACCATGCAATATACAAACAAGTACATGGCATACATTTCAAAAACAATTAATTTTTGAATTGGGTGGGTTAATTACTGATTACCCCTGACAATTTGTATATCTACAATTTGGTCCAAAAGCTTTGAAAGTTTTCAATCTGGCCCCTGCACACTCGAAAGTGCGCTCACTGCAGCGATAGGTTAGAACGCTGCAACGTGTGCTGATTAACGTCACGTTCACGACTCCAGGTGTGTTCGCTGCGGCGATGGGTTATATCATCGTGGCGAGCGCTGGTTGCAAACTACATTCGTCCTAAGGACGATTGCCGCAACGATAGATTATATTATCGCAGCAAGCGCTGATTTTGCAATCAGCATGTACGCCAACAACGTATGCCGTGGTGATGGTTTATATCACCGTGGCGAGCTTACACTGATCTGTAGCAACAGAACAGTTCAACCAGTAACCAAATATGCCAAACGGATTTTGCAAACAATCTAAACTACTGATTTCAACAAAAATCCATAACCCAATTGCAGATCATCAACAAATTAAATTAATCAATTAATTGATTTCTTAAAACATGTTTTCATGGCAGATTCATCAAGGCAACATGTTATCAATCAAATACATGTAATCAACCATTCACAAAAACTGTAAAATTTGGTACCCTAGGCTCTAATACCACTGTTAGGAAACGATCATCTATGGCAGTCGAAAACAAAAATAGTTTACATGATAGATCGTTCCTTAGAACCAAGATCAGGGCACAAAATTACAGTTTATATATTATAAAACAATCTGCAAAAAAATCAGTTTGAAGTTTAGAAATCATACACACATTTGGAGGCTCCTCCAAGTTTGTCTCTGAATGGATTTCATTACTGACCCAAGTGTAGGATCGAACCAATGTAGTCCACACGAAGATAACTCTAATGAACTAAAGAGGGATTTGCTAGATCCTCTTTAGTCTTTAAGAACCAAGAAGAAATCAAATAAAATTTGATTTCAAGCAAAAATAAATCTGGCGTGGGAAGAAGAGAAAAGGGGCTGGAGTTTTTCTTTGTGAATGAAAATGAATCTATTCCTTTATTTCACAAAGTGTTGCACTTATATAGTGCAACACTATACCCTATTCCTTCATGGAATGGGCTTGGGCACCAACCCAAACAACTCCTTGTATCCAAACAGCCCCTTTAAGATATTTAATTTTAATTATTATTGTTATTTCAATTAAATTCAATTAATATATATATTTCATATATTAACATTTAACAATAACAATAATTCATTTAAATATATGCGAACACATATTTAAATATAATTTCACTTTTTTAGTTTAATTAACAAAATAAATAAAGGCTACGACCTTAGCAATTTAATTGTACTGTGAAATTATCAAAATACCATTTTGCCTAAAAAAATGAAAACGCCCTTCTTATAAATTGGTTCTTAAATTATCTTCTATGTGTGTGACCCGTAGGCTCCTTATAATACCGACAGTGTGTAATATCGCGATTAACACTAATTAATCATCTCACTACACACAGACCAAGATTGGCCCCTAGCAAGGCATCATAGCCCTATATTTACGTATTTTATAAGAGCTGCCGAATTATACGCGTATAATATAAATATCCGCATAATTCGCAAATTATTGCCAAAAAAAAAAACTAAGCTTTATTATTCGCGAACAAGCATGCGGCCATGGCTTCTGAAGGAAGGTAACATAGCTTTATTACTAGTATTTGAAGAAGCAATCGAAGAATAAGAAGAGGAAGAGGAAGGTTGTCTAGTGGACTTAGACTCAAGACTAAACTCATTCCTAGTGAACCTGGAAAGCAGATTAGACTTGCCAACACTAGAGTCACCAATCAACACCACCTTGAAGAGGTAATCATAGTCATCTTCAGCTCTGTAACCAGCCACAGATGAAGAAGAAGAAGAAGAAGTACTTTAGAACAACAACAACAACAACAACAAAAATAACACTAACAAAAATACAGTTGGTTCAGAGCAGTTAAGTGAGATTTGTTTGTTAAAAAAAAAAAAAACACAAAAAAGGGTAAAGTCAGATGTAGAGAAACGTGTTTTATTTTATTTTATTTTATTTTTTTTGACAGTTTACAAAGAAATGTTTTATCATTTATGTTAGAGGCTGACTGGTCTGGTCTGCTCGGCTGGACTCCAAACCAAACAATTTAAGGAGAAGTGGAGGATGTCTTTTTTGGTTTATGGGATTGAGAATTTACTGTAATACCCACCTTTTGCTTTTCTTTTTTTATTCTTTCTGTCTTTTTGGTTTTGGGAAGTTTAGGGAAGGCTATAAGGATATATTTGACTTTTCATGAGGGATTTTAATCGACATTTTGGGTGGTCCTCGTGTGATTATTATGGCCAATGTGAGTGATTAAAGCCTTAAAAGGATAGGATCCTTGGTAATAGAGGAAATATATACTTGTATTAGGATTTTTTTTTAATTTTAAATATATTTCTTATCCAATTTGAACATAATTTTCTGTTTTGATTTAGTATTAATTTATTGATTTAGTATTGAAATAATGGTAATATTTGGAATAAGAATTTAACTTTTTTTTTTTAATTTTTTTTAACAATAAGTATGTTTAAAATATGAATTTTCAAAACCAGGTAGTCCATAAAAGTGTCAAAACTAAGATTGATATTGCCGTATTTTTTCAAAATGTATTATTGACAATGCAACGTATTAAACCCGTATATACCCGTACCGTATTTTTCTCGTATTCGAATTTTATGGCCGAATTTTTATAAACGTATTTTTCACCGTTTGTCGTATTATACCCGTAAAATTCCTGTACCTTTTTTTTGTCGTACCCGTATTTACTAACTAGGATCATGGACACCTGATAGATTTGGATTTAGCAAAGCAACTACCTATCAACGATATGGTTACCGTACAATCTGATCCTTTCATCATCCGTTATCTCGACGAGACCGTGGCATAGAAATGGTGTCAACCTCGGTTACTCTCGATATTATGTATTCAGTTACTGGATCAATGACCTGTATTATAAACTGGATAGAGCAACAACTCAATCCCACTGTGGCTACAGTTTTATTATCATTGCCATTTATTGAATTGCATCGTGAGATAACTTCTCCCGTACCCGGGAGTGATGAATCCTCTGTCTATCTACCATAGTCTGGATACACTCCTTAATGCAGCCAATCACTACCGTATTAACAGCTCTGAATAGAACGTTAGGCTATGTCAAACTACACCAATCGGTACACAAGGCGCTCCGATGATCTCAAGTCTAAGGATCACATGCACCACCATTTGTTAGAGGATTTGTTCCATAAACACTAGGGTTACCATCCATATGAAATCCTCTAGTGGGTCAGTCCAGTGAACTTGCCTACAGCAAGCACCCATGTGTTGCACCAGGTTGTCACCAAACAACCTTGATAAGTGAGATCAGTCACTGCCTTTCGATAGGGTCGTTCAACACTATGATAGCCTTACCGTATTATCTGTACCCTTACTTCAGAATAATACTGGGGCTATGACGTTTCTATAATGGCCACTATATGTGCTCATAGGGTTCTCACTATCAAGATTTGAAACACTTGATACCCTCGTCACGATTCTACCATTCTAAGGACATATATCAATACATACAATGATGATTTATGCGATATAGTATAAAATGCCTTTTATTGATCAATGAACATTATTACAAAGAGTCAATTCTACAATAATTGATTGGCTCTAGGGCATCTACTCTAACAATTTCCTTAATGCTGAGTATTCATGCTAAGGGTTTATGTTATGACTATAACATGCTAATAAAGATAAAATTGGTGAGACATAAAATAAAAACCCCACAACAAAAGTATATTAAGTCAATTAATTAAAAGGTCTTCCATCACCATGGGTTTGATCAAACCACTATTCGTTGGAACCTTGTTCGCTAAAACAAAGGGTACATTTCTACTAGTGGGAGGTCAAACATCATTGAAGTTTCCCTTACTGGTGATAGGTCGACTTAAATGATGTGTTTTGCTTGTTTGCTAAAGCGAAGGTTGATAAACACAACATAGGCATAGTAGAGAAGTACACTTGTTATGTGTACGTGGTGACATGTAGTGTTCACTCTACCGATACTAAGAATTACACTTGAGGACAATGGTTTGAGCCATTGAATTGTGTAATTGGTTTGTTGGCTTATTTTGCATTTGAGGTTGGTAGTTGTAGATATCAACTAGTGTAAATTAAGTTTGTTGACCTACCTAATCAACCCATTTTGGCTTGTTTGCCAAAGCAAAGGTTTGAAATGGGCTAGATGGGATCTCGGTCAACTAGGAAAGCCAACAGGTTTTCCCAAGTTAATAGTGAGGGCTATTAGCCTGAGGAAAATATTGGGAGCAATTGTTTAATAAAGGACCTTATTAAACAATGATAAACATGATAGTAAAATTTGTTTTTCTGCACTTGTAGAATCATAAAATGAGCAACAACAACCTTACAATGCGTACGATAATCATCACAAGCTGGATGGTAGTAATTTTTTAGACTAGTATAGAAATCTTTGGATTGTACTTGAGTCTGAAAGTAAATTATATACCATCAATCAGTCTTTGCCTCAAGAGCTTGGTGATGACATCACCCAAAAATAGCAAGATGTTTACCAAAAATGTTTGGATGATACTAACATAGAACTTATTAAGTACATTATGTTAGCATCAATGACACCTGAACTGTAATAGCAATATGAAAACATTGAACCTTGTACCATGATTCTATACCTTCAACATAATGAAAGGTATGAGGTGTCAAAACAGCTGATAAGGTACAAAATGGATGAGGGTGTTGAAGTTGGCCCTCATGTACTCAAGATGATTGGGTAAATTGAAAGGCTTGAGACTTTGGGTTTGGTTCGAACAATGACTTAGAAATTGACTTAGCCTTGCAATCCTTACCCGATTCTTATTCTCAGTTTATAGATAATATGAGCAAAAATGAGAAGACTCTTCCTGAGCTCCTAACCCTTTTAAAGACTATAGAGCAATACATTAAAAGTCTAAACTAATGATGTTAGCACTAGTAGATGGGCAATCAAAGGTAAAGGTAAGGCTAAGACCAAACCCAAACCTAAGTCCAAACCTCAAGGTGCTCTTAAGTCTGAGGGTGACATCAACAATGGTGGTAAGGTAGTTTGCTTCTATTGTGGCAGGCTTGGCCACTAGAGGAAGCACTGTAAGACCTTCCTGGAGAATAAGAAGAAGAATGCCTCTTTTTCTAAAGCTATGTATTGAGATTTATTTATCTCTTGTTACATCTTGGGTCATTGACACTAGATATGGTTCTCACATTTGTAATAATGTAAAGGGACTACTCAAAGTAGATTGCTCGGTCAAGGAGTTATGGACCTACTAGTTGGAAATAGAGCACGTGATGGTGTATCAGTTATAGGATCTCATTGTTTGACTTTGCCTACAGGCTTGTTATTGGAACTTATGGATTATTATGATTTACCCTCAATTTCTAGAAATAATATTTCTGTATCCACTTTGGACAAATGAGAATATTGCTTTTATTAGTAATGTATTGTTGTCTTTTAGTATAAATAATATTCTTTAAGAAACTATTTCATAATATTTTTTATATGTCCTTGAAATAGACAATATAAATATTCTCAAAGTAACAACTATGCTAAGTATGGCAAATTGTGTTAATCATACCTGATTCCGGGATTATGCCTTAAAGATTGCGACTCACATACTGAATTGTGTGCCATCAAAGTCTATAGATAAGACTCCATATGAACTATGGAATGACCGAAAGCCTAACCTGTCTTATCTGGAGATTTGGGGTTATAAAGCTTATATCAAGAAATTGACTTCGAACAAGCTAGGCCGAAATCTAATAAATGTATATTTGTGGGGTATCCTAAGGAGACCAAAGGATACTATTTCTACCACAAAAAAAGATGAATAATTTTTGTTGCTTGTACTGGTGTCTTCTTAGAGAAGGAATTTCTTCTAAGAGGTACTAGTGGGAGAAAAGTAGAACTCAATGAAGTTCTAGTACCACAGGATATATTAGATGAAGGACAAGATGATGTGCCACAAGAAGTGGTTGAACATCATGAGGAGGTTACTCCACAATTCGTGGATCAAAGTGAACCACCTCAAGTAGAGCAGCGTAGGTTTGGAAGAGTAAGTCATAAGCTCGAGAGATATGGTTTTCTTGTCACTCAACATAGCGATGTACTAGTCTACCAAGACAATGAAACTAAAACCTATGATGATGCTATATCGAATCTAGATTCTATTAAATGGCTTGAAGCCATGAAATATGAGATGGACTCTATGTACCAAAACCAAGTATAGACTCTGGTGGATCCACCTAAAGGGGTAAAACCCATAAGGTGTAAATGGGTCTTCAAGAAGAAGACTGACATGGATGGCAACGTGTTAGATTAGGAGCCCTTGAGCCAATCATATTGTTGTATGTTGATTCTATGGATCATGGATATTCAATATATAAAAGACATTAACTATATTATGTAAAGAATATTTCATATGTATGTATTAATAAATTCCCTTAGAGTGGTTGAACCATGATGAGGAAATCAAGCAGTGATAAGTCTTGATTGTGAGATCCCTATGGTCACTTCAGGTGGCCATTCTAGAAATGTATGTAGCTAAAGTATTATTCTGACCTAGGGCACAGATAATACGGTAAGGCTATCGTAGCGTTAAACAACTCTACTAGAAGGTAGTGATTGATTGTAACACCCCATCTAGCCGGGTACCCTCTAAGTATTCCATTATGATGGAAACTTAGAGATTCACACTTAGAAGGTTGTGTAATTTAAAACGTAAATCATGGTTACAAACATGTACTATATGAAAATAATAAAATAAAAACTTCTCCTCTAATTTACATTACTTTCATAATCAACCTATCGAAATATTACTATATATGAAAAATATGATTTAAAGAAAACAACTACATCAATTGTTTAAAAGCGGAAGCAAATATAAAATATCTTCTATCATGTATAAGCAAGACATTCATTATTTAGTAAAACACTTATATATATATATATATATATATATATATATATATATATATATATATATATATATATATATATATATATATATGTATGTATGTATGTATGTATGTATGTATGTATGTATGTATGTATGTATCAAACCATATATATTAATCCAAAAACATCCGTTATATAACATCGTAATTTTTTATAAACAAATATTAACATGCATGCCCCCATGCTTCCTTGACTACCTCTCACCATTACTGATTTAAATATTACCTACAAAACATGGGAACTAGGGAAATGAGTGCTAATCACTTAGTAAGGGTATCAATCATTTAACCCTATCTAACATTCTTAAACATGGAAAAAAATTTATTTACTTGTACATGAACCAAACATTAATAACATAAAATAACATATATATGTAATATAACATAGCATATTCAGTTCATATCATAATGCATAATATAATTCATGTAATGCTTTCCTTTAATTTTCAAGAATGATGCACTTCAATGCCATGCATGTATAAATACATTTTTCTTTGAAAACTCTTTTACTTTCTGCAGATTGGACTAAGCTGAGGCATGGATTACGGAACCTTTGCCCAATGAGTTAACCTTAACTTATAACACAGTCCCCATGGTCATGCACGCTATGGATTGACTGTTCATTTCTTTTAGTCTAGACATGTGCATGATTGAGCTCAGGTTGTCCATAACATGACAATAGTTTCCATAAAACTTAAAAATCATTTTGTTCACAAAAATGCATGCCTATGTACCTTGAAAGCATTTTGCTCAAACTTGGGATCAAGTCCCCCTTTTTTTCATCATTAATATGCTTGACATGCTCTATTCTTTAAAAACATACACTTTCCATAAATGAACATTTCATTTCATCATGACCATTTCGTGGATGGATAACAAATTCATAGAAGCATAGCATTCTTAGGCTTGTTTATACGTAAACAAGCTCATAATTAGGTCATACATAACATATTACACATAACCTCCATGGTCACTCATTAAATCAAATATATATGTTCAAACAATAATTAAATAATCGCAAAGATCACTCATTAAAACATCCTTCAAAACCTTTTAAGCATTATTTCCATACTTGGAATCAATCATAGATTATTAGGCTAAAAAAATAAATTAAGAAATTGGAAGTACTTTTGAGGTAGTCATGTTGCACAGGTCATATTCAAGAAGGTATATCGTGAGTTATACATATCCGATTGATATGATATTAGTCTTGTTTTAAAGCTTTAATAAAGGGCTACAATGTTTATGTTTAGGCCTCAACCCAGTTCGATGAGTAAGATGTCCAAAAATGGGTCAAAAGGCCACAAATTTGAAAGTGGCAACCATGGTAACATGCCTTTTATTTTTATTTTTTTAAGGCTTTTCCATACCTATTTACCTCCACTTACTCCCCAACCTTTCCTAACCATTCTCCCCTGTGAAAACATGGTAATGATCTATAATAACCTCCCTTGTAATATGTTAAATGCTTATGACAGAACCATTTCCATTAATTGCCATCAAACTTCAATTTTCTACAATTCACATATAAATCCATCAATTGCAAATTACAACATCAAACCAAGCTCAATTTATTTTGTGTGACAAGAATTAAGGTTCCCTAATACTAAACCTAGAAACCTAATTGCCTAATTCTTATTTCATATTAAAGGAAGGTTTCCCTTACCTTGTGTGAAGAAACCATACTCTTTTGCCAATCTCCTCCTCCTTATCTCCAATTGACTCTTTATCCTAACATAATTCATAAGAAAATTAATAACTTGAAATACATAATAGTCATATAAGATAAGGAGTTGAAATTTACCTCCAAATATTCTTAATAAGGGAAGAAATACAAAACACTTAAAGGATTTCAACTAAAAAGCTTGAAGTTTCAATGGAGGAAGTAAAATCTATGGAGAAGTATTGAAGAAGATAATGGAATAATGGAGATGTGCTGAAGAAGATGATGGAAAGTGGTAGAAAAATTGGTGGACCGACTTATATAAGCTAAAAATCAAGATTCTTTTGCAAAAGTCATTCATTTGTCTTTTGCATTTAATGACTTATAACATCATTTCCCTTTTTGCCCTTAACAACTTTCTTTTGATTACTCATCAATCCTTCATCATCTTTATCTTGTCAAGTCAACAAAATATCATCATTCTTTTACCACTTTACCCCTAAGACATGTGCATGGTAGTTAACTTAGCACATAAAAGTGAAAAGACTATTTTACCCTTGGACATACCGGTGGGGTGTACATTTCTCCCTCCTTATAGGAATTTCGTCCTCAAAATTAAGCAAATAACTCTAGATAGCGATCTCTCATGTCTTGCTCCACTTCCCAAGTAGCTTCCTTAACCTTGTGATTTCTCCAAAGAACTTTGACGAGTGGAATACTTTTATTCCGGAACTCTTTAATCTTTCTTTCCAATATTTGGACTGGACGCACCTCATAAATCAAATTCTCCTTCAGATTCACTTCCTCTGCTTGTAATACATGAGAAGGATCATATATGTACTTGCATAACAATGACACATGAAAAACATTATGCACTTGTTCCATGCTCGATGGTAATGCAAGTCTATAAGCTACTTTGCCAATCCTTTCTAGCACTTCAAAAGCACTAATGTATCGCAGAGCAAGCTTTCCTTTTCTACCAAATCTCATGACATGTTTGTATGGGGCAATCTTAACAAACACTTTGTCCCCTGCTTGAAATTCCACTTCCTTTCTCTTCAAGTTTGCATAACTCTTTTGGCGATCCTAGGCTTGTTTCATTCTCTCTCTGATTAATTTGATATCTTCAATCATCTTTTGAGTCATTTCTGGTCCTAAGGCTTGAACCAAGGACTCTTTCTCTCCTACTTCATCCCAATACAAAGGTGATCTGCAATTTCTCCCATATAGAGCTTCATATGGTGCCATCTACATAGTAGCCTGATAACTATTATTATAAGCAAATTCCATTAATGGAATTATATCACTCTAGTTTGCTTTATGATCCATACAACAGGCCCATAACTTATCTTCAATCACCTGATTGGTTCTCTTAGTTTGGCCATCTGTTTGGGGATGATAAGCCATACTAAAAGCTCGCATTATACCTAGCGCCTTTTGTAACCCGTGCCAGAAGGCTGAAACAAATCTTGAATCTCTATCTAACACTATTGTCTTGGCACACCATGCAACCTCACGGCTTCTTTTACATAAATCTAACCCAACTGATCTGAAGTATAGTTGTATCCTTCACTGCTATGAAGTGCGTGACTTAGTAAGTCTATCCACAATCACCCATAGTGCATTATACCCTTTTTGTACTCTTGGAGGGCCAACAGTAGAATCCATAAATATGTCTTCCCATTTCCATTCAAGAATACTAAGAGGCTATAGTAATCTTGATGGTCGTTAGTGTTCAGCTTTAACCTGCTAACAAATTAAACATTTAGCCATATAATCACTAATATCTTTCTTCATACTTGACACCAGTAGCTTTTCTTTAAATCTTGGTACATCTTTACACTCCTAGGATGGGTTGCATAAAGTAATACTAAGAGGCTATAGTAATCTTGATGGTCGTTAGTGTTCAGCTTTAACCTGCTAACAAATTAAACATTTAGCCATATAATCACTAATATCTTTCTTCATACTTGACACCAGTAGCTTTTCTTTAAATCTTGGTATATCTTTACACTCCCAGGATGGGTTGCATAAAGTGTATCGTGTGCTTCTCTAAGATTTTACTCTCTAACTCTATATCTTGAGGAACACACAACCTATCTCTAAATTTTAGAATACCATTCACTACTCTAAAATTTGTCTTTTTGCCCTCATTTGCTCGCCTATAGATTTCCTTGCAAGAATAATCAACTGCTTGTTTTTCTTTGATCTCCTCCATTAAAGTATATTTGATTTCCAATCTAGCACATCCTCCAATTACAAGCTCAATTTGCTCCTTGAGGATTTCTCACTACAACTCTTTTTGTACTGTGATCTAAAATAGAGGAACTTTTTTACTTAAGGCATTTGCTACTACATTAGCTTTCCCCGAATGATACTTGATTTCACAGTCGTAGTCTTTGACTAAGTCTAAGCATCTTCTCTGTCTCATATTCAACTCTGTTTGGGTGAAGAAATATTTTAAACTCTTGTGGTCTTTGAAAATATTACTCTTGACACCATATAGATAATGACTCCAGATTTTTAGGGCAAACACACCACTGCTGCCAATTCTAAATCATGTGTACGGTACCTCAATTCATAATCTTTCAGTTGTCTAGAGGCATAGGTTATCACCTTCTCATTTTGCATCAATAATATCACGATCGAGAGCTATCCTCTATCTCACCACCTTCAGGCTCAAGGGCTTTCCCCATGCATCAGACACATCCAAGGTATTGTCCTCTATAGGTTCTTCTGGCCACGCCTCCTTCGGACCCTCACGACTTTGTTTCGCTTCATAAATCTGTCCACTGAAATGGAGTCTCCTTCTTGGTAAGTGCAGTGAGTGGACAAGTTGTAAGGAAACGATCTAACACATGGCAGCAGAAAAAAACAAAAACAAAAACAATGATCGATTCCTTTTTAAACCAAGATTAGGGTACAAATAATATGTTAAATCAAAAATCTGTAGTAATATGAACGATCAGAGTAAAGATTAAAGTTCATATGCACGTTTGGAGGCTCCTTCAAACTTGTCTATGACTGGGTTCGCTAACGATTCAAAATAGAATCAAACCAATGGTAATCCATACGAAGATAACCCAAAGAGCTAAAGAGGGATTTGCTAGATCCTCTTTAGCTTCAAGAACCAAATCAAATCGAAGAGACTTTGATTCAATGACCAAAGGTGGCGTGAGATGCTGAGAGAAAGTGGGAGAGAGGGCTGCCTCCTTTCAATGATTGAATAATCACACAAATGAATTCTCTCTTAAAATCACAAAACACATGCACTTATATAGTGCATGTGAAACCTTATTCCAATTAGCAATAGGCTTGGGCTCCAACCCAAACAGCCCCTATGTCCAAACACTTCCAATCATGATATTTTATTTTAATTATTATTATTCCAACACATGCACTTATATAGTGCATGTGAAACCCTATTCCAATGAGGAATAGGCTTGGGCTCCAACCCAAACAGCCCCTATGTCCAAACACTTCCAATCATGATATTTTATTTTAATTATTATTATTCCAATTAAACTCAATTAATATATTAACATTTAATAATAATAATAATAATAATAATAATAATAATAATTCATTTAAATATATGCATACGTATATAAATATAATCTCACTTATTTAATTTTAACATCAAATTAAATATAGGCAACCACCTTAGCAAATTTAATTGCACTATGAGATTACCAAAATGCACTTTTGCCCTAAAAGACGAAAACACCCCTTGCACAAAACGATTCTTAAATTATCTTCTATGTGTGTGACCCGTAGGCTCCTCATCATACCAACAGTGAGTAGTATCGCAATTAACATCAATTAATCGTCTCATTACACATAGACCAAGATTGGCCCCTAGCAAGGCATCATGGCCACCCGATAGATTCGGATTCAGTGAAGCAACTACCTGTCAACGATATGGTTACCGTACATTCAAATCCTTTCATCATCTGTTATCTCATCGAGATTGAGGTACATAAATAGTATCAACCTCAGTTGCTCTCTATATGTTTGTGTTCTGTTACTAGACCAATGACCGGAATAATAAATTAGATTGAGCAACACCTCAATCCCACTATGGCCACGGTTTTAGTGTCATTGCCATTTACTGAACTGCGCAGTGAGATAACTTCTTCCGTACCCAGGAGTGATGAATCCTCTGTCAATCTACCATAGTCTTGGTACACTCATCGATGCAGCTAATCACTATCGTATTGACAACTCTGAATAGAACTGTGTTAGGCTAGTGTCAAACTACATCAATCAGTGCACAAGGCGCTCGGTGATCTCAAGTCTAAGGATCACATGCACCACCATTCGTTAGAGGAATTATTCCATAGACAATGCGGTTACCATCTATATGGAATCCTCTAGTGGGTTAGTCTAGTGAACTTGCCTATAGCAAGCACCCATGTGTTGCACCAGGTTGTCAGCAAACAACCTTAACAAGTGAGATCAGTCACTGCCTTTCGACAAGGTTGTTCAACACTATGATAACCTTATCGTATTATTTGTGCCCTTGGTCAGAATAATATTAGGGCTATGGACATTTTTAGAATGGCCACCATATGTGTCATAGGGTTCTCACTATCAAGATTTGAAACACTTGATACCCTCGTCACAATTCTACCATTCTAATGGCATATATCAATACATATAGATATGATTTACACGATATAGAATAAATTGCCTTTTATTGATCAATGAACGTTATTACAAAGAGTCAATTCTACAATAATTGATTGGCTCTAGGGCACCTACTCTAACATGAGCAAGTTCAGCAAACCCTTGCACAAATTTTTTGTAATACCCAATCGAGCCTAGAAAACTCCTCAACTCCTTCATTGTTGTTAGCCTTCTCCATTCAAGTACTGCCTCTACCTTACTAGGATCCATTGATATGCCTTCCTTGGAAACCACATGACTAAGAAACGTTACCCGGTCCAACTAAAACTCACATTTGGAGAACTTGGCATACAATTGCTTCTCCCTTAATCTTTGTAATACAAACCTCAAATGTTGTTCATGTTTTTCATTTTTTTTGGAGTATACCAGGATATCATCTATAAACATCACAAGAAACTTATCTAGGCAGTCATGAAAAACCTTATTCATCAAGTCCATAAATATTGTTGGCACATTAGTCAACTCGAAAGGCGTCACAACGAATTCATAATGTCCATACCTAGTTCAGAAGGTAGTTTTTTGAATGTCATTCTTTGCAATTTTGACTTGATAGTGGGCCGACCTCAAATCAATTTTAGAGAACACTGAAGCACCTCTCAGTTGATCAAATAAGTCATCAATACAAGGCAATGGATATTTATTCTTCATTATCACCTTATTCAACTCCCAATAATCTATGCACATCCAGAGGGATCCATCTTTCTTCTTGACAAACAAAATTGGATCACCCCATGGTGAATGAATTGGTCTGATAGAACCTTTATCTAATAACAAGCTTGTAAGTGCTCTTGTAATCCTAATAACTATGCCTTGTGAAAATAACTAAAATGAAATTACAAAAACACATAAACAATAGTTAAAATGAATCTAAATCTAATTATCTACAGAAAACCTAAGTCTTTAACTCCATCATTAATTATCTAGCTATGTGTTCATTACCAAATTTTTGTTCTCTCCACTGTATTCTAGGGTTTGTATTCTTGTCTTTTCAAGGTATTAATGTATATCAATAAAGCTTGGGATGTTACCGTAAGGTGTTCGAAATTAACCCTCTTTCTACACCCATTAAGATCTAGAGCACTAAATAAAGAATCAATTTGCATAGAGACAAATCATCCATTCACAAAGCTAATCAAGATAGGTACGGCGTCTCTTGTTTCTAAGGTATTATCGTAGGGCATTCGGGATTAACCTAGTATTTTCATCATTTAAACTAGCTATGGTGTAGCCTAGTCTAAATAACGAAAACCCATTAAGCATGAGATGATCTTAAAGACAATAATCAATCTATACCTATCAAGGTGTGTGCACAAATACAAATTAGTCATTCCATACTCAGTCTTGTCTCATACAATCAATTAACTAACATCAAGGTTGATCAAGCCCTAATATCAACTAAATATTGAATTAAATGCAATGAATGAATCTAGAACATGATTGAATAGATCAAACAAATAGAATATAATAAAACACAAGCCTTCAATTAGATTACATTAAATACCTAGAAAAACAAACTAACAACATAAAGGAAAAGAAACAACAACACCTAGAAGCCATGAAGATCCACGAAGAACAAAGGAAAGGAAGAGGAGGAGAGCCTCCTCTCATCTCGAAGCCCCCCTTTTCCAAGTTAATTGATATAATAAACCCTCACTCCCTAAAATATTGCTAAGGACCTTTATTTATAGTAGTAAGGCTGTGAGGGTATTATGGTAACAAGTCACTTCAATTAAAAACACATCTACTCGTCTTCCATGCACTAATGTAACTTTTGGATCACTTTTTAACCATTTTACTGATGTAACTAGGCCATTATCAAAGCATAAAATTGTATCTTTGTCTCTTAGCTTTAAAACGCCGCTAGAATCAGGTAAATCGGAGTTGTGTAGCTCAAGTTATGCTCGTTTTAGTATAACATGTTTTGCCAGAAAAATTCTCAAACATAAAATTCACGTATTGGCACCACAGCATGATTTTGTGGTGCCTCGGCACCAATCTTCTGCCAAATATCCTCCATTAAAAATTTTGATCACGCTGCGGCATGATTTTCTAGCGCCGCAGTGAGTGAATAGTTCTATTGCGGCGAACAATCTTCAAAAATTCATAACTTCTTTGTTTGAACTCTAATTCTCAAACCGTTTGTTTCCACATGATTCTTATTCTTTACTCTTCAATGTGCATACTTGAGATCCTCATTTTTCAATACCTAAATACCTTAAAATTCACAAAACATATCCGTGATTCTAAAAAACAAAAGAGATACAGAAATTAAGTAAAATTAATCAATTAAACCTAATTCACACACAAAACACCCTTAAAATCACTAAGTATGTGTGCAATTCCAAGCACTCATCAGGTATAAGTCAGACTAATGGCTTAAGGTTTCTTGTAGTAGCCCGAAATTGACTTTGATGAGACGTATTCACCAGTGTTGGATATGATCACCTTTTGATACTTGATTAGTTTATCAATCTCATAAGGACTTGATATGCATCTCATGGATGTTGTCACTGTGTATTTGTATGGTACACTTGATACTGATATCTATATGAAAATCCCTAAAGGATTCAAAGTGCTAGAAACAAATAAGCAAGTCAAAGGAACATGTACTCAATACAATTGCAAAGATCGTTTTATGGGTTGAAACAATCAAGATGAATGTGGTATAATCATCTCAATGAATATTTGATGAAGGAAGGATAAACCAATAATTCCTATATGCTCATGTATTTTTATAAAAAGGTCAGAACATGATTTGTCATTGTGGTCGTATATGTCAATGACATGAACTTAATTGGGACTTCTGAAGAGCTCACAAAAGTTGCTGAGAACTTAAAAAGAGAATTTGAAATGAAGGATCTAGGGAAAACAAAGTATTGTCTTGGCTAGCAGATTGAGCATTATTCAAATGGAATATTGCTCCATCAATTAAATTATACTTAAAAGATCCTAAAGCGCTTTAATATGGATAAGTCTCACCCTTGAGTACCCCAATGGTAGTTCAGTTTATCGATCTTAAGAAGGATCTATTTCATCTTGAAGAAAACAACAAAAAGATACTTGTTGCTGAAGTACCATATCTAAATACAATATGTGCATTTTTATATTTGGCACAATGTACGAGAGCAAACGTAGCATTTGTAGTAAATCTGTAGGCAAGATTTAGCTCTGCACCAACTTGCTAACATTGAAATGGGATCAACATGTCTTTTGTTACCTTAGTGGAACAAAATACTTGGGATTATTTATCCAAAGAAATTTGTTAATGATCCTGAGTTAGTTGGCTATACATATTTTGGGTACCTTTCTAATCCTCATAAATCCACTCACAGACGAGATATGTTTTTACTTTTAATGGCACTACAATATCATGGCGCTTTACAAAACAAACATTGGTTGCCATTTCTTCTAATCACTCTAAGATTCTTGCGCTTAATGAAGCTAGTTGAAAATGCGTATGGTTAAGGTCTGTCATCCATCATATCGAAAATACATGCAAGTTGCCACATACCTCAGATACTTCCACAATTATAAATGAAGACAATGCAATAGGTATTGGTCAAGTCGAGGACGATATATCAAAGGAGACAAAACTAAGCATATTTCACCGAAGTTCTTTTACATTCACGAAACCGGGCAAAAGTGAGAGATTGATGTCAAACAAATACGCTCCAATGATAATCTTACATATTTATTTAGTAAGGCCTTGTCGACATCAACATTTGAAAAGTTAGTGTATGGCATTGGTATGCGACAGCTTAATAAGTTACTAAATTAATTTTACCATTTTGAGGGGGAGTATTGATCAAGAAGGGCATCGATTAGAGGGAATTTTTTTTTTTTTAAGAAAGGTTTATTGTACTAGACATAGATGCAATGTACTCTTTTTTTCCTGACAATGTTTTAATTAGGCAATATGAAGCATGTCCAACTTTACTTTACATTTTCATTATAGATTTGTATTTTTTTACTTAGGTTTTTGTCCCACTAGGTTTTTCTTGAGTAAGGTTAAATCATTGTTTTAAAAACTGGACCGCTCGTTAACCCAGTCAAGGGGCCGATTCGCGGGTTGACCGGTCTGACCAGTATATAGTAGACACATCTTTAAACAATTCCATTAATTGTTATAAGTTTGAAAACCAGCAAATACATCCCTAAAACTCACCTATAAGCCCTTGTAAGTTTAAAATAAAGTAAATGCACCCTACAGATTTTATTATTAATTATTTTTTTCTCTCTCCCCATCACTTCCATATTTCTCCTTTTTTTCTCTCTCTCTCCCCCATCACTCCCCGCCACTTTCTTCTTTTTTCTTTCTTCTAACACATTCGCGTCTCTCTACTGTAATTTTTCTCTCCTCTTCTCTTTCTTCTTCCTTCTCTTTCTCTTCATCTCCTCTTTTCTTTCTTCTAATCTTCTTCCTTACTCTTTCTCTTGTCTCCTCTTCTCTTTCTTCTTGCTTCCCCTCGCCTTACTTCTTCTTCTTTACACTGTAGATTTTAGAGTAAGTGAAGAAAAATAGAAGATGAAAATGGAAGATGCAATTTGGTTTTTTTATTCAAATGAAATGGAGAATGAAGCGGTGCTGCAAATTGGTTTAGGAATTAGGAATATGAATTTTTTAGGATCAGATACCAAAAAATAGCGAACCATTTTAAACCCCGGGCCAGTCGGACCAACAGTTTTGTACTGTTATGCCGGTCCAAAGCGGGTTTAATGACATTCCCGGTTTTTATGTTAACTCAGACCGGAGTAAAGGCCGGCTCCCGATTGAACCGGTTAGACCCGCCGGTCCGGTCTGGGTTTTAAAACAAAGGATTAAATACAAATTATCTATAAATGGTGGATGTCCAAGGGAGAGTGTTATAAATATTACTTTGTTTACTTTATCTTTTTCTTGAGCTAGTTGTTAAATAGCACCTGAAATTACAACAACAAAACATATTTAATTATATGTTTGTTATTGTTATCGTACAAGATAAAAATATCTACTAATTTTAATAAATTGCTTTTCAAAAATCCAAACTGTATTAGAAATAATTTTATTAAACAAAACGCTGAGGCTTGTAAATTTGAGTTATAATCGTTTTTTCCAGTATCATTTATTTGTAATGCATTTGGAGGGGTAAGATTTATTGCGTATCCCCAGTACGTGTATACACTTTTCTTTGTTAATGAAATTTCCTCATGTTCGTTCATAAAAATTTCACGGAATAGTTATATATAAGCCTTATATATTTAACAAAATAATAATAATTCAGCCCGGCCTGAAAACTCTTTTTTGGTTATACCACTACAACAAACAATGTGACCAATAATTTCCGGCAAAGAACTGCTCTTGAACTTGCTAAATTATTGTTGGATTCCAATTTTGGATATCGAAAACAAATAAAGAAATGAATCAACTTATTGTTCTGGTGGCAGTTTAAGCTGAGTAAAACACTAATTTGCTTCTTCTGTGATTAGTATATGGTATCACCAATTCACAGGGGAGGTGACAATTCTACAAAATGTTCCTTAGGCTTTTCAAATTCGCGGGATATTTAACTGGGTTTTATCGACAGCTCAGGGAAGGTGGTAGGCAATTGCCCTAAAACCAAATATGGTAAGCAAAAGAAAAGATTTGGTCCACCGGCGGCACACTTCACATTTATGTTTTTAATAATCATAATCCAAGACAATGTAACTGGAGTTTACTATACACAGTAACAACATAATTATAGACCTTTCCCTCCCTAGCTATTGCCTTTCAGTATTAAGTGGTCAGAGATGATATAGCATCTTTAAACCTGTCAGTGAGCACATCCATCACCAAGAAAATATGAATTCCAGAATGATGTTAAAACATTTTAACATTGCATATTTTGCAGAACAGGCACAAGATTTAGATTCAACTCTTACAATACGCTCAACGGGTCTTCTTTAGACGCTTGGGGGGCTTCATTGTTTCTTTCCGTAAATCATCAGGAGCCTTTGTATCCACAAATGGCTGCAAGAATTTTAAAAAAATATAGAAATGAAGATCATGATAGTTCAACAATGAACACAAACATTAAAAATTAACTGTCACTAGAAATTTTTCTATTGGCAATATTAACAATGCATGTTTCCACATATGTGACTATGAATGTATACAATTCCACTGTCCAGAAAGATCTTTATACATATGTACAAGAATACGAAACAGAAAACTTGTATCCATTGTCCATAAGGATTTATGTTCAGCAAGAATCACATGCCATGCCCACCCTCCTCCAATCCATTGAAAGAGCAGAGAGGAGGAAGGGTTGAGGGAGTCAGGCAATTTTTAGTAAAAAACCCCCATGATAATCTTTTTCATAAAATAACAAAGTGACACCAGAGCCTAGAGGTGAGAATCGTCAACAGCAACAAAGTCTTACATTTCTAATTATTTTTTGGCTGCTCTTTACTATTCTATGTTAAATATGATAAAAGCATACCAATCCTCTGGAGATTTAAAACTTATACATTTCATCCACTGCTTCCTTATGCATACCAATTTTTCTTTTACATCTGAAAATTTTCAGTACATCTTCATGAAAAAGTATAACGCCACGGGACAAAATAAAAAAAATAAAAATAAAAAATAAAAAAATCATGATAGTAGACAACTACAACAGGATCCACATTATATATATATATAACAGTCATTTTACTTTAGAAACTCTTTCTCCTGGATTCTCTTTCACACAAGTCACTCCAAACACAACAAATTCAAATTGCACCATTCAATCTTGACTAACTAAAAGAACACAAGACACCATCCAAATAAAATAAAAACTTTCCAGAATCAAAAGATTATCAGTTTTTCTCAAGGTCAAATCTCAGATCTCAGAAAAAATACTATGTGTTTTCTTCTTTGTGGAAACAATTGGGCTTGATGACATTAGCAGTTAGGTTACTTTCTTATCTGCTTTATGATTTGTTTTTCATCATGGAGGCAAGTTGATGCCACCTGGAAAAGGGATCAAAATTTGCAAGGATCTTGATGGTGATTTCACAGACATAGCTGGCTTCATGAAGGCAGAAACTAATGGTGGTGATTTGGGCTTCGGGGATGGTGTTTGTTATTCAGTTTTGTTGTTTTTGGCTTCTTGGTCAATGGGTTTGTTAGGATTTTGTTTCTACTGGAGGTGAGTTCATGAAGAGTGATGTTGTCTATGGCAGATCTATTGGTTTTTCTTCTTTTCTAATTTTTTTTTATCTAGATTTCTATCTCGTTGATCATAAAGTGGCAGTGGGTTCTCCTAATTTTTATTTTCTAGTCTTTTTGATTTGTAGGTTAAATATTTCATGTATTGTATTTTATAAATGCAGATTTTGTAACATATCTTTTTCAGGTTTAATTAGTCATTTCAATCAACTACTAAGGATTTTTTTTATTCCTTTATGATAAGCACTATTTCAGCTAACAGTTTTTCAAATGTCCAATATATTCTTCAATCAGTTTGTTAGTCCTGGAGATCATGGAACAATGTCTGCTTTAGCAAAAACTTAAGGACCTTAAAGTAATAACCAAAATTTACCAGAAAACATTGAACAAATGTGGAGTTCTATCCTTTGATTTGTCTTTCAGCAGAAGTTTTAAATTATATCAGAGTCCCTGAACTATTATCCTTCAGTTCAACAGAATCTTAAAATTGAGTTCAGAATTGGCATTTTCACAAATCAGTTTCAATTTTATTTTTCTTTTGAAGCTAGAGTTTAGTTTACAGCAATCGTTATAAACTAACTCAAAAACCTTCATCCTGTAATTAACTATTCTCGTAATTTTTCTAGATTACTATCACACCATTAAGTTTGTACACGGCTTGGCAGTATTTCAACAGTTACACAAAACTTTACTTGTTTGGATTTCATGGTAATGGTAATGTAATCATCAAACTGAACTAATGTTGAAAAGGATGTTCAGCCATTTAGGACTATTCCTGAGCTATTTAGCTATGCCATTCTATAAGTCTTTTTCTGTCACTCCCTTTGGTATATGATTTGCAAATCATATTTCGCGCCTAACATTTTTAAGGACTTGATAACCAGTAAACAGAAGAGTTTTCTCTTGCATGGATCATATTGCAATATTACTTAATGAGCTGATCTACCTATAAAATAAATAGCTATTAAAACCACTTGAAAAATCAGATAATGCATACAAAAAGTGTGCAGAAGGTATCAATCTAACCTCTTCCCATTTTTTTTGAAGTTCCAAAAGTTGTTGACAGTAAGCAAGGCACTCTGCGTGGTATAAGGCAGCCAATTCTTTAATCAAAGCCTTCCTTTTGATGATACCAATCACTTCAACCACAGAAAACACACTTATAAGATAAATAAATCACTAACACCTTCCCACCTAATTGCAATTTCATTAACATAATCTTTTAATAATCTTTGCCCATCAAAACCATAATACTTAATGATCTATAAACCAATTTTATTATTTTAATCTAAAAGAAAACTGCATATAGTAAACCCAAAAATAATAATAATAATAATAATAATAATAATAATAATAAATATTGAAATTGGGATCACGGGCTTCCCAACGTTCGTCATACAGACAATTGCCTGTAGAAGATTGAATGACTAATAAGTTCAAGGAATAGACACAAAAAAGAGCGGCAAGAAATTTGGTTTGGGTAAAGAAACCATTAAATGCAAAACCTAATAAAGGCCAGTTAATATATACAGAGAGAAATTATTACTTCGACTGGGATCAAATGGAGGAGGAGGAGGAGGAGGAGGAGGCGAAGGAGGGACGGATGACGCTACTTTTTCTTCTTCTTCGCCCATTCTCAATTCGACGTCTCACCAAAACCACAATTCAATTTAAACCTGGGTTTCAGGTTATTTGGATGAAGCTATTATACAATATTTTTTTTTATGGTTTATAAAATTCCCCATAATTATACTGAATTACGTTACTCCCCATAGTAACGTGTTTAAATTATCACCTGAGAGATTAGAAAGTATAAAACTCTCCCAACTTTTTTGGGAAGTATCGAAAAAACCCCTTGAAATCAAGTTTTTGTCATGACGCCCTTTCACAAAGTCAACAGAGGTAATTTGACTTAGTCACAATTACCTTTATATCCTTAAGTACAATATAGACATATAACATTCTTTTTATATGACCAGAGTATTCGAGTCAGCTTACGCATACCTTAACTAATCCCAAAAGTCCATTAAACACCCAACAAGCCCTAATATTTTAAGGTAAACCACAAATAGGTGGTAGATGGCCCCAAAGTAGTTTGAACCCAGGAAGACAATGAAGAGAGTAAACCTTCTTGACCATTAAGTGAGGTTAACATATCACATTATTTAAATACCCTTGTTATGCAAATGATATATTTAACCCTACAGAGGCATTTGGTTGGGGGTTATTTCCCATTACCGAGGCAATGTCATCTTATATTACTTAGATTATCATGCTTAGTTGTCAAATAATATAAGATTTTGGTAATCTTCCAAAACCAATAGTAATTATTGTTGGTTATATAGTTGGTAATCTGATCACCTTCCATTTTCTTAGGTATTTTCAGATTACTTGGTAATGTTAATTTTGTTTTAATTTTACCCCTTATTAATCAAATTTTGGATAATAATGCTCTTATTTTGAAATAAATATACATGAACCTACCATTACGATTTTATCCCTAATTAATTAAGTTTTTGGACAATAATACCCTTGTATTTAAAACAAATTGTAGGCCACCCAAAACCACCACCATTGATTAGCAACCACCGTTGCCGTCGACGGTTGACGTGGCCGGAACAACGCATACCGGTCGGATCTGGCCACAAATGATGCTTACAGCAGTGCATGAGGAGATGGAGAGGAAGAAAAAGAGAGAAAGGGAGTAAAAGAGGGAGGGGGGAGAGAGAAAAGAAGAAGGAGAGAGGAAGAAAGAGGAAACAATGGAGTAAAGAAGAAGAGGAGGAGAGAAGAAAAAATAAGAAAAAGCAAGGAAAATAGAAAAAAATCAATTACCCATTATTGGGGTTTCTTCTAAAGGCAAAATTGCTCTATTATGCTATTTTCATGGGTTTATATATGTTTTAAATATTGAAAGAACATTATTAAAGGATAAAAGTAATAACGACTCAATACTCGGTACATGATTTTGTTCTAGAATCATGGACACTAATGATTTAATTAGTGGAAGGGTGTTATGGTAAATAACCCTTCAAGGGATTTCTAGGGCAACCCTATAAAAGGGCA
The DNA here is from genome assembly GCA_026229545.1 of Pistacia atlantica. NCBI lineage: Eukaryota > Viridiplantae > Streptophyta > Magnoliopsida > Sapindales > Anacardiaceae > Pistacia > Pistacia atlantica. The sequence continues at coordinate 21,626,410 of CM047908.1, forward strand.
GTTTTCCCTAAAAATCAAATAATCTCTCATTCTTCTTCTCTTGGCTGTGGAGAGCAAAGGTTCATTGAGAGAATTTTTCTCTCAACCCTTTATCTCATTCATCTTCTTTAGACTACACAAATTATCTCGTAAATATTTTGTGTTGAATCTTGCCTTTGTGTGGATATCGTTGGTTCGGTCCTACACTTGGATCGTGAGCGTTTTTCATCCAATTTGAAAAGAGGTGGAGCCTCCAAACGTTGGTAAGATTCTGAATCATTCATGGGTCTTGATTGATTTGTAGCATATGAAACTCGTTATACTCATATATGGATTTTGGGGCTTATAGTGTTTAATTGGTAAATTTTTGTTTTTTGCTACGTTTATCTTTGATTAAAACTCTAACATGTTAGAGTAGGTGCACTAGAGCCAATAATTTGTCTCTTGTAAACATTATTTATAATGAATAAAGGAATTGCTTATTTACAAGCATATATACTATAACATCTATTTATTGCATATAAAGAAAATAGTATATGTCCTTTGAAAGGTTGAAACTTGTGACGACAAAATTAAGTGTTATAAATCTTAATTGTGAGAACCCTATGAGAATATATGGTGGTCATTCTAAAACTGTTTGTAGGCATAGTATAACTCTGACCTAGGACACAGATTATACGGAAGGACTATCATCGCATTGAACGACCCTACCGAAAGGTAGTGGCAGATCTCACATGTTAAGATTGTGGGCATCAACCTGGTGCAACGCTAGGTGCTTGCTTGTGCAAGTCCACTAGAATGACCCATCAGAGGATTCCATACAAGATGGTAAACCTATTGTCTTTGGAACATATCCTCTTGTGGATGGTGGTGCATGTGATTATTCAACTTGAGATCACCAGAGCGTCATGTGTAAATAGCGATGTGATTTGACACTAGCCTAACGTCGTCTCTCTTAGAGATTATCAGACCAATGGTGATTGGTTACATCAAGAAGTACACTATGGCTATGGTGGATCAACAAATGATTCATCACTCCTGGTTACAAGAGATCTTATCTTGGCGGGATATTTGGTTAAAAACTACAACCGTAAATTTGTGGCCACAGTGGAATCGAGTTGGTGCTCGAATTTGATTTTATATAGTCATAGATTTGACAACCAAATATAAACATATCAAGGTCAATACTTTGAAGTAGACACTATTTTTTTACTTCAAACCTTGATGAGATATAGATGATGAATGGAATCAAATTGCACAGTAACCATACCGTAGAAAAGGCAAGCCTAATCGTTGATTCTTTATTTGCTGGGTAATCATGCTGCCTTGCTAGAGGCCCAATCCTAATTGGTGTATGAAACACTAATTGCTTGCTGCTTAATTAGGTATTGGGACATTGCCAACAAAATAAAGAGCCTTCAGGTCACACCCATAAAATGTAGTTAAGAGAGAAAATGGAATGGAAGGGCATTTTTGTCCTTTGGACAAAAAGGGCATTTCTATAATTTAGGAGGAAAATGGTATTTTTGTCCTTTTGAGTGAAAAGGTTATTTGGGTAATTTTGCTAGGGTTGACGCCAATATTCAATATTTATATTGAAGGAACTTTAGCAAAATAGGATTCATATTAATATTAATTAATATGGAGGAATATATTTAATTTAATTAATATATTAAAACCATTATATATATATATATGATTAAATAAATAGTAATATTTATTTAATTAGGAATATGTATTTATGTAGGAATTAAATAAATAGGAATATTTATTTAATTGGGAAACATATTTAATGGGAGAATATATTTTAGAGATATTCCAATTCCTTATAGAGTTGCAATCCAAATTAAAAAGGAATTTGAAGATTCACAATCCTTATTAAATTCCTACTATGGATTGCACTATAAAGGGGGACTTGGGTTTTGATTTTTTCATAAGCTGATTTTACAACTTTTGAGAGCAAAGTTTTAGTTTAATTTTAAACTAAACCTCCCAAACACAAAACCCTAGCTGCAACCCTACAGAGAATTTTCTCTCAAATCTCCCACTCCTCTTAAGCTCTTGACTTGATCTCACCATCAATCCAAGAGTGACCCCGACCTACTTTTGTGTGGATACCACCATGCTCAATCCTACTTTGGGTCGATAGCAATACCTTGGAGACATCCAGAGAAGGAGCCGCCAACGAAGGTATAAAATCTAACTTTGTATGGTTTAATTACATTGTGGATATAGTTATCCAATCATGATCTTGGATTATGGACCCTATCATAGCAATTTTTTTATTATTATTTTTTTCTTTTTTTGTAATTCTGCGCTTATTGCGATAAAAATCCCTATGAAAAGGTACTTCAAATCAATGAGCTGGATGAGTTTTGCCACCAAGCTTATGAAAATACCAGAATTTACAAAGAGAAAACCAAGATGTGGCATAATAAGCATATTGTGCAGAAAAATTTTACAGTGGGGCAGAAAGTGTTACTTTACAATTCAAGACTGCGACTTTGCCCAAGAAAACTGAAATCAAGATGGTCGGGACCCTTCATCATCACTCAAGTTTTTCCATATGGAGCGGTCGAAGTCTCTCATGAAACTAAGGGCATTTTCAAGGCCAATGGGCAGAGATTGAAGCTGTACATTGATGGAACCTTTGATTGTAACACAATATCCATCAATCTCATTAATTTGGAATGATATCCATAGGAAAGTCGAGCTTTCGACTTAAAATAAAGCACTTCTTGGGAGGCAACCCAAGCACTTTTGTTTTGGTTTTATTTTGTGTTGTTAGGTCACTTCTTAATGATTGAGTGTGTTTTGAGTTAACTAATATGTGTTTTTTGTGTGTTCTAGGTGATTCAAGTGAAACAATGGAAATTGCATTTTATGTCAGCTTCGTCGTGGCGAAGTTTTTTGTTCACTGTGGCAAGGAAAAAATTTTGCTGTGGCGAAATGCGTTTTCAATATAAACCACCCTTCTCTCTTTCATTTTTGCGATTTCAAAACCCTAGCCCCCAAAGCAAATTTTTTTCCATTTTCACTCCAATTCTTGCACCATTTCACTCTCTTACTACATTAAATACTCACAAACCTTTGATTTTGTAGGATTCAAGGCATTTTGAAGAGAAATTTCGCAAGCCCTAAGTTCTTCAAAATTTGGGGCTTTTGCAATTTTGGGTGAAATTGGTACAACTGAAAGGTTAAAGAAGCTTGGTCTTGGTAAGATTAAGAGTTTTTACGAAATTTTGTGATCAATTTTGAGTTTGATTAGAAAATTTGTTAAGTTTGCATGAATTCTTTTGATTGTGGAAGTTTGGTGCAAATTTTGGAGTTGATTTGATTTTGGAGTGCTTTTATTGTTGATTTTTGTGCTGTGGAAGTGATATAGAAGTGTTTCTGATCATATTGTGGAAATTTTGTCTTGACTTTGTGTTGAAGGAGTTGGGTTTTGATGTGTTGAAATGATTTTGGCAATTTGGGAGTTGTGTTGTTTTTATTGAGAAGTCTTGGAATTGTTTTGAATCTTGCTTGAATTGTGGAGTTGTGCTTGGGAAGTTGTGTTGATTTTTGTTGAAGATTGATTGGTTGGTTTTGCAAAATTATGGTGTTGAGTTAGTGCATTTTGGGAAGTTTGAAGCTTGAGTCCTTCATTTAGAGTCCATTAGCCTTAAGTTGAATTAGAGAAAATGCCTATCAAAAGAGCAAAGGGAAAGAACGTAGATAATAGGTTTGTTAGTGGTAAGGCTAGGGAGCGATATGAATTAGATGCTAACAAGGACAGGGTGTTCATAGAGGAACGAGGCCTTGATGTAAACCGAACAATTGATTTGGTTCTAGTTTAAGTTGGTACCAATTCATCAATATACTTGCCCATTTAGCTGTAGCACTGATGGGAATGCAAAATGTCATATTTAACCCCCTTAATGTTTAGTCTTTTATATGTATTTGTTTCCTAATTGTACTCATTATTACTTTATTTTGGTTTAGGAAGCAAATGGAGGTGTTAATTGAAAAACGGAATTAATTAGGGGAATTCGGACAGTTTCGCCACTGCTTCGTATTCTGGGCATAATTCTCTCATCTGAGCTCCGATTGAGATGATTCAAAATGCTGTGGAATTTTAAGAAAGAGATCTACAACTTTCATGTTTTGAGTTTTTAGAGATACTGGCTGAATAAAGGTTGTAATCGAGCTTGAAGTTGAAACACCTGCATTGCCGACGTCCTGGAGCGTTCTAACTTGTTATGCAAGTCAGTCTATTATTGCACGTTTTGAAGACATACATGCTACACGAAAATTACAGCAAACACCACTTTCCTATTTTATTAGGACTCTATTTTATTTTAGTTCCAATTAGAATTAAATTAGGATTAATATTATTTTAGGATAGGAGAATATTTCTTTTAGGAGATTGAGTGGGATTCGAATTCTAAAATTGGATTTTAAAAGGGAGATCAGATTAGGTTTGAAGGGACCACGCCTCTCTCTCTTTTCCTCTCTGGAATTTTTCTTTCTCTTTTGAGTTTTTGTGATGGCCATGAGCGGCTAGAACTTTTGTAACTTGGTCGAAGGAAACGGAAACCTCGGAATCAAATAAACTGTGAGATCTTTCTGTTTTTAGTGTTAAATTCATGTTTTAGTATTGAATGTTATTTTGTGCATATTTTCATGATTGATGCATTTAATTACTAGGAGGCCTTACTAGTGTATTATTTGTTGAAATCTACTGCTAAGTTTGATATCAAATCCGTAATTGTTTGATCCCTCCAACTTGTGAAGCAATTAGGGTTAGTAATTTGCCTGCGCAAGAATTAGTAACCTTACGAAGAACATTCAACTAAATTAAATACAACCGCTTGTGTTTGTGTTGTTTAGCTTCATCGATCTCTCTAATTCTTAAGGTGCCACTAGATTAAATCTTGACCGCTTGTCTAGGGTGTTGTTTAGGGGTAAGATTAATTAGGATCGCTTGTTTCCTGATTAATTACAATTAAGGAGAGATAGGAAATTAGTTCCAACGGTGAATATTCAATGTGTGAATTGATTATCTTTGCATCAATGATCAATAGTAAGATTCCGATGGTGGATGTTGACAGAGACCAAGTTCGTCATTTTGATTGAATTCGAATTAAACTGTTTTTGTTTTTGCTGAGATTGTTTTCTGTTTTTACACAAACCCCCCAGCCTTTTTCACATCAAAGAAAATTCGGCTAGACACTCTTCGTGGGATCAACCCTTGCTTACCCTATTTACAAGTCAGTAGTTAGGTTTGGAAGGTTTTAATTATGGGTGCCTATGACAGCACGCCAAGCACCCCTAGTGAGGGAGTTTTACACAAATTTCCTCGAGCGCAAAAATGGACAAGTTTATGTTAGGGATGTCCAAGTTCCCTATAATGCAGTTGTAACTAATTAGCATAATGGCTTGAGGAATGTGGAATGTGATGAATTTGCAGCATGCAAGCAAAATGCTAACTATAATGAAATACTCCAAACGATTGCCAAACTAGGAACTACTTGGCAGATAACCAAGCAAGGAAAAAGGAAATTTCCTGGCAGCAGCTTGAAGGTAGAAATGAGAATCTAGAAGTATTTTGTTTGTGCAAGATTGATCCCAGCCACCCATTACGGTTCTGTCGATACCGAAAGGGAGGCATTGTTGTATGCCGTTCACACAAAGAAGAAGATGGATGCGAGGAATATCATTATGGATAACATGATTCATGTAGCAAAACCAGTGAGAATGAGTTATCCATTCCCCCATCTCATTACTGCCTCATGTAGTAAGGTAGGGGTGGAGACTTTAGATGATGAAGTTCAAATTCATCTAGCACCACGTTTGAACAACAATTTTTTCTACAAGCTTTTGGAAAAGAAAAAATCGAGTTTAACTCAACTTGAACAACAATTTTTTCTACAAGCTTTTGGAAAAGAAAAAAGAAAAAAGATCGAGTTTAACTCAAGCAGCAACATCAGCAGCAACCCCTACAGCTACATCCTCGGCCACAACCAAAGACCAAGTGTAGAGGCTCATAGAAGACATGCAATCTATGAAAAGATATCAAAACTGGATGGGTAACTATATGAGAACCATGTTCGAGATGCAACGCTGGTTCTACTCTCTGAATGGCATGGATGTGACACCCTTCCAATGGCAAGATTTTGAGGATGATACACCTGAAGTTACCATTAATGAAGATGAAGAAGAGCATGGGGATGTTGAAGATAAAGATTCAGGCGTTGATGACCAACCCAACATGGAAGACTGAAGCCCTAAACCACTTTTTATTTTTGTACTTTTGTTTTTGCTTTTGTTTTTGTACTTTGGAACTTATTTCATTCCCTTATTGTTTGTACTTTATTTTTCTTTTTTAGACTTTAGGTTTATTTTGATGAGGTTTGAGATTGTGGTTTATTTTTCATATTAATCTGTGATGTTATCTAACGAAATTTGGCACCTTGAGTTTTCTTGTGATTGATAAATGCTAATGATGATGAAGACAATGAATGGATGCCAAGAAAATCGAACTTCACGGATTAATCAGGGGAGTATCTCTTAACCTTTCCTTTTTCTATTCCTTGGATATTTATTGCATGACATTGAAGACAATGTCATTTTCAATTTAGGCGTAGAGAATAATTTTAATTTTTTGCTTGTTTGAGTGTTTGTTTGTTTTACGTGTTTAGATTTAATCTTTGTGAGAATGATTGTGTTTTGTATGTGTGCTTTGTTTTAAGTTTTTAGTTGTGTGGTTGTTAGTTTGTGCCCAGACAATTAACATGAGCCAATGATGATAAAATGATTGTTGAGATTTTATTTATGGAAAATGCAAAGTATTGCTTTAAGTTAATATTGGCTGACTAGATTTAGCTAGAGGTTTGTTAAGTGGTTCAACTGCCATTTTCACTTTTGGCATGCTTAAAAATATTTTATGTAGACGTGTGAAGTCTTGATAATGTTGATAGACTCTAGAACCTAGTTGAGAAATGCTTGAGGCAAAATTTTTGGATTAGACATTGTTTGGAAATGATTTAGGCGTTTCTTTGGAATGTTTGAGCCTTTCTACTCAACCATGTCGTAAATTGTCTTTAGTCACCCCTTTTGAGCCTTTGATTGTTTTTTCTTTTTTTTCATTGTAACAACCAAAAAGTTTCCAACCCCATAAACCCAAACACTTTACCCTTTAGGAGATCTCTAGACCTTATGTATAACTTAAAGAGCAACGAAGGTTTATGAATAAGTGATTGATCGAGAAATGCACAAGTTTGGGAGTTGTGAAAAGACAGCAAAGAGAGGCAAGCAACACCAATTTTGTTATCATTGTTGTTATGAATTTTGAGTTCGAAGAAAAGAGAGAGAGAGAGAGATTGTATGTGCTTAATAAATAAAAGTTTTGCTTTACTTATGCATTTCAATTACAAAAATAAGAAATGCATAAGTTTGGGGGTTGTAAAGGGTTGATGCTTTCGTTGTGAGGTTGAGAAATAAAGGAAGTTGTCGTTGTAGCTCTTTGTGTTTGTGTGAGGAAAACCAAGTTCTCTTTGGAGCCTACTACCCTAGCCTAACGTTACAAGTTTTTAAAGACCTTTTGATCCTTAGCAATGTCAAGTCTACATTAGTGGAGAGTAGTTAAAAAATTAGGCTTATGGAGTTTACTACCATTTGATAAACTTCACCCATTTGCATAAAATAATCTGAGAAGTCAGAGGGTGGATTGAAGTGGGGATTACCTACTTAGAGGACCGATAGAGAAAGTTAGTCTATTCATAGTATGACTTTTTGGAGTACTAAGCATTTTCTAGTAATAAAGTTCTAACAATTTTTGGGACTCGCATTACAATCCAATCTGCACATCTCTTTTATGTTTATTTTTTTTTATTTCTTTTTACTGTTTAACGTTTGCGTTATTTTCTTTTTGTTTGTATGCTGTTTATTTTGCTCGAGGATGAGCAAACCTTAAGTTTGGGGGTATTTGATAATCCTACGATTGTATTGTTTTCCATTTGATTTTATTAGGATTTTGAATACTTTGTTAGAGTAGATGCCCTAGAGTCAATCAATTATTGTAAAATTAACTCTTTGTAATAATGTTTATTCATCAATAAAAGGCATATTCTTCTATATCGTGTAAATTATAATTGTGTGTATTGATATATGTCCTTAGGATGGTAGAACCATGACGAGGGTATCAAGTGTTTCAAATCTTGATAGTGAGAACCCTATGATCACATATGGTGGTCATTCTAGAAATGTCTGTAGCCCTAATATTATTCTAACCAAGGACATAGATAATGTGGTAAGACTATCATAGTGTTAAATGACTCTATTGAAAGACAGTGATTGATCTCACTTATTAAGGTTGTTTGTCGAAAACCTGGTGTAACGCATGGATGCTTGCTATAGGCAAGTTCACTAAACAAACCCACCAAAGGATTCCATATAGATGGTAACCCCAGACCCTAGAGTATATGGAATAAATCCTCTAACGAATGATGGTGCATATGATCCTTAGACTTGAGATCACTGGAGCACCTTGTGCACCGATTAGTGCAGCTTGACACTAACCCAATGTAGTTCTATTTGGAGCTATCAATACGATAATGATTGGCTGTATCGAGGAGTATATCAAGACTATGGTGGATCAACAAATGATTCATCAGTCCCAGGTACGGGTTAAGTTATCTCACGGCGCAATTCAGTGAATGGCAATGACACTAAAACTGTGGCCACAATGGGATTAAGTTGTTGTTCAGTCCAATTTATTATTCCGATCATTGGTCTAGTAACTGAATACAAAGATATCGAGGATATCTGAGGTTGACACTATTTATGTACCTCAGCCTCGATGAGATAACGTATGATGAAAGGATTTGATTACACAGTAATCATGTCCTTGATAGGTAGCTATTTCGCTGAATCCAAGTCTATCAAGTGGTCATGATGCCTTGCTAAGGGTCAATCTTGGTCTATGTATAGTGAGACGATTGATTGGTGTCAATCGAGATACTACTCACTACTGATATGATAGAAAGCCTACGGGTCACACTTAGAAGACAGTTTAAGGATGATGACTTTTTGGAAGAGTATATTCATCTTTTAGATGAATGGACATATTGGTAATTTTGCTTTGTAATTAAATTTACTGAGACTGTGGCCTATGTCCAATTTTATTATTGGAGTAATTTAGTAAAATTATAAATTTAATTATTAGAGTTAATATTTATATTTATATTAATATTTAAACTAAATAATTAAGTTGGGTTAATATGTAATACTACCTAATGTTTGGGTTGTTGCTAAACTTGAGGCATGGAATGGATATTTACTTTATTATTTAAGTAAAGAAAAAATTAGGTTTACCTAACCTAATTCATTTGAGCCCTAGAATGCAATATCAAGAGAAGAATTTTTTTTATTCTCTCTCTTCTCTATTCACCGTCTTCAAAAGTTTAGATTCTTTAAAGCCAAGAATTAATTCTAGCAAAATTAATTCTTGGTCATTGTGGTATTGTTTTCGCGTAGATGACGTAAGTTCGATTCTATTCTCGAATCGGTAGCGAGATCACATTCAGAGACATTGATGGAGCCTCCAATTACAGGTATAATCGAATCCTTATATGGATTTTCATTATTTCAATTTAAGCATGTAATATATATATAATCCTGATCTTGACCCTAATCTTGGCTTATTCAGAGTAATCGATGAGCAAAAAAATTTGTTTTTCCGTTGCCATCGTTTGTCAATTACTTACATACTTCTCATTTGGTTTTGGACTAGATTACTACTAAATTCAGTTTATTTTATGTCTCAAACCTAAATGTGCTTCTAGAGTGAAACATAGCAAATTTAAGCTCTTTGACTCAAAGATCAGAATTCAAAAGATTGGAGAAATGTTGAGGATTGATCAGAAGCACCCTTGAAGCTTGATCTGATTAGAAGCTTAGATGATTGAAGATTTAGGAGAAAAAGCGAGCTAGAGGGCATTTCTATAAATATTCAAAAAAAAAAAAAAACTTCGTTGTGGCAAAGCTTTTTCTTCACCACGGCGAGGAACCTCCTAGAATACTGGGCAAAGTGGACTTCGCTGCAACGAAACTGGAAAAACCCTGAAAAATAAAACAATGCATTTTATCCAACCAGTAACTTCTCCTCGGGTTTCGTGCTAGTATAAAAAAAGACTTAAGAGTTCTTGAAAAAGGGAGTTCGTTCTTTGGTGAGGTTTTGGAAGAAAAGAAGAAGATTGAAGATGGAAGCATCATTTAGAGAAGATTTCTTGTTTTCTTTCATTTGTTTTCATGATAAACTCTAAGATTATTACTTTGTTTTTGTTTATTTCCGTTTTTATTATGAACTAAATTGTTTTAGTTAGGGTATTGATGGATCCTTGTTTATAATGGCTTAATCTATGATATTCATGTTAATTTTGAGTTCTTTTGGTGTGATTAGTGTTTATCTTTATTTTAATTGTATTTGAATGTTGGGTTTTTATTCAAATGATATGTTGAATATGATGAGGCTGATAAGTGATTCATGTGTGGGCTTCTTGGGATAGATACATTAAGTTAAGCGAAAACTAGAGATAGATGAACACGACCTTTGCAATCTAGGTAGAATTTCATGACGCTTGCCAGGCCTTGAACTATTAAGCTTCAATTTTTGGGCGTGAAAGCTTAATAGAAATAGGTGGGGTGGTATAACCCAAGAGGGAGTGCCAAACACTCTAGGGAGTTTGATTTTTAATCATCACCTTAGAACTTGGATTAATAGGATTCATATGTTAGGTTGGAGTAACTTGGTGAAGTTATAAACCCTAACTTCTTTTCCTTCAGTGAATTTCATCAGGTTTGCATTAATTTAGTTTTATTTATGATTCTAGTAGCTAACAAATGTTTGTTTTAGTTTAATTGTTTTGTCTCCGGCCAATCCAATTTTTATTTGCTTCAATTAGTAGTACAATAGAGAACTTGGTAATTAGCACAATCTTTGTGGGAGGATACTCTTCTTATTATTTATTACTTATGCGACTAGTATGCATGCTAATATTGCTTGTGAACCAAAACATGCATCAAGAGCATCCCCCAACAGCCCCACAACTCCTCAACAGTGGACTACGGGAGCAGTCCCGATTACAACCCTCAACAGACACCCCAGACGCCTCATTTTCAAGAGAAGTTCCAGCCTCACTGGAAGCACGTTTCGAGTCCTGAGAAACCACAACAATTCTGGTTTTACTCCTTATGGCCTCCAAAGCGGGACTATTCAAGAGAGGTTCAACACCACTCTTCAAACCTTCATCAACACCACCATCCCCTAAGGACACAAAATCCCCTTGAGGCAAACTCACCTCCTTTGTGTCCTCAACACTCTCTCCACTTCCCCCCACACAGCCCACAATCTCAACAACATCACCCAACACATGGGATCAGCTCCTTCACCAGTAGAATTTCGGCTCAGCAATGAACCCCCTGGCTTCCTAACACGCCGAAGGAGCTAGGTTTTAGCCCCTAGCCCCTCCACGGTATCTTTCCCTAGTTTCATAGAAACAAACGCAAAGAATCAAAATTAAGGAAAACTAAACCCACCACGTCTCTAGAAGAAAAACCCAGATCCAATCAACCCTAAGGGCCATCGGCAACAACGACAACACTCCAAGCAGGGATGGCATGGCAACGACAGAGAAACTTTCTCTTTCTATCTCACATTATGGGTTTTCACTTTTGTCTTGAGTTGAAATTAAAATGAAAATATTTCACGCTATGGGCATCAAATCTTCACACCATGAGAGAATTTTCTCACCAGATTAATGACCGCTATATTGTTTTTTATTACTAGGAGCATTTGTGATTATGCTCAACCCATATGAACAATCTACAGTTCAACAAACAAGAGTAATTCATTGTACAGACAATAAAATGAAACTTTAAATACAGCAAAGATCTTTTTCAAGGTTATGGTACCGCTGCTAAATTTATCTTATCTATGTCTATGAATTATAACCCACTGTAAGTTTCAAATGCAAACCAATTGAACACATTTAGTAATATACTGCACCATTTCCACTCCTGGCTCCAAAAGCAAGCAGGAAAAGAGCACATTGTAATGAATCTTCGCAAGGTGTTGATTCTTCGCATTGAACAATTCTAAGTTGAAGAAACTTTTTTCTTCATTTGTCACACAAGAAACATTTGGATGGAGTAAAGGTAGCAGAGGCTCACTCAGTCTCCAGTAAAGAATCAAATCATCAATCTGTCAAAAGTTAAAGAGAGATGCTACTTATGAATATAGTATTGACATGGTAACCTTTTCTCTCCTAAATGTTTACTAGAGACTGGGATGTCAAAAACACAACAAAAATTTTGCTTTTGTAAATAACTCATGAAAAGATAATCCCCAATTCTGTTTTTTATTGCACCTAGAAATCAATGTACAGTTCAAAATCACATCAATATATGAGGTGGCAACATTTTTAACTAACCCAGAATTTCGAAAGCAACATCACCCAGAAATACTTTTCCGGTTCCACAACAAATAAGCTGTTTCACCATAAGCCCTGAAAAAAAAGAATGCATTATACGAAATTGTAGAGCCCAAAACAGAGTGATAATAATTGTGCATGCATAATTTTTAATATTTTCAAGTTGTATTCACCTATGAATTAATGACAGAATTAGCTATGGAGGATGAGCTATTTGACAAAATGCAGAATAATTTATCCAAAGCTGTTAGCAATCCAACGAAGCAAAGGCAAATGTAGTCAGTGAAACTCTTGAACACAAATGCATATAAGAGAGGTGCACGTTTTTATAGATAAAACATTCATTATGTAGATTAGTTTCATCAAGAGAACAGAGTCAATTTGCAATGTCAATTCCCCATCAAATTTCTCAATGAATAATAGGCAGCCCCAGTGTATGACCAATAAATAAGCACTCCCACCTAAGACTACATGTTGGGTTACATAGTCGCTGCATAACAAAGGCACATTAAATACTAGACCTAGCACTTTGATAAATAGGCATTACATGAGTGAACACTTTTGCTCAAAAATTCAAGAAATCCAAAGTGGAAAAAGTAAAAACAATTCCAATGAATCACTCTTAACTCCATCATGAGATCATTGTTTGATAAGTAATTCTAGTATGTATATGCGATTAGCACAGGGAGGAAAGAAAATAATAGCAGGTCGTATCAATACAGTCAAAGAACCAAAAAAAAAAAAAAAAATGGTAATGAAGGGCATTCCAGGATTACATTGTAAAATGCAGAAGACAGTTCATTAGATGAAGTTATACTTTAGGGACTAGGTGCAGATAGAGGCTGATGAATATGCACAGAAATAATGCAGTTAGGTTGGGTATAATACCTGGGATTTTTCACATGAAGCAACATAAAGACAATGGAGATGATTATAGATGAGCAACCAATAAAGACATAGGCAAGACCAAGGAAGTCATTCTTCCCGCCCAACCAGCTCAATGTTGAAAGAACAAGCTTCTTTTTCCCTCCAAAACTGTAAGTGTTGTAGTTGTTCATTACGTGGACTTCTAACAAATCACCTTCATCCAGATCCTCTTCAATTCTTCCATACAATTTTCTGAAGCTAGGGAGGGCAGCAGTTCGCATCCACACAATTAGATCCTCTTGGTCACTTAGCTAAAGCCAATGAGAGCCAAAAAAAAACCATATTTGAGAGATCAGGTTTTATATGAATAGATCAATGAAGAAATATAATTTATATCAACACAGGACAAAGCAGTTACTGCCTTTTCTGTATCTGTTACATATCATATACATAAAAGTCATAGCACAGGGGGTAAGGTGATGGATCAGGCTGCAAAGGAGAGCTATTTAATTGCAAACCCAGATTACAGACTTAATCTGGCATCAGTATAAGCCTCTGATCCCAAAATCTCAAGTAATTAATTCAAAATCAATTTTCCGCAATACAACTACTCTGTCACGAACTTTGGACAATGATGAGAAATAATAATAATCTCAAGAAGGGCCATTTTGCCTGCTTTTTTGCATTGTGATCCGACCAATAATTTCACAACAGAATGAAGTGCATCTCCAAAAATAAATCCACTGATTTTTATATTTATGCATGAATTTGATAATACGAACTAATATTTTTCTAATAATATACCAAATGAAGTCAGGATACAAGTTTACAAGGGTATCGATAAAACAGAAGAAATAACAGCAAATTTCTGTCTGAGTTTAATTACAGTTGGGCCATTTCCTATCAACTCAACATTTTGAGGTAAATGGTTACTTAGCATGTTATTAGTTAAAGCATATTTGACAAAAATTCCTCACTTTGGTTCCTGAAAAATAATCTCCTTTTAATCAGTCACAAGACATTGTTAGATGAGCCTGAGTTTGGATCCACATTTCTGCTGTGCATTAAAATCCATGCTATAAGTTAGCAAAAACTCAAGAATTTAAATATTATTTGTTGGGCAGTTTAATTTTTGGGATTAATAGTTATTCAACAAGTCTCAAAAGTCAACCAGTTATGGAATGTTATTGCAATGTTATACACAGTAAAACTTAACAGCAAAACTTACAGGAATACTTGGATCCAGACTTCCACCACCGGTGAAGGTCCCATTTTGAAAATTAAAGGGATATACTTGCTTGCCAAATTTGTGATCACGGTCACTTTTCCATGCTATATTCTTACGGCTGACCATCAGTTCTGTTCTCTCACGAATAAACTTAAATGTATCATTGAAGAAACTCCATGCTATCAAACCACAAGGGACAATTGGGAGGCCATGGTTGGACTCTTCAGGTTGACAGGAACTTGTGTCATTGTGCTTCAATCCATGTAAGAGCTGCCGATCACTTCTACTTTTTACATACCTGGCAAATATCTGGGAGTCAGTTTTGAATCAAAGCAAATGCAGAGACAGAAACCAACTACATTTGGTATTTGATTTCTGTGAATACATAGCAGGAAATGTCACAGAATCAACAAGAGAACAGAGTATTATCAAGGTTGATCAAACTCGAGAAAAAAGCCCATCAGTACATTAGAAACTGTGGTCAGCAAACCTTACCGTCGGTGATTCTGATAGTAGTTATCAAGTTGATAATAGATGTAAATTGGGGCTTTCATATACTTGTGAACCTACAAAGCAAGCAATGAATTCATATGAACACATGTGACCAGCAACAAAGTAAGAAATGAATAGGAACAAAAGGTCCCCGATTGAAACCATCCTTACTGCTTAGATCCAAACTATCGAAACCAGATTACTAATGATTGCATCAAGACAATTAATTAGAACAGTTGAGGTACACAGGTCAGTGAATTGCAGTTTTCTGAAATGTGAAAGCTTCACAGAAAATAAAAGAAAAATCTAATTACTCAGAGAAAAAGAAAAGAATAAGTGTCATATAAGTCTTTCATAAAAAGTCTGGTTGAATGCTTGTGACTATTCATAATCAAAAAGGGGCTTCAAAGCATCTTAACAGCTTTCATATTAAAAATGAAGTCAAAGAGGAAAAACTAACCTTCAAAAACAGAGAACAGTTTTTGGGGATTGAGCTATTTTTAATATATGACAACTTATTGCTTTTGAATACCTCAGGTACACATTCAGTATCATATCGGTCCACAATTTCAATAACCTACCAATCAAACATGAAATAATTATTCACAGGCATGCTCCACAGAAAACAATAAACCACAGCATTGTAAAAATTGAAGTATACTTACACTGTGAGAAGCACGAAGAGTCACAAGCCCAATGGGAATGAAAATGAAGCCCATCAATAAAAATGCTGTAATAACCTGCAGACATGACATCAGCATCACCAAGTACAAGTAAACAATAACTGAAAACACATGAGAGGGAGAGAAAAGCAGATTCATATATGAATAACGGTTTTAAAACACTCACCCATGCTGGTGTCAATACAGGTTTACAAGCTGGGAGATTCTGCTGCGTAAACTGAAAGAAAGCTGCAAAATAACCCAAATAAGATATATGTATGCTAGCACTGGATAACTTGGATGAGCATGGCTTAAAAAAAAAGCACAATATCTACTAATTAATCATTCACTCAAAGTAGGTTGAGTTATTCATTTATTTAAGATGTAAGCTGCAACTTGTTAACAACTGCTTTACATATACCTAACTCTCTAATCTGTCAAAGTCCCAACAATTTTCTTTTACTTATCCACTGACTTTAATCTTTTCATTGAATTTCTACTTCACATGGTCCAGAACAAGATAAATGATTTTTTTACTTGGTGATTTTTACAGAAAATCAATCCCAACATTTGCCCCTTGGATCCATATCCTTCCCACAGTGAGTCCATGACTACCTTCTTGGTACCTCTCGCCCTTCACTTTCTTTTTATTTATATATTTACTTATTTTATATAAAGAATTATTGTGGTAACTATTTCCTGTCCTGCCATTTGATATTTATAATAGTTAGAACAAGTGGGGTCAATCACAACCATATATTTTTCAGAATTTCTATAATACAAATTCTTGATATATATATATATATATATATATATATATATCACAGACAAGTAATAATATAAGCATATATAAAAGTACTTGATCTACTTATAGAACCATAACTTATACTAAAAGGATCAAGAATAAAAATGAATCACCCATTGGTCGCCCAGATTGTACAGGAATTGTTCGATCTTCTCCAGCACCAGCTGAACGACTCCCTCCCTCCACCTCCATTATTAATTACAATTCTAAGCTATGCAACTCCAAAAACTACCTAGGTCTTTTGATTTCGGATTATACTTCCACAACAAAATTAGCAATCTGCACCCAGAAATGCAAACTTGAGCTTTTAAATTATCTTTAACCTGAGTTTGGTAATGAGATACCTTCAGGAGAATTAAAAAACAATAATCTGAAACCAAATAGCCTTTCACTAACTAAATTCCTAAAGTAAGTTTTCATACTCGACGGTCTCGATATAATAATAAATGATCACAGAAATTTCAATTGAGCTTTAAATTTTCTCAGCAACCAAACAAAGAAAAAAATCGTACCAAAGATGATCAAGTGGAGAACTTGTAGACAATAGTCCAAAGCAACTACAGAAACGATCGGAAATATAATTGAATCATTAAAAGAACAGAAATAACAAACAAAACTGAATACGATATGAAATTGGAATGTACATAATTTACCTCGAATGAGTAGAAATTTGAGAATCGAGGAGAAAGAAGTAATTTACACTCTTCGATTGCTTATGAAGAGAAAATTGGAATCTGAGCTTAATATTCTTGTCTTTCCATCCACGAACTCTGTCTATATGGCTTTTGCTAACGGGAAAACCTGTTCCTATTCTTTACATAAACGCTGCCCACATAAATGGAGCCAGGAGATCAAGGGCGTCAAGTTTGACTTTTGTAAAATTTCTTATGAATACGTTTAAACTATGGCCAAATGACATTTCCCAACCCTACATTAGGCGAATCCACACTTTTCATATGTTGGTTTTAGAAACTATCAACGTTTCACTTAATTTTGAATTTCAAATGTTAAATTTAACGATCAAAGGCCCTTTATGTCTTCTCTCCAACTTACAAAACTAGAGGTGGGAATTAAGCCCAGGCAAAGGGCCAAGCCTAAAACCCCGATCTTAGAACCAGACTAGGCGAGGCTCAAAACTAAGGGTGTTCAAAAAAATACAAAAACCGAACCGAACCGAAAAATCAGTTAACCAAAAAAACGGTTCGGTTACGGTTCGAAAAATTCAAAAAACCGAATTTTCGGTTGATTCTTGTTGAGAAATTAGAAACGGTTAACCGAAAATCGGTTTTCTATATATATATATATATATATATTAAATAAATAAATAATAACCTAAACTAAAATAAATCCCTAATTCACTCAATCTAAAATCCCAACCCAAATTTTTTTCTTAGTTCCCAATGTATTGTCTATATTTACAATTTAATTTAACACAAAATTAAAAAAAAAAAAAAAAAAGGGGAAAACCTGTTCAAAACCAGGTTAAGACTTTTTTAAAGCTTTTTTAAAGCGGTTAACTACAAAAGCAGGTTTTCCCTAAAACCGGTTCGGTTTTGGTTCGGGAATTTTCCTGAACCGAAAATACGGTTCGGTTTAGAAAAGCGGTTAACAAAAAAAATTGGGGAGGGGGTTTTGAGTAGGGAACCCCCTCCCCAATTTTTTGTACCCCTTATAAAATATCCAAAACCCCTCTATTTAATTGAATTGACAATAAATATAGGTGTTATAATGTAATTTTACAAAAAAGTAAAAATAAAAAATTGGATTGTTGCTCCATACCTAAATTAATAACCCCTCATTCCCACCCATTTTTCTCACAACTCTCAACTATCAATCTCTAGTTCTCTCAACTCCAATTTTCGAACTCTCTTCAATTTCATCTATTATTCAATTTGGGGCGGAGGTTTTTTTTTTTTTGCACTTCCTCCCATACCTAAACTATAAATAACCCCTCATTCCCACCTATTTTCCTCACAACTCTCAACCCTCAATATCTCGTTCTCTCTACTCCAATTTTCAAACTTTCTTCAATTTCATCTATTATTCAATTTAATATTTATATTTATTCATTATTCAATTTCTTTTATTTTTCAATTTCATCTATTATTCATAATATTATTTATATTATTTAATTTCATCCATTTTAGTTATTTGTTATTTTATTATAATGGATTCTCCAAGTTATGGATTCGGAGGATCATCATCCCCAAATGAGTATTATGTTCCAGTTCCTCTATCTACCCAAGAAATGGAAGGGTTTGATCCATTTTCACCATTTCCAAATGCAACAATTCCAAATCAAAAGGTAGCTGAGACTGCGTCCAGCCAAACATAAGTGAGTTGCGACATTACAGCAAGACCGACGAAGAGGACCGTGCTTGGGGTATGGCAATTTTTCACGAAATCAAAATGGGCAAAGCCAAATAGGTTGGGGGAAGAGACACGCGGGGTATGGAATTTTTGTTCGACCACAATTGGCACTGAGAATAGGACTTCTATGATAAGGTGGCACCTGGAGAAGGAGCACCCCCAATTAATGTAGCAAGGTTCAACTTCAACTAGAACTGGTAAATACAAACTCAACTTAATTTTAATTCACAACCTCAACTCTCTCAAACTGGCAATTCAATGCACAGATTGCATGAGATGAAGTAGCAAAATACATAGTTGCTACAAACTCTCCAATTTCTTTATCTGAAAATGTATTTTTCGTTGATATAATTAAAAAGACTTTTTATCCACAATATAGGTCTATTAGTAGAGGTACAACCAGAAGGGACATAGAAAGACTTTATACTAAGATAAGTGATAAACTTAAAAAAGAATTTGAAAATTTTTCAAAATATTTTTTATTGCACTTACTTCTGACATGTGAGCTGCTGGCATGCTGTCGTAGGCACCCAGAATTAAAACCTTCCGAACCTAACTACTGAACTGTAAATAGGGTAAGCAAGGGTCGATCCCACGAAGAGTGTCTAGCCGAATTTGATGTTATGTGAACAAAGCTGGGGGGTTTTGTGTAAAACAGAAAACGTTTCTAGGAAAAGAAAACAACTCAAATCGAAATCAATTAAAATGACGAAACTTGGTCTCGTCAACATCCACCATCGGAATCTTACAACTGATCATTGATGCAAAATTAAATCAATTCATACCTGAATATTCACCGTTGGAACTATTTTCCTATCTCTCCTTAATTGTAATTAATTAGGAAACAAGCGATCTTAATTAATCTTACCACTAAACAACCCTAGACAAGTGCTCAAGATTTAATCTAATGGCAGCCTTAAGAATTAGAGAAATCGATGAAGCTAAACAACACAAACACAAGCAGTTGTATTTAATTTAGTTGAATGTTCTTCTTAAGATTACTAATTCCTGACAAATTATTAACCCTAATTGCTTCGCAAGTTAGAGGGATCAAACAATTACGGATTTGACATCAAACTTAGCAGTATTGCAACAAATAATACACTAGTAGGCCTCCTAGTAATTAAATGCATCAATCATGAAAATATGCACAAAATAACATTCAATACTCAAACATGAATTTAACACTAAAAACAGAAAGATCTCACGCTTTATTTGATTCCGAGGTTTCCGTTTCCTTCACCTTAAGTTACAAAAGTTCTAGCCGCTCATGGCCATCACAAAAACTCAAAAGAGAAAGAAAAATTCCAGAGAGGAAAAGAGAGAGAGGCGTGGTGCCTTCAAACCTAATCTGATCTCCCTTTTAAAATCCAATTTTAGAATTCGAATCCCACTCAATCTCCTAAAAGAAATATTCTCCTATCCTAAAATAATATTAATCCTAATTTAATTCTAATTGGAACTAAAATAAAATAGAGTCCTAATAAAATAGGAAAGTGGTGTTTGCTGTAATTTTCATGTAGCATGTATGTCTTCAAAACGTGCAATAATAGACTGACTTGCATAACAAGTCAGAACGCTCCAGGACGTCGGCAATGCAGGTGTTTCAACTTCAAGCTCGATTACAACCTTTATTCAGCCAGTATCTCTAAAAACTCAAAACATGAAAGTTGTAGGTATCTTTCTTAGAATTCCACAGCATTTTGAATCATCTCAATCGGAGCTCGGATGAGAGAATTATGCCCAGAATACGAAGCAGTGGCGAAACTGTCCGAATTCCCCTAATTAATTCCGTTTTTCAATTAACACCTCCATTTGCTTCCTAAACCAAAATAAAGTAATAATGAGTACAGTTAGGAAACAAATACATATAAAAGACTAAACATTAAGGGGGTTAAATATGACATTTTGCATTCCCATCAGTTGCTAAATCAAAAACACATTTTTTTAGTATCACAATAAATTTACCTAGATTATAGTTGGGCTCTACAGTAAAAATTGATAGGTTTTAAACCATTATATGCTAAACATAGTGTCAACACTATTTATTTTACAATTATTTGAATTTTGCAAGATTATTTATTAACTAAGAGAGTTGTGGCACTAACATTTGATAATGCAACTGCTAACACCGCAGCAATTTCTTTGTTTCAAAAGAAATTGGATCCATTTGGTGAAGACAAATTTTTTCACTAGCGATATGCTTGCCACATTATCAATTTGATTGTTAAAGCAGATTTAAAAGCTATACATATGAGAATTGATAGGGTGCGTGTAGCTATCAGATTCATTGTCAGTAGCAATACAAAATGGAATGAGTATGTCAAATATTATCACCAAGAGGAGTTGTTGGTTCAATTGACGAAGGTATGTTATGACATGCCTGTCCATTGGCACTCAACGGACTTGATGTTGCAAAATGTATGCCAACCGCAAGACAAATTATAAATTTAGTCAAGCGAAAGAACTATCTAAACGAAGTCATCAATGATTCTAATTGGACGGTTTGTGGTATTTTTCATTCATTTCTTAAAGTTTTTTATGATTCCACTAATACATTAAGTGGTATTTATTATTCTACTACTAATTTCACGTTAGATACTTTACTTCAAATTTACAAAACTTTTGCTAGATATAGATATAATGCAGAGTTAAGCCAAATTGTTTCAAAAATGGAAGCAAAATACCAGAAATATTAGTTAGATATTTCATTCTTATATGGATTATGCCTTCTTATAGATCATAGGTTTAGATTAAACGTATTTACTTGTATAGTTATTGAGATGTTAGAGTAGGTGCCCTAGAGTCAATCCATTTTGTAAATATTGACTCTTGTAAATAATGTTTATAATCAATAAAAGACATTTTTCTATATCATAACATCTGACTATATTCATATAAAAAAAATGATATATGTCATTTGGATGGTGGAACCGTGACGAGGGTATAAAGTGTTTTAAATCTCGATAGTGAAAACCCTATGAGCCCAAATGGTGGCCATTGTAAAAATATCTGTAGCCCCAGTATTATCTTTACTTATGGCACAAATAATACGGTAAGACTATCATAGTGTTAAACGACCTTGTCAAAAGACAGTGAGAGATCTCACTTGTCAAGGTTTACAACATTATTGACATATAGCTACAAAAATTAGCTACAAAAAGGAAAACTATAGCAAATACATATTTACAACTACAAAAGTCAATATTTATAGCTAATTGAAATAATTTTAGTGATAAAATTTCCTCCTTCGAAGCTAATATCCATCTCTTACTTTAACTTATTAAAATCATGATAATAACTAATCATTTAGCTACAATGTATTAGCTATGGTAAAACATTGTAACTAATTAATGTATTTAGCTATAAACATTTTATTTACATGGCATATAGTATCATTATTAACTACGAGTTTAATTAAATAGCGATTGTTTGTGAATTAGCTATAAAATATTGAAATTTGTAGCTATTTAAGGTATTTAACTATACAAATTTTATTTTCATGGTAGTAACAATATTATAGTATCATTACTAGCTACTAGTTTAAATATATTGTTAATATGTGTATATTAGCTATAAATTATTTGAATTTGTAGCAAAATAAAGAATGTGAAAATTAATTTCCAACAATCCTTATAATATGTACCTATAGATATTCTAATTTATCCCATGAGTAATTATTTTAATTTTGTTACTTATAAATTAAATAGTTATAGTCATACATAGTGTTAATTACGCAACTAAAGTCAATAGTAAATTATAACATTAAACTAATCGCTAACTTAAAAAAACTCTTCTCAACTTATCAAGCTTAGTTTTAATACAATTTAAATTTGTCGAGCAAAGTATTAGATTTTCTTCCACAATGAACCCTTCTGCAATAGAACCTTTTGGTCGACTTTTATTACGAACATAATGCTTCAATTTTCTGAAGAACCTATACAAATATTTCTTCAACTAATTAATAACTTATTATAACCACACATTAATAAAAAAAAAATCGATATATGAAATACTGAAAACAAAATATAGTTATCCGTTTGAGTGTCTGATGTTCAGCCCACTCCATATACTCATTAGCTACACGTTCCACGTCAGTAATCAATAAGTTGGAGATCAATTTGCAAGTTCATTCTATGAACAAGAAATAAAGAATTCATTACGGAGCTTAGCAATGGTAGGATTTAAGTGGCTTTCATCTCCTTGTGATTTAATAAATTGTTTAATAAATCATTCTCAAGGTATCAATTGCAATTAATTCAAACCACTCGTGATTTAATTCACAATATCTTTTCATATTGTTTATAATGAAAATATAAGTTTGCTTATAAAAATTGAACTTAGTGAATCATACGAGACTATGGTTAGCTTGTGTAACAACCCCGCTATGTAAAGATTATTTAACTTATTCATCATTTATAATTCAAATTATTTATCTTAAATATGTAGAATTTAATTTTCTTTATCATAATTTATGTAATTTATCTTCTAAATGTGAATAATTTAAAAAATAATTTATATACATTACTAATTATAAGATTAATTAATAAGATAATTTGTTTAACCTTAGTTATGGAAGATTTTATTATTATTTAATTAGCTTAAGCTCATAGATTTTATTACTATTTAATTAGGTTAAGTTGTTGCTGTTTTAATTAAAAATCATATTTATACTTTAAATAAGATAAAAACTATATTTTTCCCTAAAATATAAAAGTGACAATATTTTTTTATCGCACCTTAGTTTTCATATTGCGCCTCCTATTTGTAGGTTTTTTTTCAAAACTTTTAAAGGGAATAAAAAACAAAGAGCAACGACTAAAACCTTTTGGAAGAATTCCAAGGCAAGATTTAGTCTTCCAAGGTCAGTTTTTCTATTTGCTTTCAATTAGGTTTTAATCCTTTGATCCAAATTACCGTAAATTAGGTTTTATTCCATCGAAGCTTCTTGACACCCAAATCTGTAATTCAAATTACAAATGCACCACTTAAAATCGAATTAAATTTATCTTTGTCGTCATAAACCTCACAGCCATCTTTTCGTTAAACCCTACATAAGTAGCTGCTTTCGCACCTTAGATTCACATTCGAATTCTCACCCATCTCCATTTAAAGACAAGAAACTCAGAAAAGAACCCAAATTTCGTCGATTGTATAGGTATGCATTTCTTTCCAAATCTAAAAATTAAAATTTTTTTTTCCTCTCTCTTTAGTTGCTTCTTATTTACGAATTCTTCATGGGTTTATGTTGACTTTGCTAGATATTTGGAAATTGGATGATGGTTATGATTTAGAAGTTATTAGTTTGAATCTTTAATATATTTTTTTGGTGTTTATTTATCTTTTTAGTGTTGGAACGAACTCAAGAGAATGAAATTCCTTCGATAATTGAACCAGTAGATTATGGGATTTTGATAACTTTTAACAAGTCAAAATTAATAATGTACTTTTATCTTTTTTGGCTGTGGAAATATATAGTTTTGGATAGAAAAGTAGGGGCCTGTAGAACTAGTTGAATGATATATTGACTGAAGGAATATTGAATTTCTTAGTGCTAGAACAAATTAGAGAGAGTTATTTTATATTTCTATGATTATTGTGTTTTCGAGAAGTTTTTGATTCTTTGGTTATAATTCTTGCTCTCGGTGATTTGAGTAATTTGTTTAGGAACAATTTGGTTCTTAAATTATATTAAAAGAATACAGAATTTTGTGTGATTACTGTTTTTCAAGAACACTGTATCCTATTGATTATAGAAAAATCTTTGAATTTCATGTAGAAGTAGGTTTTATGTAGGAGGGTTGCCCATATTAATTAACTCTTTCTTTGGTTTAAGGGAAAGTTGAGAGAAAATAAAAATAAATGAATGGTGAAGTTTTATGTCTTCTGCAATTTTTCTTGTATAGAGAACAGGTTTTTATAGTGGATGAAATATGTTGCATGATTTACTGAGCTGAATATTTTCCAAATAATAAGAGCTATGTGTTTTTTGGTAGAAATTTTAGGTGAAATCATTATTGATAGACTAAATGTTCAAGAGTATCCGCTATATAATTTTGTAAGATCAATTGCTTTAGAGTTCTTCAGCGAAAGACTTCTTGTGTTTATGTTGTTCTCTTTCTTATTTGAAATTCTTTAAATGTAGTTGGTAAACAAAGATCCAAGCAGGGCAGTTTCAATGTTATGGGCTGCTATAAATGCTGGGGACCGAGTTGATAGTGCTCTGAAAGACATGGAAGTTGTGATGAAATAGTTGAATCGATCGGATGAGGCAATTGAGGTGATCAAATCTTTTCGTCATCTCTGCCCTTATGATTCTCAGGTGTCTCTTGACAATGTTCTTATCGAACTTTACAAAGTAAGCTATCATTCTCTTCCCCTAATTTCTTTACATTTTACTAGCACTTTTCTTTCATTTTCTGATTTAAGTAGTTGCTGCTAGAAGTATAAGACTACTAGTGGAGGTTGGGTAAATTTGAGTGCTTTTGAATTAAGGCATATATGTTTCATGTTTGATAAGATTTTTTCCTTCCTTAATCTCACATTTACATCAATTATTATCTGTAATTTATCAGAAAAGTATAATTCAGATTTAGGAGGAGGTTAAGGGATCTTCATAACACTTACCACTTTTTATCTGCTCCAAAGAGGATCTCAGTGAGACAGAAAAAAGTTAACTGATGTGTTTTGTAACCTTTTACTTCTAACCAAGATGATTTGAATCCATAAGCAAGTATTTATCATTCAATATGAGATTAGAATGAAAGTAGATGAAGAACTACTGAATGGTTTCTTAAAGCATATGTGAGTAACATTTTGATGTCTTCACTACACTTCAAAGGATCCCTGCTTTATATGAAGAAACTGAACTAGGCTTGAAGTAATGTAGTATCTCACTGTAGGTTTGGATTTTAGGAAATTGTAAAGGCCAGGCATTAGTTTCTTTTTCCTAACTGTGACAGAGTAGTGTGCCTATTTAAAGAGTATTGAAAATTTAATTGGAATAGTGGAAAGATTAAGTTTGCAAATACACACGAAGCTTTATGGGGTATTATGGAACTAAGAAGCATGATTTTACTTCTTGTGACATGCAACTGAATCAAGCAGTATCAATGAGGCTATGATAAATCCCACTATTCTTGATTTAACCTCTTATGCAACTACTTCTGAAAAAAAAAAATCATGTTAAGATTCAATATTTTATTTATTTGTTTGTTTTGGTAGAGGTCTGGGAAAATTGCAGAAGCGATAGAAATGCTACAGTGCAAATTGAAAAAGATTGAAGAATGTATAGCTTTTGGATAGACAAAAGCAGTTTGAAATGCGTGTCATCTGGACTAGCAACAACTTCACAGTTTTCTCCACTTTCTGTGTTCGACAATAATTGGAGGAAACATATGTCTCTTGAAAACCAAAGTGGAAGGTCTGGTTTTGCTGGTACGATGAAGGAACACTGGGCTAGTTCATGATGATATGAAACAAGTTCATGATGATATGTATCTTTGCTGGTTTTGCTGGTATGAAACAAGTACAAACAACTAGGAAGGAAGCAAATGAAAGGGTGGAAGAGGCAAAGAGGGAAGCAAATGAGAAATTAGAAAAAGTAAAAAGGTAAATAGAGGAGATGAATAGATGATGAGAAGAGAAGTTCATG
Source organism: Pistacia atlantica (assembly GCA_026229545.1). Taxonomy (NCBI): domain Eukaryota; kingdom Viridiplantae; phylum Streptophyta; class Magnoliopsida; order Sapindales; family Anacardiaceae; genus Pistacia; species Pistacia atlantica. Next base: position 21,652,940 of record CM047908.1, read on the forward strand.
ATGATGCTTACAACTCAAAGTCAATAGTCTTCAACAAATAACCAAATCCCTTTTTGATGAATTGTAAGTTATTTTGAAAATTGCATATATACTATGAAAACTATTTTTATTTTACATTAATAATAAAGTGATATGCAATTATTACATTAGTCTATTTGATTAATCTTTTTTTTTTTTTGTTTCAAATTTGATATTGCAGGTTGGTGGAAATTCTTAAATGGGTAGGAAATGTTGCTATGACATTGAAGCATTCATATTTTGTAAAAAAATTAGTTGATAACATTTTAAATTATTAGGATGAAGGACTTTATGCGTAGAAAATTATTTGGTTGAAATGACTTTATTATGTTTTATTTTTTATATTAGATTTTTTCTTAAGACGTCGTGTCATCTATTTAATATAAAAATATTGCTATAAATTTGTAATCATTATTAAATTTGTTAATTATAATAATATTTGTTCCAATTAATTTTAATCGAAGCAATAAATTATAAATTCTTGATATAAATTATTTGTTTCATTGCAAATAATGATAATATTTAGATACAAATTAAAAGTATTTATAGCAAGTAATTTCAATATTTAGTTATCAACACATTTTGTCCATAACAATATCTTTTCATATATAGATATGACTTTTATGTCCGTAGAAAATAATTTAATATTTAGCTACCAATTCACTATATATGTGGCAAATAATCTTTTTATTTAGTTATGAATTTAGTGGTCATGTAATTAAAAAATCAATATATTTGCTATGAATATTATTTTTGTAGCAGAAATTTTCAAATTTTAGTTATAAATTTATATTTGTGTAGCTAAAATGCAAACATAGCTATACAACATATTCACCATAGCCATAAAGCAAAGCTTTTGCTACAAACTTATTATTATTATGGCAAAAACTTTAAGTTTTTAGTTACATGTTAATCTCATCCATAACAAAAAAATAAATTGTTAGCTACGTAAGCAAAAAGTTATATGATTAACTTTTAGCTGCGCCACTTCTAGCTACGATAAGCTACAAAATATTGCATTCGGCTACCCAAATTCATATTTTTAGCTACAATGAACGCTATGGCTAGAAATGCATAATGTTGTATTTGTTTGGTGACGACCTGGTGCAACACATGGGTGCTTATTGTAGGCAAGTTCACTGGACTGACTCGTTAGAGGATTCCACATAGATGGTAACTCTAACGTTTGTGGAATAAATTTTCTAATAGATGGTGGTACATGTGCTTTTTAGACTTGAGATCACCAAAACGCCTTGTGTACTAATTGGTGTAGTTTGACATTAGCCCAATGTAACTTTATTAAGGACTATCAGAACGGTAGTAATTGGTTATATCGAGAAGTATATTGAGGCTATAGTAGATCAATAAAGGATTTATCACTCCTGGGTACAGGAGAAGTTATCTCACTATGTAATTTGGTTAAATTGGCAATGACAATAAATCTGTGGTCACAGTGGGATTGAGTTGTTACTCAATCCAATTTATGACTCCAATCGTTGGTCCAATAACTGAATACCAATATATCAAGGGTAACATCTGAGGTAGACACTACTTCTGTACCTTAGCCTTGATGAGATAACAGATAATGAAAAGATTTGCTTACACGGTAATCATACCGTTGACAGGTATCAATACTTCATTGATCCCTATGTGTTGGATGATCATGATGCCTGACTAGAGGCCAATCTTGGTCTATGTAATGAGACGATTAATTAGTGGTTAATTGTGATACTACTCACTACCAACATATTAGGGAGCCTATGGGTCACACACATAGGAGGTAGTTTGAGGATTTTGGTTTAAGGGGTATTTTTGTCTTTGAAGACAAAATGATATTTTGGTAATCTCACAATGCAATTAAATTTGTTGAGATTGTTTACTGTATTTAATTTTAATATTGAAATTAAAATCGGTGAGATTATATTTAAATATATGTGTGCGTATATTTAAATGGATTATTATTATTATTTAATATTAATATATATTTTAATATATTAATATTTGTGGATTTTAATAATACTAATAATAATTAATTAATTAAATACCAATATGGCTTATTTGGTTGCAAGGATGGATTAATAATAGAATCCATGACAATTCCCAAATGGAATAGGGTTTTAATTAGTAACACTGTATAAGTGCAACTTAAATTAAAACGCATAAATATTATTTTTGTTTTTAGCAAAACCCTAGCCCCCCCTTCCCTTTGTGAGAATTGTGTTTCAATTCTTATGAAAAATCCAAAGAAGCAATTGAATTAATCTAGCTACTTAATTCAATTGTGATTGTTCCTGCTTTCGTGTGGACATCATAAGTGTAATCATTTTCTTGGATTGATTTGCGAAAAACTCCATTGAATAGTAATCACGACGTAAACAGTAACCGGTGAACAATGTCAATGAACATTATCTGATGAATAGTATTTATGAACAGTACCCAATGAACAGTATAGATAACAGTGCTTAGGATCAGAACCAGTGAATAGTGTTTCATGAACAGTGCTTATGAATAGCATCTATGAATAGTGTTTATAAACAGTATAATGAATAGTAAAGATGGAGCCTCCAAACGTGGGTATGAACTGAATCCTTGTATGGATTTGTAGTTTTGAATTAAAAGCATGTAAAACATATATTTATCAAACCTTGATCATGGGATTTGAGTAATTGACAAGCCAAAATTTTTGTTTTATCCGTTGCCATGGTTCATCAATTACTAACAGTGGTATTAGAGCCTAGGGTTTTGATAATATATGTTTTAATTAAATTAATTGATTGATTGATAACTTGTATTGTTTGCTAGAATTGCATCTTTACGTTTTTCATTATATTCAATTGATTTATTGAACCTGATAATCTTTAATTTGTTGATGATTTGCAAATTGGTATGATTTAATAAGGATTTTTCGTTGGATATCAGTTGTTGAGTTGTTTAGCGAAAATCCTTGGGCATTTTGTTCCTAATTGAATTGATCAGCTTCAGATTAGTAGCACTTGCTACGGCGACAGACCAAAAATCAGTACTCACCACGACAATATAAACCATCGTCGTGGCGATTGCAATAGTGCATGCGCATTGATTTTCGCACGATCTCACTTGTGCATGCATGTTGGTTGGAAATTAGCGCACGCTAGGGCGATATAAACCATCGTCGCGGTGAGCATACTTTTAACTGTGTAGGGGCCTAAGTGAAAAGTATCAATACTTTTGGAGCAAAGTAGATAGATCTATAAATTGTCAAGGGGTAATTAGTAATTAACCCACATCAAATAAAAAATTGTATTTTTTGATTGTATGCAATATTCTTTGTTTGAAAAATTGCATGGTACCCAGTACATGAGCCTTAGACCATTGGTTTATTTAATTTTTGGGCATGTAAATTTCTAAATAAATAAGACCCGCGTGTCCTCCCTCCCTCTAAATTCTTTATGTACTTCTTCCTCTCATCTTACTTCCCTCATATGTAACACGAGGTTTATGATTTATTGATGTAAATTAGAATATGATTTACTTTATTATAAATTCCATTTGTAATTATTAGCGATGAAGAGGCAAACTTGAAGACCCAAGTTTTGTTTTGACCCTAAGGTTGACCTACTGATTCCTCTAGGCTCGAGGAAATCGGTCTTAGCTAGGCCGTGTACCGGCACGTTAAATTTTATGCTTGGAATGCATGCTAAGGTTGAAGGCTTTATAACATGCCCATCAATGACATTCTAACAAAGATAATAAATTGGTGAGACTACAAAATAAAAACCCCTCAACTAAAGTATATTAAGTCAATTGAAATGCCTTCCATCAGCATGACTTTAATGAAACCACTATTCATTGGAACCTTGTTCGCCAAAGTGAAAGGTGCACTTCTACCAGTGAGAGGTTAAAGTTCATTGGAGTTTTCCTTAATGGTTATGGGTCAACTTAAAATAATGTGTTTTGCTTGTTCACCAAAGCGAAGGTTGATAAGCATGTCATAGGCATAGTAGAGAAGTACACTTATTATGTGTATGTGGTGACATGTAGTTTCCACTCTACTGATATTGAGAATTACACTTGAGGACAATGGTTGGTGCCATTGAATTGTGTAATTGACTTATTGGCTTGGTTTACATTTGAGGTTATAGTTGGAGCTATCAACTGATGTGAATTAAGTTTTTTGGCTTACTTAATCAACCTATTTTAGCTTGTTCTCCAAACCGAAGGTTTGAAATGGGCTAGATGGGATCTCGGTCCACTAGGAAAGCCAACGAGCTTTCTTGAGTTAATAGTGAGGCCTATTGGCTTGAGGAAAATAGTGGGAGCAATTATTTAATAAAAGACCTTATTAAATAATAATAAACATTATAGTGAAGCTTGTTTTTCTACACTTGTAGAATCATAAAAATTGAGTAGCAACAACCTTACAATGCGTCTAATAATCAACATAGGTTGGATGGTAGTAATTCTTCAAACTAGTATAGAGATCTTCAGATTGTACTTAATTTTGAAAGTAAATTATATACTATCAATCAGGCTCTACCTCAAGAGCCTAGTGATGACATCACCTAAGAACAGTGAGATGTTTGCCAAAAACGTCTAGATGATACTTATTATGTTAGCATCAGTAACACCTGAATTGCAAAAGCAATAAGAAACCATGGATCTTTTTACCATGATTTTATACCTTCAACATAATGAGAAGTATGAGGTGTTAAAACAACTGTTAAGGTGCAAAATGGATAAGGGTGTTGAAGTTGGCCCTCATGTACTCAAGATGATTGGGTACATTGAAAGGATTGAGACTTTAGGTTGTGCTTTGGACAATGACTTGGCAATTGACTTAATATTGCAGTCCTTACTTGATTCTTATTCTTAGTTCATAAATAATATGAGCATGAATAAGAAGACTCTTCTTGAGCTCCTAACCCTTTTAAAGACTATAGAGCAAGACATTAAAAGTCTAAACCAGTGATGTTAGTTGTTGCTAACACTAGTAGAGGGGCGGTCAAAAGTAAAGGTAAGGCTAAGACCAAACCCAAACCTAAGTCCAAACTTGAGGATGCTCTTATGTCTAGGGGTGACATCAACAAAGGTGGGAAAGGTAGTTTGCTTCTACTGTGGCAAGCCTGGCCACTGGAGGAAACACTACAAGGCCTTTCTAGAGAATATAAAAGAAGAAAGCCTCTTCTTCTAAAGGTCTGTATTGAGATTTATCTCCTGTTACATCTTAGGTGATTGGCACTAGATGTGATTCTCACATTTGTAATCATGTGAAGGGACTAGGGCAGAGTAGATTGCTTGGTTAAGGAGATGGGGACTTACTAGTTGGAAACAGAGCACGTGATGCTGTATTAGTTGTAGGATATTGGAACTTATGGATTATTATGATTTTCCCTTAGTCTCTAGAGATAATATTTATGTGTCCACTTTGGACAAATGAGAATTTTGCTTTTATTACTAATGGATTATTGTCTTTTAGTATAAATAATATTCTTTATGAAACTGTTTTCATAATAATTCTATATGTTCTTGAAATAGACAATATGGATATTCTCAAGGTAACAGCTATGCCAAGTATGGCAAGTTAAGTTAAACATACCTAAAGGAGTGTGAGATAGTATCACAACTCACTCCTCCATATACACCTGAACATAATTGTGTTTATGAAATGAGGAATAAGACCTTACTTGATATGGTTGAATAAGTTTTAGTGATCTACCCGCATCATTCTAGTGTTATGCCTTAGAGACTGTGACTTACGTACTTAACCGTGTGTCGTCAAAGTCTATAGATAAGACTCTATATGAACTATGGAGTGGGCGAAAGCCTAACTTGTCTTATTTTAAGATTTGGGGTTGCGAAGCTTATGTCAAGAAATTGACTTTGAACAAGCTCTGCCCGAAATCTAATATGTATCTTTGTGGGGTATCCTAAGGAGACCAAAGGATACTATTTCTACCACTTAGAAGAGCGCAAAGTTTTTGTTGGTTATACTGGTGTCTTCTTAGATAATAAATTTCTTCTAAGAGGTACTAGTTGGAGAAAAGTAGAACTCGATGAAGTTCTAGTACCATAAGATACATTAGACGAAGGACAGGATGATGTGCCATAAGAAGTGGTTGAACATCATGAGAAGGTTACTCCACAATCTATGGATCAAAATGAACCACCTCAAGTAGCATAGGACCTGCGTAGGTCTAGAAGAGTACGTCGTGAGCCCAAGAGATATGGTTTTCTCATGACTCAACATGGCAACGTACTAGTCTACCAAGACAATGAACCCAAGACCTACGATGATGCTATATCGGACCCAGATTCCACTAAATGACTTAAATCCATGAAATCTGAGATGGACTCCGTGCACTAGAACCAAGTATGGTCTCTGGTGGATCCAACTAAAGAGCTAAAACCCATAGGGTGTAAAGGGGTCTTCAAGAAAAAGACTGACATGGATGGCAAGGTGCATGCCTATAAGGCATGACTAGTTGCCAAAGGTTTCAAACAAATTCATGGCATTGACTATGAAGAAACCTTTTCGCTGGTTGCCATGATTAAGTCTATCTAGATTATGCTTGCGATTACTGTAGATCACGACTATAAAATTTGGCAAATGGATGTCACAACAGCTTTCCTGAACGAAAACCTAGAAGAGGGTGTGTATATGACACAACCCGATGGTTTCGTTCTTGACGGACAAGCGGAAAAGATATGCAAGTTGCAAAGGTCAATTCATGGACTTAAGCAAGCTTTAAGGAGCTGGAACATTCGTTTTGATGAAGCCGTAAAAGAATTTGGTTTCATCAAGAATGAAGATGAGCCCTATGTTTACAAGAAAGTAAGTGGGAGCGCAGTGGCATTCTTGGTGTTGTATGTTGATGACATACTTTTGATCGGGAATGATATACCGATCTTGTAGTTGGTAAAAACTTGGTTATCCAAGTGCTTTTGTAAGAAGGTGGTGTGCTGTCACAGGCAACCAGTGGGGGAGGGGGTGTTGGGATTGGAGTATAACAAAAACAATTTCAGGAAAAAAACAACTAAGGGACAATTCAAATCAAATTATCGAAATTAATCAAAAGAACAAACCTTGGTCTAAGTCAACATCCACCATTAGAATTTTACAACCTATCATCAAAGCAAGATATATGTAATTAATCTTACTACTAAACAACCCAAGACAAGCGCTAAAGGTTTAATCTAGAAGCAGCCTTAAGAACTAGAGAGATCGATGAAGTTGAACAACACAAACACAAGTGGTTGTATTTAATTCAGTTGAGCGTTCTTCTTAAGATTTAATAATTCCTGACGTAACAAATTCTTAAATCTTATTTACTCACAAATTAGAGGGATCAAACAATTATGGATTTGATATCTAATTTAGCGATAGATTGCAAAAAATAATAAACTAGTAGGCCTCCTAGTAATTAAATGAGGCAATCATGAAAATAGGCATAGAAGAACATCCAATACTCAAAGCATATATCGAACACTAAAAACAGATTAGATCTCATAGTTTTATTGATTTTGAGGCCTCCGTTTCCTTGGACCAAGTTATAAAAATTTAGCCGCTCATGGCCATCATGAAAACTCAAAGGAGAAGTTTAAGAAGAGGGGAAGGAGAGGTGTGTGTAGTCTGTCCCTATAACACCTGCTCTCTACTACTATTCTTATAATACATACTATGTAAATTATAGATATACATAGCATATGAAAGATAGTGGGCTCAAATTTTTCTTTACTCATAAAATATAATTCTTTACAAATACAAAAGATTGTGTATTAAAAACTTTCTAATTAATACAAAATATCATAGCTGGTGGACAGTGGTGCCAATACTCTTCGCTCCTCGACGTCCATCCGACCGCTGCTCTTATTTCCTGCAAAACAGAGAAGAACAATGGGGTGAGCACAACAATGCTCAGTAAGTCAATCATCTACTACCTGTCCCCGCAACTCACTCTTTGGTTCTTTCCTTACTCTACCGTTCTTCTATTTCTATTCTCATTTAACTCTGTTCTGCTCTTTTTATTCTTTCTTTCTCTCTGTTCTTATTCTCTTTCCTTCTTATCTTATTCTTACTCACCATGAAGGAAAATCATGGTTCTCTCTTGTTCTCGAAATACTCTCACTAACCATGGAAGAAATCATGGTGCATGCATGTATAAACTGTACATGCAACTAATGCAAAAGGACCACCTTTTTCTTTCTTCTACTCTCTATTCTTACTAGCTCACACTCTCTCATTCTTTCTCATACTCTCTCTCTTTCTATCTCATTCTTTCTCAAGCTTTCTCAAGCTTTCTCATTCTTTAATTCTCTCTATTATCTCATTATCATTTCTCATAATTCATTTCTACTAACTTGCTCTTTGAATGTCACGACCCCATCTTACCGGAGGCACGGCTGGGACTTCTCCCACTCTACGTGACTTCTACTGATTCTCTTTTTGTCTCTCTTTCTCATAACTCTTTTCTGTTAACTTTCTATTGTAGGTCACGACCTCATCTTACTGGAGGCATGGCTGGGTACTCATCCCACTCTTCGTAACTCTACTCATTGTCTCTCTTTATTCTTTCTCATATTTGCTCATTCTTCCTTCACTTGCATGTCATGGCCTCATCTTACCGGAGGCACGGCTGGGTGAAGATCACAAAGCACCAACCCACTCTTCGTGACTTCTACTCATTCTCTGTCGATCGGATTCGGTCATGCATGGATTCAGAACCCTTGGCCACGTGAGTGTATTCTCTCTCTCTCTCTCTCTGAATGTCACGGCCCCATCTTACTGGAGGTACAGCTGGAACCTCATGTTCCACTCTTCGTGACGGTCACGGCCCCATCTAACCGGAAGCACGGTTGGGGATCACAAAGCACCCACTCTCGTGACTTTACTCATCACTCACGGGTTCCCCATGGCACAACCTACTCTATTCTCTTCTTTTCCTCTTAGATTCACAAAGATCTATACTCTTTCTCGAGCTAATACTCATCTCTTTCTCAAGCTAGTACTCATCGTATAACTTAACTCTTAGAGTAGTCCATTCACAAGGTTCTCTACTCTTTCTTAAGCTATTACTCATGGTGTAGCTTATACTCAAAATTATCTACTCTTTCTCAAGCTATTACTCATAGTGTAGCTTATACTCAAAATTCTCTATTCTTTCTCAAGCTACTTCTCAAATGCACCACTAATGCATATGGATGGTTTATGCTCATTATTGCTCTTATGAAAAGCACAAATACAATGTTGCATCAAAGACAATCATTCTGCGCAAGTTACACTCAAGAAGGCATAACTTGAGTTATACACATCGGATTGCTACAATTTTTGTCTCGTTTTAAAGCTTAGAGAAGGGCTATAACTTTTATATTTTGGTCTGAACCCAGTTCAAACTGTAAGATGGCCAAAAATCACTTAGAAAGTCACGGCTGTGACAGGGTAGTTTGGTAAAATGTTTTCACTTAGGCATTTCATCAAACAACTCATGTGCATACAAGAACTCTTCTCTAACTACAACTCTACTTCTCTTTTTAACCATCCAAAATGGGAGGAAACTCCCTTCTATGAACATGGTTCCTATCATAGAAGAACACTCCCAAAATATCTACTCAATCTCCTCAAACTTCATCTCAAACTCATAACACATCAACACTTCCCATAAAGGAAATATATCCAACAAACATAACATGAATACTCTTCTCAAATCAATTTCTCAATAAACAAACACATATCTCTACTCAATTTCTCAATAAGCATCATTTATACATGCATAAAGAAATCTCTACTTAAGAATTTCTTAAACTTTAGCTTGAGTTGGATTTACTTACCTCATACTGGAGTAGTCTCCACTAAAGCTCTCTACTCTTGTTGGACCTTAGCTTTCCCTTATTTCCTAAGCATAAACTTAGTAAGAACTTAACCCTCACATAAATAAAACTCATATCTAGAGTAGGGATTCTTACCTCTTCTTGCTTAGGATCAATTCTTTGTCAAATCCCAACTCAAAACTCTCAAAAATCCCTTGGAAGATTGAGTGAGGAATTGAGAGAAAATGAGAGATGAAGAGGCGGTGGAAATGGGTGAAACAAAGGGGTTTAGAGAACTAAACTCTTATTAGCTCATATAATATACACTCTTTCCCATTCTGCCCTTACTCTTACTTGAAAATTCTACCTTTATCCTTTAATTCATTACACTCACACCCCTACACTAACCTATTCTCCATGAAATTTTCCTGCATTTTACTCCCCACTTTTCCTGCTAATTAGGGATAGAATGGTCATTTTTTCCCTTTGATGCGTGTTTCCTACAACATGCAAATGTAGCAAGTATACTAGTCGCACAAGTAATAGAGTGATGAATAGAGTATCGTTCCCACGAGGATAGTGTTACTAAGTACCGATTTCCCTAGGTTTAAGTCCTAATTGAAGAAACAATAAATTGGATTGATGGAAAATTAACAACCTAAATACAAATGCAAAACCTTACAACTTAAATAATTAAACAATGCTAAAACAAATGCTAGGGTGTTGAATTCACCTAAATACGCTAACCCAAATCATAGAATCTATTACCCAAGTTCTAATTCCTTGATTGAAAATCGAATTCCCTATGTTGTAAAACATACATTCTCATGCTACATTTCCCTACTTATCCCTATTAAGCTTCCACACCCAACAAATTGAAGATTAATAGTTCAAAGTCTTTTAAGCTTTATGGAATTCTATCTAGATTTCATAGATCGCTAAACCTATCTCTAGCGTTTGCTTAATCTATGGTATTTATCCCAAGAGGCTCAATCACAAATCACTTCTCAGTCTCATTGTGAACAACACACATTTGAATGGTGATCAAGCATCCAAGAGTCATTAAGCAAAGAGCTAAACACTCAATCATGAAATTAAAACTCAAAGTAAATCAGTTCATATAAATTTGAATCATTGTATCAAGGTTACATCAAACCCTAGCTAAACAGCTCAGTTCATAATAAAAAAACAAAACAAAATAACAAAAACAAACTGAATCAAGATTCATCATTGAAAAACAAGCAAAAGATTGAGAAATCTTCTCTAATTTTAAGCCCAAATCTTCAATAACCTTCTCCTTCCATGAGCTGCCTCCCAAATGACGAACCAAGACTCCTTTTCTTTCCTTTTTGCTCTAATTTATACATCTCTCACTTAAGGACGAAGCCCTAGCAAGCCAAAACGCGTCGTTTTATTTTTTACATCTGCTGCAGTTTTTCTCCACAGCGAAGACTTTCGGGAAACATTTGAGCATGAAAGAATCTAAATCTGGAATAGTGTTAAACATATGAATTGTAGCCCTTTAAATTATCTTCCTGGTTCGTTCAAGAATCAGAACAATCCAAGGTCTACAGCTCAAGTTATGGCAGAAATACCAAATCACGTCCAAAGACATTTTTCTTCAGTTCCCAGCGTACTTTTCACGACTTCAAGCCACGTTTTCACCCTTGTCCAGTCAGAATTAGGAAAAACCCAAAACATTGAAAGTTGTATCTCTTCTTCTTAGATTTCCAAAGCTTCTAAATTCAGGTCATTCCGAGTTTTCAAGCTCAAGTTACACAATTTACGCTCAAAACTGTCATTTATGCTAAAAATCATCATTTAGGCCTACAAAGACAAATTAATAGAATTAGGTAGCAATTATGGCCCAAATTGTATGAAAAGTATCCTAAATCCTATCAAAATTCAATGCAAAATCATAGTGTAAAATATGATTATCACCCTTAGGAAAGAATTCTCTAGAAACTCAAACAAAAAACTCAGCCGGCCCTTCGCCACGGCGAAGGATTCTCTACCGCCATACACAAAGCCAAAGTCATCGCGGCGAAGACTATTATTTGCCCTGGTGAAGACTGCAACTCCAAAATCCGCCAAGTCTTGATCAATTCTAGGGTAAACACTCAACCAAACCCAAAACATAAACTCAACCAAGGGCCAACCAAACAACATGAACAATATACAAACTCATTTAGGAGCAATTCAGTAACCCTTTAGGCCATACCATAAACAATGGCTATGTATCTCAAGTGGGGCGTTACAATCCCAGTCTGATCTCTCTCCCCCTCTTAAAAATATCCAATTCAAGTCTTTGAATTCTACTCAATCTTCTAAAATATTCTAAGCTTTATCCTAACATTTATCCAAATCTGATTAATTAAAAATAAAATAAAGTCCTAATATAACTAGGAAAGTGGTGTTTCCAGCTGTCACTTTCGTGCACCAGATCTTCAAAACTTCCAATTAAACTGCATATTTGAATTGCATGATAAGGCAGAATGTTCCAGAACATTAGTAGTGCAGGTGCGTCAACTTGAAGCCCAATTAAAACCTTTATTCAGTGCGTATCTCTCCAAACTAGAAACATGAAAGTTTTAGATCTCTTTCTTGGTGTTCCACAGCATTTTGAATCATCTCAATCGGAGCTCAGATGACAGAGTTATGCCCTAGATTATGAAGCAATGTCGAAACTATCCGAAATCACCTAATTAGTTTCGTTCTGCATTTAACGCCTCCATTTGCATCCTAAATCAAAATAAAATAATAATGAGTACATTTAGGCACCAAATAAGTATAAAAGACTAGACATTAAGGGGGGAAAATATGATATTTTTCATTCTCATCAGAAGGACTTAGGAGAAGCAGCCTAAATCCTTGGAATAAAGATCTATCATGATAGATCGCATAAGTTGCTTAGCCTAAGTCAGAGTATGTATATAGACAAGGTATTGAAGAGATTTAGTATGGAAGAATCCAAGAAGGGATTTCTTCCGATGTCATATGGTGTCTATCTCTCTAAGAATATGTGTCTTAAAACACATGATGAGAGAGATAGAATGAAGAGGATCCCATATGCATCAGCAATTGGATCCGTCATGTTTGCCATGTTATGTATTCGGGTTGATGTCTCATGTGCATAAAGCACTTGTAGTAGATATCAATTGGATCCAGGTGAGCATCACTGGATAGTTGTCAAGAACATCCTTAAGTACCTAAAAAGGACTAAGGATATGTTCTTAGTTTATGGAGGGAAGATGAGCTCACTGTAGGAGGATACAATGATGCTAGTTTCCAAATAGATAAAAATGATTATCACTTGCAGTTTGGGTTTGTAGTTTGTCTCAATGTAGTTGCAATGAGCTAAAAGAGTTCCAAGCAAAGCACTGTAGCGAACTCTACAATAGAAGCTGAGTATATTGCATTGTCCGATGCAACCAAAGAGGCAATTTGGATTAAGAAGTTCATCATTGAACTTGGTGTGGTTTCCACTATTGTTGATCTAATAGATGTCTATTGTGACAAAAATGGAGAAACAACTTAAGCAAAGGAACCACGATCTCACTAGCGATCCAAACACATACTTAAGCGATTTCATCTCATCAGAGAAATGGTTGAGAGAAAGGATGTGCAAATTTGCAAAGTACATACTGATGATAATCTCGTTAATCCATTGACAAAGCCTCTGTCGCAGTAAAAGCATGAAAAGCACTTAAGGTAATTTGGTATTAAATACATCAATGATTAGCTATAGTGCAAATGAGATTGTTAGAGTAGGTGCCCTAGAGCCAATCCATTTTGTAAATGTTGACTCTTGTAAATAGTGTTTATAACTAGTAAAAGGATTTTTTCTATATCACAGCAGCTGATTATATTCGTATAAAAAAATGTTATATGTTCTTAGGATAGTAGAACCGTGACGAGGGTATCGAGTGTTTCAAATCTCGATAGTGAGAACCCTATGAGCACAAATGGCGGCCATTCTAGAAATGTTTGTAGCCCTAATATTATCTTGACTTAGGGCACAGATAATACGGTAAGGCTATCATAGTGTTGAACGACCCTATCAAAGGATAGTGACAGATCTCACTTGTCAAGGTTGTTTGGTGACGACTGGTGTAACACGTGGGTGCTTGCTATAGGCAAGTTCACTGGACAACCCACTAGAGGATTCCACATAGACGGTAACCCCAGTGTCTGTGGAATAAATCCTCTAACGGATGGTGGTGCATGTGATCCTTAGACTTGAGATCATCGGAGCGCCTTGTGCACCAATTGGTGTAGTTTGACATTAGCCCAACGTATTCTATTAAGAACTATCAGAATGGTAGTGATTGGCTATATCGAGAAGTGTATTGAGGGTATGGTGGATCAACATAGGATTCATCACTCCCAAGTATAGGAGAAGTTATCTCACTGCGCAATTTGGTTAAATTGGCAATGACAATAAATCTGTGGCCATAGTGGGATTAAGTTGTTACTCAATCTAATTTATTATTCTGGTCGTTGGTCTAATAACTGAATACCAATATATCAAGGGTGACATATGAGGTAGATACTACTTCTATACCTTAGCCTTGATGAAATAACAAATAATGAAATGATTTGATTGTACGGTAACCATACCGTTGACAAGTATCAGTACTTCACTAATCCCTACATGTTGGGTGACCATAATGCTTGGCTAAAGGCTAATCTTGGTTTATGTGTAGTGAGACGATTAAATGGTGGTTAATCATGATACTACTCACTACCAACATATTAGGGAGCCTATGAGTCACATACATAGGAGGTAGTTTGAGGATTTTGGTTTAAGGGGTATTTTTGTCTTTTAAGACAAAAGGGTATTTTGTTAATCTCATAGTGCAATTAAATTTATTGAGGTTGTTGCCTGTATTGAATTTTAATATTGAAATTAAAATTGGTAAGATTATATTTAAATAATGAGTGCATATATTTAAATGGATTATTATTATTATATTAATATTTGTAGATCTTAATAATAATAATAATTAATTATTAATTAAATACCCATATGGCTTGTTTGGTTGCAAGGATGGATTAATAATAGAATTCATGGCTACTCCTAAATGGAATAGGGTTTTAATTAGTTGTACTATATAAGTGCAACTTAAATTAAAACACATAAAATAACTTTTGCTTTTAGCAAAACCCTAGCCGCCCTTCCCTTTGTGAGAATTGAGTTTCAATTCTTATGAAAAATCCAAAGAAGCAATTGAATTAATCTAACCAATTAATTCAATTGTGATTGTTCCTCCCTTCATGTAGATATCATAAGTGCAATCCTTTTCTTGGATTGATTTGCAAAGAACTCCATTGAACAGTAATCATGACATGAACAGTACCTGGTAAACAGTAACAAGAAACGGTATTGATGAACAGTTATGTGAATAGTATGATGAACAATTCTGTGAACAGTATGATGATCAGTGTTTGTAAATAGTGCTTATGAACATTATCTGTGAACAGTGTTTAAAGAACAGTGCCAATAAATAGTAAAGATGGAGCCTTCAAACGTAGGTATGAACTGAATCCTTGTATGGATTTGTAGTTTTTGAATTAAAAGCATGTAAAACATAATTGACGAGCGAAAATTTTTTGTTTTATTCGTTGCCATGGTTCATCGATTATTAACACACACACACACACACACACACACATATATTTAAATACATAATCTCACTAATTTTAATTTCCATGTGAAATTAAACATAGACAGCAACCTCAGCAAATTTAATTGCACTATGAGATTACAAAATGCCCTTTCCTCTTAAAAGACGAAAATATCCCTCTCACTTGTTTATCCTTAATCTGTCTTCTATGTGTGTGACTCGAAGGCTCCTCGTCATATTGGCAGTAAGTAATCTTACAATTGACAGCAATCAATCGTCTCACTAAACATAAACTAGATTGGCCTCTAGCAAGGCATCATGGCCACTCGATAGATTTGGATTCAGCGAAACAGCTCACCTATCAATGATATGGTAATAGCGCAATCCAATCCTTTCATCATCCATTATTTCATCAAGGAAAAGGTACAAAAGTAGTATCAACCTCGGATATCCTTGATATCTCGGCATTCAGTTATTGGACCAACAATTGAGCTACAACTCAATCCCACTCTGGCCACAGATTTAGTGTCGTTGCCATTTACTGAATTGTTTTTACTAAGGGTATAGATAATACGGTAAGACTATTACAGTGTTGAACAACCCTATTTAAAGGCAATGACTGATCTCCTTTGTCAAGGTTGTTTGGTGATAACCTGGTGCAACACATGGGTGCCTACTGTAGGCAAGTTTACCGGACAGACCCACCAGAGGATTCCACATAGATGGTGACCCTAGTGTTTGTGGAATAAATCCTCTAACAGATGGTGGTGCATGTGATCCTGAGACTTGAGATCATCGGAGCGCCTTGTGCACCAATTGGTGTAGTTTGACAGTAGCCCAACGTAGTTCTATTCAAGACTATCAAAACGTTAGTGGTTGATTGCATCGAAAAGTGTATCAAGACTAGGTGGATTAACAAAGTAAGAAAATTGGGGTTTATGCAGCGAAATAAAGTTAAAAAATTTCCCCAATATTTCTCAAAAACCAAGATCAAGGGTGTTTGATTATACATATTTAAATAACAAATAAATCCACATGCAAGGATTTAGAAAAGCTTACTCCCATAGGCGACTCTTTCAAATTCCCTGAAATCCTTCGCAAGCCAATTCAAGGAAGGAATTGCGCTCTTGGTATCCACACGAAGGTAGGAACAAATTCAATTGATTTGTTTGCTAGAACAAAATCAATTGATTCAAAGTTCTAATGAAAGAGGACAAAAAGAAGAATCAAGAAATCTCTTAATTCTCTTGGAAGGGGCGGCCAAACTAAAAAGGGTTATCTAACCCTAATTTTCAGTCATGCTTTTATAGCATGAAAAACCTATTCCATATTAGAATAAGAATAGCCTTATTCCTAAGTGGAATAACTTAATTGGTATTTATTAATTAATTAATAATAATTAATTAATATTATTAATTAATTAATTTACATATTAATATTAATATTAATATATAAATTTATAATTTAGCAAATTCAATTCCAATATAAATATTGGACATAGGCAACAACCTCAACAAATTTAATCGCACAACAAAATTACCTAAATACCCTTTCGCCTAAAAAGACAATAATGCCCTTTCACCTAAAAGGACGAAAATGTTAGAGTAGGTGTCCCTGAGCCAATCATATTGTTGTATGTTGACTCTATGGATCATGAATATGCAATATATATAGAAGGCATTGATTATATTATGTAAAGCATATTTCAGATGTATGTATTAATATATGCCCTTAAAGTGGTTGAACCGTGACGAGGGAATCAAGTAGTGATAAGTCTTGATTGTGAGATCCCTATGATCACTTATGGTGGCCATTCTAGAAACGTCTATAGCCAGATTATTTTCCTAACATAGGGCACAAATAATACTGTAAGGCTATCATAGCGTTGAACGACCCTATAGGAAGGTAGTGACTAATCTCACATGTCAAGGTTGTTTGGTGACAACTTGGTGTGGCGAATGGGTGCTTGTTATTCACAAGTTCATCGGATTGACCCATCCAAGGATTCCATATAGATGGTAACACTAGTGTCCATGGAATACATCTTCTAACAAATGGTAGTGCATGTGGTCTATAGACTTGAGATCACCGAAGCGCATGTGTACCGATTGGTGTAGTTTGACACTTACCAAACATAATCCTAAGAGGTTATCAATACAAGAGTGATTGACTATATAGAGATGTACATCACGATATGGTGGATCGATAAAGAATTCATCACTCCTATGTATAGGAGATATTATCTCGGTGAGATTCCAGTAAAGGACAACGACCTTGGAATTTGTTGCCATAGTGGAATCAAGTTGAAGCTCAATTGGTCAATTGGTCCAATAACAGAATCTGAACATGTCAAGATGGTTTATACTTGAAGCCAACATTGCTTCTATACTTCAAACCTTGATGAGATAATAGATGATGAAAGGATTTGATTGTATAGTAACCATATGAACATCGTTATACTCATATTTGGATTTTGGGGCTTATAGTGTTTAATCGGTAAATTTATGTTTTCTGCTGCATTTATCTTTGATTAAAACACTAACATAAAATGCCCCTTATTCATTATAAACCTCGATCTGCCTTCTAAGTGTGTGACTCGTAGGCTCCCTATCATGTTGGCAGTAAGTAGTATCGTGATTAACCACCAATTAATCGTCTCACTATAGACACACCAAGATTGACCTCTAGCAAGGCATCATGGTCACCCAACATGTAAAGATCAATGAAGAATTGATACTTGTCAACAGTATGGTTACCGTGCAATCAAATCTTTTCATCATCTGTTATCCTATCAGGCTGAGGCATAAAAATAATGTCAACCTCAGATGTTATTCTAATGTGTTGGTATTTGGTTATTGGATTAACTACCAAATTAAAATTGGATTGAGCAACAACTTAATCCCACTATGGCCATAAATTTATGTGTCCTATCCATTTAACCAAACTACGCAGTGGGATAACTCTCTCCTGTACCTAGGGGTGATGAATTCTATATTGATCCACCATAGCCTCAATATACTTCTCAATGTAGCCAATCACTACCGTACTGATAGCCCTAAATAGGCTATATTAGGCTAATGTCAAACTACACCAATAGGTACACAAGACGCTCCGATGATCTCAAGTCTAAGGATCACATGCACCACCATCTGTTAGAAGATATGTTCTATAGACACTGGGGTTATCATCCATATAGAATCCTCTGGTGGGTCAGTCCAATGAACTTACAGACATCAAGCACCCATGCGTCTCACCAAGTTGTCACTAAACAACTTTGACATGTGAGATTTGTCACTACCTTTTAGTAGAGTCGTTCAATACTATGATAGCCTTACTATATTATTTGTGCCTTTGGTTAGAATAATATTCAGGCTATGAACATTTCTAGAATGGCCACGATATATGATCATAGGGTCCTCACAATCAAGATTTAAAATACTAGATTCCCTTGTCATGATTCTACCACTTTAAAGACATACATCAAATCATATAAAGATATGATTTACATTATATAGAAGATGCCTTTATTTGATAACCATGATATTCTGAAGAGTCAAATATGATTAGCTTTAGGGAACCTCCTTTAATAATCTATGGTTGCACTATAGTCAATCATTCATGTATACAACATCAATTAACGCTAAGCATTCATCATGCTTCTATTGTGATAGAGCTTTTGACAATGGGTATGAAATGTTATCATCGGTAGGTATTCTATAAATTTGCACATCTTTCTTCTAATCTATCTCTTGATCAGATGGAAACAACTGAGCATGTATTTGTATTGTTGGTGAGACCATGGTTCTTTAGCCTACAAAATAGCTCCATTGTTATCACAGTAAATTACTGTTGGATCTACAATGCTAAGAACCATATGAAGATCAGTGATGAACTTCTTGATCCAAACCACCCTTTTTAGGTTGCATTGAATAATGTAATATACTCAGTTTTTGACCTTAGAGTATGTCATAATGCTTTGCTTGAAGGGTTCAAGCTCACTACAACTTGCGATCTATAAACACTGTATATTTCCACAATAATCTCTTAATCTCCTCCATAAACTAAGAACATGTCCTTAGAGAGATAAACACCATGTGACATTAGAAGGAATCCTTACTTGGATTCTTCCATGTTGAATCTTTTCAACACTTTGTTAATGTATGTACTCTGACTTAGGGCCAAGCAACCTACCCAATCTATCTCGATAGATCTTAACATCAAGGATGTAGGCTGCTTCTCCTAAGTCCTTTATGGATAAACACTTGGATAACCAAGTCTTTATCGATTGCAAGTTCGGTATATCATTCCCAATAGAAGTATGTTGTCATCATACAACACCAGGAATTCAACTACGCTTCCACTGTCTTTCTTATATGCACAGGGCTCATAATCGTTTCTAACAACGACAAACCCTTTGTTGAGTTTGTCAAAATGAATGTCCCAACTCTATTAAGCTTACTTGAGTCCATATATGGATCTCAACAACTTGCATATCTTACCAACTTTCTCTTCAAGAACGAAACCATTGGGTTGTGTTATATAGACATCCTCTACAAGGTTTCTGTTCAGGAAAGCACCTTTGATATCCTCTGCCGAATTTTGTAATCATGGTATGTAAGAAACGCAAGAAAAATCTAAATGGACTTAAGCATCACAACTAGCAAAAAGGTTTCATCATAGTCGATGCCATGTTTTTGTTTAAAACTTTTGGCAACCAATCATGCTTTATAGGCATGCACATTACCATCCATGTTAGTTTTCTTCTTGAAGACCCACTTACACCTTATAGGTTTTACCCTTTTAGGTGAATCAACCAGAGTCCATACTTGGTTCTGGTACATGGAGTCTATCTCAGATTTAATGGCTTTAAGCCATTTAGTAGAACTTTGATTCAATACAACGTCAATGTAGATTCTAGGTACATCATCTTGTTAAACTAGTACATTGTCATGCTAAGTCATGAGAAATCCAAAACTCTCGGGCACACAATGTACTTTACCAAAACCACATAGTTCCTATGTAGTTTGATGTGGTTCACTTTGTTCCATATGCTATGGAGCAACCTCCTCATGATGTTCAACCACTTCTTGTGGCACATCAACCCGTCCTTCGTCTGATATATCGTGTGGAATCAGAACATCATAGAGTTTTATCTTCCTCCCACTTTGAGGAGATTCCTTTTCCAAGAAGACCCTAGTATAAGTAACAAGTATTTTGTGCTAGTCTAGATGGTAGAAGTATTATCCTTTAGTTTCCTTAGATGCCTCATAAAGATATATTTTTCAGATCTCAAGGCAAGCTTATTTGATATCAATTTCTTGACATAAGCCTTGCAACCTCAAATTCTCAAATAAGACAATGTGGATTTATGCCCACTTCATAGTTCATATAGAGTCTTATTTATTGACTTTAACAGCATGCAATTCAGTGTGTGAGTAGCAGCTTCTAAGGCATAGCCCCAAAATGAGGCATGTTTAACTTAATCTGCCATACTTGGCATAGTTATTACCTTGAGAATTTCCTTATTGTTTAATCTAAGAACTTATAAACTATTATAAAATAGTTCCATAAAGAATATTATTCAACCCAAAAGACAACAATCCATTGCAATCAAAACAATATTCTCATTTGTCCAAAGTGCACATAGAAACAAAATTCTTTGAAATTGGTTGAACATAATTGTCATTTTTAAGTTCTGAGATCAACCCCGTAGGCAAAGATAAACAATAGGTCTCTACAACTAATGTAGCAACATGTACTACATGTCCAACTTGTAAGTTCACCTCTCTTTTGTGAGCTATCTACTCTACTATAATCTCTACACATTGGCAAAATGTGAGAACCACACCTACTGTCAATGACACAAGATGTAACAGGAGACAGGTTAAACTCAATAATTAGCATACTTGATATATAAGCTTTCAACTTCTTTTTGAGGGAGGCCTTGTAGTGTTTCCTCTAATGGCTAGGCTTGCCATAGTAGAAGGAAACAACCTTCCCACCTTTAATAATGCCTCCCACAGGCTTTAGAGTATTTTAGGATTTGGGCTTGGGCTTAGATTGAGCCTTAGCCTTATCGTTGCCTTTACCCTTCCCTTTCACCAGTGCCATCGTCAACTATCAACACTTGTTTGGACCTTTTAATGTCTTGCTCTATAGTCCTTAAAATAGTAAGGAGCTCAGGGAGAGTCTTCTCATTCATGTTCATATTATCCATGAACTAAGAATAATAATAAGGTAAGGACTACAAGACTAAGTTGGTTGCTAAGTTATTATCCAAACCAAAACCCAAAGTCTCAAGCCTCACAATATACCCAATCATCTTGAGTACATGAGGGCCAACTTTGGAACCCTCATCCATCTTGCACCTTAAAAACTGTTTCTAAGTGATGTTATCATCAAGGTCTTGAGATAGATCCTGATCGATGGTATTTATTTTCACTCAAGTACAATCCAAAGATTTATATACTAGGCTGTAAAATTACTACCATCCAGTCTGTGTTCATTTTTCAATTAAAGATCGCAACATTAAATTGGACTTGTCCATTTTGATACGACTCTACAAGTGCAAATATGATAGAATTAATTTCATGTCATAATCATTTGTTTAATGAGGTCTTTAATTAAACAAATGCTCCCACTATTTTTCTTCAAGTTAATAGCCCTCACTATTAACCTGGGAAAGCCTGTTGACTTTCTTAGTGGATTGAGATCCCATCTAGCCTATTTCAAACCTTTGCTTCAACAGACAAACCAAAATGGGTTGATTAGGTAGGTCAACAAACTTAATTTACACCTGTCGATAGCATCAACCAACGACCTGAAATGCAAACTAAGCCAACAAACCAATTAGACAATTCAATGGCACCAACCATTGTCCTCAAGTGTAATTCTCCGTATCAGTAGAGTGGCACTACATGTCACCACGTACACTCGACAAGTGTACTTCTCTACTATGCCTGTGACGTGTTTATCAACCTTTGCTTTGGTGAACAAGCAAAACACATCATTTAAGTTGACCCATCACCATTAAGGAAAACTCTAATGAAGTTTAACCTCCCACTAGTAGAAGTGTATCCTTCGTTTTGGCGAACAAGGTTCCAACGAACAGTAGTTTGATTAAACTCATGATGATGGAAGGCTTTTAACTAATGACTTAATATTCTTCTTGAGGGTTTTATTATTATTAGTCTCACCAATTTTATCTTTATTAGCATGTTAAAGCCATAACATACACACTTAGCATGCATACTAAGCATAAAGAAAGTAAATGTGTCGGTACATTGCCTAACTAAAAAATGGTTTCCCCTAGCCTAGAGGAACCGGTGGGTCAACCTAGGGGTAACATTTAAAATTATAAAATAACATGAGCCTTCAATAATCATTTGAGCTTCCAACAAAAGAAGTCGCTCATTCGCTCTGTCTTCAAGTACATTATAATAAAACTCAAACCTATTCTAATTTTACATCAATAAAATCATAAAACCTCTAGTTACATTTGAGAGGAGTGAGGTGAGAAAAGAAGTACATTGAAAAAAAGGAGAAAGGCAGGACATGTATGCCCTATTTTTAAAAATACAACCATTCGAAAACCCAAAATAAAATTAAACATCACCCACACGTTTAAAGCTTATGTACCAGGCACCATGCAATAACAAACACATTGCATACATTCAAAACAAAAGTTTTGAATTAAAAGGTAAAACTATCAATTTAATCCTTGGGTATTTGCAAAATCACATTTTGGTCCAAAAGTTTTGAAAATTTACAATTTGGTCCCTAATACATAGTCACGACTTTCAAGATTTTCTGGATTTTTTAACCAGCTTTTGAAGATGGCACAAGATGTTTATCAATCAGAATTCATTTGCCTCAAATTTGATGTAATCCTCTTGAGCTAACTAGTCGCTTAGGAATGCGCCCAAAACAGTACCTACAAACCTAAAGATTGACGGCCAAGTAGCACCCACTCAAATTCTTACACGCAACAACGTGTGTGTGGCCTCTTGGGGTTTACTCACACGCTGTGATGTGCAAGAAATCAAATCCTCTTGATCTACTTGTATGTGGGATGTTTGCTCGGGAAATTACGCAACCAAGTTGCTAGTAGCACATGAAACGCCATACGTGGCTTCTACTTAAATTCCTTCACATAGCAACGTGTGGGGAGTGTTTCTAGGCCTTTTCACATGTTGCGACGTGCGGGAAATTAATTTGTCGTGGGCTGCTTGCATGTAGGCAGCCCGTAGGCTACTCACAACCACTCACGAGGCTAGCCCGCTTGTGCAGCAAATAGCAAGCAAGAAGCAAGTACAAAAGCACCTATCAGTTGCTACAAACAGTAGGCACATGGGCCTGCTTGCCAATAGTAGGCAACAAGCAGGTGCTTTTGGCTAGTAGTAGGCAAGTGGCTTGGCCATAGGCAGCAAGCAACTACCTGTGTGCCATAAGGCACAGTGTGACACCTCTCAAGCATTTCATCAAACACTTGGTGTGCGTCACCCCGACACTCTAGGACCTTTTAAAATACTCTTGTATATGCTAGAATCTTGTAATTAATATGGTAGTTGGTAGATGGTAGTTGATAGGCGGAAGTTTGGAGTTAGCTAATCTCTACCGTTGATTGTGGAAGATCTAAACCATCCATTGTAAGCTTCATTTGCTATAAAAGGGGGAGACCTTCATTTGGCCAAACCATCCAAGAATTGTAAAGCTTTCCCTCATTAGTAAAGAGTTCTCTTCTAGTATCTCTTGTGAATGAGTTTGTGTGAGTGTTCTCTTATTCGTAGGGCTAGAAGCGTGAGTGAGGAAGGCTGGCTTAGGGCAATCATCGGGAGATTGGCACCTAAGGCCACACAAGTCCGAAGGGAAATAGTCAGGTCGTGACATTTGGTATCAGAGTGAGAAGATTCTTGGTTCGAGATGTCGTCAAAGTTTTCCATGAAGAGCAAAGGGGGAGGGAGGCCAATCCTAACCCCAATCCTTTTAAGAAGAATTCTCAAGGAGGGAAGGACAAGTCCATGGACGTGATGGCCTCCATGGAAGCATGGGTGATGCGCAACGAGGTGAATGTTATTGAAGTGAAGGATCACCTCGACGTCCTCGATCAAAAGATGGACAATGTGGAAGGCATGGTTGAAACCATAGAAGAGTTTTGCTAAGATGTTGCCGAGAAGCACCAAGCTTTTGCGGAGTTCCAATTGGTGTGTTGGATTCCCTTAGGGCAGTACAAGCTCAAATGGAAGAGCTCTGATCGAGTCTAGAGGAAAGCAAGGTCGATTCGGCATTTTGCAAGAAGGCAGAGGCAAACAGGGTCGTCACCAATACCGTATTTGGTCGAAGTTCCAAGACCACAGAAGTATGGGGGAAAGCGGGATGCCCAAGATCTGGAGAACTTTCTATGGTCTATGGAGAGGTACTTCGAAGCTAGTAATGTCCAAAGTGAGCAAGAGAGGGTGAACATCGCAACCGGGTACCTTGAGGATCACGCTATTGCATGGTGGCAACGGAAGCATGCTGAGATTGTACAAGGTACATGCATCATTAACACTTGGGAGTTACGTACTTAAGTGTGAGATCAAGAAGCAATTTTATCCGGGCAATGTAGCATATGAAGCACGGAAGAAGATGCGGGAACTTAAGCACACGGGACCTATTTCCAGGTATGTGGATGAGTTCTCTAAACTTATGCTTCAAGTTGACAATATGAACTTGGAAGATTTGCCATTCAATTTTATGGAGGGGCTCCAACCCTGGGCATAAAGAGAGCCCCAAAGGCGTCAAGTTGCCAACATCTCCACAGCCCTTACCGAAGCCAACACCCTTGTTGAGTTCTACAAGGGCGAATCATCCAAGTCGATGAAAGATGGCAAACAGATTACGACAAAGGTGGGGGAGGGAAGAGAGACAAACCATCTCACCACTGAGAAAAGGGAGACAAGCCACCTAATAAGAAGGAATGGCGGAAGGATGGCAAGAAGGAATACAAGCGCTGGGAAAACTATTAGCTCTGCGATGGGGATCATTGGATCCAAGATTACCCCAAGTGCAAGGCCTTCAATGCCATATTCGAAGAGAGACAACCTGAGACACCGTATCCAAAACCGCCAACATGGAGTGCCTCAAACTTCTTAATCCCTTGAAGGTAAAG
Organism: Pistacia atlantica; assembly: GCA_026229545.1. Classification (NCBI taxonomy): domain Eukaryota; kingdom Viridiplantae; phylum Streptophyta; class Magnoliopsida; order Sapindales; family Anacardiaceae; genus Pistacia; species Pistacia atlantica. The sequence goes on from CM047908.1 coordinate 21,678,518, forward strand.
CCCGCATAACCCAAAGTTCAAGATAAGTCCCTCATGCATGTCAAAGCCACCATCAATGGGAAGAAAGTTCAAGCCTTATTGGATACGGGTGCTGCCCATAACTTCATCAAAGATAGCGAGGCAAGACGGTTAGGCCTCAAGGTGGAGAAATCAGATGGCTAGCTTAAGAAGGTGAATGCAGAAGCTAAACCATTTGGGAGCGTGGCTTAGAATGTTGAGCTATATCTTGGCACATGGAGCGGCAAGGTAACATTTTCAGTTGCACCTTTAGATGACTTTAACCTTGTTCTTGGCATGGAGTTTCTCAGGCAATTCAATGAGATGCCCATACTGCGATACAACTCTATGTACATCCTTGAGGGAGTTCCATGCATGGTTCTGATGGTGAGCAAGGCTGTACCAAACAACCAACTCTTCACAATGCAAATTGAGAAGCGACTTAAGCGGAAAGAAGAGACATTTCTTGCCATGGTGCATGAGTTGGAAAATGAGGGAGGTGTGGATGCCGTGGAGCCAGTACCGGAGGAAATATCCCAAGTCCTTAAAGAATACAAGGATGTTATACCACTCGAGTTGCCAAGATGCCTACCGCCTAGGAGAGAGGTGGACCACAAGATTGAGCTGGAGCCGGGAGCTAAACTACCTGCCAAAGCTCCATACCGAATGTCACCACTGGAATTAAACGAGTTACGGAGACAACTCAAGGAACTCTTAGAAGCCAGATTCATCAAGCCTCAAAAGCACCATACAAAGTTCCGATTCTCTTTCAAAAGAAGCATGATAGGTCGCTTCGCCTTTGTATCGACTACCGGACACTCAACAAGGTAACCATAAAAAACAAGTATCCCATTCCACTAATTGCCGACTTGTTTGATCAACTTGGACAGGTCAAGTACTTCTCTAAGCTTGATTTGAGATTGAGGTATTACCAAGTGCAGATTGCAGAAGGGGATGAGTCGAAGTATGAAGCCTTTGAGTTCAAAGTCATGCCGTTCGGCCTTACCAATGCCCTTGCTACATTTTGCACCCTCATGAACTACATCTTCCATCCATACCTTAATCGGTTCGTGGTGGTCTATCTAGATGACATTATGATGTACAACAATACTCTTGAGGAGTATGCCGAGCACTTGTAAACGGTCTTCCAAGTGTTGCAAGAAAATGAGTTGTATGTCAAGCGGGAGAAGTGCTCATTTTCCAAGCCGGAGGTAGAGTTTCTCGACCACAAGATCACAGATGGGAAGCTCATCATGGATAAAGCCAAGGTGAAGGCTATTGCGGAGTGGGAAGCCCCAACAAATGTTACCGAGTTCCGCTCTTTCTTGGGCCTCATCAACTATTACCAAAGACTTATCAAATGCTACTCCACCATTGCCACACCACTCACGGATTTGCTCAAGAAGGCCATAAAATGGGAGTGGATGTTTGATCGCCAACATGCCTTTGACTCTTTGAAGAGGGCCATCATGGAGGAACCGGTGTTAGCATTGCCCAACCATGCTCAACCGTTTAAGGTACATACTGATGCATCTGACTTTGCTATTAGAGGTTTGTTAATGCAGGATGAACATCCCATAGCATTTGAAAGCCGAAAGCTCAATGATATGGAGTGGCGATACACAGTGTAAGAGAAAGAGATGACAGTCGTGGTGCATTATCTACGCACTTGGCGACGCTATTTGCTTGGGTCCAAGTTCTTGGTGAAGACAGACAATGTGGCCACAAGTTACTTCTAGAGTCATAAGAAACTCAGCCCCAAACAAGCTAGATGGCAAGATTTCTTGGCCGAGTTTGACTATGTGTCGGAATACAAGCCTTGGAAAGCCAACTTGGTAGCAGATGCATTGAGTCAGAAAGTCGAGTTTGCAGCCATAAGCAACATACAAGGAGATCTCCTTAAGCTCATAAATGAGGGTCTCGAGCATGACACATTGGCTAAGCAACTCATCTCCCTAGCTCAAGATAGCAAGACCAAGCGCTTTTGGGTAGAAGATGACCTCTTTTACACAAAAGGGAGAAGGGTGTATGTTTCGAAGTGGGGAAATTTACGGAAGAACTTGATCAAGGAGTGTCACGACACCAAATGAGTCGGACATCCCGGACAAAAGCACACCCGAGTACTATTAGAGGCAGCCTATTATTGGCCACAAATGCGGGACGATGTGGAGCAATTTATGAGAACTTGTCTTCTGTGCCAACAAGATAAGGTGGAACACTAAAGCCTAGCAGGATTGTTGGAACCGTTGCCCACACCAAGTAGACCATAGGAGAGCATCTCAATGGATTTCATAGTGTGCTTACCAAAATCCGAGGGGTTTAGTACCATTATTGTTGTGGTGGACAGGTTGTTGAAGTATGCTACCTTCATCCCCACACCAAAGAAGTGTATAGCGGAAGACACGGCCAAGCTCTTCTTCAAGCATGTGGTGAAGTATTGGGGTCTTCCGAAGTCTATCATCAATGATCGAGATAGTCAGTTCACAGGGAGATTTTGGACCGAGTTGTTCAAACTTATAAGGTCGGCGTTGCACTTTTCCACAAGCTTTCACCCTCAAACCGATAGGCAGACCGAGAGAGTATGCTTTGCTAGAGATATATCTGCGACACTTTGTGAGAGCCAACCAACTTGATTGGGCAAAGTTGCTTGATGTAGCCTAATTCTCATATAATTTGCAGAGGAGTGAAACTACCAACAAAAGCCCATTCCAGATGGTGATGGGTCAACAGCCACTCATGCCGCACACCTTAGGTACAAGTTATAAGGGGAGTAGCCCCATGGCCTTCAAAGTTCCTAAGTCATGGCATGAGCAAGCAAGCTGACATCACACGGGCGCAAAAAGCGGAGGCATATGGAGTATAACATGGGAGATCTAGTACTTGTAAAAATTCTCCCATCACAACACAAGTCCACCCGGCCACTACACAAAGCCCTTGTCTAAAGATATGATGGGCCATTTCCTATAATCAAAAGGGTCGGTAATGTATCCTACAAGCTTGAATTGCTTTCTTGGTTGAGACTCCATCCGGTCTTCCATGTGAGTTATTTGAAGCCGTACCATGAAGATACAGAAGATTCGGGAAGAGGAGAATCAAAACGGGCACCATTTGGCAACACCAAGTTCTATGACAATGAGGTGGAGTGTGTGTTAGCTGATCGTGTCATTCGACGAAAGGGCCATCCTTCAAGTCGGGAATACTTTGTCAAATGGAAGGGGCTACCGAAGAGTGAAACTAGTTGGGAATCCGAAGATGCATTGTGGCAATTCAAAGACAAGGTCCAAGAATTCCACGAAGAATCGATAAGGATGTCTCCGGATTAGGTGGGGGAGAATGTGACACCTCTCAAGCATTTCATCAAACACTTGGTGTGCGTCACCCCGACACTGTAGAACCTTCTAGAATACTCTTGTATATGCTAGAATCTTGTAATTAATATGGTAGTTGGTGGATGGTAGTTGGTAGGTGGTAGTTTGGAGTTAGCTAATCTCCACCGTTGATTGTGGAAGATCTAGATCGTCCATTGTAAGCTCCATCTACTATAAAAGGGGGAGGCCTTCATTTGGTCAAACCATCCAAGAATTGTAAAACTCTCTCATTAGTAAAGAGTTCTCTTCTAGCATCTCTTGTAAGTGAGTTGGTGTAAGTGTTCTCTTATTCGCAGGGCTAGAAGCGTGATCGAGTAAGGCTGACTTAGGGCAATTGTCAAGAGATTAACATCTAAGGCTGCACGAGTTTGAAGGGAAATAGTCGGGTCGTGACAACAGGCAGTTTGCAGGCAATGCTTGCAAGTGGCCTATGGGCTACAAGCAGCAAACAACTGCTTGTGCACCACAACGCACAAGCAGTAACAAGTTTGGTGCTTGAGCAAGCAATTGCTTGTGTGCCACAATGCACAGGCAACAGCAAGCTTGCTACTCGCCGACAACTACCTCAGCCCATGGCCATACGCGGCAACGCACGGCTACAATTTTTTATGCCGCAAGTTTTTTTTTTTTTTAAATAAATATCCAAATTGAGGCAAAAAAAAAAAAAAAAATCATAGAGAGTCCATTCCAAAATCAATTAAATTCCAATAAATTTATATTAAAACAAACCAAAACAAATTCAATCAACAAATCCCAACTTGATTAATCAATTAAAATAAAACTCTGAACATGTAATAACTAATCAACAAATCAATTACATGTTTTTAATCATAATCATAATCATAATCAAAGAAAAATATATATAATCAAAACCCTAGGCTCTAACACCACTGTAAGAAAATTCGGGTTTACACAGCGAAATAAAATTAAAAATTTTCTCCAATATTTCTCAAAACCCAAGATCAAGGGTGTTTGATTATACATAATTAAGTAACAGATAAATCCACATGCAAGGATTTTGAAAAGCTTACTCCCATAGGCGGCTCTTTCAAATTCTTTGAAATCCTTCGTAAGCCAATTCAAGGAAAGAATTGCGCTCTCGGTATCCACAAGAAGGCAGGAATGAATTCAATTGATTTGTTTGCTAGAACAAAATCAATTGATTCAAAGTTTTTATGAAAGTGGACAAAAAGAAGAATTAAGAAATCTCTTAATTCTCTTGGAAGGGGCGGCCAAACTAAAATGGGTTATTTAACCCTAATTTTCAATCATGCTTTTATAGCATGAAAAACCTATTCCACATTAGAATATGATTAGCCTTATTCCTAAGTGGAATAACTTAATTGGTATTTATTAATTAATAATAATTAATAATTAATAATTAATTAATATTAGTAATTAATTAATTTACATATTAATATAAAAATTTATAATTTTACAAATTCAATTCTAATATAAATATTGGACATAGGCAACAACCTCAGCAAATTTAATTGCACATCAAAATTACCCAAATACCTTTTCGCCTAAAAGATGATAATGCCCTTTAACCTAAAAGGAGGATAATGCCCTTTCACCTAAAAGGAGGATAATGCCCTTTCACCTAAAAGGACGAAAATGCCCTTATTCATTATAAACATCGATCTGCCTTCTAAGTATGTGACCTGTAGGCTCCCTATCATGTTGACAGTGAGTAGTATAATGATTAACCACCAATTAATCGTCTCACTATACACAGATCAATATTGGCCTCTAGCAAGGTATCATGGTCACCCAACATGTAGAGATCAGTGAAGAACTGATACCTATCAACGGTATGGTTACCGTCCAATCAAATCCTTTCATCATTCGTTATCCCATTAGGTTGAGACATAAAAATAGTGTCAACCTCAGATGTTATCCTAATGTGTTGGTATTTGGTTATTGGATTGACGACCAAATTAAAATTGGATTGAGCAACAACTCAATCTCACTATGGCCATAGATTTATGTGTCATATCCACTTAACCAAATTGCGCAGTGGGATAACTCTCTCCTGTACCCAGGAGTGATGAATTCTATATTGATCTACCATAGCCTCAATATACTTCTCAATACAGCCAATCATTATCATACTGATAGCCCTAAAGAGGACTACGTTAGGCTAGTGTCAAACTACACCAATGGTACATAAGACACTCTAATGATCTCAAGGCTAAGGATCACATACACCACCATCTATTAGACAATTTGTTCCATAGACACTAGGGTTATCATCCATATGGAATCCTCTAGTGGGTCAGTCTAGTCAACTTGTAGACAGCAAGCACCCGTGCATTGCACCAAGTTATCACTAAACAACTTTGACATGTGAGATTTGTCACTACCTTTTAGTAGGGTCGTTCAACGCTATGATAGTCTTATTGTATTATCTATACCCTTGGTCAAAATAATACTAAGGCTATGGATATTTCTAGAATGGCCATCATATGTGATCATAGGGTCCTCACAATCATGATTTAAAACACTTGATTCCCTCGTCACGATTCTATTACTCTAAGGACATGTATCAAATCATCTAAGAATATGATTTACATGATATATAAGAATGACTTTATTTGATAACCATGATGTTATGAAGAGTCAAATATGATTGGCTCTAGGGCACCTACTCTAGCGAACCGAGGATTCATCACTCCCGGGTATGGGAAAAGTTATCTCACTGCACAATTCGATAAATGACAATGACACTAAATATGTGGCCAATTTATTATTCCAGTCATTGGTTCAATAACCGAATACTAAGATATCAAGAATATCTGAGGTTGACACTACTTGTGTACCTCAGTTTTGATGAGATAACAAATGATGAAAGGATTAAATTATACGGTAACCATACCGTTGACATGTATCAGTACTTCGCTGATCCCTATATGTTGGGTGGCCATGATGTCTAGCTAGAAGCCAATCTTGGTCTGTGTGTAGTGAGACGATTAATTGGTGGTTAATTGTCATACTACTCACTGCCAATATATTAGGGAGCCTATGGGTTACACACATAAAAGGTAGTTTGAGGATTTTCGTTTAAGGGGCATTTTCGTCTTTCTAAATGTAAGGGCAATTTGGTAATTTTGTTGTGTAATTAGATTTGTTGAGGTTGTTGCCTATGTCTGATTTTATATTGGCATTAAATTTAGCAAATTACATATCTATAATGATGTGTATATTAATTTAATAATTTTAATTAAGTAAAATACCTTTAATGCTATTCCACTTAGGAATAGATTTAAACCTATTCCAATGTGGAATATGGTTAGGGTTTTGCTATAAAAGCAAAACTTTAGCAAAATTAAAAATTAGAGAAAACACAAAAGTCAAAAGAGCTGCTGCTTTCTTAGTCTTAGCCGTCCATCCCTTTTGTGAAAGAATTGTTCTTCAATTCTTAAGAAAAATCCAAAGAAGCAATTGAATTAATCTAGTCAATTAATTCAACTGTGATTGTTCTGACCTTTGTGTGGATATCATAAGTGTAGTCCTTTTCTTGGATTGATTTGCGAAGAGTTTAAAGACATTGAAGGAGCCTTCAACCCTGGTATGACATGAATCCTTGTTTGGATTAATTCATCTTATGATTTTGTATGTAAAACATATATATATCAGACCCTGATCATGGGAATCGAATAATCGATGAACCAAATTTTTTTGTTTCATCTGCTGCCATGGTTCTTCGGTTACTTACAATGACTTATCAACGTAGAGTAGCTAGAACACGACTTTATGACGATTATGGGAGTAGAATAGTCGAAACTAGGCTCTACAGCGAGGAAAGGAGAACTTAGTAAGTTAGAGAGAGGGGTTGCGATTGAATGAATAATAAGAAAGGTTGACCTCTATTTATATAGTGAGCCAAGGAGACTTGAGTCCTTATAGAACTAGGCATTCTCAATAATAGGAGTTTGAGTAAACTAGAAACTTGTCGTACTAATCCATGTAGGATTAGGTGCACTAGTTCATGTAAGATTATGAGTCTCAGATAAACTAGGAAGTGTATAGGACTTAGAATCCTATTTTGGAATGGATACAGACTGATGGGTTGAAGCCTAGTTTAGCTTACCCTATAAAAAGTCATAACTCGTGGAATGGCCCAAATGTAGGTTGACTCAATTTGTAGGGTGACTTTAACCGTAGAATAACCCAACTCGTGGAGAGGGCTGACTTGTAGTGTGGACAAGATCATAGAATAAGTTGGCCCATAGAACAGTCCTTCTTATAGACTAGGTCATCTCGTTGGATGTTCTTTCTACAAGATAAATTTAAACATGGAGCCTACTAGGATTGGGCTATGGCGTTGGGCCAAGTGTTTATTCTTTTATTGGGCTTGACAAGACCTAATGTGATTTTTGGCGCATAAAATCCGCTTACTTTAAAAAGGTTTAATTATTAGTGTTTTTGTAATAGTATTGTCAAACACACTGAGATATAAACAGGATTTTTTTTTTTAAAATTAAAAAAAAAAAAAAAAGCCTGAGTCGAAAGAAAACCCATTGGATCTAAATAGACAGTTTCGGATAGCCCAAAGCAGAAAACGCGAGTTTCTTTGCACTTCCGTTATTTTCACTATGCCGTGCGCCGAATAGCAACATCGGACCAGACCCCAACAAATAAAAAAAAGAAAATAATAATAAATAATAAAAAGAAAATAACAAGGGCAACTCAACTCAGAAAACCAAAAAACCAAAGGAAAACTTTCAATTTGTTGATTTATTTTCAGACATCCTTCGGCGGTTTCAAAGTCCATCGAAACGCAGGTTCGTAAGTGTCTTCGACCAATAGTTAAACAAATTTGTCACGTTTTATTTTATGGTTTTATATTGCATAACATTTTTGTTTACGCAAATAAGTAAAATAAACTGGACTGTTTAAATCCATTGATGTCTGATCTTTACTGCTACACTCATTTGTATTATGGGTCGCTTCTTGGTTGGTTGGTTTGAGTGATTTGATTTGCTGGTAAAAATTGGATAGTGATTTGATTTGCATGGGTAAAAGTCAGTAACCACTGGAATACTATGAAATTTGTAATTAAGAAATTATGAGTATAGATACTAAAGTTTTTTTATTATTTTTGTAATGGCTTAATATTTCAACTCTCGATGTGTTTTTATAAGGCTCAAGGAAGCTTATCATTATTATTTTGTAATGCATATAAACAATAGTCTTTTTTTACATGTTGATCGGGTTCTAAATTGGATACTACGGACCCTTAGTGACATAGAATCTTGATCTTCTCGTGCATTGTCTAGATATTTTTGTATGAGAATGAATTCTTGTAAATAATTATTCTATGTTGTTAACATTGATTTTTGTCTTTTATTAAATGATTGTCCCAATTTATTATGTAGGTACGGTGGAAAAAATATTATGTGTCTATTAAGTGTTCTGTAGCTTTTTTGGTCTTTGATTATTTTCAGTGAAGTAGCAAAATCAAAAGTGTACAATATGCAAATATTATAGGAAAAGGCATGAAAGATAACAAAATGATGGTATTCATATCTTTTCGGATGAATCTAGATGATCATTGTTTTGTATTTGAGTGCTATTTGAGCTTTATGATTGAATTCTGGTATTATTATATATTGCTAATGTTTAACTTGGATAGTTAGTATCTCCTTTTCTGTTTAATCTACCTATCAGTAAAAATATTTGCTTTTCTAAGTATGAAGGTCAATGTCCTTGCCTACACTTTCTGTCATTTTATTGAAAGTTTCATGTAATCTTGTTTCTTTCTGTTGATTCTTATTGTGTTTTGAAACTTCTCAATTGTACTGATTGCTTATTATTTGTCTTTTCTCAAGGCTATCAGGGGCAAAAAGTACATCAGCACCAAAGACAAAGATAAAGCTATAAAAGTTCTAAATTTATTAATGCCTAGCCATGCTTTCCTTGACTTCCATGCAAGTGAATGAGAGTATATCTTAAGTTGAGGTTGGGCTTTGTGAACTGGGATAGGCACTGTTAACTTAGTTTCATTTTGATGTATGCACATGCTTCAGTATAAATTTATGTTGAAAAACAGACAGTTATATGTATATATATGCTCCTCCAGATACTATATTGATATTGCACCTCAATAAGATCTTAAGACCACATTATGCTTCATAATTAATTTTATTCTCTCTGGAGGCTGAGCTTCGTCATTTATTGCTCATTTTTTTAAGATAATAAGTTTTTAACCTTACAGCATAGTCATTATCATTTAAAGTGAATTCCTATTGGTAATTTGGGATATATCTTCTTAATGTTTTGTTTTATAATGTTGAACTTTTTGAGATGCCTTGACACCAATGTGGAAATAATATACTCACTTTAAGGTAGAGAAAAATTTCTTTGAGGTTATTCTTCAAACTGTGAACTACTGGAGCAATTTTGGACTGCAGATCCTGTCAAGAAGCATTCTTGTTGGTCTGAAGTCTTTATTATTACACTGATATTCTTTCGTCTTGTTCCATATCAGTGCTAGGTTAAGTTATTATAAATGGATGCATTTTCTAAAAGATATTCATAATTTTAACTATGTTTAACTTGTGGACTCCTTTTTCCATTGACTGCATTTAGTTCCATTAAGCATGCAGCTATTAGAGTTAATCTAAATTCTTTGAAAATATTTGGCAAACAAGCACCAATGACTGTACAGTACACTGGTAAAACGATGTATCCTACTATATTTTCTTCAGATCTTGTTATCTTCATGCTTCTTGCTAGTAGATATTGAAATTAGTTTGCCAAAATGGCCTATTTAGGGTAACCCATACATACACACACCCCATCGGCGTGTCTGTTAGTGGAAGAGAGGAACTAGTTTCTCTTGCTTTAGCAGTTTCATAGGGCTCTTTTTTATCATGTTTCCATGTTGTATGACAATTGTTAAAGTCTGAAATACTTATTGTGGACATGTCTACATGTAAACTTAATCTTGTTAGTCAAAGTAGTTATTACTATCAGCAAAGATTCCTGCTGCTGTCTGCTTAATACAGTCGCTGTTTGGGCATTCAACTTTTTCATCCATTGTCAACATATATTTAATTAGATTATCTCAACCATGACATGTTGCTTCCTCCAAGGAGTAGGCTTTACATTACTTTGTGTACCTGATTTGTACAGTTTCTCTCTGAGTAGTCCAGGTGATATTCAAGTATGCCAAATTTTGTCGGAACATTGATTGTTATGACTCTACCATTGTACTGTTGAACTACCAGGGCAATAGTAGTTTCAAATTGTCAATTGGTTATTTCTACAATTGAATAGATTACTGTTCTAACTTTTTGACCATCAGTGGTTTTATATAGATGAAAAAGATTAAAAGATTTCTATCTTTTGCAGAGTGAAATTCTTGGAGACCATTATAAATTTGGAGCCATTGTGCATCAATTCGTTTTAGATGAGCCAGCAGAGTCAAGGAACTAGCTCTTTTTCTCCAGCAGATGCCCCTGTAAAACGGAAACGTGGTCGTCCACGTAAAGATGATACCCAAATACAGGGGGAGAACTTGCCTGGATCTGACATTATAAAGAAAAACAAGCAGATTGTGGGTGCAAGTAGTGCTGCCATTGATGACATGGTGGGTCAGGTGGTTTCTGGTGTCATTGAAGGTTCGTTTGATGCTGGATATCTTCTTAATGTCAAAGTTGGTGACACTGAGACCCAGCTGAGGGGTGTTGTATTTTTACCGGGGTGGTTCACTCCAATCACTGCAGCAAATGATGTGGCTCCAAATGCTAAGATGTACAAAAGAAAAGAGGTACCCATCCCAGTTCAAAACCTACAAACTCGGCACCATCCATCAGAACAAATTAAAAAGCAAGCTACTGAATCTAAAATAGATGCACCTAAACTTCCAGATCGAGTTTTACCCTCTGAGCTTCAGTCTGGCATCCCAGTTGCAGGTGAGAACCAATCTGCCTCTGTGATAATGCCTTTAGCTGATAACTTGCCTATTAATGAGCCAGATCTTTCCTTGGGAGAAAAAATGGTGTTACAGCAAATGTCGGAAACAGAGTCTGGGCTAGAGAGGCAAACTGCTTCAATAATAGCACAATTAAAACAAGATAAAGTTGTTGAACAGGATATACTGCAGCAGGGAACGAATATGGACATTGATGCTTCAAAAGAATCAGAGCCCATGTCTACCCCATTTGTTGATGTTATTCCATCTTCTAGAAATGCTAGTCAGGTGTCTCAAGTTGAACATCAAGCTTTGAGTTCTGACCTTATGTTAAATGATTTGGTTCACAATGAAGTGGTCAGTCTGAACATTGAAGACAACCGGACTCCTGTATCTGCTGAACCCAAATCTTTGTCCTCTGAACCTATTGGAATCAGCATTTTGATGCAGAAACGAAACCTTAAACACAACCCAACTCCTTTATTTGTTGAATCTGAACCCATCTGTTCTGAACCAATTGGGATGAACAATATTATTGACGGGCCAGAATTCTCCTAAGAAAGTAACAGTACAAGATCCACAGTCAGAGCTTGATAACAAAACAGTTGGTGGGAATGACACCTCTCTCCCAGTAGATGAAGCTGCACCGAGCATTGCTGCTATAAGCTCATTTTCCCCACCAATAACTAGCCTATCAGTAATGATGTTTGATGGAGAAGCTATTGCATCTGAACCTGAACCTGGAACTGAAGGATCTGCTTTTCCAAGAACTATTGAAACCCAAATATGTAGTTCTGCTGCTGCTACCAATGATGCAGAATCTGATATCAAAGATGCCATTACACACACTCATTTAGATTTATCTAGTGGTGTTAACCTATCTGGTTCAGGCTGATTCGTATGAGGAACGAAAGAAAGGAAAAAGACAGTTATATTGAGGCATATATTGTCCAGTGTTTAGGAATAAGAAGATTATGCTAAGTTTTGATTAACAATAGTTGAGAGTATTAAGTAGATGCTTACAGGTAATTCAGAGTTTGTTTAGTCTGCTCTGGATAATTTTGTAATGAGAATTCCGGCAATCTACTTCTCAACTTCGGTTTTGATATTAACTCTTTTTTTTTTTTATTTAAATGAAAATTGGAGATTCTTGAAGGATGATGATTTCTCCTACATCTTTACTTTTGACTGAATTTTTGTTATGATTCTTTATTTAAAAGGCTCCACGAATTCCAGTAGGTCCCGAATAAATTGGTCGTGTTTAATGTTCATGATCATAATCAATATCTTAGATTCGGGTTGAAGTAAAGCCCAAACCCAAATGGGAACTCCAATTGATCAATTCTACTACAATTTACTTTTAAGGTGCATTTGGTTTGGGGTATTTGACATTACTTTAATTATGTCATCTTATATTATTTACATTATTATGTTTGGTTGTCAAGTAATATAAGATTTCAGTAATCTTCTAATACCAAAACCCTAGTCGCTGCTCCCTTTGAGAGAGAAATATTTTCTCTCTCAATTTTATGTTCTCTCTTAGGCCAAACGATTCAATCTAGTAGTTGATTCGTTTGTGATCTCGTCTTGCTTTTGTGTGGACATTGTTTTGCTCGATTCTACACATGAATCGACTTGCGAAGTCCGAATCCTAATCCAATTGAAGGAGCCATCAATGAAGATATTGTTTTTAACTGTGAATGGATTAGTTATGGTTCTTTAAATGGTTGTATTATATCAATCCTGATCTTGGATTGGGGTTTTATCGAAGAAAGTTTTAAAATATATTATGCGTTATTCATTGCCAAACCCAACAAAAACCACCTATTTGGCAGAATCAGATAATGCTATATACTTAGCTTCCATTGTAGAATCTGCAACATTGCTTTGTTTTGAACTTTTCCAACTCACTGCAGCCCTATTTAGAAAAAAAACAGACACCTTGACTATGATCGAAAATCATCATTGTTAGTCTGGAAATTAGCATCACTGTAATTTTGTTACAGAGAGCTCATTTTCCCCTCCATAAACCAAGAATGCATCCTTAGCCCTTTTAGGTACTTAAGGATATTCTTGACAGCCATCCAGTGTTATTCCCCTGGATCTAATTGATATCTACTACAAATGCTCAAGACACATGAGACATCAATCCGAGTACATAACATAGCGTACATGATAGATCCTATTGCCAAGGCATACAAAATCCTACCCATCTTATCTCTCTTTTCTTGTGTCCTAGGACATATATTCTTTGAGAGATATATGTCATGTGACATCAGAAGAAATCCTTTCTTAGATCTTCTATACTAAATCTCTTAAGTACTTTGTCTATATACATACTCTGACTTAGGCCAAATAACTTATGAGATCTATCCTGATAGATCTTTACACCGAGGATGTAGGCTACTTCTCCTAAGTCTTTCATGGAGAAGCACTTGGATAACCAAGTTTTTACCATTTGCAAGTTTAGTACATCATTCCCAATGATTAGTATGTCATCTACATATAATACTAGGAATGTCACTATGCTCCCACTAAATTTCTTGTATACACAAGGCTCGTCTTCACTCTTGATGAATTCGAATTCCTTAACGACTTCATCAAAACAAATGTTCCAGCTCTTTGATGCTTGCTTGAGTCCATAAATGAATATTTGCAACTTGCATACCTTTTCTACTTGTCTATCAAGAACAAAACCATCAGATTTTGTCATATAAACGTCCTCTGCGAGGTTTCCATTCAGGAAAGTAGTTTTACATCAATATGCCAAATCTCATAATCATGGTATGCAAAAATTGCTAGCATAATCCGGATGGACTTTAACATCACAATTGGAGAAAATGTTTCATCATAATCAATGCCATGTTTATGTCTAAAACCTTTAGTAACTAGTTGTGCTTTGTAGGTTTGCACGTTATCGTCCATGTCAGTCTTTTTCTCGAAGACCCATTTACACCCTATAAGAACCCTTTGGGTGAATCCACTAGATCCATACTTGGTTTTGGTACATGGAGTCCATCTCAAATTTCATGGGTTCCAACAATTTTTCGGAATTTGGATCCAATATAGCATCATCATGGTTGGGTTCATTGTCCTGATAGACTCGCTGTGCTGAGTCACAAGTGTTAGAGTAAGTGCCCTAAAGCCAATCATATTGTTGTATATTGACTCTATAGATCATGATCATTCCATTTATAAAAGGCATTGTTTATATTATGTGAATCATATTCCATATGTATGTATTAATATATGTCCTTAGAGTAGTTGAACTGTGACGAGGGAATCAAGCAGTGATAAGTCTTGATTGTGAGATCCATATGATCACTTATAGTGGCCATTCTAGAAACATCTGTAGCCCCAATATTATCCTGATTAGGGCACATATTATATGGTAAGACTATCATAGCATTAAATGACCCTATCGGAAGGTAGTGACAGATCTCGCATGTCAAGGTTGTTTGTTGACAACTTGCCACAGTGAGAGCAAACATCCTTCTTGTCCATGTTGATTCCTCCTAATGACTCTTGAGCTTTAGTTTCGTCCATACTTGAGTTAGCATCAACTAACATCATAGTGTTAGATGTATTCATGTCTAGCTCTGTAGTCTCCAACATATTCAGAAACTCAGAAAGAGTCTTCCTCTCATTACTTTTGACAAAGCTAGAGATAAAATGTGAAAAGGTATCTAGCAATGACTATAACACTAAGTCTTTTGCTAGATCCTCATCAAGACCACATCCCAAAGTATCAAGCATCTCAATACACTCTTTCATCTTGAGTATATGAGGGCCAACTTTGGTTCCTCTTTCCATCTTGCACTTGAATAACTTTTGAGACACCTTATATCTTTCTTTTTGTCGAAGGATATAGTCCATGGTAGATAAATCCATGTCATCATATTTCCTTTGTAGCATTCTTGTCACTGATGCTATTTCCTTTATAACATGTCTCACAAGATCAACATTAGCATTATTATGATGATTTTGGTAAATGTCTCCTTGTTGTTGGGTGGATTTATCAACAGGTTCAAGAAACATAGCCTATTCAATGGTGCATAATTTATTTTTAGACTTAAGTACAATATCAAGATGTGTATACCAGTCTAAGAAATTATCACCATCAAACTTGTTTTCTTGTTCAATGATCGATTGTAGTGTCAGGTTAGGTGTGGCCATTATGAAAAATGAATCTACAATATTGCAATATAAATAGAGTTAATATTATATTCTATTAATGTATAAAGCCTTTTATTAATCAATTACTCCCACTATTTTACTCAAGCCTAATAGCCCTCACTATTAAACTCGGGAAGTCTCGTTGGTCTCCCTAGTGGGCTGAAATCCCATCATTTCTATTTTAAACCTTCATGGGGCGAATAAGCTAAAATAGAATAATTAGGTAGGTCAGGAAACTTTAATTTACATCATTTAATAGCACCAACTATTAAACTCAAATGTAAACAAAGCTAACAAACCAATGGCACCAACCATTGTCCTCAAGTGTAATTTTCGGATTAGTGAGTTGGACACTACATGTCACCTTGTTCATCAATCAAATGCACTACTCTACTATGCCTCTAGTGTAATTATCAACCTTCGCAGAGGAGAACAAGTAAAATACACCTAGTTAAGTCAAATCCATCACTATGCATTTGGTTGGGGGTTATATGGGATTATTGAGGTAATGTTATCTTATATTAGTTGATTACCATATTTGGTTGTTAAGTAATATAAGATTTCGGTAATCTTCCAATACCAAAAGTAGTTACCGTTGGTAAAACTGGAAGTAATCTGATTATCTCCATTTTCTTAGGTATTTTAAGATTACTTGGTTATCTTATTTTTGTTACAATTTTACCTCTTATTAATAAATTTTTAGGACAATAACACCCTTGTTTTAAAAACAATTTATAAAAATACCAATTGACTATTTTATCCTTATATGCAAAGTTTTAGGACATAAATACCTTGAAATTATACAAAATTACCCAAGGGTGGTGACTGGATCTATCCACAATCGCCAGCCACCGGAAACCACTATCAGCGGCCACTGACGACGATAGGAATGGCGCACGACCAACCATATCTAGCTGACCGTGCATCGATAAGGCTGTTTTCGGCCATGGATCTATGCTCCATAGCCAGAAACAGCCAGATCTGGCCTTTCACGGCCACATCTTTGGCCATGAAACAGCCACAGATCTGGTCGTGAAACTATTTTACTTACTTAATAGTATGGAAATGCATTCATTTCTTCTGCATCGATCCGATTTATGATACTATCGGAGTGAAACAAGGGATCTAAAGAAGAGCAGCGGCTAGACTGTATTAGTAACAAGTAAATCCTTTGTACGCGAAAAAAAAATCCCATCTCGATCTATTTTGGGAATAAGGGCGAATCCAAAGGGCTGAGACGACCCAGAAAGCTCTTGATCATGATCAATTTTGTAAGCCTACTTGGGTATTGAGCATTTTCCTGTAAGAACGGAATTCCTTGCAATGGATCGTTGCAACTTCGTAAAATGGAAGCCGGTAATCTTACATATAGAATCATTCATATATGTGTGGATATGGCTAGATATTTGGTCGTGAAGCGGCCGTCGTTTCAACTAAATATCTGGCCTTTCACAGCCAGATATTCACTTTTGCAGTCGTCGGTGATGGTGGCAGGCCACCGGTAGTGGCTTAGGGTGGGTGGGGGTGTTTTTTTAAGTTTTAAAACTTTTTTTATTGCTGGGGTGTTTTAGCTAAATCTAAAAATGTAGGGGGTTAAAAAAAATTATTTAAAAAATAATAATAAAAATAATATTTAAAAAGGAGGGCAATTTAGAAAATTATATAACATACCTACCAATTTATTCCTCCTAACTAAACATATTAATATAACATACCCACCAATTTATTCCAACCAACCAAACACATTTCCCTAAACATTCCTAGTAATCTTTAAGGTAATCTATCTTTCCATTAATATAACATTCATAGTAATATAACATTTCCTAAACCAAATGCACCCTTAAAGAAAACTCCAATGAATGATTAACCTCGCACTAGTAGAAGTGTACCCTTCGCGGCGGCAAACAAAGCCACGGTGAACAGTGGTTTGATTAATCCCATAGTGATGGAAGGTACATGGTTATTTGTGACTTATATTTTAATGAGGGTTTTTGACTTATTGTCTCACCAATTTTATTATCTTACTAGCATGTTAAAACATTCAACCTTAGCATGTTTTTTGTGATAATAAAGTAAACGTGTCAGTACATGGCCAATCTAAAACCAAATTCCTAGAGCTTTGAGGAATTGGTAGGACAACCTATGTTCATGCAAAATTTTACAAAACTTTTATAAAAGTCTTCGAGATAGCTTCATGCCTTCGCTTCATCTTCTTTACAAAAATGAATAATAAAATCATATTCTAATTTACATTAAATAAAGTAGGAACCTCTAGTTACAGTCAAGGGGATTTAGGTGAGAAGAGAAAACATTGAGAGTAAAGATATAGGCAGGACACGTAGGTCCTATTTAATAAAAATTAAATTACAAGCATTCAATGCCAAAATAATTTAAAACAATAAACCTAAGGTCAATGGCCAAGTACCAAACAATATGCATAATCAGACATTAATCAGATATAAAATATTGTTCAAAACTCAAATTTGAAATTACCAAGTAAAATTACAAGTTACCCCTTTAAATTTTGCAAAATTTTAGATTGGTCCCTAAACTTGCAATAGTCCCTATCTAGTGAAAGCAAAAGCCGAACATTCCAGAACAACAATGAATGCTCCCTTTTATGATGGCTTGGCAAAAAATTTCAAAATGCCCTTCTCCCGCAGCAACGTGAGAAGCCCTTTACCTTTCAATTTCCACACAAAAGGTCGCGGGGAAAATCCTATAGAACAGGCTATTGCCCGCAACAACCAGAAACATCCCATCAGCCCAAAAATGGGCTGCTCTCACTAGGCCTCACGCGTTAATGTACATAAAAAACCTTACGCTCTCTTGCTTGTCATGGGTAAGGCATGCATAGTAGCGCATGGCCTGACTGAGCCTGCATGTGACCAGCAGTAGGCTGACGCAAGTACGTGTGGCCAGGGATAGTTTGTGTGTGGTAACAAGAAGGCAGGCGTGTGCGGCCATGGATAGCTTGCAGGTGGCCACATGTAACTAGGGGACAATGGCTACGCACGGCAGCGCACAACCATGGATAGTGGCTATGCGTGGAAACATGTAGCCATGAACGACCACCAGCTTTAGTGTTTTTTAAAACCCTAATTGAACCAGTTTTCATTCATTAACAAAATTAAAACAGTTTTAATCAATTACAAAGTAAAACAAATTGATTAGGAACCCTAAAATGTGCAATCTATCAAATCAAAGATCATAATAAATCAATGAATTGTATATATCAAACTTGGCTCTGATATCATTGTTGGGTTTTGCATTGAATAACGCATAATATATTTTAAAAATTTATTCAATAAAACCCCAATCTAAGATCAGAATTGATATAATTCAACCATTTAAAGAACCCTAATTAATCCATTCAAGGTTAAAAAAAATACCTTCATTGATGGCTCCTTCAATTGGATTAGGATTCGACTTTGCAAGACGATTCAAGTGTAGAATCGAGCAAAACAGTATCCACACAAAAGTAGGATGGGATCACAAACGAATCAACTGCTAGATTGAATCATTTGCCCTAAGAGAGAACATAAATTGAAAGAGAAAATATTTCTCTCTCAGAGGGGGCCGTGGCTAGGGTTTTGGTAGAGAGAAAATGAATTAATTGTTTTCCTTTTCTCCTATTCACTTCTTTATATAGTGAGGGATAAAATATCCCTCATTAGGAGTAGGAATATCACTATTCCTATTTGGAATAGTTTACCAATATAATCCAAATAAATATAAAATTATATTTATTCATATATTTAATAATTGAATTAAAAATATTTAAATTAATTAAACATATTGCATATTAATATTAATGTATTATATTAATATTATAATTACAATTTTGCTAAATTAATTTCAATATGAATATTGAATATTGGCAACGACCTCAACAAATTGAATCGCATAGCAAAATTACCAAAATGCCAATTTCATCCGAAAGACGAGATTACCCTTCATTTCATTTTTCTTCTTAAACTACTTTTAATGTGTGTGACCCGTAGGCTCTTCATTATGTTGGCAGTGACCAGATCCATAATTAAGCATTAACTAATTAGTGTTCCGTACACCAATCAAGATTGGCCTCTAGTAAGGCATCAAGATTACCCAACAAATAAAGATTAGCAAAGTTGCTACCTTTCAATAATATGGTTACCATGCAATTCAAAACCCTTCATCATCATTTATCTCATCAAGGTTTGAAGTACAGAAATAGTGTCAACTTCAATCAATTTGCTTTGATACATTTGTATTCGGTTATCGAATCAATGACCAAATAAAATTGGATTTGAGCACCGACTCAATTCCACTATGGCCACAGATTTTACGGTCATAGTTACTAACTGAATAACTCAGCGAGTTAATTTGTCCTGTAGCTAGGAGTGATGAATCATTTGTTGATCCACTATAGCCATAGTGTAATTCTTATGCAACCAACCATTTGTTAGTAAACGACCTAGTTACGCAGCGGAAAACAAAAACATAAACTCTATGGATCGTTCCTTAGAACCAAGATCCGGGTACAAAAATCACAGTTTATATAAAATAAACAAATCTGTAGAAAATTAGTTCAAGGTTTGAGAAACCATACCCACGTTGGAGGCTCCACCAATATTGTCTCTGAACGTGTTTGCTACCGATCCAAGTATAGGATCGAACCAAGAAGTCCACACGAAGACAACCACCAAGAACCAAGGAGGGATTTGCTAGATCCTCCTTGGCCTTAATCAAGAAGAAAAATGAGTATTTGATTTTTCAATCAAAAGGTGAAAGTGGCGTGAGAGTGAGAGTAAAAATGGGGCTGCTGTGTGTGTTTGTTTTTAATTAAAAAATGAACTAAAAAAAAAACTTGTTTAATTTCACACACACATTTTCTTTTATAGGCAAACTAAGTTGCCCTATTCCCACATGGAATGGGCTTGGGCTCCAACCCAAACATTCCATGTTGCCAAACACTCCCAAATTAGATATTTTATTTATTTCATCATTATTTCAATTAAAAATCAATTAATATATATTTAATATATATATTAACATTTAACAATAATGATAATTTATTTAAATATATGCGAACATATATTTAAACGGAATTTCACTTATTTAATTTTTTCTAACAAATTAAATAAAGGCTACGACCTCAGCAAATTTAATTGCACTGTGAAATTACCAAAATACCCTTTCGCCCAAAAAGACGAAAACGCCCTTCTTTCTTCCTGAGTCTTAAATTATCTTCTATGTGTGTGACCCATAGGCTCCTCATCATACCGGTAGTGTATAGTATCACGATTAATATCAATTAATCGTCTCACTTATACACAGACCAAGATTGGCCCCTAGCAAGACATCATGGCCACCCGATAGATTCGAATTCAGCCGTCAACGATATGGTTACCGTACAATTCGATCCTTTCATCATACGTTATCTCGATGAGACAAAGGCATAGAAATAGAGTCAACCTTCATTTACTCTCGATATTATATATTCAGTGTCTGGACCAATGACCCGTATTATAATCTGGATAGAGCAACAACTCAATCCCATTGTGGCCACAGTTTTAGTGTCATTGCCATATACTGAATTGCGCCGTGAGATAACTTCTCCCGTACCCAGGAGTGATGAATCCTCTGTCAATCCACCATAGTCTTGATACACTCCTTGATATAGTCAATCACCACCGTACTGACAGCTCTGAATAGAACTGCGTTAGGCTAGTGTCAAATTGTACCAATCGGTGCACAAGGCGCTCTAGTGATCTCAAGTCTAAGGATCATATGCACCACCATTCGTTAGAGGATTTGTTCCATAGACATTGGGGTTACCATCCATATGAAATCCTCTGGTGGGTCAGTCCAGTGAACTTGCTGCGGTATATCCGCCTACAACAAGCACCCATGTGTTGCACCAGGTTGTCACCAAACAACCTTGACAAGTGAGATCAGTCACTTCCTTTCGACAGGGTTGTTCAACATTATGATAGCCTTACCGTATTATCTGTGCCCTTACTTCAGAATAATACTAGGGCTATGGACGTTTCTAGAATGGCCACCATATGTGCTCATAGGGTTCTCACTATCAAGATTTGAAACACTAGATACCCTCGTCACGGTTCTACCATTCTAAGGACATATATCAATACATATTGCAATAATAATGATTTACGCGATATAGAATAAAATGCCTTTTATTATTGATTAATGAACATTATTACAAAGAGTCAATTCTACAATAATTAATTGGCTCTAGGGCATCTACTCTAACACCATTGCTATACTAATAACCCTAAATAGGACTATGTTAGGCTAGTGTCAAATTACACCAATAATTACACAGGTGCTATGGTGATCTCAAGTTCAAGGATCACATGCACCACCATCCGTTAGAGAATGTATTCCATAGACACTAGGGGTTACCATATATATGTAATCCTCTGGTGGGCCAGTCTAATGAACTTGTATTAACAAGCACTTATGCATCTCACCAGGTTGTCACCTAACAACCTTGACATGTGAGAATTGTCACTACCTTTCAGTATGGTCATTCAACACTATGATAGCCTTATCGTATAATCTGTGTCCTTGGCCATTAATACTGGGGCTATAGATAGTTCTAAAATGGCCACCATATGTAATCATAGGGTTCTCACAGTTAAGATTTAAAAAACTTAATTCCCTCGTCACGGTTCAACATTTCTAAGGATATATATATATATATATAAATGAAAGCAATGATATAGTTTATGCCTTTATTGATATTCAATATAATATTATAAAAGTCTAATATTATTGGCTCTAGTGCACCTATCCTAACAATCCCATTGAAGGAGTAAGAAAAAAGACATCAATGAGGAATACTTGCCACTTCATAGCATTTTTTTATCTCAAGTGGAACCTAAAAAAGTGGATGAAGCACTTAATGATGAAAGTTGGGATCATGTAATGTAAGAGGAGCCAAATCAATTTGAGACAAGCAAAGTATGGGAGCTTGTACCAAGACCCAAAGATCATGTAACGCCCCACTTGAGGTACGTAGCTAATGTTTCTTCTTTTGCTCTTATTTGAGTTGGTTTATTAGTTTTATTGTTTGGTTGACCGTTGACTGAGTGATATGTTGACTACTTGCCCTGAAATTTGGTTGAAATAGAAGAAGCTCAGTGTTCCAGGCTTCGCCGGGGCGAAGAATGATCTTTGCCGCGGCGAAGAGGTGTTGAAGCCACGGGAAACTACTGGACAGTTTCGCCGCGGCGACATAATATTCTTCGTCGCGGCGACGGGCTGACCAAAATGTTTGTTAAGTTTTAGATATTTTCTTCCCTAAGGGCAATTTGACCATTCTACCCCTAATTAGTAGGAAAAGTGGGGAGTAAAATGTAAGGAATTTTCATGGAGACTATGTTGATATGGGGGTGTGTTTGTAATGAATCAAAGGATATAGATGGAATTCCCAAGGAAGAGTAAGGGCAAAATGGGAATGCTTGTGCATAAATTTCATTAAAAGGAATTAAGTCATTGCAAACCCTTCATTCTTCTTCTCCATCGCCACTCTCCTTTCTTACTTCCTCTCAAATTCTCTTTCATTTGTTCAATGATTTTTAGAGGGCTTTTGGAGTGATTTGGGGTAGAAAATCAATCTAAGGCATCCTAAGGTAAGGATTCTTGCTTTGGATATGAAGTTTTGTGAGATTTTGAGTATATTTGAATATTGAGGGCTTTTGGTTGAATTGTTTTAAGGGTAGAGAAAAGTCAAGCAAACCAAGAGAAAGGAAGAGCTAGTGAGATCTCTCCATAACAAGGTAAGTAAATCCCAACCCAAGTTGAGATTTGAGAATTTTCTTGATTAGGGTTTTAATAGCAATTATGTATGGATGTTATATACATGTTATATGCTATGTTATTGAGTTTTAAAGGGAGATTATTATTGCTTGGTGGTTGTTCATACACTTCAATTGTGAGAAGTGAGATGTGGGTTGGAAATGTAGTTTGAGATGGAATTGAAGGATATTGAGAAATCCTTTTTGGAAGTGCTATTCTATGGCAGGAATTATGGCTATGTGAGGGAGTTTTCCCCCATTTTGGATGGTTAGAGAAAGACATAGAATTATTGTTATAGTAGAGTTTTGCTATGCACTTGAGTTGTTTGATGAAATGCCTAATAGAGATTTGAGTATGAGTAGGGAACCTTAATTCTTGCAACATTGCATGTTGGCATTTCATAAGTGCATTAGTGGAGATGAACCATCCATAGGCATTAATTGTGCATTGAGAAGTGACTTAAGAAAGAGTAGGAAACTTTGTGTATGCACTTGCTCTAAGAGTAGAGAACTTTGTGGATGCAACTACTCTAAGGGTATAGAGAATGAGAAGTGCTAGAGTAGAGTGAATGAGAAGTGTATTAAAAACGGGTTGATGCTTTGTGATCATCACCCGACAGTTATTAGAAATGGGTTGATGCTTTGTGATCATCACCCGACAGTTATTAGAAATGGGTTGATGCTTAGTGATCATCACCCGACAGTTATTAGAAACGGGTTGATGCTTTGTGATCGTCACCCGAAAGTCATGAGGAACGGGTAGGTGCTTTGTGGTCTCCACCCGATAGTTACGAAAACCGGGTAGGTGCTTTGTGATCCCCATTCTGTAGTCACTAAGAGCGGGTTGGTGCTGTGTGAACTCCACCCGACAGTCATGAAGAGTGAGATGGTGCTGTGTGAACACCATCCGCCGTACCTCCGGTAAGATGAGGCCATGACGTTTAGTAGAAAACAACAGAAAGTGTGAGGAAAGAATTAAGAGAAATACATACGGGGATAAACAGATAGAGAGTTTACTTACTGAGCATTATTTTGTGCTCACCCCGTTATTTTCCTTTGTGGATGCAAGATCTAGGTGATGATGCAGTCGGAGGCGTCGGCAAGTGAGGAGCAATGGCTACACTGTTTCCCCTGTTTTTATCTTTGTAAATGGCTTTTTGTAAATGATGCTCTTTGTGTATAAAAGACTTATTACTTATAATAAAAAGAAAAGTTTTGGGCCCATTTTCTATCATTATTATGCATGCATTGTACTAGTTTACGGCAGTTGTTACAGATCATCCAATCATTGGCACCAAATGAGTATTCTAGAAAAAGATGGATGAGCAAGGTTTTGTGGTAAGAAACAAAGCAAGGCTACTCTCAAAAGGAAGGTATTGATTTCGATGAAACTTATGCTCCGGTTGCTAGATTAGAAGCTATTAGAAAGTTACTTGCTTATGCATGCCATTTAGATTTCAAACTTTTTCAAATGGATATTAAAAGTGCCTTTTTAAATGGTTTTATTCAAGAAGAGGTTTATGTCATACAACCGCCCGGATTTGGAAACCCCGATTTTCCCCAACATGTTTTTAAACTCTCAAAAGCACTTTATGGTTTAAATCAAATTCCTATTCCTAGAGCTTGGTATGATAGATTGAGTAGTTTTCGTGTTCAAAATGGTAAGGTAAATACTACCTTATTTACAAAAAGGCATGGGCAAGATATTTTGATAGTGCAGATCTATGTTAATATCATCTTTGGTGCTACTAATGAAATCCTTTGCAAGAAATTTTCTAAATTGATCTAAGGTGAATTCGAGATAAGCATGATGGGAGAACTAAATTACTTCTCAGATTACAAATCAAGCAACAAAAGGAAGGGATCTTGTTGAATTAATCCAAATACATTCATGACCTTCTCAAGTGCTTCAAGATGAATGAGACAAAAGATCAATCTACTCCCATGAGCACATCACTCAAATTGGAAGCCGATGATGGAGGTAAAAGTGTTGATACTAAGCTTTATAGAAGCATGATAGGTGCACTTTTATTTTTAATTGCATCTAGGTCAGACATATTGTTTAGTGTTTGCATGTGTGCACGTTTCCAATCATGTCCTAAGGAATCTCATTTGAATGCTATCAAAAGAATTCTTAGGTACTTGAAAGGAATTCTAAATGTTGGTTTATGGTATTCTGTAGGATCTTCATTTAGTCTTATAGGATATTCAGATGCTGATTTTGAAGGATGTAGGATAGATAGAAAGAACACTAGTGGAACATGTCAATTCTTAGGAAGCATGCTAGTTTCATGGTTTTCAAAGAAACAAAATTTAGCTGCTACTTCTACCACTGAAGCTGAATATGAATTAGCAGCAAATTGTTCTGCACAACTTCTATAGATGAAGCAACAACTTGAAGATTTTGGTTTTATCATGCATAGCATTTCTATTCATTGTGATAATACAAGTGTTACAAATTTGTCTAAAATCATGTGCATCATTCTAGAACAAAGCATATAGACATTAGACATCATTTCCTACATGATCATGTTAGCAAGGGTGATATTGTGCTTGAATTTTTTTATTCTAATCACCAATTGGCTGATATTTTCACTAAGCCTCTTGACAAAGAAAGATTCTACACTATTCGGAGAGAGCTTGGAATGATCGATGCGAACCAGATATGATTCATCATCTTATGTGATTGTTTTACATGTGAAATTGATTGAGATAATGTGTTTTATGTGCATAGTGGAATATCTTTAAGTTGATTGTGATAACATGCTTTATTCATTAATTGTGTGATTGTCTTTGCATAAATTAAAGTGAAATAACTTTTAAATAACCGCATTAGTGATTTGATCCATCGGATTGCAAAGATAAAAGGATTGTGATTATGAGTTAGGTACTCAAAATTTGCTTTTGCAACAATCCGTATATAAAAATCTATACATGCATCCCCAAAGGAGATCGATAAGGTACATTAGATGATGGACTTAAAAATCACCAAGTGGTATGTCTTCTCACGAAGATAGGAGAACCTACAATTGGTATCATGCGTAGGAATCATTTATAACTTGACATATATGAAACATATCTTTATGAATTCTTGCATGAATTGTTTTGTGCTTATGATTGATAAAAGAAAACTCAAGTTGATACATCTTGTGGTTGCCATCAATTTGATATATTTTCTCATACGTGAAAATTCCCCAAGTGATTGAAGTATCTAGAACATGTTTGTTTGATGATATTTTGATCAATGTGCATTAGAGTCAAAATCTCTAAACTTATTCCAGTTGGAACAAGCGTGCCCCATAGTCATTCCTTGTCGTATGAGCATTGAATGTTGGTGCCTTGTAACCGCCATTAGTTTAGGTTTAAAAAATTAAGCACGACCGTACCACTTTCGCGTACGACCATGCAGAGTCAAGTTGATCTAACCCTACACATTCAAATTTTTAAGAATGATCATGCAGGATGATTGCACAACTGTGTTGCGTGGTTTTTGTAAATATAACCATTCATTTTCTTTGGAACGTCACGCTCCAAGTAAGTTTCCTTTAAAATTTTTTCTCTCGGGTCCTTTTTAAATCAATCCAAACCTTAGTTCATTCATCCAAAACCCTCAAATACATCAAGGAAAGATGGTAAGAACAAGAAATATGGGAAGAAGAAGCAATGTGGCTCAGTCAAAGGATCTTAATGGGCCAAATGGTGTGATTTTCAAAGATATCTAGGAAAGAAGAAAATTTAAGGTCATGGACAGTCGAGGTATGTTCCTAGGACATACTTTTGATTGGCCTCTGTTGATAAAATTAGATTTGACGGATTCTATACTTCAACGGGTGGTAGAAAATCTAGGATGGACAAATCTTGTTTACATCAAATTAGGAGGCTATGAACATCTAGTTTATGAGTTTTATAGTAGCCTAGAAGTGCTAAGAAAGGAAGATGGTGAATATCCTATATACACTATGAAGTTCAGATTGAAAAATGAGGAAAGGGTAGTCACCCCAAATGAGTTGGCAAGTTGGCTAGGTTGTGCAAATGAAAGGATGGTTAATCCTCCCAACAATTGGAGTGTTGTTGAGGCATGGCCAGCAACTAGAGTAATGTTGAGGCATGGGCTTCTACCTCAGGATCAAGAAGATATGATCCTTATACTTCAAAATTGACTAAGTTGATGGATCCTGCAATGAAAGTATTCCATAGGTTTGTTGCATTCACTCTCACCACCAGGAAAAGGACAAATGCTCAAGTATCAAGAAGGGATGTAATGATACTTGAAACAACAAAAAAGAAGAAGAGAATTAATACCCCAGTTCTTCTGATAAAAAGACGAGAAGAAATGAGCAAGGAATCAGGAGAAATTCAGTATGGGATGTTTATATCCTTCATAATCAAGAAATTGAATATAGACTTGTCTGAAGAAGATGAAGCAAGAAAAATACATTTTAATGACAATCACCTAATGAATGGTTATTTGTTGAAAAACATGAGAATGGTTGATAAGAGCTTGAAAATACACAATTACTTAGTGGTTTATGGGGACTGTTTGAGAGAAATTAGGTTTAAATTGGTAAATTTGTTTAATATTTTCATAAATTTATTTTACGGGATCACGGGTGTGTTTAAGTTATTTCAGCGTATCTATGCTAAATTTTACGCTTGGATGACGAATCATGTCAGCAACGGAATGAGTGACGAGTAGAAACAAACATATCGAGAATCGAGTTGAATTGAAGAAGTTATGTGGTTTTGAAGTTAAATAGGAGATTATAGATTACGTTGCAGTTTGAGCATACTTTGGTGTTTCAACAATAACTCAAGCTGTAGACCTTGGATTAAGACTATTCTTGAACTTTTGGAAATTATTCAAAGGGATACATTTCATATGTTTACCACTTTTCCAGATTCCATTGTTACCATGCTAAAAAATCACTATCTCTGGAGTGCTGAGGAATGATGCAAGGTTTGAATTGAACAAGAGGAATTTATCATCATGCCGCAACATGTGCCATAGCACAGTTAGTCCATAATCAACATGCCACAGCATAGTGTCGGGGCACAGTCACGACAATTGGAAATTTATTTTCTGTTTTTTACTATGAAAGTAGGGTTTAAGAGTCCTAAATGAGTAGAATTAAGAAAACAAAACCCTAACCCTTGTGGGATATAACTAGAAGTCTTTTAGCATTATTTTAGGGGATTTTTTTGGAGAGATCAAAAGGAAAATTATTAGAAGAAAAAAGAAAAGCATCATAATTTCTGGAGGTTTTGAAGCAAAATCATGGAGAAGTTTTTCTTTGTTCTTCCTTAAACTCATGATTTTTATTTTAATAAAGATGATTGTTTCTTTCATAATTGTTATGAACTAATTTTATTTTCTAGGGCTAAGATGTAGCCCAATCTCTTGATTAATGTTGATTTATTTATGTTGATTTTTATTAAGATTTCTTCCTAAGTTTTATTGTTATTCCTAATGCCTTTGATTCTTAAGGATCCAAAAATTGAATGAATTAATGGACTAGGTTGAGATCAAGAGATGATACTTAGTTGGTCTACAGAAGTAAAACCATAGGTTGAGCAAATGCTAGAGAAGGTTGCCATAACTTGTGAGGTTTTGGTAAACTCCATAGAGTGTAATGATCTCCAATTGCTTAAATCTGATTAGAGATAATTCTGGTTAGTAATTAGGAGTTAATTTGATAATTGTTTGAGAGAATATTATTGGAAATTTAGGGAGTTTGACCTATAGGAAGAGCTTAAAGAAATTAGCATAAGTTATCAATGTTAGGAAACGACCCGGTTGCGCAGCGGAAAACAAAAATTTTACAACTACGGATCGTTCCTTAGAAC
This sequence comes from Pistacia atlantica, assembly GCA_026229545.1. NCBI lineage: Eukaryota > Viridiplantae > Streptophyta > Magnoliopsida > Sapindales > Anacardiaceae > Pistacia > Pistacia atlantica. Next base: position 21,707,632 of record CM047908.1, read on the forward strand.
CCAAAATCAAGGCACAGATTTTACAGTTTATGCATAATATGAATTTGCAGAAAAATAAATCCAAAGGTTTAGATTTATACCCACGTTTGGAGGCTCCACCAATCTTGTCTCTGAATGTGTTTGCTACCGATCCAAGTGTAGGATCGAACCAAGGAGTCCACACGAAAACAACCACCAAGAACCAAGGAGGGATTTGCTAGATCCTCCTTGGCCTTAAGAAATCAAGAAGAACAAAAGAAGAGTTTGATTTTCAATCAAACAGTGAGATTGGCGTGGGAGAGTGTATAAGGGGCTGCTGTGTTTTTCTTTTTCTAAAGGCAAAATCAATTAAATTAATAAAACAACAAACACTATTCCTTTTATAGGCAAACCAAGTTGCCCTATTCCCACATGGAATGGGCTTGGGCTCCAACCCAAACACCCCATGTTGCCAAACACTCCCAAATTAGATATTTTATTTATTTCATCATTATTTCAATTAAAAATCAATTAATATATATTTAATATATATATTAACATTTAACAATAATGATAATTTATTTGAATATATGCGAACACACATTCAACCGTAATTTCACTTATTTAATTTTTTAACAAATTAAATAAAAAGGCTACGACCTCAGCAAATTTAATTGCACTGTAAAATTACCAAAATACCCTTTCGCCTAAAAAGACGAAAACGCCCTTCTTTCTTCTTGGCTCTTAAATTATCTTCTATGTGTGTGACCCATAGGCTCCTCATCATACCGGTAGTGTATAGTATCGCGATTAACACCAATTAATCGTCTCACTAATACACAGACCAAGATTGGCCCCTAGCAAGGCATCATGGCCACCCGATAGATTCGGATTCAGCAAAGTAGCTACCTGTCAACGATATGGTTACCGTACAATACGATCCTTTCATCATACGTTATCTCTACGAGACGAAGGCATAGAAATAGTGTCAACCTTCGGTTACTCTCGATATTATATATTCAGTTTCTGGACCAATGACCCGTATTATAACTGGATAGAGCAACAACTCAATCCCATTGTGGCCACGCTTTTAGTGTCATTGCCATATATTGAATTGCGCCATGAGATAACTTCTCCCGTGCGGGAGTGATGAATCCTTTGTCAATCCACCATAGTCTTGATACACTCCTTGATATAGCCAATCACCATCGCATCGACTCGAATAGAACTGCGTTAGGCTAGTGTCAAATTGTACCAATCGGTGCACAAGGCGCTCTGGTGTTCTCAAGTCTAAGGATCATATGCACCACCATTCGTTAGAGGATTTGTTCCATAGACATTGGGGTTACCATCCATATGAAATCCTCTGGTGGGTCACTAGTGAACTTGTGCGGTATATCCGCCTACAACAAGCACCCATGTGTTGCACCAGGTTGTCACCAAAAACCTTGACAAGTGAGATCGGTCACTGCCTTTCGACAGGGTCGTTCAACACTATGATAGCCTTACCGTATTATCGTGCCCTTACTTCAGAATAATATCACACTAGACGTTTCTAGAATGGCCACCATATGTGCTCATAGGGTTCTCACTATCAAGATTTGAAACACTTGATACCCCTCGTCACGTTCTACCATTCTAAGGACATATATCAATACATATTGCAATAATAATGATTTACGCGATATAGAATAAAATGCCTTTTATTATTGATTAATGAACATTATTACAAAGAGTCAATTCTACAATAATTGATTGGCTCTAGGGCATCTACTCTAACAATCTCCCACTTGCACTATAGCCAATCATTCATGTATTTAATACCAAATGATTTCAAGTGCCTTTCATGCTTCTGCTGCGACAGAGGCTTTGTCAGTGGATCTACGAGATTGTCGTCAGTATGCACTTTACTAATCTGCATGTCTTTCCTCTCAACTATCTCTCTGATGAGATGGAATCGTCTGAGTATGTGTCTGGACTTCTGATGAGACCGTGGTTCCCTAGCTTGAGCAATTGCTCCATTGTTGTCACAATAGATGTCTATAGGATCAACAATCGTAGGAACCACACCAAGTTCAATGATGAACTTCTTAATCCAGACTGCCTCCTTGGCCGCATCTGACAATGCAATATACTCAGCCTCCATTGTGGAGTCCGCTACAGTGCTTTGCTTAGAGCTCTTCCAGCTCACTACACCGCCATTGAGACAAAATACAAACCCTGATTGCGATCGATAATCGCCTTTTGTCCGTTTGGAAACTAGCATCACTGTATCCTCTTACAGTGAGCTCATCTTCCCCTCCATAAACCAAGAACATATCCTTAGTCCTCTTCAAGTACTTAAGAATATTCTTGACAGCCATCCAGTGACGCTTACCTGGATCCGATTGATATCTACTACAAGTGCTCAAAGCACATGAGACATCAATCCGAGTACATAGCATGGCATATATGATGGATCCAATTGCTGATGCATATGGGATCCTCTTCATCCTATCTCTCTCATCTTGTGTTTTAGGACACAATTCCTTAGAGAGATAAACACCATGTGACATCGGAAGAAATCCTTTCTTGGATTCTTCCATCTTGAATCGTTCAGACTTTGTCAATATATGCACTCGACTTAGGCCAAGCAACCTACGCGATCTATCACGATAGATCTTTATACCAAGGATGTAGGCGCTTCCCCTAAGTCTTTCATGGAGAAGCACTTGGATAACCAAGTCTTTATCATGCAAGTTCGGTATATCATTCCCGATCAAGTATGTCATCGACATACAACACTAGGAATGCTACGCTCCCCACTCACTTTCTTGTAAACACGGGGCTCATCTTCGTTTTTGATAAAACCGAATTCTTTTACGGCCTCATCAAAACGAATGTTCCAACTCCTTGAAGCTTGCTTGAGTCCATAAATGGATCTCTGCAACTTGCATACCTTATTAGCTTGACTATCAAGAACGAAACCATCAGGTTGTGTCATATACACATCCTCCTCAAGGTTTCCGTCAGAAAGCGATTTTGACATCCATTTGCCAAATCTCATAGTCATGATATGCAGCAATTGCAAGCATAATCCAGATGGATTTAATCATGGCAACCGCGAAAAGGTTTCTTCATAGTCAATGCCATGAATTTGTTTGAAACCTTTGGCAACCAAAGCCGTGCTTTATAAGTATGCACATTGCCATCCATGTCAGGCTTCTTCTTGAAGACCCATTTACACCCTATAGGTTTTACCCCTTCAGGTGGTTCCACCAAAGACCACACTTGGTTCTGGTACATGGAGTCCATCTCAGATTTCATGGCTTCACACCATTTAATGGAATCTGGATCCGATATAGCGTCTTCGTAGGTTCTGGGTTCATCGTCTTGATAGACTAGTACGTCACCATGTTGAGTCACGAGATAACCGTATCTCTCGGGCTCATGGCGTACTCTCCCAGATCTGCGTAGCTCTTGTGCTACCTGAGGTGGTTCACTTTGATCCACAATTTGTGGAGTAACCTCCTCATGATGCTCAACCACTCCTTGTGGCACATCATCCCGTCCTTCGTCTAGTATATCTTGTGGTTCTAGAACTTCATCGAGTTCTACTTTTCTCCTACTAGTACTTCTTAGAAAATGTTCCTTTTCTAGGAAGACATCAGATCGAGCAACAAAGATTTTGCGCTCTTCTGGGTGGTAGAAATGGTATCCTTTGGTCTCCTTTGGATACCCCACAAATATACATTTACAAGATTTTGGGCCCAGCTTGTTTGAAGTCAATTTCTTAACATAAGCTTTGCAACCCCAAATCCTTAGATAAGACAAGTTGGGCTTTCGCCCAATCCATAGCTCATATGGAGTCTTATCTACAGACTTTGACGGCACACGGTTTAAAACGTGAGTCGCATCTGAGGCATAACCCCGAAACGATGCAGGTAAATCACTAAAACTCATCATGGACCTAACCATGTCAAGTAAGGTCCTATTCCTCCTTTCTGGACACTCCATTGTGTTGGGGTGTATAAGGAGGGGTGAGTTGTGATACTATCCCACATTCCTTCAGGTACTCGAAAACCCCGAGCTTAAGTATTCACCTCCTCGATCCGACCGAAGAGCTTTAATACTTTTTGCCCAACATATTCGTACTTCATTCCCGAATTCCTTGAATTTATCAAAGGCTTCAGATTTATGTCTCATAAGGTAGACATAACCATATCTACCGAAATCATCAAGAAATGTGATGAAGTAAGAATATCCACCTCGGCTTCAACCGTTAGTGGACCACATACATCACTATGGATGATGCCTAACAAGTTCAAGAGTCTTTCACTTTGTCCTGTGAAAGGAGACTTGGTCATCTTGCCTAAAAGGCATGACTCGCATACCTCAAATGACTGGAAGTCAAAGGGGCCAAAACTCCATCCCTTTGAAGTTTTGCAATGCGAGTCTTATTAATATGACACAACCTACAATGCCAGAGATATGTTTGGTTTTGATCGCTATGTTTAGCTTTCTTGGTTTCAATATTGAGAATATCTTTATTATTTAAATCAAGAACATATAATCCATTATATAACCTTGCAATTCCAAATAGAATACCATTCAAACTAAACGACAACAATCCATTAGATATCTCAAAAATGATACCCCATATTATCCAAAACGGATATGAAATAATATTTCTAGAAATAGAAGGTACGTGATAACAGCTTATGTAGTTCAAACAATAAGCCCGTAGGCAAAGATAAACAATAAGTCCCTACAGCTAATGCAACCACATGTGCTCCATTTCCAACTCGTAGGTCCACCTCTCCCTTGGCGAGCACTCTACTCGCCTTAGTCCTTGCACATCAAGACAAATGTGAGTACCACATCCCGTGTCCATGACCCAAGATGTTGAGGGAGAGAAGTTAATCTCAATCATGAAAGTACCTCAAGTCGTAGCCTCGACTTCTTCTTACTTCCGAGGAAAGCCTTGCAATGTTTCCTCCAAAGGTGTGCTTGCCACAAAAGAAGCAGACTACCTTGCCCTTTCCTATGCCACTCGTGGGCCCAAGAGCAACCTCGCTCCTTTGGGCTTCGGGCTTGGGCTTGGGCTTGGGCTTCGGGTTTGGCCTTGGCCTTACCCTTCCCTTGCCGTTACCTCCTTTGCTTTACCGGGCAGCAACCAAGAAAACAGCTTGGACTTTTTCAAGTCCCTCTCTGCGATCCTCGGCATGTTCAAGTTAAGTTCAGGGGGTTTTGGTTTTTCCATCGTGTTCATATTGAAATTCATTATGAACGGAGCATATGAGTCGGCAAGGATTGCAGAATTAAATCCATTTGTAATTCTGCATCCAAGCCACATCCCAAAGTCTCAAGCCTCTCAATGTGCTCGATCATCTTGAGCACATGAGGACCAACTTGGGCACCCTCGGTGGACGACTCCCAAACAAAGGTGCTTTCGACACCTTGTACCTCTCATGTCGAGCATTTGTTTCATAAAGCTCCTTGAGGTGTAGAATTATGGAAGAAGCATCCATATTCTCATGCCGCTTTTGTAGCATAGGTGTCATCGATGCTAACATCAAGCATTGTACGCTATCAAGATCATCAAGGAACTTTTGATAAGTATCCTTAACTTCCCGAGTGCCATCAGGGGATCGAGCTCACCATGTATGGCTTTTCAAGGATATACAATTTCTTTTCTCACTTAAGTATAATCCGAAGATTACGATACGACGAGAAATTGGATCCATCCAACTTGTTTTCTTTTTCGATTATCGGTCCGCAGTTCATAATGCTCATTTTCGGTGAATCTACAATTGCGTAAAAGATAAAGTTATTATAAAGTTCATTATTATTTAATATGGTCTTTTATTAAACGATGCTCCCACTATTTTACTCAAGCCAATAGCCCTCACTATTAACTCGGGAAAGCCCGTTGGCTTTCCTAGTGGACCGAGATCCCATCCTGCCCATTTCAAACCTTCGCTTTGGCGAACAAGCCAAAATGGGTTGATTAGGTAGGCCAACAAACTTAATCCACACCAATTGATAGCTCCCACTATCAACCTCAAATGTGAAAAAGCCAACAAGCCAATCACACAATTTAATGGCTCCAACCATTGTCCTCAAGTGTGATTCTCAGTATCCGTAGAGTGGACACTACATGTCACCACGTACACATAATATGTGTACTGCTCTACTATGCCTATGACACGTTTATCAACCTTCGCTTTGGCGAACAAGCAAAACCGTCATTTTAAGTCGACCCATCACCATTAAGGAAAACTCCAATGAATTTTAACCTCCCACTGGTAGAAGCGTACCCTTCGCTTTGGCGAACAAGGTTTCGACGAACAGTGGTTTGATTAAAACCATGGTGATGGAAGGCCTTCGTGACTTAATATTCTTAGTTGAGGGGTTTGTTATTTAATGTCTCATCAGATTATTATCTTTGTTAGAATGACATTCTTTGGCATGTTATTCAACATTCAACCTTAGCATGCATTCTAAACAAAATATTAAACGTGCGGTACATGGCCTAACTAAACCGATCTCCTCGAGCCTAGAGGGATCGGTGGGTCACCTAGGGATCCCCGTAACAAATATCTTGAGTCTTCAAGTATGGTTGCCTCGTCCTTCGCTTCATCTCCAGGTACATTACAAAAACATCATTCTAAATTTATAATAAAATTAATATTAAACTAATTTTACATCAACAAATTTAGAAACCTCGATTTACATTCGAGGGGAATGAGATGAGAAAAGAATGTACATTAAGAAGAAGAGAGAAGGCAGGACACGCAGGCCCTGTTTAAAATATTACAGCCATACATACCCAAAATAATTTAAAACATTCACCCTTAGGTCTAAGGCTCATGTACCGCGCACCATGCAATATACAAACAAGTACAAAGCATACAACTCAAAAATAATCAATTTTGAATTGGGTGGGTTAATTAATTAATTACCCTCTTAAATGTACAGAATGTACATTGGCTTTATAGGTTATTAAAAACTGCAGATTAGTCCCTTTCAGAAAAATACAGAATGGGAAAACTACATCCTTCGCCGCGGCGAGGATTTAAATTAGGTCTAGCCGCCACAGACTTCGCCGCGGCGAAGGTTTTATCTTCGCCGCGACGCGTCGAGGCTTAGCCGCCGCGGCGAAACCTCCCGGAAATCCCAATTGCATGCCTTCGCGTTTTTTGCGGTTTTTGTGTATAAACACGAATCCAAATCAAATCAAACGTACATACGTTCAACCAGGATATTAACCAACCAATATAACATTCATCAACACATTTTAAACCAGTTTATCATTTGAATCATTCATCCATAAACTGATTTTTCAGATTTTGCAGATTTTTCAAAAACTGGGTTTTTCATGGCAGATTCATCAAGGAAGCATGTTATCAACAAACACATGTAATCAACCATTCAATAACTGTAAATCTAGTACCCTAGGCTCTGATACCACTGTTAGGAAATGACCCAATTTTACGCGTGGAAAACAAAAAATTTTACAACTACGGATCGTTCCTTAGAACCCAAAATCAAGGCACGTATTTTACGCTTTATGCATAATATGAATCGCAGAAAAATAAATCCAAAGGTTTAGATTTATACCCACGTTTGGAGGCTCCACCAATCTTATCTCTGAATGTGTTTGCTACCGATCCAAGTGTAGGATCGAACCAAGGAGTCCACACGAAGACAACCACCAAGAACCAAGGAGGGATTTGCTAGATCCTCCTTGGCCTTAAGAAAATCAAGAAGAACAAAAGAAGAGTTTGATTTTCAATCAAACGTTGAGATTGGCGTGGGAGAGTGTATAAGGGGAGCTTGTGTTTTTCTTTTTCTAAAGGCAAAATCAATTAAATTAATAAAACAACAAACACTATTCCTTTTATAGGCAAACCAAGTTGCCTTATTCCCACATGGAATGGGCTTGGGCTCCAACCCAAACACCCCATGTTGCCAAACACTCCCAAATTAGATATTTTATTTATTTCATCATTATTTCAATTAAAAAATCAATTAATATATATTTAATATATATATTAACATTTCACAATAATGATAATTTATTTGAATATGTGCGAACACACATTCAACCGTAATTTCACTTATTTAATTTTTAACAAATTAAATAAAAAGGCTACGACCTCAGCAAATTTAATTTCACCTGTGAAATTACCAAAATACCCTTTCGCCTAAAAAAGACGAAAACGCCCTTCTTCTTCTTCTTGGCTCTTAAATTATCTTCTATGTGTGTGACCCATAGGCTCCTCATCATACCGGTAGTGTATAGTATCGCGATTAACACCAATTAATCGCCTCACTAATACACACCAAGATTGGCCCCTAGCAAGGCATCATGGCCACCCGATAGATTCGGATTCAAAGAAAGTAGCTACCGTCAACGATATGGTTACCGTACAATACAATCCTTTCATCATACGTTATCTCTACGAGGACGAAGGCATAGAAATAGTGTCAACCTTCGGTTACTCGATATTATATATTCGGTTTCGGACCAATGACCCGTATTATAACTGGATAGCAACAACTCAATCCCACCGTGGCCACGCTTTTAGTGTCATTGCCATATACTGAATTGCGTCGAGATAACTTCTCCGCACCGGGAGTGATGAATCCTCCTGTCAATCCACCATAGTCTTGATACACTCCTTGATATAGCCAATCACCATTGTCGTGACTCTAGAATAGAAGCTGCGTTAGGCTAGTGTCAAATCGGACCAATCGGTGCACAAGGTGCTCCGGTGATCTCAAGTCTAAGGATCATATGCACCACCGTTCGTTAGAGGATTTGTTCCATAGACACTAGGGTTACCATCCATATGGAATCCTCTGGTGGGTCAGTCCAGTGAACTTGCCGTGGTATATCCGCCTACAACAAGCACCCATGTGTTGCACCAGGTTGTCACCAAACAACCTTGACAAGTGAGATCGGTCCACCGCCTTTCGACGTGGTCGCTTCAACACTATGATAGCCTTACCGTATTATCGTGCCTGCCCTTACTTCAGAATATCTTGGGGCTACTGGACGTTTCTAGAATGGCCACCATATGTGCTCATAGGGTTCTCACTATCAAGATTTGAAACACTTGATACCCTCGTCACGGTTCTACCATTCTAAGGACATATATCAATACATATTGCAATAATAATGATTTACGCGATATAGAATAAAATGCCTTTTATTATTGATTAATGAACATTATTACAAAGAGTCAATTCTACAATAATTGATTGGCTCTAGGGCATCTACTCTAACAATCAATACATAGGAATAAGAGTTGGTGTGAAATCTATGCCCTAGGTCTAGTCATCTTGCATTAAAACAAAAGATGTATTTAGTTGTTTTCTTTTCAATTTTGTTATTAAAATTCAATTGTTTATTTTAATTTAGGTTTTTCTTGATAAAATTTGGATTAATCAAATAGCAATAGGATAGTGTAATTTGGTAATTGATAGTAGCCGTTTTGAATTTTTGAGCCTTCAACTGCTTGAAATTTCAGATGAGCTTCGACATATCAAAGTCTCTATACCATCATTTCAACCGCCTCAACCCTAGCCAATTTTTTTTTTTTTTTTTTTTTTTGGTTCTCTTTATGCACATGGAAACAATTGTGTTCTTTTGAACACTTGAGCTTATTGGCAATACTTAGTTTTATTCTCATGATGTGTATAATGAAATGTGTGTGTGTTTTTTTTGCTTATTGGTATATAATGCATTTTGATGCGTGCCGAGCGCAACCAAAAATTAAATTACTCTACTCACAGTTTGTAATCATAGTAAGTACAGGTCGATCCACAGAGACTAGCTAATCAGATTACCCAACTTAATATCACAATGAATTAATGAAATAAAAAATGGAGGAAATTTTACTTCTAAAATTAATTGACATAGGAGTAATTACTACTAACAAGAATTAAGTAAACAGAATTTAATAAAAAATGATTTCGACTCAAGGACAATTACCCATGGTTGCAAACTGATCACTGACTTCTAATAGATATTATTCTTTAATTGAATATTTAACCAAAGATTATCAAGAAGCCAGGCAATCTTTATCTTCCCTAAGTTCATTAATTTTAGCCCAGTACACAAATTAATTCTTATCAATAAACCACTTGGTATTATGCAATCCTTATGAATTTGCTGATAACATTACGAATTAGGAAGTAGTTAAAGATGAATAACAATCGAACAAGCATTAGATTATTTAATTCATTCCATGTTTCTTGTAAACAATCAACAAAAGCTTGGATCACAATTGTTTTGCTTAATTACTACTCTAACTGAATATTATAACAATTACGGATTACAAATTCAGTTTAGCAATCAATCGCACAATCAATCAATTAACAGGCCTCTTTAATCAATTAAATCATTCAACCATAATAAATAAAACAAAGAAACACAGATATACGAATATAAGAATAACTAAAATTAAGAACAAAGTCTCACAATTATGCTAACCGGATTGGTGTTTCCTTGAATCGAACAAAAGAATTTAGCCCGACATGATGAGATGAAAGGCACAAAGAAAAGGAAAAATCAAATTTTGTTCTATCTCCAACTCTAAAAGCCTAGCCACCAAAATGTCTATTTTCTATCTCCCCAAAGAAACGTATCAAAACTTCCCTTTTAAAAGCCAACTCCTAAAATTAAGGCAAATAACCAAAACCTTTTAGGAAAACACTTCTTTCTCTCTCTTAAAACCTACCATTAATTTGTGCAAGTGAAATTCCAGCTCATACTCACGAATTTCCAGCCCTCTAGACTTGTATTTAACTCCGTCTTGAAGTTGGACCAAGTCTTTAGACGAGCCATACAAAAATAATCCAAATCGACTAAGGATTAAAGCTTCTGGGCTAAAGTCGTAAATTTCAGGCAAGTTTTGGATAGGACAAAGAGCTTTCTGGACTTCTTCCCCTTCATAATAATTGTAGTTCAGGATGTGTACTTAAATTTGGGCTTTGAATCATCTCATTTGAGTTCTGGAAATTCCAATTATACCATTTTAAATCTCCAGTGGTAGGACAGAAATCCTACTCCAATTAGGATTCGATTTCAGTTTTCAGCTCTGACTTTACACCAACAATTGGAGGTCCAAACGAAGTCGTCTCTGGCCGTGCCACCCTAACTTGGAAAGCTTAAGATGTCTAATTTAACTTCATAGGTGGTCCAAAAACCAAAATGTAACTCCAAAGCCATCAAAAATCTGCAAACAGCCCAAAACATCCAAAAGTAAAAATGCTGGAAACTTCTGATTTTACGTATATTTTACTAACTCCTAACCACAAATGCCTTATACATAAAAATCATCACAAATAGGCACCATAAGATATTAAACATGCCAAATAAACTAAATGCAAGGATAATAAAAATATAAAATTATAAGTCTATCACATTTCTTTTCATCACTCTTATGTGTCATTATGATTGTGTTCATGTGTTGATATCATTTTTCTTAGTAACAAAAAGGAGGAGGGATAATGCATATTGAGTTTGATTGTGTGAGATATTGAAATATCTTTTGAAATATGTTTTTCTTCTTTGATCTTCAAAAAGAGTGTTACACTCTTAGTTGAAAAAAAGAATGAATATGCTTAGTGTAAGGGGGAGCATTGTGCTCACTTTATTTTTGGATTATGCATATTCTAAGGGGGAGCTTGTCAATTTTTGTTTTTGGCATGTTGTGAATGAACTTATATTTTTATTTGAAACTCAATGATTGCTTAGTTTTGTCATCAATCAAAAAGGGGGAGATTTTTTAGCCTCATGTGTTTTGATGTGCCAAAACTAAATCAAAGAGTTGATTGATTTCTAACAAACATGCTTAGGTATGACAAAGAGTCATAACCAAAAGCAAAATGTAGTTTGTCCTTTTGGAATGATTGTGCAGGATAAAGGAACAACCGTTCCTTGTATTAAAGGTTCCTAGATTGTAATAGCCACTACTACTCAAAAGATTATAATGAAATACATATAAAATAACATAAAGAAATTGGGCCCAAAATTTTTCTTTTATTAAACATATATACATACTCTTTACAAACATATGCATTTTTACACAAAATATATATAACGTATACAAAAAGTCATCAAAACATCAGGGACAGTGTAGCCACTCCTCCTCGCACGCCGACATCCATCCGACAGTGTCCTCACCTAGGTCCTGCAAAACATGGGAAAACAACGGGGTGAGCACTAAAATAATGCTCAGTAAGTAAATCCTCTACTCAAGCTATCCCCGTAACTCTCTCTTTCATTCTTTCCTTACATCCTCGTTCAATATCTCTTTGGGTACATCTTTCTTTTCCTCTTTCTCTTTCTCTTAGAACTCTTTTCTGATAACTCTTTCATATGTCACGACCCCATCTCACCGGGGGCACGGCCGGGACTCACTCCCGCTCTACATGACCTCTATTCACTCTAGCCGATCGGACTCGGTTATGCATGGATTCGAACCCTTGGCCATGTGAGTCTATAATCTCTCTCTCTCGGGTACTCGGGTATAGCCCTCATCCGCATGCCCTCTCACGGGCTACACCACTTCTCTAGCTGATACTCATGCCGCTCTCTCAATGCGGCGTACATGCGGGAATACTCTACCCATTACTCACGGGTTCCCCATCGCACAACCTACTCTATTCTCTTAACTCTTAAAGAACTTATACTCACATTATATACTAAATCTCAAGCTACTTCCCAAGTGTATAAACAAAGGTGTAGAGCTATCTCATGCTCCCTAATGCACTAATGAAATGCCAACTACAAGTTTTCCTCAAAACAGTCATTCTGCACCAGTCACACTAAAACGGCCATAACTTATGCTATACACCTCGGATTACTACGGTTCTGGTCTCGTTTCAAAGCTTAGAAACAGGGATACAACTTCTCTGTTTTGGTCTCAGCCCAGTTCGAGCCGCAAGATACTCAAATATTACTCAGAAGGTTACGGCAGTGACAGGGCAGATTTCACTTAGGCATTTCCTCAAACATCTCATGTGCATATAAACACCCTACGAAAATTACTACTAAACTTCATTTTTCTAGCCATCCAAATTGGGGAAAAACTCCCTCAATTACTCATAATCCCTGTCAAGAAAGCACTCCCAAAAAGGATTACATAACATCTCTCAAACTTCATCTCAAACTCCATTCTCAATACACATCTCAACAACACTTCTCATATTTAATCAATCCCAACTACTAAGACTAAGCACACATCTCATCTCAATTTTCAGTAGGTATACCATGTACATACATAATTAAAATAAGTCTCTACTCAAAGCTTAGTCATAACTCAACTTGGTTGGATTTACTTACCTTGTGCAAAGATGGGTTCCTTAGCACCTTCCTTCCCTTAGTTGGCTTGTCTCTTCTCTACAACTCAAAACAACCACAAAGGCAGCAAGAACCAAATAAGACTTCACTATAAATACAAGAAAACTCACATCTAAAGCATGAATTCTTACCTTAGAAAGCTTTAGATGAAATCTCTACTCAAAACCCCTCTTAAATCCCTTAGAACTCTTGGAAAATTGGGTGGAGAAATTGAGAGAATATGGGTAATGGAAGAGGCGGTGGAATGAAGATGAGTAAGGGCTTTCTCTATACTTTACTCTTTTTAGTTCATATAATAAGCTTCATTTCCCATTTTGCCCTTGTCCTTTCTTGAAAATTCCATCTATATCCTTTGATTCTTTACAACTACACCCCCATACAAACCCAATCTCTACTAAAATCCCTTTCATTTTACTCCCCACTTTTCCTACTAATTAGGGGTAGAATGGTCATTGTGTCCCAAAAGAAGAATTCTCTAGAAAACTCAAGAATCTTTGTTTTTGGCTCTTCGCCGCGGCGAAGAATTTTTCGTCGCCTCGGCGAAATTGGGCAGAACCTACCCGAATGCCACTTCTCCTCCTCGCCGCGGCGAAGTTTCTTCTTCGCCCTGGCGAAGTTTGAATTTTTTTTTTTTCAACTTCACCAAAACTCAATCCATTTCAAGGCAACAATTCAACCAACTCAACATACAAACTCAATTTAAGTTAAAACAATAAACTTTTAGCTAATACGACAAATCTTAAATACGTACCTCAAGTGGGATATTACATAGATGCACGTTCCTCTTAGCACAACAACGTTCTGTGTAATTGTGCATGCTTCTATCCAAATTGAAGCCAAGTTGCTCACATGAGCACAACCAAAGTAGCACACCCATTCCATCCAAGTCAAAAGTCAAAGATCTCAGAACTCAAACTCTTTGCACCTTTGATGGATCTTGGAAGACAAGCCTTGAAGATCAAGTTGAAGATTCAAGTATCAAAAGTGAAATGACCGTTCTCCGTGTTGGAACAACTGTTCACACTCAAAGATTGTTCTTGGCTAATTGTTAACATTCTAGGTAGCTGTTCATACTACTGGAATTTTTATGGATTTTAAGGAGCCAATGATCAAACCATTCCTCATGGTTGAATGACCATTCGGGGAGATGGTACAACCGTTATGTTAGTAATTAATCATAGCAATACACAACGGAAAACAAAAATTTATCGATTAAAACCTAAAGCCCAAAATCCTTATAAGAGATTAAACTTTATTTACATGCCATAAAGAGATAAACAAACCATTCAAGGTTTCGAATTCATACCAAACATAGGTGGCTCATTTAATTGATTGTAGAAAACGCTACCACTTCAGGAGTAGAAGTGAACGAACGGTAATCCATACAAAGACAATAATCCACACAAGATCAATTTGCTAGAGTGAAGATGGTGGTTCAAAGAAGATGAGGGAAGAAAAAATTCTAAGAGAAATTGTACTCTCTCACTTGGCTTGGGCGGCAAAGCATGTGAGATTAGGGAAAGTTGCCCGTCTTATAAGGCAACCCTAATCTCCCATTTGGAATATTTTCCAAAAATATCCCCCATCTAATATTTATTCCTACATAATTAGATATAATTAATTCCCAAGAAAGAATTAAATGGGTATTTAATTATTATTGTTTTAATAATTCAATATTTAAAACATATATACACCAATATATATATTTAAATAATGATTCTTTATTTATTTAAAAATATACATACACCAATATGTATATTTAAATAACTATTCAATCTAACAAATTAAATCCAATATGAAATTGAACACAGACGACAACCTTTCTAGTAAATTTAATTGCTCCGTAAGATTTACCAAAATACATGTTCATCTTGAAAAGACAAAATTGCCCCTATTCATTATCTTCCTTACCTGTAGGGTCCTTTCATATTGACATTGGGTAATATTGCGATTAACACTTTATTAATCGTCTCATTACACACAGACCAAGATTGGCCTCTAACAAGACATCATGGCCACTCGACAGATTCGGATTCGGCGAATTTGCTACTTGTCAACCATATGGTTACCGTGCAATTCAATCATTTCATCATCTATTATCTCATCAAGGTTTGAAGTACATAAATGATGTCAGCTTCAAGTATGAACCGCTCTCACATATTCATATTTGGTTATTGGACCAATCGACCATACAAGCAACAACACAATTCCATTGTGACCGTAGATTTAAGGTTGTTGCCTTTTATAGAATATCTCACCGAGGTAATTTCTTATGTACCCAAGAGTGGTGAATCCTTTGTCAACCCACCTTAGCCATTGTGTACTACTCAATGTAACCAATCACTACCATACTGACAACCCTAGATAGGATTACGTTTGGATAGTGTCAAACTACACCAATGTTTATACACGACACTATGGTGATCTCAAGTCTAAGGATCACATGCACCACCATCTGTTAGAGGATGTATTCCATAGATACTAGGGTTACCATCTATATGGAATCCTCTATATGGTCTAGTCCAGTGAACTTGTGAATAACAAGAACCCATGCGTCGCACCAAGTTATCACCTAACGACTTTGACACACAAGATCTTTCACTACCTTTCGGAAGGGTCGTTCAACGCTATGATAGCCTTACCATATTATCTGTGCCCTAAGTCAGAATAATACTAGGGCTATGGACATATCTAGAATAGCCACCAATTGTGCTCATAGGGATCTCACAATCAAGACTTATAACTGTTTGATTCCCTCGTCATGGTTCCACCACATATATTATGTTATTCTATTAGTAAAAGGTATCATTTATACAATGTAAATCATATTCCATATGTATGTAACATGATGCTAGAGTCAATATACAATGTTTGATTAGCTATAGGGCACCTACTCTAACACATCCTATGATCACATATGATGGCCATTCTAAAATGTATATACCTCAGTATTAATTTGACCAAGGACACAAATTATACAGCAAAGCTATCATAGCGTAGACGACCCCACCGAAAGGTAGTGATAGTTCTTACATGTTAAGGTTGTTTCATGACAACCTGGTGCAACGCATGGGTGCTCGTTATTTACAAGTTCACTAGGCTGACCCACTAGAGGATTTCATATAGATGGTAACCCTAGTGTCTATGGAATATATCCTCTAACGGATGGTGGTGCATGTGATCCTTAGACTTGAGATCACCAGTGTTAGTGTTTTAATCGAAGAACGATGCAGCAGAAAATAAAAATTTACTGATTAAACACTATTAAGCCCCGGAATCCAAATATGATTATGACGATGTTCATATGCTGTAAAATAAACAAAACCCATGAAAAAATCAGAACCTTATCCACGTTTGGAGGCTCCACCTCTTTTTGAGGATCCGAATGAAAAACACTCAGGATCCAAGAGTAGGATCGAACCACCAGTATCCACACAAAGGCAAGGATCAACACAAGAGATTTACTAGATCTTAATGTGAAGCCTAAAGAAGATGTGTGAGATTAGGCTTAAGAGAAAAATTCTCTCAATGAACCTATACACTCCACAACCAAGAGGAATGAAATGAGTGATATTTGACTTCTTGGGAAAAGTCTTTTTTTTTTTTTATTTTTTTATTTTTTTATTTTTTTATTTTTTATTTTTTATTTTTTTAATAGGGTTGCCCTAAAAATCCCTTGAAGCTATATTTACAACAATACCCTTCCACTAATTAATTCATTAATGTCCATGATTCTGGAACAAAATCATAGCCTGTGTATTTCCCTGTTATTACTTTTATCCATTAATAATGTTCTTTCTATATTTAAAACATCTATACACCGATATATATATTCAATATTGACGATTTATTTATTTACAATATATATACATCAATATAGATATTTAAATAAACAAACAATCTTACATTTTAAATCCAATACGGGATTGGATCCAGGCAACAACCTTTCCAGCAAATTTAATTGCTCCGTAAGATTTACCAAAATACCCTTTCATTAATAAATGACGAAAATACCCCTCACATATTCTCTTCTTTAGTTTGCCTTTTATGTGTGTGACTTGAAGGCTCCTCATCATGCCGGTAGTGTGTAATATCACAATCGACACCCAGTCAATCGTCTCGTTACACACAGACCAAGATTGACCCCTAGTAAGACATTAGGGCCACCGATAGATTCGGATCCACCATAATTCGCTACCTGTTAATAGTATGGTTATCGTGCAATCAAATCCTTTGATCATCTAGTATCTCATCAAGGTTTGAAGCATAGAAGTAATGTCGGCTTCATATATAAACCACCTTGACCTATTCAAATTCGTTTATGGGACTAATCGACCAATCGAGCTTCAACTCAATTCCATTGTGGCCATAGATTCCAAGGTCATTGTCCTTCATTGAAATCTCATCGAGATAATATCTTATATATACAGGAGTGATGAATCCTTTGTTGATCCACCATAGTTGTGATGTACTTCTTGATGTAGCTAATCACTCTCGTACCGATAACCTTCTCAGGATTACGTTTGACAAGTGTCAAACTACACCAATAGGTACACACGACGCTCCGGTGATTCAAGTGTAAGGACTACATGCACCACCATCTGTTAGAGGATGTATTCCATGGACAATGGTGTTACCATTTATATGGATTCCTCTGATGGGTCAGTCTGGTGAACTCGTGAATCACAAGCACCCATGCGCCGCACTAAGTTGTCACTAAACAACCTTGACATGTGAGATCAGTTACTACCTTCTAGTAAGGTTGCTCAATGCTATGATAGCCTTACCGTATTATCTGTGCCCTAGGTCAGGATAATACTCTAGCCATGAATGTTTTTAGAATGGCCACCATAAGTGATCATACAGATCTCACAATCAAGACTTATCATTGGTTGATTCCCTCGTCACAATTTAACCACTCTAAGGGCATATATTAATACATACATATGAAATATGATTTACATAATATAATCATTGTTTTTTATATATAGAATATCCATGATTCACAGAGTCAACATACAATAATATGATTGGCTTAGGGGCACCTACTCTAACAATCTCCCACTTGCACCTATAGCCAATCATTTACGTATTTAATAACAAATGACGCTAAGTGCCTGTCATGCTTCTGCTGTGAAAGAGCTTTAGTAAGCGAATTCGAAATATTATCGTCGGTAGGTACTCTATTTATTTGCACATCTCCTCTCTCAACAATTTCCCTAATAAGGTGGAAACGTCTAAGAATGTGTTTAGATCTCTGATATGACCATGGTTCCTTGGCCTGAGCAATGGCTACAAAGCATCTCTACTAGATGAACAATGCTTGGAACCACTCCAAGTTCAGCGATGAACTTCTTGATCCAAACCACCTTTTTGGTAGCTTTCGACAATGTAATGTACTATGATTTTATAGTAGAGTCAACAACATTACTTTGCTTTGAGCTTTGCCAATTCACTCAACTCAATTGAGACAAAAGACAAAACTTGATTATGATCGAAAATCATCCCTATCAATTTGAAAACTGGCATCACTGTATCCTCTTAAAATGAGTTCCTCCTCTCCTCCATAAACCAAGAACACATCCTTAGTCATTTTCAGGTTCTTAAGAATGTTCTTGACCGCGATCTAGTGATGCTCACCTGGATCTGATTGATATCTACTACAAATGCTCAAAGCATATAAGACATCAATCTGAGTACATAATATGGCATACATAATAGATCCAATAGCGAAAGCATATGGTATCCTATTCATCTTATCTCTCTCATTGGGTGATTTCAGACACATGTCCTTAGAGAGATAAACACCTCGTGACATTGGAAGGAATCCCTTCTTGGATTCTTCCATAATGAATCTCTTCAGTATCTTGTCAATGTATGTACTCTGACTTAAACGTATGAGATCTATCATGATAGATCTTGATACTAAGGATATAGGCTACTTCCCCTAAATCTTTCATGGATAAGCACTTGGATAACTAGGTCTTCCCAATAAGTAATATGTCATCAACATATAATACTAAGAATGCCACTGTGCTCCCACTAAACTTCTTATACATAGGGCCCATCTTCATTTTTGATGAAACCGAATTCCTTAACGGCTTCGTCAAAACAAATGTTCCAGCTCCTTGATGCTTGCTTAAGTCCATAAATGGACTTTTGCAACTTGCATAACTTCCCTGCTTGACCTTCAAGAATGAAACCATCGGGTTGTGCCATGTAGACATCCTCTTCAAGGTTTTCATTCAAAAAAGTAGTTTTGACATCCATTTGCCAAATTTCATAATCATGATATGCAGCTATTGCAACCATCATCTGAATAGACTTCAACATCACCACAGACAAAAAGGTTTCATCATAGTCTATGCCATCCTTTTGCTTGAAACCTTTGGCAACCAAGTGCTTTAAAGGTATGCACGTTACCTTCCATGTATGTTTTCTTCTTGAAGACCCATTTACAACCTATGGGCTTTATCCCGTTGGGTAAATCCACCAATGACCATACTTGGTTTTAGTACATGGAGTCCATTTTGGATTTCATGGCCTCAAGCCATTTATCAGAGTCCGGTATTGATACAACATCAACATGGATTTGAGGTTCATCATCCTGATAAACTAGTATGTTGCCGTGCTGAGTCATGAGATATCCATACTTCTCGAGCTCACAATGTACTCTACCAAACCTATGTAGATCCTATGTTTGAGTTGGCTCACTTTCTTCCAGAATCTGTGGAGTGACCTCCTCTTGATATTCTTCCATTTCAGGTGGTACATTTGCCAGTTCCTCATCAGCCATATCTTATGGAGTCAGAACTTCACCTAGTTCGACCTTTCTACCTCTTGTACTATTTTGGATAAATTCATTTTTCCAAAAATACCCCAATTCGAGTTACAAAAACCTTTCGCTAATCTGGATGTAGAAATAGTATCCCATGGTTTCCCTGGGATATCCCACAAAGGTACATTTTTCATATTTTGGGGCAAGCTTATTTCCCGTCAATTTCTTGACATAAGCCGTACAACCCCAAACTCTCAAATAAGACAACTTGGGCTTTTGCCCATTCCATAGTTCATGTGGAGTCTTATCCACTAATTTGGATGGCATACAGTTCATTGTGTGAATCGTAGTCTCTAGGACATAGCCCCCGAATGCTGCGGGTAGATCAACCAAACTCATCATTGAAGAACCATGTCAGGAAACGTTCGATTCCTCCTTTCCGATACACCATTATGTTGTGGCATATAAGGAGGTATGAGTTGTGATACTATCCCACATTCCTTAAGGTATCCACCAAACTCCAAGCTCAAGTATTCATCTCCTCGGTTCAACCGAAGGGCCTTAATACTCTTTCTAAGCTTATTATGTACTTCATTCTTGAACTCTTTGAACTTGTCAAATGATTCAAATTTATGTCTCACCAAATAGACATAACCATATCTACCGAAGTCATTAGTAAATGTGATAAAGTAAGAATAACCTCCTCTTGCATGAACTGTCATAGGACCACATACATCACTATGGATGATCCCTAACAGTTCTGTAGATCTTTGATTGTTTCCCATGAAAGGCGACTTGGTCATCTTGCCTACAAGGCGTGACTCACATACCTCATATGATTGAAAATCAAGTGGGTCCAAGACTCTATCCCTATGGAGTTTTGCTATGTGAGTTTGATTGACATGACCCAGCCTACAATTCTAGAGGAATGTTTGGTTAAGATTGCTAGTCCTGGCTTTCTTAGTTTCAAGATTAAATATCCCTTTATCCATATCTAGAACATATAAACCATTATGTAACCTAGCATTTCCATAATGAATACCATTCAAACTAGAAGACAACAATCCATTAGATATTCCAAAATGATATCCCTGTTAGAGTAGATGCCCTAGAGCCAATCAATTATTGTAGAATTGACTCTTTGTAATAACGTTCATTAATCAATAATAAAAGGCATTTTATTCTATATCGCGTAAATCATTATTATTGCAATATGTATTGATATATGTCCTTAGAATGGTAGAACCGTGACGAGGGTATCAAGTGTTTCAAATCTTGATAGTGAGAACCCTATGATCACATATGGTAGCCATTCTAGAAACGTCCGTAGCCCCAGTATTATTCTGAAGTAAGGGCACAGATAATACGGTAAGGCTATCATAGTGTTGAACGACCACGTCGGTAGTGGACTGATCTCACTTGTTAAGGTTGTTTGGTGACAACCTGGTGCAACACATGGGTGCTTGTTGTAGGCGGATATACCACGGGCAAGTTCAGCGGGATGACCCACCGAGGATTCCATATGGATGGTAACCCCGTGTCTATAGAACAAATCCTCTAACGAATGGTGGTGCATGTGATCCTTAGACTTGAGATCACCGGAGCGCCTTGTGCACCGATTGGTACGCTTTGACACTAGCCTAACGCATTCTATTCAGATCGATACGGTGGTGATTGGCTATATCAAGGAGTGTATCAAGACTATGGTGGATTGACAAAGGATTCATCACTCCCGAGTACGGAGAAGTTATCTCACGGCGTAATTCAGTATATGACAATGACACTGGGCTGGCCACAGTGGGATTGAGTTGTTGCTCTATCCAGATTATAATACGGGTCATTGGTCCAGAAACTGAATATATAATATCGAGAGTAACCGAAGGTTGACACTATTTCTATGCCTTCGTCTCATCGAGATAACGTATGATGAAAGGATTGTATTGTACGGTAACCATATCGTTGTGAGGTAGCTACTTTGTTGAATCCGAATCTATCGGTGGCCATGATGCCTTGCTAGGGGCCAATCTTGGTGTGTATTAGTGAGACGATTAATTGGTGTTAATCGCGATACTATACACTACCGGTATGATAAGGAGCCTATGGGTCACACACATGGAAGATAATTTAAGAGCCAAGAAGAAAGAAGGGCGTTTTGGTCTTTTTGGGCGAAGGGGTATTTTGGTAATTTCACAGTGCAATTAAATTTGCTGAGGTCGTAGCCTTTTTATTTAATTTGTTAAAAATTAAATAAGTGAAATTACGGTTGAATGTGTGTTTGCACATATTCAAATAAATTATCATTATTGTTAAATGTTAATATATATATTAAATATATATTAATTGATTTTTAATTGAAATAATGATGAAATAAATAAAATATCTAATTTGGGAGTGTTTGGCAACATGGGGTGTTTGGGTTGGAGCCCAAGCCCATTCCATGTGGGAATAGGGCAACTTGGTTTGCCTATAAAAAGAATAGTGTGTTTTATTAATGAATGGATTTTCTGCCTTTTTGATAAAAGAAAAGAAAACACACACAGCAGCCTTTTGGAGACTCTCCCACGCCACTTTCATCCTTTTGATTGAAAAATCAAATACTCATTTTCTTCTTGATTTCTTAAGGCCAAGGAGGATCTAGCAAATCACTCCTTGGTTCTTGGTGGTTGTCTTCGTGTGGACTTCTTGGTTCGATCCTACACTTGGATCGGTAGCAAACACGTTCAGAGGCAATATTGGTGGAGCCTCCAACGTGGGTATGGTTTCTCAAACCTTTGGATTTATTTTTCTGCAGATTCTTATATTATGCATAAACCGTAAAATAAAATCGTGCCTTGATTTTGGGTTCTAAGGAACGATTCGTGGTTGCAAATTTATTTTTTTTCCGCTGCGCAACCGGGTTGTTTCCTAACAGTGGTATCAGAGCCTAGGGTACTAGATTTACAGTTATTGAATGGTTGATACATGTATTTGTTGATAACATGCTGCCTTGATGAATCCGCCATGAAAAACCCGCTTTTTGTTAAAACTGAAAAATCATAAATCCATCTTGAATGAGTGATTCAAATGATAAACTGGTTTAATAATGTGTTGATGAATGTTATATTGGTTGGTTAATATCCTGGTTGAACGTATGCACGTTTGATTTGATTTGGATTCGTGTTTATACACAAAAAAACTCAAAAAGCAAAAAGCGAAGCATTTGCGGGGATTTGGGGTTTCGACGCGCCGCTTTAGAGAAGCCTCTGGAAAGTTTTGCCGCGAAGTTCGTGGCGGCTAGACCTAATTTAAATCCTCGCTGCGGCGAAGATAAAACCTTCGCCGCGGCGAAGTATGCAGCAGGGAAGTGCATACTGTAAATTCTCGCCGCGGCGAAGGTTTTATCTTTGCAAAGGGACTAATCTGCAGTTTTTAATAACCTATAAAGCCAATGTACATTCTGCACATTTAAGAGGGTAATTAATTAATTAACCCACCCGATTCAAAATTGATTATTTTTGAAATGTATGCTTTGTACTTGTTTGTATATTGTATGGTGCGCGGCACATGAGCCTTAAACCTAAGGGTGAATGTTTTAAATTATTTTGGGTATGTATGGCTGTAATATTTTAAATAGGGCCTGCGTGTCCTGCCTTCTCTCTTCTTCTTAATGTACATTCTTTTCTCATCTCATTCCCCTCGAATGTAAATCGAGGTTTCTAAATTTGTTGATGTAAAATTAGTTTAATGTTAATTTTATTGTAAATTTAGAATGATGTTTTTGTAATGTACCTGGAGACGGAGCGAAGGGCGAGGCAACCATACTTGAAGACTCAAGATATTTGTTACAGGATCCCTAGGTGACCCACCGATCCCTCTAGGCTCGAGGAGATCGGTTTTAGTTAGGCCATGTACCGGCACGTTTAAAATTTTGTTTAGAATGCATGCTAAGGTTGAATGTTGAATAACATGCCAAACAATGTCATTCTAACAAAGATAATAATCTGATGAGACATTAAATAACAAACCCCTCAACTAAGTATATTAAATCACCTATGCCTTCCATCACCATGGTTTTAATCAAACCACTGTTCGTCGAAACCTTGTTCGCCAAAGCGAAGGGTACACTTCTACCAGTGGGAGGTTAAAATTCATTGGAGTTTTCCTTAATGGTGATGGGTCGACTTAAAATGACGGTTTTGCTTGTTCGCCAAAGCGAAGGTTGATAAACGCGTCATAGGCATAGTAGAGCAGTACACATATTATGTGTACGTGGTGACATGTAATGTCCACTCTACTGATACTAAGAATCACACTTGAGGACAATGGTTGGAGCCATTGAATTGTGTGATTGGCTTGTTGGCTTTTTCACATTTGAGGTTAATAGTGGGAGCTATCAATTGGTGTGGATTAAGTTTGTTGGCCTACCTAATCAACCCATTTTGGCTTGTTCGCCAAAGCGAAGGTTTGAAATGGGCAGGATGGGATCTCGGTCCACTAGGAAAGCCAACGGGCTTTCCCGAGTTAATAGTGAGGGCTATTGGCTTGAGTAAAATAGTGGGAGCATCGTTTAATAAAATACCATATTAAATAATAATGAACTTTATAATAACTTTATCTTTTCTGCAATTGTAGATTCACCGAAAATGAGCATTATGAACCTGCGACCGATAATCAAAAAAGAAAACAGGTTGGATGGATCCAATTTCTTAGACTGGTATCGTAATCTTGGATTATACTTAAGTCGAAAAGAAATTGTATATCCTTGAAAAGCCATACATGGCTGAGCCTGATCCTGATGCCACTCAGGAAATTAAGGAAACTTATCAAAAGTTCCTTGATGATGCTGATAGCGTACAATGCTTGATGTTAGCATCAATGACACCTATCTTTGCAAAAGCGGCATGAGAATATGGATGCTTCTTCCATAATTCTACACCTCAAGAGCTTTACGAAACAAATGCTCGACATGAGAGGTACAAGGTAGTGCTCAAAGCTTTGTTTGGGAGTCGTCATTGAGGGTGCCCAAGTTGGTCCTCATGTGCTCAAGATGATCGAGCACATAGAAAGGCTTGAGACTTTGGGATGTGGCTTGGATGCAGAATTACAAATGGATTTAATTCTGAAATCCTTGCCTGACTTATATGCTCCGTTCATAATGAATTTCAATATGAACACGATGGAGAAAACCCCATCGAGAACTTCGAGCGTCTTTGAGGATGTAGAGAGGACTTGAAAAAGTCCAAGCCTGTTTTACTAGTTGCTGCCAGTAAAGCAAAGGGTAACGGCAAGGGTAAGGCTAAGGCCAAACCCAAACCCAAGCCCAAGCCTAAAGGACATGTTGCTTTTGGTCCTGAGAGTGGCATAGGAAAGGGCAAGGTAGTCTGCTTCTTTTGTGGCAAGCCTCGCCACTGGAGGAAACACGCAAGGCTTTCCTCGCAAGCAAGAAGAAGTCGAGGCTACACTTCAGGTACTTTCATGATTGAGATTAACTTCTCTCCCTCAACATCTTGGGTCATGGACACGGGATGTGGTACTCACATTTGTACTGATGTGCAGGGACTAAGGCAGAGTAGAGTGCTCGCCAAGGGAGAGGTGGACCTACGAGTTGGAAATGGAGCACATCTGGCTACATTAGCTGTAAGGACTTATTGTTTATCTTTGCCTACGGGTTTATTGTTGGAACTACATAACTGTTATCACGTACCTTCTATTTCTAGAAATATTATTTCAGTATCCGTTTTGGATAATATGGGGTATCATTTTAAGATATCTAATGGATTGTTGTCCTTTAGTTTGAATGGTATTCTATTTGGAATTGCAAGGTTATATAATGGATTATATGTTCTTGATTTAAACAATAAAGATATTCTCAATATTGAAACCAAGAAAGCTAAACATAGCGATCAAAACCAAACATATCTCTGGCATTGTAGATTGTGTCATGTTAATAAGACTCGCATTGCAAAACTTCAAAGGGATGGAGTTTTGGCCCCTTTTGACTTCCAGTCATTTGAGGTATGCGAGTCATGCCTTTTAGGCAAGATGACCAAGTCTCCTTTCACAGGACAAAGTGAAAGGGCTACCGAACTGTTAGGCATCATCCATAGTGATGTATGTGGTCCACTAACAGTTGAAGCCAGAGGTAGATATTCATACTTCATCACATTTACCGATGATTTCGGTAGATATGGTTATGTCTACCTTATGAGACATAAATCAAGCCTTTGATAAATTCAAGGAATTCAGGAATGAAGTACAGAATATGTTGGGCAAAAGTATTAAAGCTCTTCGGTCGGATCGAGGAGGTGAATACTTAAGCTCGGGGTTTTTGAGTACCTGAAGGAATGTGGGATAGTATCACAACTCACCCCTCCTTATACACCCCAACACAATGGAGTGTCAGAAAGGAGGAATAGGACCTTACTTGACATGGTTAGGTCCATGATGAGTTTTAGTGATTTACCTGCATCGTTGCAGGGGTTATGCCCTAGAGCCGACTCACGTTTTAAACCATGTGTTGTCAAAGTCTGTAGATAAGACTCCATATGAGCTATGGAGTGGGCGAAAGCCCAACTTGTCTTATCTAAGGATTTGGGGTTGCGAAGCTTATGTTAAGAAATTGACTTCGAACAAGCTGGGCCCAAAATCTGTAAATGTATATTTGTGGGGTATCCAAAGGAGACCAAAGGATACCATTTCTACCACCCAGAAGAGCGCAAAATTTTTGTTGCTCGATCTGGTGTCTTCCTAGAAAATGAATATTTTCTAAGAAGTACTAGTGGGAGAAAAGTAGAACTCGATGAAGTTCTAGAACCACAAGATATACTAGACGAAGGACGGGATGATGTGCCACAAGGAGTGGTTGAGCATCATGAGGAGGTTACTCCACGACTTGTGGATCAAAGTGAACCACCTTAGGTAGCACAGGAGCTATGTAGATCTGGGAGAGTACGCCATGAGCCCGAGAGATACGGTTATCTCGTGACTCAACATGGTGACGTACTAGTCTACCAAGACGATGAACCCAGAACCTACGAGACGCTATGTCGGATCCAGATTCCATTAAATGGCTTGAAGCCATGAAATCTGAGATGGACTCCATGTACCTGATAATCCGTAAATTATACAGTTTTTATATGATCTCTTTGTCGGATTTCAATTACTTTCTAGTGCATTTCTACCTGAATTGGTGCGTAATTCTCTACTTTTCATGTTTCAGGTTAAAATGGACTCTTTTAGCAAATAAAGGCAAAACTTGGCAATTTTGACTTTAAAATTGAAGGATTCCAGAAGATAAGAGAGTTCCGGAGTAGGACAATGCGCGATGAAGCTTGTTTTCAAGGAGAAGAGTCGAAAATCGAAGAATCGGACGAAGAGGCAAGCGAGTGGCGTTCGTAAATGTCGAACTTGAGAAGGAGCTTCGCCCGCAAGAAAATTATCTTCGCCGCGGCGAAGTTGGGCGAATCGAGTTTTGGTTTTCACTCCGCGGCGAAAGTCAAAAATTAAAGTTTGTAAACGCACGCCCTGTGTGTGTTTGTTTTGAACTGGGTTTTTAGGACTAGGTATAAAAGAAAAAACATGAACTTTTTAGAGGGGATCTCTCTCTGGCAGTAAGGTTAGCCGTCTTTTTACAATTTTAGAGAGAAAAAGCTTGTATTTTTTTCGGATTGTGAAGGAGACATTCAGATTGGAACAGAGACGATTTGTCTTTTGGGAGATTTCTATTCCTTCATTTCAGTTTCATTATGTCTTTTCTGTTTACTTTTGATTCCCGTTTTTATTCTGTTAAGTTAGCTATGAACTAATCTTCTATGGGTTAGGGTTTTGATTGTAGTTTGGATTTGAAATGGGTTGAATATATGTTTATGCTATTTTCATGTGAATAAGTTGTGGTTGTGTGTTATTCTGAAATTAATTGTTGTATGTGATGAACATGATGAGATTGAGAAATAATTCATGTTAAGCTTCATGGGTAATAACCATTATAGTATTGGATGCTAGAGATAGATTCAAGAATTAATGAAATCAATTTAGGATTCTTGTGCTTCATGATTTAGAATTGTTAACCTTCAAATTGTTAGGTGCGGAATGTTAATAATGATGAATAGGAAAACATAGCCCGAGAGGGTATGTTATCATAATAGTGAATCCGATTTACAACCACTGCATGCGAATGTGAAAATAGTGTAACTTTTAGCTATAACCCATAAATAATCCAAACGAAGTCAAAACCCTACCCGTTTTACTTAAATTGAATCTTTGTGTTCCATTTGTTTTCCCTTTTAAGGATTAATTTCTTGTTAGATTTTATTTTGTTTTCTTTCAATTACAAATTGCTCCCACAAATCCAAGATTTCGGTTGCTTCAACTTGTTAACGTTAGGGAACTTAGTGCTTTGCTACCAGTCCTCGTGGGAACGATATCCTACCCATCACTCTATTACTTGAGCGACTAGTATACTTGCTAGTTTTGCATGTTGTAGTAAACACGCATCAGTACCAGAACCAAGTGTGGTCTCTGGTGGAACCACCTGAAGGGATAAAACCCATAGGGTGTAAATGGGTCTTCAAGAAGAAGACTAACATGGATGGCAACGTGCATACTTATAAAGCACGGCTGGTTGCCAAAGGTTTCAAACAAATTCATGGCATTGACTATGAAGAAACCTTTTCACCGGTTGCCATGATTAAATCCATCCGGATTATGCTTGCAATTGCTGCATATCATGACTATGAGATTTGGCAAATGGATGTCAAAATCGCTTTCTGAACGGAAACCTTGAGGAGGATGTGTATATGACACAACCTGATGGTTTCGTTCTTGATAGTCAAGCTAATAAGGTATGCAAGTTGCAGAGATCCATTTATGGACTCAAGCAAGCTTCAAGGAGCTGGAACATTCGTTTTGATGAGGCCGTAAAAGAATTCGGTTTTATCAAAAATGAAGATGAGCCCCGTGTTTACAAGAAAGTGAGTGGGAGCGCAGTAGCATTCCTAGTGTTGTATGTCGATGACATACTTCTGATCGGGAATGATATACCAAACTTGCAGTCGGTAAAGACTTGGTTATCAAAGTGCTTCTCCATGAAAGACTTAGGGAAGCACCTACATCCTTGGTATAAAGATCTATCGTGATAGATCGCGTAGGTTGCTTAGCCTAAGTCGAGTGCATATATTGACAAAGTCTTGAAACGATTCAAGATGGAAGAATCCAAGAAAGGATTTCTTCCGATGTCACATGGTGTTTATCTCTCTAAGGAATTGTGTCCTAAAACACAAGATGAGAGAGATAGGATGAAGAGGATCCCATATGCATCAGCAATTGGATCCATCATGTATGCCATGCTATGTACTCGGATTGATGTTTCATGTGCTTTGAGCACTTGTAGTAGATATCAATCGGATCCAGGTGAACGTCACTGGATGGCTGTCAAGAATATTCTTAAGTACTTGAAGAGGACTAAGGATATGTTCTTGGTTTATGGAGGGGAAGATGAGCTCACTGTAAGAGGATACAGTGATGCTAGTTTCCAAACGGATAAAGACGATTATCGATCGCAATCAGGGTTTGTATTTTGTCTCAATGGCGGTGCAGTGAGCTGGAAGAGCTCCAAGCAAAGCACTGTAGCAGACTCTACAATGGAAGCTGAGTATATTGCATTGTCAGATGCGGCCAAGGAGGCAGGCTGGATTAAGAAGTTCGTCGCTAAACTTGGTGTGGTTCCTACGATTGTTGATCCTATAGACATCTCTTGTGACAACAATGGAGCAATTGCTCAAGCTAGGGAACCACGATCTCATCAGAAGTCCAGACATATACTCAGACGATTCCATCTCATCAGAGAGATAGTTGAGAGGAAAGACGTGCAGATTAGTAAAGTGCATGCGCGACAATCTCGTAGATCCACCGACAAAGCCTCTATCGCGCGAAGCATGAAAGGCACTTGAAATCATTTGGTATTAAATACATGAATGATTGGCTATAGTGCAAGTGGGAGATTGTTAGAGTAGATGCCCTAGAGCCAATCAATTATTGTAGAATTGACTCTTTGTAATAACGTTCATTAATCAATAATAAAAGGCATTTTATTCTATATCGCGTAAATCATTATTATTGCAATATGTATTGATATATGTCCTTAGAATGGTAGAACCGTGACGAGGGTATCAAGTGTTTCAAATCTTGATAGTGAGAACCCTATGATCACATATGGTAGCCATTCTAGAAACGTCCGTAGCCCCAGTATTATTCTGAAGTAAGGGCACGAGATAATACGGTAAGGCTATCATAGTGTTGAACGACCTCGCCGAAAGGCGGTGGCGATCTCACTTGTCAAGGTTGTTTGGTGACAACCTGGTGCAACACATGGGTGCTTGTTGTAGGCGGATATACCACAACAAGTTCACTGGACTGACCCACCAGAGGATTCCATATGGATGGTAACCCCAGTGTCTATAGAACAAATCCTCTAACGAATGGTGGTGCATGTGATCCTTAGACTTGAGATCACCGGAGCGCCTTGTGCACCAATTGGTACAGTTTGACACTAGCCTAACGCAGTTCTATTCAGAGCTGTCAGTACGGTGGTGATTGGCTATATCAAGGAGTGTATCAAGACTATGGTGGATTGACAAAGGATTCATCACTCCCGGGTACGGGAGAAGTTATCTCATGGCGTAATTCAGTATATGACAATGACACTGAAATGTGGCCACAGTGGGATTGAGTTGTTGCTCTATCCAAATTATAATACGGGTCATTGGTCCAGAAACTGAATATATAATATCGAGAGTAACCGAAGGTTGACACTATTTCTATGCCTTCGTCTCATCGAGATAACGTATGATGAAAGGATTGTATTGTACGGTAACCATATCGTTGACTGGTAGCTACTTTGCTGAATCCGAATCTATCGGGTGGCCATGATGCCTTGCTAGGGGCCAATCTTGGTCTGTGTATTAGTGAGACGATTAATTGGTGTTAATCGCGATACTATACACTACCGGTATGATAAGGAGCCTATGGGTCACACACATGGAAGATAATTTAAGAGCCAAGAAGAAAGAAGGGCGTTTTCGTCTTTTTGGGCGAAGGGGTATTTTGGTAATTTCACAGTGCAATTAAATTTGCTGAGGTCGTAGCCTTTTTATTTAATTTGTTAAAAATTAAATAAGTGAAATTACGGTTGAATGTGTGTTTGCACATATTCAAATAAATTATCATTATTGTTAAATGTTAATATATATATTAAATATATATTAATTGATTTTTAATTGAAATAATGATGAAATAAATAAAATATCTAATTTGGGAGTGTTTGGCAACATGGGGTGTTTGGGTTGGAGCCCAAGCCCATTCCATGTGGGAATAGGGCAACTTGGTTTGCCTATAAAAAGAATAGTGTGTTTTATTAATGAATGGATTTTCTGCCTTTTTGATAAAAGAAAAGAAAACACACACAGCAGCCTTTTGGAGACTCTCCCACGCACTTTCATCCTTTTGATTGAAAAATCAAATACTCATTTTCTTCTTGATTTCTTAAGGCCAAGGAGGATCTAGCAAATCACTCCTTGGTTCTTGGTGGTTGTCTTCGTGTGGACTTCTTGGTTCGATCCTACACTTGGATCGGTAGCAAACACGTTCAGAGGCAATATTGGTGGAGCCTCCAACGTATGCAGATTCTTATATTATGCATAAACTGTAAAATCTGTGCCTTGATTTTGGGTTCTAAGGAACGATCCGTGGTTGTAAAATTTTTGTTTTCCGCTGCGCAACCGGGTTGTTTCCTAACAATCCCAAACTGTCCAAAGCGAACACCAAAATAATATTCTCAGAAATGGAAGGTACACAATAACAATCCATAAGTTCTAAGATAAGGCCCAAAGGCAAAGATATCTGATAAACACCTATAGCTAGAGCAGCAACTCTAGCCATGTTCCCAACGCGTAGGTCTACCTCCCCTTGGCTGAGCAATCTACTCTACTACAATCCTTACACATTAGTACAAATGTGAGATGCACATCTTGTGTCAATGACCCAAGATGTGTTAGGAGATAAGTTTATTTCAATCATGAACATACCTTTAGAAGAAGATGCAGCAACAATCTTTTTCTTGTTCACTAGAAAGTCTATACAATGTTTTATCCAGTGGTTAGGATGGCCATAATAAGGACAAACGATCTTCATTTTCACAATTGTTCCATCCAATGACTTCTAGGCTTTATGATCTACACTTGATTCAGCTTCAACTAACGTTAATGCCTCATACATTTCATTACCAAGCTCAACAGTCTCTAACTCTTCTAGAAGCTCAGGCAGGGTTTCTTCTCATTATTCTTAACATAGTCATGAACAAATGGAGACAAAGTATCAGGTAGGGATCGTAAGATTAGGTCTATTGCTAGACCTTCATCAAGAGCACATCCCAAAGTCCTGAGTGTCTCAATGTATTTTGACATTTTGAGCACACGAGGCCTAACTTTGGCATCCTCATCCATCTTGCATCCGGGCAATGACCGTGTTACCATATACTTCTCCTAATCATGAAGTATATTGAAAATGGTAGGTAAGTCCATTTCCCTATACTGCAATTGCAGTAATGGTATCATTGACGATAACACGATGTACCTTGTCAACTCGACATTGGTCTCATGTGAACGTCTAGTCTGTTGGATGAAACTACCAGCAGGCTCTAGTGAGATAGCTTGCTCAATGGTGTATAAACCTTTGTTTGACCTAAGGAAGTGCTTGACACTTCTATACTAGTCAACAAAGTTTTTGCCATTAAACTTGATTCCCTTTTTTATGAACAATCGCAATAACTTAAAGTTGTTTATCATTTTGAGATTTCTACAAGTGCAAAATAAAGAAAGTTAATATCATAATATAATATTTAATTAATCAAGGTCTTTTAATTAATTAAACACTCTTACTATTTTACTCAAGTCCTAGTAGCCCTCACTATTAGACTCGGGAGAGACCGTTGGCTTTCCTAGCAGGTGAAGATCCATCAATTCCATTTTTAATCTTCATAGATTGAAAAGCTAAAAACGAGTTGATCTAGGTAGGCCACTGTAACGCCCCACTTGAGGTACGTAGCTAATGTTTATTGTTTTGCTCTTATTTGAGATGGTATATTGTTAATATTATTTGGTTGGCCCTTTGGTTGAATGGATGTATTGGTTTGGTTGAGTGGTTGCCCTAAAATTGTAAAGACTTGGCGAATAAAATGTGTAGTGAGTTTCTATAGAATTCTTCCGTAGGGGCAAAATGACCTTTCTACCCTTAGTTAGCAGGAAAAGTGGGGAGTAAAATGTAAGGAAATTTTATGGAGAATATGTTAGAGTGGGGGTGTGATTGTAATGATTGAAAGGACAAAGATGAAATTTTGAAGAAAGAGCAAGGGCAATATGGGAATGAATGAATATATTTTGAGCTAAAAAGGGGATAAACTTCATAAACCCTTCATTCATTCTTCTTCCACCGCCTCTTCCATTCTCCATTTCCTCTCAACTCCTCCTTCAATCTTTCAAGGATTTTTGAGGGTTTTTAGTTGGATCTTGGTAGAACAATAATCTAAGGCATCCTAAGGTAAGGATTCTTGCTTTAGATGTGAAGTTTTGTAGCTATTTGTATATTAAACTCTTATGATGTTATTGTTTAAAGGGTAGAGAAGAGACAAGCATCTTAAAGGAAGGGAAAGTGCAAGTGTGATCTCTCCATTGCAAGGTAAGTAAATCCCAATCCAAGTTGATATTTGAGAGCTCTTTTGTTTGAGTAGAGATTTAGTGGAAATTGTAGAGATTTAGTAGAAATTGTGTGTGTGTATGATAGATGATATGTTATTGAGAATTGAGATGGAGAAGAATAATTGCTTTGTGGTTGTTGAATACACTTAAATTATGAGAAGTGTGATGTGTGATGGGATTGTAGTTTGAGATGAAATTGAAAGAGGTTGAGAATCTTTTCGAAGTGTTATGGTGTGGCAAGAATTATAGCTATGTGAGGGAGATTCCTCCCATTTTGGATGGTTCAAGAGAGGGATAGAACCATAGATAAAGGAGAGTTTATGTATGCACATTAGTTGTTTGATGAAATGCCTAAGAGAATCATGAGTAGTAAACCTTAATTCTTGCAACATTGCATGTTGGCATTTCATGAGTGCATTAGTAGAGAAGAACCATCCATATGTATTAATTATGCATTGAGAAGTGGATTGAGAAAGAGTAGAGAACTTTGTGTATGAACTACTCTAAGAATAGAGAGAATGAGAAAAATACGAAAAACGGTTTGGTGCTTTGTGATCCCCACCTGGTAGTTACTCAAGCGAGTTGGTGCTTTGTGATCTCCACCCAAAAATTATGAAAAGTGGGTTGGTGCTTTGTGATCTCCACCTGAAAGTCACGAAGAGTGCGATGGTGCTGTGTGAACTCCACCCAACCGTGCCTCTAGTAAGATGAGGCCGTGACATATAGCAAAAGTTAAGTAAAGAGAGCTATGTGAAAGATGAGAATTGTAAGGAAAGAATTAGAGAGAGTTACGGGGATAGTCGAGTAGAGGATTTGCTTACTGAGCATTATTTCATGCTCACCCCATTGTTTTTCTTTGTGGTTGCAGGATCTAGGTGAGAACGCGGTTGGATGGACGTCGGCAAGCGAAGAGCAATAGCTACACTGTCCATTGTTTTAATACCATTTTGTAAATGATACTCTGTTTTGTATCAATAATGTTTATATGTAATAAAAGAAAATTTTGGGCCCATTTACTTTTACTAATATAAATATATTCTACTTGATATATTTCTATAGTATAAAGTTGTCATTACAGCCACAAACTCAATTTGTACCAGCTAATGGCATCGACCACTAATCCTCAAATATAAATTGTGCAAAAAACCAATTACACAATCCAATGGCACCAACCATTGACCTCAAGTGCAACTCTTGGATCCGTAGAGTAGATACTACATATCTCTTGTGAATTTGAAAAATTGCACTTTCTTTACGTTTGCCTCTAGTACGTCTTTGACTTTCGTTGATCGAAAAGCCAAAACTACTAGTTAAGTCTAACCCGACATCATTAAGGAAAAGCTTCAATGCAACTTAGCTTCCCATTGATAGAAGCATACACTTCGTTGATTGAAAAGGTAACAACGATCTATGGTTTGATTAAGTACATGATGTTGGAAGGTGTTAATAGACTTAATATTGTTTATGAGAGATTTTTGCTCTTTTGGTCTATCAATTTTAATACCTTTATTAAACATGTTATATCCATAACATTCAACCTTAGCATACCAACTAAAGCAATAAAGATAAATGTGTTGGTGCATTTCCTTAACTAAACCAAATTTCCTAAGCCATGGGAAATTTGTAGGTCAACCTAGGTAATTAAATTACAAGAGGACTTCCAATTTAAAAAACCTGCCTTCTTCAATCCAATGCTCCTTCTTCTCCATCACTACTCTAATTAAATATAATTTAACCTTTACATTAATAAAGAGAAACCTCTATTTACATTCAAGGGAAGTAAGATGAGAGAAAGAATTACAAGAGATTAAAAGAAAGGCAAGGCATGCAACCCGTATTTAAATTGAAATTACAATCCTAAAATTTTACTAGGTCAAAGGCAAATGCAACCAACACCATGCAATTTCATCTCAAGAATATGCATATAGCAATCAATCAGATCAACAATCTTCGATCATTAGCTAAATTACACTTTACCCTTTTACGTTTTACCTTACTACATTTGTACCCAACAAGTTGTAAACTTTTTAGTTTAGTCCCTTGTTGCTGGGCCTCTCCAAATTGGACTTCCAGAATGACTATAACATGCATAAAAAATATTCATAAATTATGGAACAACTCTATGTACAAGAACACCTAAAACAGCCCAAAATGAAGCCCTCCCACACTAACGTGTAAGCTAGCTGAAAAAATAGTTTTCCGGTGCATCAATTGTAAGTAAATCGATGGGGTAAACGTAGCGAAAAATGAAAATTTTCCCATCAATTACTCTGATGAACCCAAGATTAGGGTCTGATATGTATATATTTTACATGCTTAAATTGAAATAACATAAAACCAAATAAGGATTGGATCATACTAGCGTTTGGAGGCTCCGTCAGTATCTCTGGACGCGATCTCGCTAACAATCCAAGTGTAGGACCGAACTCACGTCGTCCACATGAAGATAGTACAACAGAGACAAAAGATTGGTTTTCCTAGAACCAATCTATGGCTTTAAGGATTTAAGGATTTGGCAGGGTGAAGGAAGAAAGGAAGAGAGAAAAAAATTCTCTCCAAAAGCTTTTAATCCACAGCTGAAGAATGAATGATTCAATGAAAAACCTATTCAACCTTTCCTTTATATAGAAAAGGAAAATATCAATTGCACCCCCAAAGTTTAGCAAAACCCAAACTTAGGCAGAATCGCACATATGTCCCTGTTAATTATTTAATTAAATATTAATATTAACTTCAATAATTAAACTCGTAATTTTGCTAAATTATTATAATAAAATTGGACACAGTCAACAACCTTAGTAAATTTAATTACGCAGTAAAATTACCAATATGCCCTTTTGTCCAAAAGACAGAAATACCTTTCCATAGTTAACCATCCTTAAACTGTCTCCTTACTGTGTGACTCGTAGGCTTCTTGTCATACCGGCAGTGAGTAGTATTGTGATTGACACGAATCAATCGTCTCACTACACACAGACCAAGATTGGCCCCTAGCATGGCATCATGGCCACCCGATAGATTCAGATTCAGCGAAATAGCTACCTGTCAACGATATGGTTAACGTGCAATCAAAACCTTTCATCACTTGTTATCTCATTGAGACTGAGACTGAGACATAGAAATAGTGTCAACCTCAGCTATCCTCGATATATATATATATATATATATATATATATATATATATATATATATATATATATATATATATATATATATATATATATATATATATATATATATATATATATATATATAGTTACTAGACCAATGACCAGAATAATAAATTAGATTGAGCAACAACTCAATCCCACTGTGATCACAGATTTACTATCATTATCATTAATTGAATTGCACCATGAGATAACTTCTCTCGTATCCGAGAGTGATGAATCCTATGTCGATCCACCATAGTCTTGATACACTCCTCGATATAGCCAATCACTATCGTATTGACAGCTCTGAATAGAACTGCGTTGGGCTATGTCAAACTATACCAATCGGTGAACAAGGCACTCCGGTGATCTCAAGTCTAAGGATCACATGCACCACTATTCGTTAGAGGATTTGTTCCATACACCCTGGGGTTACCATATATATGTAATCCTCTGGTGGGTCAGTCTTGTGAACTTGCCTACAACAAGCACCCATGTTTGGCACTAGGTTGTCGGCAAACAACCTTGACAAGTGAGATTAGTCATTGTCATTCGATAGGGTCGTTCAACACTATGATAGCCTTACCGTATTATCTGTGTCCTTGGTCAGAATAATACTAGGGTTACGGACATTTCTAGAATGGCCACTATATGTACTCATAGGGTTCTCACTATTAAGATTTGAAACACTTGATACCCTCATCACGGTTCTACCATCCTAAGGACATATATCAATACATACAACTATGATTTACATGATATAGTAGATAATGCCTTTTATTGATTAATAAAAATCATTACACAGAGTCAATTCCACAATAATTGATTGGCTTTAGGGCACCTACTCCAATATCAACACACATAAGCAACAACGTTAAAGACTTGCTAAACATGCATCAACATGTTAACAATCTACTAGTGCAAACCATGAATCAATTGACTCATTATTGAATCCGTTATGGTCTATTTACGAACATGATGTGAATTAACATGCACTAGGGTTGATTGACTGTAAATAGACTGAAACTCACTGCTACAATAGTCCAAAAACTAATGTAAGCCCACCGTAATGATCCTTACACATGCAGGAACACGTGAATTTTGGAATCGCTCAAAAATAGCACAGTAGTGTAAATGGGAACGATTTCCCTGAAGGAAAATCATAGGCTGCCTAAACTAGATATTTGAGTGTAAAAACGCTCAACGTGTCAAACACTTAAGTGAAAACTCGGAGTGAAGAACAAGGCTACATGGGATAACATATAACCATCAAGTCTGGGTCGCTCGGGGCAGCGAACAACTCAGGGCAGCCACCCACAGCGGTGTTATGATGAACGTGACAATAGTCTTGCGTTTATCATCCTAGGGCTGTTGGGGGCAAGGGTGTTTTGTGTCTTGGCACCAAAGCCCTTAACACCCTAAAGATTATCAACCAGGGTTGTGTGAGGGAGTACACGCCCATCCCTACCACCACACATGGTAGTAGGCAACTGCCATGTGCAAGGCACACGACAACTATGTGTTATCGTGTGCGTGGCCTGCTTGCGCACTGCTTTGGTTCAGCGGCAGCAACAATTGTTACTGTTTATCACATCGCTATCATGAACCTCCAGCCGCGATAGACAGCTCTAGGGTTTCATCAAATCTTCTCCGATTTCAACAAAAATCAGATCAAACACAATATATTTCAATAATCTCACAAACACAACAATCCAAGTTTCATTTCAATTAAAACAAAACCCTAAACATGCAATCTTCAAATCACATACTTCTAGCATAAATCAAAACATTAAAAAATGATATAAGAAGCTTTGATACCGCTGTTAGTGTTTTAATCGAAGAACAATGTAGTAGAAAACAAAAATTTACCTATTAAACACTATTAAGCCTTGAAATCCAAATATGAGTATGACGATGTTCATATGCTGTAAACTAAACAAGACCCATGAAAAAATCAAAACCTTACCCATGTTTGGAGGCTTCACCTCTTTTTCAGGATCTGGATGAAAAACGCTCACGATCCAAGAGTTGGATCGAACCACCAATATCCACACAAAGGCAAGGATCAACACAAGAGATTTACTAGATCCTGATGTGAATACTAAAGAAGATGTGTGAGATTAGGATTGAGATAAAAAAATCTCTCAATTAACCTATACACTCCACAGCCAAGAGAGGAATGAAATGAGTGATATTTATTTTTTGGGGAAAAGTTATTTTTTATAGTGTTGCCCTAAAAATCCCTTGAAGGTGTATTTACGAAAATAACCTTCCACTAATTAATTCATTATTGTCCATGATTCCGTAACAAAATCATATCCTGGGTATTTCCTGTTATTACTTTTATCCATTAATAATGTTCTTTCAATATTTAAACATATATATACCGATATATATATAAAATTGACGGTTTATTTATTTACAATATATATACGACAATATACATATTTAAATAAATAACCGATTTTACATGTTAAATCCAATACAAGATTGGATCCAGGCAACAACCTTTCTAGAAAATTTAATTGCTCCATAAGATTTACCAAAATACCCCTTTGTCAATAAATGATAAAAAGGCCCCTCACATATTCTCTTCTTTAGTTTGCCTTCTATGTGTGTGACCTAAAGGCTCCTCATCATGCCAGTAGTGTATAATATCGCGATCGACACCCAATCAATCGTCTCATTACACACATACTAAGATTGGCCCCTAGTAAGGCATTAGAACCACCCGATAGATTTGGATCCAGTGTAATTCGCTACCTGTCAACAGTATGGTTACCGTGCAATCAATTCCTTTGATCATGTATTTTCTCATCAAGGTTTAAAGCATAGAAGTAATGTCAGCTTCATATATAAACCATCTTGACCTATTCAGATTCGGTTATCAGACCAATCAACCAATCGAGCTTCAACTCAATTCCACTATAGGCACAGATTCGATGGTCTTTGTCCTTCACCAAATCTCACCGAGATAATAACTCTTGTACACAAGAATGATGAATCATTTGTTGATCCACCATAGTTGTGATGTACTTCTTGATGTAGCCAATCACTCCCATATTGATAACCCTCTCAGGATTACATTTAGTAAGTGTCAAACAACACCAATAGGTACACACAACGCTCCGGTGATCTCAAGTGTAAGGACCACATGCACCACCACTTGTTAGAGGGTGTATTCCAGGGGATACTGGGGTTATCATTTATATGGAAACCTCTGATGAGTCAGTCCGGTGAACTCGTGAATCACAAGCACCTATGCGCTGCACCAAGTTGTGACCAAACAACCTTGACATGTGAGATCAATCACTACCTTCTGGTAGAGTCGTTCAATGCTATGATAGCCTTACCGTATTATATGTGCCCTAGGTCAGGATAATACTGTGGCTATGGACGTTTCTAGAATGGCCACCATAAGTGATCATGTAGTCTCTCACTAGGCAAGTATTCTCTGAGTATTCTATAGAGAGAATCCAGAGAATTGCTAGCTTAAAAAGGGTGTTTGTCTAAAATTTTTATCCTTAATCCAATTATAAAATACTATTACACAATGACCATTTCTCACATATATAAAAAATAATAAGAATTATTTTCTAATAAATCGGAAAGCGTGAAGATGTTTTATAAATATTATTACTACCAAAAATACATATATAACTCCACATTAATTCCTTCACTAAGACAATGTGTGCAACCCTCTCGCTAGCTTGACGTCTCTCGACTGCTACAATTTAATACCTGCAAAAATAAATAAAGCAACGGGTTCAGCTATAAATACTCAGTAAGTAAATCAAACCTAACTGTGCTCTTACTCCATAGCCCCATTTTTGATGTACTGCTTCTAAATTTTTGCTTGCTCTCTCTCTTTATTCTCAAGCGTACTACTTAGCAGTCTTCTATTTTTTTCTAAAATCTTTCTAAATCTTTCTAGTGTTGTGCCATTCTTTATCGTTTTATTTCTCTTCTCTGCTAGATTACATCTTTTTATTTCCTTCTCTACTCAACGAATCGCTAAGTTTCCTCGCTATTGGTCATGTTTCTAATTTCTATTCTTTTCTAGCATGTATCTAATTTATGTTCTTTTCTCGTATATCTCTAATTTCTTTTAAATTCTCATAGGCTTCTATTTTCTTTTCTTCTCCATTCTCATGGACTTCTATTTTCTTTTCTTGGCTAGTCAGACACGTAATGATAAAATAAACTCTTTAATCTATGTATAAATGCATAAAATGCAATGCACATAAAATGTTTGATGCATATGCAAATAATCATGTTTGTATTCTTTCTGAAAATTCTTTTCTAATTCTTTCTGAAATTCTTTTCCTTTCTTTTTGAAATTCTTTTTTTTCTATTTGTCAATCGAACTAGGCTGAGGCATGGATTTGGAACCCTGACCGTGTGAGCGTATTCTAAAATTCTTTCTAGGTATAGTCCTCATCTACATGCACTTCTAGCGGATTGTACAATTCTGTTTTCTATTCTGAGGCCGCTCACTGATGGCGGCATACATATGGGAAACTTCTGCATCTGTATTGCTACTAACTAACACCGCGAATGCTTGCAGGTTCCCTATCGCAACAGCCCTTTGCAAACATGCTTTGTAGATCTGAAAAATAACTAGCTAGACATTTTCCAAAAAATTTTAAAATTTTTGAAATACATGTTATGCTATGTCATGTATTTATATGATGTCTATGCATGATCCCAAAATATGTGTCTGACTCTGACATGTATTCTATTAATTCTAAGGCTTTTATTTCTATACTTTCCCAAAGTTCTACTCTAGTAACACGCTTAACTTAAACATTTTCTATTTTATTCTTTATTTTTGAATTCTATGCATCGTGTGTACGTACGCGATTCTATAATTTCTATATAATTATGTAATTCTTCAATTCTATCATGCTATGTAAAATGTACACGTACACAATTACATTATCTCTCACAACTTCTACTCTTCTATAATTCTATTAGTGAGATATTAAAATGGCACAATTCAACTAGGGAATGAATTCTACATTTTGGGCAATCCAATTTCTTCTATAAAAATCTATGCACAACTTAGGTATTAAGTCTACTAACTTGCCCAATTATGCTACTAGATTTTCTCAAATTTAATATATCACATAACCATGTCATTAAACTACTCTCTAATATTCTCTAATGTTACATACATGCCTTGTACAACTTTTTAAATACAAATTTTAATGCCATGAATTTGCATTCTCTTAACATGACCATCAACTTCAATTATTATACATGCCCTTCTCTCTTCTTTTCTTTTGGCTACATTCTATACATTGATCTATATTGCCATATTAATCATTGTAAATACAATCTAACATATGGCATAACATATACACTTTGGCTAAATTCTAATTTCTTTCTAACATTCTTAACTAAACTTTTGGCCAATACAAAATATTCTCAAGATCTTGTAGCACAATTCTATGGCGTGTAATATAAATAAGGCATGAAAACTGTACTCATAGCAATCAATTTCTAAAATGGTCATGTATTTTATACATAAACCAAACTTCTATTTCTTTGATGTTTCTTTTGATATCTATACTTGGGAAAGCTTTTCTATTCTTTATACAATAAAATCACTTATTACATAGTGTTTGTAACTAATCTCAAAACAAGAAACAACAATAGACTCATTTGGTCAAGCCATTATTTGGATGATCTTATTGTGACATATTGTAATATTATAATATAATCTCCCATCTTTTACTATCATCAATACTACACTATTGCAAGAATTTAATATGCAATTCTTGCCATCGCTTTTCTAAAGTCATAGGTTTCAAAACTCATAATTCAATGACTAAATACAATATGCCATTCAAACTAATGCTAAAAGTTCAAGCAAATTGGACCATGCACTAAAGGCCATTCATTTCATTGAACTAACATAACCAAGTGTCATTCTAAATTTTGGCATAACAAAATACACTCTTAAACACTTAAACTTATACTTGGTCAAGTCTAATACAACCTTTTAACATCAATTCTTTCCTTTCTTAAACAATATCTTCAACAATATTTAACAAATTTATGCATGCATTTCTTTTTGAATTTTCATCAAACAATTTACATGCACATACAAATACTTGGTTGCCCACACTTCCACATCTCTCCATATACCTCAAAATTGGAACAAAACTCACCAAAAACTCAACTCCTAATCTGGCCAAAATCATCATTCAAACATTCCATCAATACTTCTTCCATATTTCATCTATAATTCGCCAAATCATCACATACACATGAACTACTCTTCATGGCTGAACTTTTACATTCAAGCATTTAAATGGCCAACAATTCTCACCATACATCATATACAATCATACAATAATCAACAATTACAATTATGGCTCAAAACAAGGCTTAAGTTTGATTTACTAACCTTTTTCTTGCAAGAATCCTTTTCTTTGCTTCCTTTGCTCACTTTCTCCATTGATTCATGCTAAAACACATAAATTCATGAGAACTCATACTTATA
Organism: Pistacia atlantica; assembly: GCA_026229545.1. NCBI lineage: Eukaryota > Viridiplantae > Streptophyta > Magnoliopsida > Sapindales > Anacardiaceae > Pistacia > Pistacia atlantica. The sequence goes on from CM047908.1 coordinate 21,751,115, forward strand.
AAACACAAATCACAAACTTTTGCTAAAATTCTTACCTTAGAAATCCATAAAATGAACATATATTCACTTAGGCATGAATTCTCATGTAATTCTCTTGGAAGACTTTGAAGAAACGGAGGAGAAATGGGGGAAGAAGGTGGCTGACCTTTTTGGTGTGCAAATGGTTAGGGTTTTGTCAATTGAAGATATATATATATATATATATATATATATATATATATATATATATATATATATATATATATATATATTATTTATTTATTTATATTCCCTTTTTGCCCTTGCATTTTTATGATAATTTCAATTATGCCATACGTGCATTTACCGATATACCCTGACTTCAATGGATTTAATACATGTTCTTGGTCATTTTCACTTCCCATCATAAACTCTAATTATGAGTGAAAATACCATTTTACCGTTATTCTTTAATTTCTTCCTATTACTTTATAAACACGTATTTATCTCGGCATCACATCACGTGTATTGTCCATAACCTCTCTACCACTCTATTCTCATGGCTAGCACACTTAATAAATTATATTTATCATACTCACTTTTCACTTGAACACGTGATTCTATGTGAAATGACCATTTTGCCCCTATTGAAACTTTTATGGAATTTCTCTATAAAACTAGCTAAATATATTCACTATGACTATAAAATAATCCCTACCATATTTCTAAATGTGGGTATTACAGATCATAGGGATCTCACAATCAAGACTTATCACTGTTTGATTCCCTCATCACGGTTCAACCACTCTAAGGGCATATATTAATACATACATACGAAATATGTTTTACATAATATAATCAATGCCTTTTATATATAGAATATCCATGACCCATAAATTCAACATACAACACTAAGATTGGCTTAGGGGCACCTATTCTAACAACCAAAGTGTCGTGTGTAAATATTGTTGTGATTTGACACTAGCCTAATGTAGTCCTATTTAGGGTTATCAGTATAGTAGTGGTTGGTTACATTGAGAAGTACACTATGGCTATGGTGGATCGATAAATGATTCATCGCTCCTGGGTACAGGAGAAATTATCTTGTTGAGCTATTCAGTTAGTAACTATGATCACAAATTTGTGGCCATAATGGAATTGAGTCGATGCTCAAATCCAATTTTATTTGATCATTTATTCAATGACCAAATGCAAACGTATCAGGCAAAATGATTGAAGTTGACACTACTTCGGCACTTCAAACCTTGATGAGATAAATGATGATGAAGGGATTTGAATTGCACGATAACCATATTGTTGACAAGTAGCGATTTTGTAGAATCTTTATTTATTGGGTAACCATGATGCCTTGCTAAAGACCAATCTTGGTTGGTGTATAGAGAGCTAATTAGTTGATGCTAAGTTACAATTCTGGTCACTGCCAACAAAATAAAGAGCCTATAGGTCACACACATTCAAAGCAGTTTGAGGAGAATAATAATGGAAGGGTAATTTCGTCTTTGAGATGAAATGGGTATTTTGGTAATTTTGATATGCGATTAAATTTGCTGAGGTTGTTGCCTACATTCAATATTTATATTGAATTGATTTTAGCAAAATTATAAAGCATATTAATATTAATTTAAAACATTAATATTTAAATATGTAATATATATATATATATATATATATATTTGTATTTAATTGAGTTAAATATGGATTAAATATATATATTTATAAAATACTAAAAAGGAAATAAATATAATTATAATTATATTTATTTGTTATTCCAAAAGGGGAATAAGACTAATCCTATTCCAAGTAAGGAATAGGATTATCCTTTACCATATAAAGAAGAGCTTAAACTAAAATTTTAGTTGAATACACAAACCCTAGCCGCTTGTTATTTTGTGAGAGAATTTTTTTTCTTTCTTAGGATGCGTTTAGTTCAGGGAATGTTGTATTACTAGGAATATTATATTAATGGAAATATAGATTACCTTGAAGATTATTGGGAATGTTAGGGAAATGTGTTTGGTTGGTAGGAATAAATTGGTGGGTATGTTATATAATTTACTAAATTACCCTCCTTTTTAAATATTAATATATTATTATTTTTATTATTATTTTTCGAATAATTTTTTAGCCTCCTACATTTAGATTTAGCTAAAACACCTTAGCAACAAAAAAAGTTTAAAAGTTAACAAAAACACCCCCACCCACCCCATGCTACTGCCGGTGGCCTGCCACCATTTCCAACGGTGGCGAAAGTGGAGATTTGGCCATGAAACGATGGTCATTTCACGGCCAAATATATGGCCTTTCACAGCCAGATCTATGGTCGTGAAACGGTCGTCGTGAAACGGCCACACCTTTGCCCATGAAAGGCCAAATCAGTTAGTATCAATCTACCCAACGTAGCAGAAAAACAAAAATCAAAAGGATGAATCGATTCTTTTTATGCCAAAATCCGGGTATAGATTATATAGTTTACATGTTAAATCAAAATTCTACACAAAAATAATACCAGTCCATTCAAGGATCAAAGATTTTATGCACGTTTGGAGGCTCCTTCAAGTGTCTCTAAATTTAATTCGCTACCGATTCAACGTAGAACCACACGAACGGTGATCCACACGAAGACAATCCGAAGAACTAGCCCTTGTTTTGCTAGAACAAAGGGGTGGCTTCAAGAATCAAGTAGTTTAAAGAATTAAGAAGAGAAAAATTTATCTTCAATCTTTGCACAAGACGTGAGGGAGAAAGTGTAAAGGGGCTGCCACTTTTTCTTTCAATAATGATTGAATGAATTGAATAATTCTTTTAACTCAATTTGCACTTATATAATGCATGAGTTAAAACCCTATTCCTATAGGGAATAGGCATGGGCTCCAACCCTAATCCACCCTTGTGTCCAAACACTCTTGTTTTGGTATTTTAAATTTTAATTAATTATTATTATAACTAAAATCAATTAATATATATATATGAAATATATTAACAGTTAATAATAATAACAATTCATTTAAATATATATGTACATATATTTAAATGTAATCTCACTAATTTAATTTTAACATTAAATTAAATACAGGCAACAACCTCAACAAATTTAATTGCACTATGAGATTACGAAAATACCATTTCATCCTAAAAGAAGAAAGTACCCCTTGAACAAAACGATTCTTAAATTATCTTCTAAGTGTATGACCTGTTGGAGTAGTTGCCCTAGAGCCGATCAATTTTTATGGAATTGACTCTTTGTAATAATGTTTATTAATCAATAAAAGACATTTTCTACTAAATCATGTAAATCATAGTTGTGTGTATTGATATATATATCCTCAGGATAGTAGAACTATGACGACGGTATCAAGTGTTTTAAATCTTGATAGTGAGAACCCTATGGTCACATATAGTGGTCATTATAGAAATGTCTGTAGCCCCAGTATTATTCTAACCAAGGACACAGATGGTACGGTAAGGCTATCATAGTGTTAAACGACCCTATCGAAAGGCAGTAACTGATCTCACTTGTCAAGGTTGTTTGTCGACAACCTGGTGCAACACATGGGTGCTTGATGTAAGAAAGTTCACTGGACTGACCCACTAGAGGATTCCATAGAGATGGTAACCCCAGTGTCTATGGAACAAATCCTCTAATGAATGGTGGTGCATGTGATCCTTAGACTTGAGATCAGCGAAGCACCTTGTGTACCGATTGGTGTAGTTTGACACTAGCCAAACGTAGTTCTATTTAGAGCTATCAATATAGTAGTGATTGGTTGCATTGAGGAGTGTATCAAGACTATGATGGATTGACAAAGGATTCATTGCTCTCTACGCAATTCAATAAATGGCAATGACACTAAATTTGTGGCCACAGTGGGATTGAGTTGTTGCCCAATCCAATTTATTATTCTGATCATTGGTCTAGTAACTGAATACAAAGATATCGAGGATAGCTGAGGTTGACACTATTTATATACCTCAATCTCGATGAGATAACAGATGATGAAAGGATTTGATTGCACAGTAACCATATCTTTGATAGGTAGCTATTTCGCTGAATCTGAATCTATCGGGTGGCCATGCTGCCTTACTAGGGGTCAGTCTTGGTCTATGTGTAGTGAGACGATTAATTGGTGTTAATCGCGATACTACTCACTGCCGATATGATGAGGAGCCTACAGGTCAGACATTTAGAAGATAATTTAAGAATCAGTTTATGCAAGGGGCATTTTCATCTTTTAGGATGAAAGGGTATTTTGGGAATCTCATAGTGCAATTAAATTTGCTGAGGTTGTTGCCTATGTTTAATTTAATGTTAAAATTAAACTAGTGAGATTATATTTAAATATATGTATGCATATATTTAAAGGAATTATTATTATTAATTAAATGTTAATATATTTCATATATATATTAATTGATTTTAATTATAATAATCATTAATTAAAAATAAAATATTGTGAGAAGGGTGTTTGGATACAAGGGTGGATTAGAGTTGGAACCCATGTTTATTCCTTATAGGAATAGGGTTTTAACAACTTGCACTATATAAGTGCAAGTTGTGTTAAAGAAATCATTCATTCCATTATTAAAGAAAGAAAAGGTGGCCCCTTTCACCTTTCTCTCTCACGTTCTCCCTTTGGTTTTGAATCAAAGATCTTTATTTAATTCAATCTGATTCTTGAAGCCAATTAGTGGATCTAGCGAGTCCCTCTTTTGGTTCTTCGGATTGTCTTTGTGTGGCTCACCGTTCGTTTGGTTCTACATTGAATCATTAGTGAAATAAATTCAGAGACATTTGAAGGAGCCTCTAAACTGCGTAATATCTCTAATCCTTGACTAGATTTATGTTATCTTTGTTATTTGAATTTAAGAATGTAAAACACACACACACACACACACACACATATATCAAACCCTGATCCTAGCATAATCCTAGTAATTGATGGGAAATATTTTCATTTTCCACTGCTTCTGCTCATCGGTTTACTTACATGACCCGTAGGCTCCTTATCATATCGGCAGTGAGTAGTATCTCTATTAACACCAATTAATCATCTCACTACACATAGACCAAGATTGGCCCCTAGCAAGGCATTATGGCCACCCGATAGATTCAGATTCAGTGAAAAAGCTACCTATCAACGATATGGTTACCGTGCAATCAAATCCTTTCATCATCTGTTATCTCATCGAGACTGAGGTACAAAAATAGTGTCAACCTCAGTTACTCTCGATATCTTTGTATTCAATTACTAGACCAAGACCAATAACCAGATAAATAAATTGGATTGAGCAATAACTCAATCCGATTGTGGCCACAGATTTAATGGCATTGCCATTTACTGAATTGCGCAGTGAGGTAACTTCTCCCATACCCGGGAGTGATGAATCCTTTATCAATCCACCATAGTCTTCATACACTCCTCGATGTAGCCAATCACTATCATATTGATAGCTCTGAATAGAACTACATTATGCTAGTGTCAAACTACACCAATTGGTGTAAAAGGCGCTTCGGTGATCTCAAGTCTAAGGATCACATGCACCACCATTCGTTAAAAGATTTGTTGCATGGACACTGGAATTACCATCGATATGGAATCCTTTAGTGGGCAGTCCAGTGAACTTGCCTATAGCAAGCACCCATGTATCGCACCAGGCTATCGGCAAACAACCTTGACAAGTGAGATCAGTCACTGTCTTTCGATAGGGTTATTCAACACTATGATAGTCTTACCGTATTATATGTGTCCTTGGTCAGGATAATATTGGGGCTACAGACATTTCTAGAATGGCCACCATATGTGATCATAGGGTTCTCACTATCAAGATTTGAAACACTTGATACCTTCGTCACGGTTCTACCATCTTAAGGACATATATCAATGCATACAGATATGATTTACATGACATAGTTGAAAATGCCTTTTTATTGATTAATAAACATTATTACAAGGAGTCAATTCTCAACAATTGATTAGCTCTAGGGCACCTACTCCAACAAGATCTAGCTGTTTCTGGCCATGAATCACAAATCCATGGCCGAAAACACCTTATTGGTGCACGGTCAACCAGATATGGTTGTTTGTGAGCCATTTTGTCATCGCCGACGGTGGTTGCCAACGGCTGGCGATGGTGGCCAGATCCAGCCACCACAATTGGGTAATTGTTTAAAATTTTAGGGGCATTTATGTCTTAAAAACTTTGTAGATAAGGATAAAATAGTCAATTGGTATTTTTGTAAATTCTTTTAAAACAAGGGCGTTATTGTCTTAAAATTTTATTAATAGGGGGTAAAATTGTAACAAAAATAGGATTACCAAGTAATCTTAAAATACCTAAGAAAATGGAGGTAATCAGATTACCTCCCGTATTACCAACAGTAACTACTATTGGTATTGAAAGATTAGTAGAATCTTATATTACTTGACAACCAAACATGGTAATAACTCCTAACCAAATAATAACTTCTGTTTGGTTGTCAAGTAATATAAGATGACATTACCTCAATAATCCCAAATAACTCCTAACCAAACACACCCTCAAAGTTCATTCTTGTCTCCATTGCAATCAAACAAGTCTAGTAACCTTTTTAATTATGATTTTTGAATACTGCTTTTGTGTGAACTTAATTAGAGCGATTCTTCCTTGAATCGAATTGGAAAAAATTGTTGAATCGAATCAGAAGGAACCTCCAAATGCAGGTATATGTTTAATTAATCTTTTAGATTAATTTCTATGTTTTAATTGACTATGTACATCAATCTATGATCCGGGTATTCGGGTTTTAGAATAATTTTTTTTTTGTTATATTCAGCGTAATATTCTCTTAAAAATCCTACAAATGCTTCTAGCATCTAGGCTATAATACCAAGAACAAGCCTCCCCTCTAAAGTTTAGGGTAAAAGTCTTGCATTTGGCATCTTCCAATACATTTTGTATCTCCATTAGTTTAAAATAGAGGCGAATACATGCGATAGGGTTTGTTTGCCCAGTATATAGAGTCATTTGGAACATATTGAAGTGCTTCGCTAGTTTGGCCCCTCTGATTCTATTAGAGAATAAGGATTGGATGTCTCGCATGATTTTGACTTTGCTTTAGAGGCCAAGTTTGCTTCGCTTGACCTCGGCCAGTTTTTCTTGCATAGGTCAGAGTTGCTCTAAGACAGGGTCAATAACTAGACTATTCCTTTTTGAATTTTTGTATTTGTTCCTTCTATTATTTTCCAAGGTTTGGTGCAAGTCTGATCTTCTTGCATTGATTTGGTTGTAAAGGTCAGATTGTTCTAGCGAGAGTTCACATACTCTATGGTAATTTTTTCACTCGCCTTTTGATTTTAGGTTTATGAATCGAGTGAACGCAACGGAATACAAAAATTTCTTGATCCATAACCAAGAACCCTAAGATCCTTATACCTGTTTTATGTTGTTTACATATTAATTAAACATTAAATAATTGATTTCAGATTTCATACCAACATTTGGAGGCTCTTTCAAATTGATTTGAGTCGCTTCCACGCTAAGATAGGAATGAACTTTTGGTATCCACACGAAGACAAGACATCGATCACCAAGGGCCTCAATGTGTTAGCCAAACCCGATTGGATCAAGGATGTAAGTGCAAAAATTTTCTTTGGAAAAAATCTTCTCCTTCAACTATGAGTGTCCATGGTTTTGGGAGAGTGAGAGAGAGAGTGAGCGACTAGGGTTTGTGTGTTTTTGTTTTAATTGAATTAAAATTATGTTTTGATTTTTAATTGTACTTTAAATAGTACACAAATCAAAACCCTAATCTAATATGGAATTGCAATCAACTAATTGATAATCCGTGGATTATACCATTTTCATTAGACTTTTTAGTCGGATTTCAGGTACTTTCTAGTTCATTTTAACCCGAATTGTTGCTTAATTCTTTACATTTTGTGTTTCAGGTTAAAATGGACATTTTGAGCAAATAAGGACAAAATTGGAAATTCTAAACTCAAAAGTAAGCGGATCTCAGAAGTTGGGAGAGTTCTGAAGCAGAATAAAGCGCTATAAAGCTTGCTCCCAAGGGAGAGCACCGAGGATCGAAGAATCAAGCGAAGATGCAAGCAAAGTGGCAGTTCTGTAATTTCAGAACTTTTCAAGAAGCTTCGCCACGGCGAAATACGCCAGTCACTAAACATGTCTGCTTCTCTCTTCGCGCGGCGACGATTGTAAATTCCAGTTTTGTAAAAAGCACAGTTTTACTTTGTGCGTGTTTTTCTGGGGAATTTGGGCAAGGTATAAAAGAAACACTTAGCCTTTTTATAAAGGAGCGAATAGGGTTTGAGCAGCTTTTTACTTTTCCTTTGATTTATTTTTGAGCGATTTTGAGCTATAACAAGGGTGAAGATTCGAATTCGAACCAGGGGATTCATCATTTGGGGGAGAATTCTTGTCTTTCTCTCATTTTCATTATGCTGAACTTTAATATTATCTTTTTTCTTGTTTGTAGTGTTGATTTAGCTATGAACTAACCCATTTTGGGTTAGGGTTTTGATTGTAATTCGGATTTTAATGGGTTAAGTGATTGATTGTTTTATTTTCATATGATTATGTTTTGATTGTGTGTTTGCTCTGAATTTTAATGCTTATATGTGATGAACATGGTGAGATTGAGAAATGAATCATGTTAGGCTTCTTGGGTAATCACCATTGTAGTATTGGATGCTAGAGATAGATTCAAAAATCAATGAAATCATTGTAGGATTCTTATGCTTAATGAGCTTGGATTTGTTAACTTTCAAATTGTTGGGTGCGGATAGTTAATAAGGAAGAGTAGGAAAACATAGCTTCAGAAGGTATGTTTAACACTTTGGAGAGTTCGATTTACAACCAATGCATATGAATATGAATTTAGTTTAATTCTTAGGTTTAACCTATAAAATCCGAATGAAGTCAAAACCCTACCCGTTTTGCTTGAATTGATTGCTTTCTGTGTTTTTCATCTCGCATTCATAGTTAATTTTAGTTTAAAATTCATTGTTCAGTTTTAATTAGAAATAGCTCCCATTAATCCAAAAGAAATCGATTGCTCCAACTTGAGAATAGTAGGAAGATTTGTGCTTAGCTAACAATCCTCGTGGGAACGATACTAACTCATCACTCTATTACTTTTGCAACTAGTATACTTGCTACATTTGCATGTTGTAGGAAACACGCATCAAGTTTTTGGCGCCGTTGCTGGGGAATATTTTAAGTTAACATTGAGTCTTTCTATAGTTAGCTAGATTGGAGTTTTTATTTTTATTTTTATCATTTTTTTGTTCTATTTTCATTCTTAATGTTCAATTGGTTTGTGATCTCACTTTCCTTCATTTTTGTTTTTGCAGTTTATGCGAAGAGCGAGACGTCAACTAGTGGTTCCTATTGATCTTGAGATTGAGAGAACCGTCAGACGACGTAACAGAGAGAGAAGAGAAAGAGAGGATTTAGTTGTAGAAGCAGAAGAAATAGTTGTTGAAATGGCAAAACCAGAAAACAGGACACTGAGGGAATTTTCAGTTCCCACATTGAATGATAGTGGGTCGAGTACTACTAGACCTACGGTGCAAGCCAACAACTTTGAGATCAAGCCAGCAATCATCCAGATGATCCAGTAGTCGGTTAGATTTAATGGTGATTTGAAGGAAGATCCGAATCAGCATATTATAAATTTCTTGGAAATTTGTGACACCTTCAAGTCGAACGGAGTGTTGGATGACGCCATTAGGTTGAGGTTATTCCCTTCTCATTGGGGGATAAAGCCAAGGGACGGTTAATGGCACTATCACCGGGAACTATCACAACTTGGAATGATCTAGCACAGAAATTCCTTACCAAGTTCTTCCCTCCAGCAAAATCAGCAAAACTCAGAAATGATATCATGTCATTTCTACAAGATGAGTCCGAGTCATTGTATGAGGCTTGGTAGAGATACAAGGAGTTGATGAGGAAATGCCCACACAATGGCTTGCCAGTTTGGCTTCAAGTCCAAACATTCTACAATGGATTGATGGGTAATGTGCAAACCATGGTGGATGCAGCTTCAGGAGGAGCCTTGCAGAATAAGGCACCAGAAGAGGCCTATGAGTTGCTTGAGGTATTGGCAAGCAACAACTATCAAAGACCAAATGAGAGAGCAACACCAATGAAATATTCGGGTCTTCATAAAGTTAATGCCTTTACAGCCATATCAGCCCAACTCACAGCACTTCAAAAACTGTTGGGAACTATGCAGGTAAACTCTATTCAAGCACCTTAACTAACATGTGATTTTTGTGCAGGAAACCATGTGAGCAGCGAGTGTCAAGTGGGGAACACATTTGCTTCATCATCTTCATCATCAGAGCAAGTGAACTACTTAGCAGGAAATCAAAGACAACCAAACAACCCGTACTCCAACACATACAACCCGGGGTGGAGAAATCATCCAAATATGGATTGGGGAAATCAGAACTAGCAAAATAATCAATGGAACCAGAGAACAGTTCCAAATAACCAACAAGGGGTGAATAATCAATCGGGAGATCCAAGAGTGACAAAGTTGGAGAACATTTTGGAAAATTCATGCAGGAGACCACGAGTTTTATGAATGAGACGAGGACAAATTTTAGAAATCAAGGGGCATCCATTCAGAATCTTGACGTATAGATGGGCCAATTGGCCGAGAAGCTAAATGAGAGACCAAGCTACCAAGGAGGTTGAGCAAACCGGAAAGGAAGATTCTGATGAGGAAATTGAAGTAGAGATTGTTGCTGAAGAGAAACCAAGTGGTTTGGAGGAAGAGAAAAAGAAAAAGGATGAAAGGCAAAAGAAGAAGGAGAAATTGCCATTCCCCGAGATACTACCAGAGTTGGTACATCACACCCCACCTGTGCTTTTTCCTCAGAGATTGAAGAAAAAGAATCAGGATAAGCAATTTTCAAAGTTTATTGAAATTTTTTAAAAATTGCATATTAACATTCCTTTTGCAGATGCATTGCAGCAGATGTCAAGTTATACGAAGTTCCTTAAGGAAATCTTATCGAACAAAAGGAAGTTAGAAGATGAGGAAACGGTGATGCTCACGGAGGAATGCAGTGCCATCCTCCAGAAGAAGTTATCCCCGAAGCTCAAAGATCCAGGGAGTTTTACTATTCCTTGTATTAGAGGAGATATTACGTTTGATCGTGTTTTGTGTGATCTAGGAGCTAGTATTAATTTGATGCCCTTTTCTGTTTTCCGGAGATTGGGAATTGGTGAAGTGAAGCCAACGACAATGTCGTTGCAACTAGCGGATAGGTCAATAAAACACCCGAGGGGGATAGTAAAGGATGTATTGGTGAAGGTGGGCAAGATAATTTTTCCAGCAGATTTTGTGGTGTTGGACATGGAAGAGGATAAGGAAATTCATCTGATTTTGGGCTGACCATTCTTGGCCACGGGGAGAGCACTTATTGATGTGCAGGAAGGAAAGTTACTGTTGAGAGTTCAGGATGAAACAGTAACTTTCAATATCTTTGAGGTGATGAAGTTTTCATCTGAAACGGATTCATGTTTTAGTGTCGATGTGGTGGACAAATTGGTTGAGGAATCTATGGAAGAAAACACCCCACAATTACCTCTGGAAGCGTGTATAGCCAAATCAAAAGCAGTAGAGGTAGATGAGTTGGCGAGTAATGAATGTGCTAGGATGTTAGAAGCACTTCAATCGATTGATGAGAGTCAAGATGTAGAATTTGAGGAGTTTGATTTTGATAAAGAGAAGGAGAAGGAAAAAAATGAAGAACCTCTAAAGCTTGAATTGAAACCTTTACCTTCCCACCTCAAATATGTTTATCTTGGAGACTTAGAAACTTTCCTAATGATCATTAGTTCATGTTTGAGTACATTAGAGGAAGAGCGGTTGATTAGGGGTGTTGAGGGAACATAGACTAGCAATTGGATGGACCATTTCAGACATTAGAGGTATCTCGCCATCATTTTGCATGCATAAGATACTCATGGAGGATGATTTTAAGCCTAGGGTGCAACCACAACGGAGATTAAATCCTTCGATGAAGGAAGTGGTGAGAAAGGAAGTGGTGAAAATCTTAGATGCGGGGATTATTTATCCTATTTCCGATAGCCCATGGGTGAGCCCGGTACAAGTGGTTCTGAAGAAGGGAGGTATCACGGTGGTAAAGAATGAGAGTAACGAGTTGATACCAACGAGGACGGTGACGGGCTGGAGAGTATGCATTGATTACCGTAAATTGAATGAGGTGACAAGGAAGGATCATTTTCCATTACCTTTCATTGATCAGATGTTGGAGCGGTTGGCAGGACATGCCTATTACTATTTCCTGGATGGGTATTCAAGATATAAGTAGATTGTCGTCGCTCCTGAGGATCAAGAGAAGACAACCTTCACTTGCTCCTACGGCACATTTGCTTACCGAAGGATGCCTTTTGGGTTATGCAATGCACTAGCAACATTTCAAAGATGCATGATGTCAATCTTTGGAGATATGGTGGAACGGTTTATAGAAGTCTTCATGGATGACTTCTCAATTTTTGGTTCATCATTTGATAGCTGTCTAACTAATCTTTCTTTTGTGTTGCAGCGATGTAAGAAGACGAACTTGGTGCTCAATTGGGAGAAGTGTCACTTCATGGTCTAAGAGGGAATAGTGCTTGGGCATAGGATCTCCAAGGATGGAATAGAAGTTGATCGAGCAAAGACAGAAGTGATTGAAAAGCTACCACCACCATCAAATGTCAAAGCAGTCTAAAGTTTCTTGGGGCATGCGGGGTTTTACAGATGCTTTATCAAGGATTTTTCTAAGATTTCTAAACCCCTTTGCAATTTGTTGAATAAAGATGTTGGTTTTAACTTTAATGATGATTGCATGCATGCCTTTCTAACTCTGAAAACATTATTAGTATCTGCACCTATTATTGTAGTTCCCAATTGGGGACTACCCTTCGAATTGATGTGTAATGCTAGTGATTTTGCTTTAGGGGTAGTTTTAGGACAGAGGAAAAACAAAGTGTTGCATGTAATTCAGTATGCTAGCAAAACACTAGTTGATGCACAATTGAATTACACCACCATTGAAAAAGAATTGTTGGCTGTAATTTTTGCTTTTGACAAGTTTCGTTCTTACTTGTTAGGTGCAAAGGTGATCGTCTACACGGACCATTCAACACTTAGGCACCTATTGGCAAAGCAAGAAGCAAAACCTCAGCTAATAAGATGGATTTTACTACTTCAGGAGTTTGAGTTGGAAATTTGAGACAAGAAGGGGTCAGAAAATGTGGTAGCTGATCACTTGTCGAGAATTGAGAGACCAATCAAGGGAAATGAGGAGGAAATGCCAATTAGAGAAACATTTCCAGATGAGAAGTTGATGAGAGTGGAAGAAGCACCATGGTATGCAGATTTTGCAAACCATTTGTCATCAAGGGTGCTCCCAAGTGGTATGACGTACCAACAAAAGAGAAAATTCTTCTCAGATTTGAAGTACTACTTTTGGAAAGAACCGTTTCTTTATAGACACTGTACTGATCAAATGATACGGAGATGTGTCCCGGAGGAGGAGATGGAAAGCATTCTATGGCATTGTCACGAGAAGGAAGTAGGTGGCCATTTTGGGGGAGCTAGGATAGCAGGCAAGGTTTTACAATCGGGTTTTATTGGCCAATCCTCTTTAAGGATTCCTTCCGGATGATTCAAGAGTGTGACCAATGTCAATGGATAGGTAAAATTTCAAAAAGAGATGAGATGCCATTGAACAACATCCTGGTGGTTGAACTTTTTGATGTGTGAGGGATTGATTTCATGGGTCCCTTCCCAAGTTCTTTTGGGAACACATATATCTTGGTAGCGGTGGATTATGTGTCGAAGTGGGTTGAGGCAGTTGCATTGCCGACTAATGATGCTAGGGTAGTGATTAAGTTTGTGAGAAATAATATTTTTTCAAGGTTTGGGGTACCACGGGCAATCATTAGTGATGGAGGATCTCATTTTTGCAATAGACAAATGGATGCACTATTGAGTAAGTATGAAGTGACACATAAAGTTGCAACACCTTACCATCCGCAAATGAGCGGGCAAGTGAAACTGTCGAATAGAGAACTCAAGGGGATTTTAGAAAAGACAGTTAATGTATCCAGGAAAGATTGGTCACGGAAGCTGGATGATGCGCTATGGGCATACCGAACCACTTTTAAGACTCCGATTGGTATGTCTCCATTTAGGATGGTTTATGGAAAAGCATGCCACTTGCCGGTAGAACTCGAGCATAAAGCATATTGGGCAGTCAAGCAGCTAAACATGGACTTGGAAGCTACTGGAGAAGAAAGGATACTGACTTTGAACGAACTCGATGAGTTTCGTCTCGATGCATATGAGAATGCCCGGATTTATAAGGAGAAGACAAAAAGGTGGCATGAAAAGCATATCTGAAAGAAGGACTTTGAAGTAGGGCAAAGGTGTTGTTGTTCAATTCTAGACTTAGGCTTTTTCCCGGAAATCTTAAGTCTAGATAGTCTGGACCATTCACAGTGACAAGAGTTCACCCATACGGAGCGGTGGAAGTGTCACATGAAGAAAATGGCACCTTTATGGTAAATGGACAGAGATTGAAGCCCTACATAGTTGGGATGATGAGTTGCAAATCCATCCCAATCCGACTTGATATCCCAACTTGAAGGATTGAGAGAGTCAAGCTATCGACTACAAACAAGCGCTTCTTGGGAGGCAACCCAAGTGTTTTTAATTGTTTGTTTTTCATTTTGGTTGTTTGAATTTGTTTGAATTCATTATGAGTTTGTATGGTTTTTAATGTGTGTGTTTTTAGGTGTTTCAGGTAAAGTTTTCAGCCAAAGAAAGGAATTAAAATGCTCCAGACTTCGTCGGGGTGAAGAAGTATTCTTCGCCGCGGCGAAGCATTGTGAAGAAGAATTCGGTGTGAAAGTCCCAGACTTCGCCGCGGCGAAGAAACCTGAAAATTGTGTGAGCTCCTGGAAGTTTTCGCCCCAGCGAAGAAAGTAGGATAAAATTTTTGAAAATTTTCTAAGGCATTGTTGCCGCGGCAAAGAATAATTCTTCGCCAAGGCGATTTGCCTTTGTATGTTTTCGCCCTGGCGAATAATTTTTCTTCGCCGCGGCGAAACCTGGGTTTTCTTAGGGTTCATGCACGAAGAAAGTCGCCGCGGCGAAGTTTTTTCTTCGCCACGGCGACGATACTTTTCTATAAATACTCACTTTTCTTTTTCATTCGTCACGCAACTCTTCATTTTCACTTGAGAGAAAAAATTTCAAAATTCAATCTTTTGCCTTCCTAGGGCTTTTCCAACCAAAATTCTTACTGCCTAACCTTCCTAAACACCAAAACAACCCATTTCAACAACAATTTTCGCGAAAATTTCACGAAAATTTTTGGATCAAGAATTTGGGGCTTTTCAATCTGGGCTGTTTCTGGTTCAATTGGTGGCGAATACTCCTTCATTTTGGTAAGATCTCAAGTTCCCTAACCTTTTTATCGCACAATTTCGAGTTTTTGTTTGTAGATCTGAAAATTTTTGTTGCGGTTGAGTTGTGGAATTTGGGTGATTTTGAGCGTTGATTTTGTTAGAAGAAGAGTAGTTCGTGCATTGGGTGATTGTTAGGAGTGTGGGTTTTTGAAATATTGGAGTGTTTGTGTAAAATTGAAAATTTGAAGTTTGGGGGGTAAAGCGCGAATTTTTGGAAGTGTTGTTTGTTTTTGCAGGATAGAATTGGTTGTGTAGAACAACTAGGTTTGAATTGTGGGGTATAATTTTTGAGTGAACTTTAATTGTAAACAATGCCTGCCAAAATTAAGCATCCATACAAGGGTAAGGGCAAAGGAAAGAAAGTTGACAACCGTTTTGTTAATGAAGAAGCCCGTAAAAGGTATGAGGGGGCAATCCAAAGAAAGGATAAGGGTATTATTCCTGAGCGCGGATTGACCGCGAATCAAGCGTTGGATTAGAGTCGAGGGAGATGATGGGAACTGTCCATGAGTGCTCTTGCACAACCGGCTGTAGAGCCGCTAGTAAGGGAGTTCTATGCCAATCTCCTGGATTGTCAAGAAGGTACAGTTTTTGTAAGAGGGGCTGATGTACCATTTACAGAAAGGGTGATCAATGAGTTCTATAACCTGCTTGAAATTTTCCAAGATGAGTACGTACAGTTTAAGAGATCACAGTTTGAGGACAGTATCATCTTTCGGTCATTGCAAAATCGGATGCAGATTGGGCATTATCGAAGAAATAGAAGAAGACTCTCAAGGGAACCCAGTTGACACCGATGGCTCAACTGTGGCAATATTTTGTCAGTGCAAAATTGATGCCGGAATCGCACTACAGCACAATTACTCACGAGAAGGCAGTATTGCTTTACTCTATTGCCGTAGGGAAGAGTATCGATGTGGGAGACATGATCTGGAACAACATTAAGCAGGCCTCCAAACCAGAGCGAACAAGTTACGGTTTCCCACATCTCATCACAGCCTTGTGCCTTAGAGTTGGAGTCGAGGTTCAGGATGACAAGCACCGTATTCATGCTGCCCCAGTTCTAGATTCAGAGTATTATAAGAATCACCTCGACCGTCCGGAAGCTGTGCAACCAAGAGCAGGGTCAAAAAGACAGAGAACAGGCCTTGCCACATCATCCAGCTCCATAGCTACGAGAAAGAGATGATGCCGCAGATGATGGGTTTAATGAAACATATGGCAAAACATCAGGATTGGTTGGTTAAGTAGACCCAGATGATGTATGAGATGCAGAAGAATAGCTTTAAAGAGCTCAATGTTGACACTTCAACATACCAATGGGTAGACTGGGACTCAGATGAGTGGATGGGCTCCGAGTCGGAAGAAGAGGAGAATGAAGAGGAAGAAGAGGAAGAGGAAGAATGAGTTGGAGCACCTATTTTTGTTTTTCTTTATGTTATTTGATTTTGTTGTTCATTTTAAACATAAAACTCGGTTTTATTTTTGTTTTGGATTTTGTTTAGTTGTTTTAGTTGTTTCTGTTAATTTGGTAGTTGTTGAAAGGAAGAGATTAGCTTGTAATATTTTCAAGTTAGTTTGTGAATTTGTGCTAACACAAGAGACACCACAGTTTCAATTGCTTTGACAGATTATGGGTGATGAAAAGTCTGAGACCGGGTGTTCATTGTGGAGCGAAACTTCACGGATTAACCAGAGAGCCTTCTCGTACCTTTGTCTTTTTTTTTTTTTTTTTTTTTTTATTTTCTATTCCTGATTTATGCATAATGGAACATTGGTGACAATGTCATGTTTAGTTTGGGGGTAGGAAATAGAAATAAAACCTAGTTTAAGGGTATATTGGCTAGAAACCAGAACCCGCCTTAAAAACTATCTAGCAGTACTTAGCAATCTCTGGTATAACAACGCCACGTATACCTTAAACGGGAAAAAGAAATTTTTGTTTTAGTTTGATTGTTTTTGCAGATGATGAATTGTATAAATCAATGATGAGAATAGGGTTATTGCAATTTTATTGTTGAGAAATGTTAAGCATTGCTTCAAGTTTATGTTTATTGACTAGATTTTGATTGAGGTTTGTTGAGTGGTTCAGCCACAATTTTCATTTATTTCGGCATGCTTAGATTCATTTTATGTGGTTAGGTAAAGTTTGATAATGTTGGTGGACTCTAGAACCTAGTAGAGAAGTGCTTGAGGCGAAATTCTAGGATTAGACATGGTTGAGAAGATGATTTAGGCATTTTTCGAAACGTTTGAGCCTTTCTAGCCAACCCATGAATGAAATTTTCCCTAGTCACCCATTCGAGTTGTTTGATATTTATTGCTTTATTTTCTTGGAAAACAACAAAATTATCCAATCCTTATACCCTAAACACTTTATCGTACCCTTAGGAGAATTCGGTCCTAATGTAAACGAAAGAGTTGTACGAATAAGCCAAAAGAATAGTTTGGGGGTTAGGAGAAGAGAAATGGGAGTTGGGAGGAGAGAAATTAAAACAAAAGAGGTAGTCACCTCAATTCAATTGAACTGTTGTTTCATTTTTTTGTTTCATAAAAAAAAAAACGAATTCTGCCTAGTTTAAGGGTATACCGGTTGGAAACCAGAACCCGCCTTAAAAACTGCCTAGCAGTACTTGGCAACCTCTGGTATAACAATGCCACGTACACCTTAAACGAGATTCCCCCACATTTATGGTTTCCGGAATAAGAAAAATACACGTTTGAGGGTTGTGAATTAGTGGACATTCCAATTGGTGGTTAAGAAGAAGTGGAGTTCGATTTGATGTTAGTTTTTGCATTAGGAAACCGAGTTTTCTTACTTTGTTATTCCTATCCTTTGTCTTGGAACCCACTACCTGAGCCTAACGTTACAAGCTTTTAAAGACCTTTTGATTCTTATCTTTGTCTAGTCCTCATTAGTGGAGAGTAATTCAATATTTAGGCTTATGGAGTCCATCACCATTTGATAAACTTTACATTTCTGCATAAAATAATCCGGGAAGTTGGAATGTGGATTGAAGTAGGGATCACCTACTTGGTGGACTGATTGGGAAGATAGTCGATATAGCTTATAACTTCTTGGAGTGTTGATGAACATTTCCTGATAATAATTTTTCAACAACTTTTGAGACTTGTGTAATTTCTAGGCAATTCGTTTGTTGAATTTGAGTATTGTTGGTTTTTGTTCATTTTTCAGTTTTGATGTGTGTGTGTTTTGTGTTTTTGTTCGTAGTTTGTTGTTTTCGTTCCCTTTAGTTTTGTACCGTATGCTCGAGGACGAGCATATGTTTAGTTTGGGGGTATTTGATAATCTGTGGATTATACCGTTTTCATTAGACTTTTTAGTCGGATTTCAGGTAATTTCTAGTTCATTTTAACCTGAATTGTTGCTTAATTCTTTACATTTCGTGTTTCAGGTTAAAATGGACATTTTGAGCAAATAAGGACAAAATTGGAAATTCTAAACTCAAAAGTAAGCGGATCTCAGAAGTTGGGAGAGTTCTGAAGCAGAATAAAGCACTATGAAGCTTGCTCCCAAGGGAGAGCACCGAGTATCGAAGAATCAAGCGAAGATGCAAGCAGAGTGGCAGTTCTGTAATTTTATAACTTTTCAAGAAGCTTCGCCGCAGCGAAGTACGCCAGTCACTAAACATGTCTGCTTCTCTCTTCACTGCAGCGACGGTCGTAAATTCCAGTTTTGTAAAACGCACAGTTTTACTTTGTGCGTGTTTTTTTGGGGAATTTGGGCAAGGTATAAAAGAAACACTTAGCCTTTTTGTAAAGGAGCGAATAGGGTTTGAGCAACTTTTTACTTTTCCTTTGATTTATTTTTGAGCGATTTTGAGCTGTAACAAGGGTGAAGATTCGAATTCGAACTAGGGGATTCATCATTTGGGGAGAATTCTTGTCTTTTCTCTCATTTTCATTATGCTAAACTTTAATATTATCTTTTTTCTTGTTTGTAGTGTTGATTTAGCTATGAACTAACCCATTTTGGGTTAGGGTTTTGATTGTAAGTCGGATTTTAATGGGTTAAGTGATTGATTGTTTTATTTTCATATGATTATGTTTTGATTGTGTGTTTGCTCTGAATTTTAATGCTTATATGTGATGAACATGGTGAGATTGAGAAATGAATCATGTTAGGCTTCTTGGGTAATCACCATTGTAGTATTGGATGCTAGAGATAGATTCAAAAATCAATGAAATCATTGTAGGATTCTTATGCTTAATGAGCTTGGATTTGTTAACTTTCAAATTGTTGGGTGCGGATAGTTAATAAGGAAGAGTAGGAAAATATAGCCTGAGAAGGTATGTTTAACACTTTGGAGAGTTCGATTTACAACCAATGCATATGAATATGAATTTAGTTTAATTCTTAGGTTTAACCCATAAAATCCGAATGAAGTCAAAACCCTACCCGTTTTGCTTGAATTGATTGCTTTCTGTGTTTTTCATCTCGCATTCATAGTTAATTTTAGTTTAAAATTTATTATTCAGTTTTAATTAGAAATAGCTCCCATTAATCCAAAAGAAATCGATTGCTCCAACTTGATAATAGTAGGAAGATTAGTGCTTAGCTAACAATCCTCATGGGAACGATACTCACTCATCACTCTATTACTTGTGCGACTAATATACTTGCTACATTTGCATGTTGTAGGAAACACGCATCGCTAATTCCATATTTAGATTAGACTTATTCCATTACCAAATCAAGGTAATTCCACACAAGGTATTTTTAATTCAAAATTGAATTTGACTTTTATATTATCTTTATTAATATTAATATTAATTAAATATCAATATTAATACAACATTTAAATACACACACACACACACACACACACACACACATATATATATATATATATACACACACACAATCTTACTTATTTTAATTTCCATATGAAATTAAATATAGGCAATGACCTTAGCAAATTTAATTGCACTGTGAGATTACAAAAATACCCTTTCATCTTAAAAGACGAAAATACCTTTCTCACTTATTTATCCTTAACTGTCTTCTATATGTGCAAACTAAAGGCTCCTCATTATATCGACAGTGGGTAGTATCACAATTGACACTCAATCAATCGTCTCACTAAACACAGATCAAGATTGGCATCTAGCAACGCATCATGGCCACCCGATAGATTCGAATTTAGCGAAACAACTTACCTATCAATGATATGGTTATCGTGCAATCAAATCCTTTCATCATACATTATCTCATCAGGTTAAGGTACAAAAGTAGTGTCAACCTCATATGTCCTTGATCTCTTTGTATTCGATTATTGGGCTAACGACCATAATAGATTGGACTGAGCTATAATTCAATCCCACTGTGGCCACAAATTTAGTGTCGTTGCCATTTACCAAATTGCTCAATAAGATAATTTCTCCCGTACCTGGAAGTGATGAATCCTTTGTTAATCCACCATAGTCTTGATACACTTCTCGATGTAGCCAATCACTACTGTTTTGATAATTTTGAATAGAACTACGTGGGGCTAGTGTCAAACTACACAAATAGGTGCGCACAAGGCACTCTGATAATCTCAAGTCTAAGGCTCACATGCACCACCATTTGTTAGAAGATTTATTCCACAGTCATTGAGGTTACCATCTATGTGGAATCCTCTGGTGGGTCTGCGTAGTGAACTTGCCTATGGCAAGCACTAATGTGTTGCACTAGGTCGTCGACAAACAATCTTGACAAGTGAGATCAATCACTGCCTTTCGACAAGATTATTCAACACTATGATAACTTTATTGTATTATCTGTGTCCTTAGTCAGAATAATACTAAGGCTATGGACATTTCTAGAATGACCACCATATGTGATCATAAGGTCCTCACTATCGAGATTTGAAACACTCGATACCCTCGTCACGGTTCTACCATTCTAAGGACATACATTACGACATACAATAAATATGAATTACATAATGTAGAGAAAGTCTTTTATTGATTATAAACATTATTACAAAGAGTCAATATCACAATAATGGATTGCCTCTAGGGCATCTACTTTAACATTGATTATCTTAAGGTTTTTTTTTTTTATGATTCTTCCCTTGAGGTTGGCTCCCTTGTCCTTCCCTAACCTTGTTGTTCCTTGAGGTATCGTTCTAGTTCCCTAGAGCAATGTCCTTGTTCTATCATTCCCCATTATGAGACAGGCCCTTGTTCATAAGTTTCTAAAAGCTTGGAGGCGGGATCTTAGCATATATCATGTCTTGGATACATTGGAATAGGAATTATGTATCTATTGTAAGGATCACAACGTCTCCATTGGGTCGGACTTGTTTATTCTTTGGTTTCAGAGGATGAGGGGCAATCATTTGATTTTCTATTTGATTCTAGTTATAAAATTTAGTTTACGCTCTAGATTCCACAACATCGTTAGGATTTTCCTAGTTTTGTTGATTAGCAAAGTCAATTGAACGAATTACCATTGCCAGTTTGTTAGTAAAGTTGGCTTTCTATAGGAATCCCCACAAACGATGCCAATTGTTGATACGAGATTTTGCTCCAAACACAGAATTCCGAAAAGGCTTTTATGATGGTTGACTTTAAGGTTAACTGGTGAGTAGATGGACTTTAGGAATGAATCTTTATTGTGTTGAGATAGCCCTACAATCAGAAAAATAGAGGTCATAGGTGTGTCGATAGGTTTGTCGGCATTGGCACTACGAAACTTAAGTTAGTAGAGTATATAAGACAGAAACAAGTAGTATGTAAGTGTAAAACTCAGGGTTTACTTGAATAAACTGTTATATGATTCTCCTTATATAGTGATGAGGAGATTGCCTTGGATTAAGTTTCCTCTTTGGCGTACTAGTCCTCATAAGGTAGTAGATTTGCTTGATAAGGTAATGAGGTGATATGATTGTAGGTTATGGTTGAATAATACGTGGAATATAAAACAAAAAAATTTGTTCAATTAATCCATTAATCCCACAATCAAGATTGATATATGCAATCTATTTATAAAATAAAACAACCCATACAAGACTTGTTGTTATTACCTGCATTTGGAGGCTCCTTCGGGTTTATTTGATTTAATTTTCGCTAGTCGATTCAAGATGGAATCGCTCCAGAGAAGTCCAAACAAAGGCAGGGAGGCTAATCAACACACAAGTAAGTTTGCTAGAATCCTTGGGTGCAAGAAGAGAACACGCAATTGAGAGAAAGAAAAATTCTCTCTCAAAAAGCTAATAGACGGCTAGGGGTTTTACTTGGGAGAAAATAATGAACTTGTTATTATTAATTCTCGCATTCCTTTTCTTATATAGTGGGGAATAAAATATTCCCCATTAAGAATAGGAATATTTCTATTCCTTATTTTGGAATGGGATATTTCCAATTAAATATACCTTCCTATTTTGCAATAAGATATTTTCCAATTAAATATACCTTCCTATTTGCAATAGGATATTTTTCAATTAAATATACCTTCCTATTTTGCAATAGGATATTTATCAATTAAATATATATTCCTAATAAATAAATATGAATATTTATTTATCCATATATTTAATTAATGGGATATTTTAACATATTTAATTATATTAGATATATTTATTCTATATATTTAATCCGTATTAATATTAATGTAATTGCAACTTTGCTAAATTAACTTCAATATAAATATTGAATGTTGGCAACGACCTTTAGTGAATTAAATTGCATAGAAAAATTACCAAAATACCCTTTTCATCCAAAAGACGAAATTACCCTTCATTTTCATTTTCAATAAAACTGCCTTTAATGTGTGTGGCCCATAAACTCTTTATTATGTTGGCAGTGACCGGGTTTATAATTAATCATCAACTAATTAGTGTTCCGTACACCAATCAAGATTAGCCTCTAGTAAGGCATCATGGTTACCCAACAAACAAAGATTCAACGAAGTAGCTATCTTTCAACAGTATGGTTACCGTGCAATTCCAATCCTTTCATCATCATTTATCTCATCAAGGTTTGAAGTACACAAGTAGTGTCAACTTCAATAAATGTACCTTGATATGTTTATATTCGGTTGTTGAATCAATGACCATATAAATTGGATTCAAGTACCGACTCGATTCTACTGTGGCCACAGATTTTGTGGTTGTGGTTCCTTACCGAATATCTCAACGAGATAGTTTATCCTGTAACCAGGAGTGATAAATCCTTTGTTGATCCACCATAGCCATAGTGTACTTCTCGATGTAACCAATGACTACCATATTGATAAGTCTAAATAGGATTACGTTAGGCTAGTGTCAAATTACACCAATAATTATACACGGCGCTTTGGTGATCTCAAGTCAAAGGATCACATGCACCACCATCCATTGGAGGATATATTCCACAGACATTGGCGTTACCATCTTATGTGGAATCCTTTAATGGGTCGATACAATGAACTTGGCATTAACAAGCACCCATAGGTCGCACCAGGTTGTCACCTAACAACCTTGAAATGTGAGAGTTATCACTACCTTTCGGTAGGGTTGTTCAACGCTATGATAGCCTTACCATATAATCTGTGTCATTGGTTAGATTAATACTGGGGCTACAGACAATTCTAGAATGGCTACCATACAATTAACATTTAAAACACTTAATTCCCTCGTTATGGTGCAACCATTCTAAGGACATATATCAATATATATATATATATATGAATACATAAACGAATGCTACGATATAGAAGTTATGCCTTTATTGATATTCAATAATAATATTACAAATGTCCTAATATTATTGGCTCTAGTGCACCTATCCTAACAATGATATCTCTATTTCTATCTATATATTAATATAATCCTAATGTTAGAGTAGGTGCCCTAGAGCTAACCAATTATTGTAAAATTGACTCTTTGTAATTATGTTCATTAATCAATAAAAGGCATTTTATTTTATATCGTATAAATCATATATGTATGTATTGATATTTTTCCTTAGGATGGTAGAACTGTGACGAGGGTATCAAGTGTTTGAAATCTTGATAATGGGAAGCCTATGATCACATATGGTGGCCATTCTATAAATGTCCGTAGCTCGAGTATTATTCTGACTATGTACACAGATAATACGATAAGGCTATCAAAGTGTTGAACGATCATGTTGAATGGCAGTGCGTAAACCCCGTATCAGCGTTTCGATGCTATAAGGTATGTGATTCTACCCTTAAAAGGATTTTTCATCAATAAAAGGGTAAAATGGTCATTTTGCATGCATTATGAGACGTGAATGTTGTAAAGTGTTAGGAATTGATGATACTGATAAGAAATATAGTTAAAGGGTCATGAAGAAGATTTGTAGGGTTAAACGGCATAAACAGTTCCCAAGGGGTATAATGGTCTTTTCACAATAATTTATAGGAATCAAGTATCCATAAAAGTGTATTATGGGTAAATTAGTTAATTATCTTATGGAATTACTTAGTCACCAAGTAGAAAAGAGAAGTCAAATGGCATTAAAGGAGTGTAATAATTATGTTGTAATGGAAATGACCAAAATGCCCTTATATGCAAAATTTATACCAAATGACCCTTATATCTAACTTTTGATGGCCAATCCCATTTAGGAATTAAAAAAATGAAATGTTTATAAGATTTTTTTTTGGTTAAGTCGGCCATCACTCTTAGGACACCAAACTTTCTTCTTCAAGTCTTATTTTCCTCCATTAAAGGCTATAATTCAAGCTTTCTCTCTCTCAAAATTTTCATAGGATTTCAAGTTGAATTTTGAAAGAGATCACCAATCCACACTTAAAGAACTTCAATTTCAAGGTTTAAGGTGAGTTTTAAAACCCTAGTTTGTTGTGATTTTTAGATAAAAGAGAAATTCATAAGTGGTTATGTGTGTAAGGTAGAAAGGGTGAACCTTTAGAGCTAAGGGGGAGTGTCTTTGTGCTTTGAATACTAAGGTAAGGAAAAAAAAAATCTCCCTTATGACTAAAATTGATAACACCTACGGTTGATGAAACTTACATTTCTTTTATGCTAATTTGAGTGTGATGCTATGTTGTGGTTATGGATTGTTTAAATGGGTCTGTTGATTGGTGTATGTGTGCATATGGAGGATGACTATGCCAATTAAGAGATTTGTAGTTGGACAACGTCTCGGCACATTTTGGTTTTGTAAAAAGGGAGGTTTTTATGGCCTTTTATACTTGGAGTGATATGGCAAACATTATGAATGTGCAAATGAATGTGACATGGTTAAAAATGAATAGAATTCGGATTTGGCTTTTTAAGACTTATACTGTACATGCTTGGTTGAATCCGTTATAACTGAAGTTATAAAAGTCAGATTGAGCTAATTCTTGAAATATTAAAAAGTTGAGAAATAGACCTAAAACTTTTATGTTTTAGCCAAGAATCAATTCGAATTGGAAGATGAGGAAACAATTGCTTGAAAGGTGACGAACTATATGGCATCCACCTCCTTAATAAAAATTCCCATCTTTATTATAATTTCTAATAAACCACTAATGATCTTACTGTTGAAGTTCCTTGTGTTTTATGAGAAATCGAATGAATTAAGTTAAGGAATTTAATAGGAAGATATTCATGTCAAGGAGTTTTGCAAAATTGATTGATGAATTGTGCAATTCGCCAAGGGTACATGTTAAATGAATGAATAGTATGATTGAGTGTGGGAAATGTTAT
Organism: Pistacia atlantica; assembly: GCA_026229545.1. Lineage (NCBI taxonomy): Eukaryota > Viridiplantae > Streptophyta > Magnoliopsida > Sapindales > Anacardiaceae > Pistacia > Pistacia atlantica. The sequence continues at coordinate 21,777,262 of CM047908.1, forward strand.
CCCATATGTTTGCATTCATGATGATAATGTATATAGCTTATTTAGTTGCCTTATGAAAAATTTTATGAAATGTTAAAAAATGAATTACGTGAGTCTCTTGAGGTGTAAACCAAGATCAGAGGAATGGAATCTTTGTGAAAACCATGAGTCCTTTGAGGTGACGACCAAGAACAAGGTAATGGTTCAAATGAATCCAATCAGATAAGAAAGACTACTGAAAATGTCAAGTACAAAGACAAAAGAAATAGGCATGCCGTGTTTATGAATATTGCATAAGTCATTTATGTTCTATGTTATATTATGTATGGGTTATGTTATGACTTATGTTTATAAGGAAAGTCCAAAGTGTATGACCTGTTTTATGAACTTGATAATGTCAATGAATGAAGGTCATGTCTTGTAGGTAGGTAAAGTCCTTAGTAATATGCTTGTATAATGAACCTTAATAGTTTATAAATGGCCATATTCCCTTACTGAGCGATTAGCACTCAGCCCATGAAAATTTTAAAATGTTTTGCAGATAAGGATTAAAGCTTGAAGCTGGGAGAGGCTGCTGGAGAATGACATATGCATGAAGGAATGCTTTTGCTATGTTTTGAGTTTTGATGTAAAAATATATCAAATGGTTTTTGTTTTATGGATATTGAAGTAAATATGTTTTAATAAACCTAGTATAACCATTTCCTTATCAAATGAATGAAAAAGGTTAAATGATTTTAGTAAATGATATTATATACTTATGTTATTAACTTCGTAGGAAGCTAAATTTCTTGAATCATTTTATGGATATGGGATGTTTAATAATATGTTTTTTTTAAAAAAAAAAGGAGAGAGAGAGAAAACAAACCAAAGTATAGCTTTTGAAACAAACTCATTTCCTAGGCATGTCTTTTCTAGGTTCTCAATGGCCAAGGGATACTTAGGAAATACCCGGCTAGGGAGGGGTTTTACACAGTGATTGATCTCACTTGTCAAGGTTGTTTGCTGACAACCTGGCACAACACATGAGTGCTTGTTGTAAGCAAGTTCACTGGACTGACCCACTAGAGGATTCCATATAAATGGTAATCCTAGTGTCTATGGAACAAATCCTCTAATGAATGGTGGTGCATGTGATCCTTAGACTTGAGATCACCGGAGCACCTTGTGCACCGATCGGTATAGTTTGACACTATCCCAATGTAGTTCTATTCAAATCTGTCAATACGGTAGTGGAGTGTATCAAGACTATGGTGGATTAATAAAGGATTCATCACTCCCGGGTACGGGAGAAGTTACCTCGTTGCACAATTCAGTAAATGGCAATGACACTAAATTTGTGGCCACAGTGGGATTGAGTTGTTGCTCTATCCAATTTATTATTTCGATCATTGGTCCAGTAATTGAATACAAAGGTATCGAGGATAACTGAGATTGACACTATTTCTGTACCTCAGTCTCGATGAGATAACAGATGAAGAAAGGATTTGATTGCATGGTAACCATATTGTTGATAAGTAGCTATTTCGCTAATCAATCTATCGAGTGGTCAGGATGCCTTGCTAGGGGCAAATCTTGGTTTGTGTGTAGTGAGATGATTAATTGGTGTTAATCGTGATACCACTCATTGCCAATAAGATGAGGAGCCTACAGGTCACACACTTAGAAGATAATTTAAGGTTCATTTTGTTCAAGGGGTATTTTTCGTCTTTTAAGAAGAAAGGGTATTTTGGTAATCTCACAATGCAATTAAATTTGCTGAGGTTGTTGCCTGTATTTAATTTAATATCAAAATTAAATTAGTGAGATTATATTTAAATATATGTACGCATATATTTAAATGAATTACTATTATTAATTAAATGTTAATATATTTTATAAATATATTAATTGATTTTAATAATAATAATAATTAATTAAAAATAAAATACCATAAGAAGGGTGCTTGGACACAAGGGTGGACTAGAGTTGGAACACATTTGTATTCCTTATAGGAATAGGGTTTCAACAACTTGCACTATATAAGTGCAAGTTGTGTTAAGAGATTAATCAATCATTCATTTTCCATTAAAAAGCAGAGAAAAAGGCAGCCCCTTTTTCTTCCTTCTCTCACACGTTCTCCCCTTGGTTTTGAAACAAAGTTTTTCTTTGATTCAACTTGATTCTTGAGGCCAATTAGTGGATCTAGTAAATCCCTCTTTGGTTCTTTGGATTGTCTTCGTGTGGATTACCGTTCGTCCGGTTCTACGTTAAATCGGTAGCGAAGTAGATTAAGAGACATTTGAAGGAGCCTCCAAACACATGTAAGATCTTTGATCGTTGTCTGGATTGGTATTATTTTATGTAGAATTTTGTTTTAACATGTAAACTGTATAATCTATACCTAGATCTTGGCATAAAAGGAATCGATTCATCCTTTTGAATTTTTGTTTTCTGCTGCGTTGGGTAGATCGGTTCCTAACACCTAAGACATACCCTATTTGATTGACATGTAGGATTCTTTAAACTCTATAATTGCTTCATTTTGACATGTTGGATTATTGTCCAACATGTGGCTGCATGTGACTGGTGATGATGTGGGATATGTACATTTGGCTGAATGTGATTGGTGATGATGTGGGATATGTGGATGAGTATGATTTTTGGTTACATGTGGCTTAATGTGATTGGTGTTTGATATTTTTTAGTATTAATGACACATATTACATTGAATAATCAGTAGTAAATTGGTCATGACTTGCTCAATAAAAATTCAATTGATGAACAAATTAAAGCATTGGAAACTAGACAGATAGTGTTTTAATTTGATATATTATATGCTGAATTTGGATAACTGTAGATCTTTCACATTCTGGTAAAAAAGATATGATATCAATCTCAATTCCACTGACATAAAGTATTTTTTTTTTTTTTTTTGGTAACCAGGGTGTCCAGGCTAGCTTACGCACACCTCAACTAATCCTCATGGCCCATTGAATACCCTACAAACCTAATAAACCAGGTAAGACACAATTATGCATTGAGGTAGGTGGCCCTAAGGTTTAAACCCTCCTTGACCACCAGGCCAACCCCTTTGGGGTTAACAGACAATATTCAATTGGTCATAACTTGCTCAATAAAAGTCCAATGGATGAACGGATTGAAGAATTAGAAACTAAACAAACAAGCTTTAATTTGATATATTATATGCTAAATTTGGATAACTATAGACCTTTCACATTCTGGTCGAAAAGATATGATATCAAATAGTGGCATCCCAAAGGTCTACTTCTAATAAGAAGATATATAGATTGATGTTTTGTGGAAGTGTTTAATTCCCTTCACATTCACATTATATATATATATATATATATATATATATATATATATATATATATATATATATATATATATATATATATATATTTGTGTTCCAAAAGTTTTTCAAAGTTTTATTGAGGTTTAAATTATTGCACTCCTCTTTAATCCTACAAATTTATTTATTTATTTTTTGTCCTGTGTATTTGCTTTGTCTTGATTAGTTGGGTTTACACAATGTTTGTCAATAATTGGAGTTCATTTCTAATAGTTTTCCTTATTTTGTATATCATCTTATATCTTTTTTTTATTTTTTTTTTTTTTTTTAATCAGGGGCAATTGCATAATGTCTCTACAAAGCAAGCTTAATACCATTATGCCACATGGACTTTGTGATGGAGCAGCTCGATATGATTGAACAAAAAGAAATCATGGAAACGAAAGGTCGGAATGGCTACTGCTTAATGATGGAAGGGATCGTGTGTGGTTGCTTGCTTGGTTATTGCTAGGACAAAGACCCCTTTCAGATATATAATATATCCTTTCAGATATATAATATATAATATTATATATATATATATCATTGGTATGCAAGCCATGATGGCCTGTAATAAAATGTTATGTCTCTAACATACTCTCTTTTGTTGTTTGTTTTTTTATTTTTGGTTATGCCAGAAGTCTTTGTTGAACATATACGGTAATTTACTTTTATGGATAGTATTATGATGATTATTGTTACGATATATGTTTTAAGTATTGTGTTGCTTTACCATGTTATTGTCAGTTGTGAAATTTGAATTGTATATGCCAAACATTTACAATAATACCAACTATTAGGAAAATTGTATGCTGAACCATTCATCATAATTCATTTAATAATGTTAGATGCCAAACATCTTAATTCAGTTATGTTGTTCTTAAGTTTATCTTCAAACTATGTCTATTCTTTAATTTTGATTTAAGTTAGATGTCGAACCAAATGGTTCAGCATTTGATGAATGGCTCGACATGTGACTATCTCCTTTAGATGAATGTCGAACCATTCATCTTAATTTTGATTTAAAAGTGAACCCTGTGTCTTAGTTGGTGTTTGGAATCTTTGGGTGAGCCAAAACAAGCAAGAAAGCAACCTATTAGAGATGAAATCAGATGCTGAACCAAATGGTTCGGCATCTGATGAATGCTTCAACATCTGACTATTCTATTTCTCGATTTCCACTAAACAATCAGTAGTAAATTGGCCACAACTTGCTCAATAAAAGTCCAATTGATGAACAATTGTAGTATTGGAAACTAGACAAAAAGGACTTTAATTTGATCTATTATAGGCTAAATTTTGATAGCTATAGGTCCTTCATATTCTGGTAAAAAAGACATAACATCAAATAGTGGCATCCCAACGGTTTACTTAAAACTTTGGTTATTCAAATAAGAAGATCTATAGATTCACGTTTGTAAATTCATGTTTGTCCCTTCATATTCACATAAATACAAATGTTTCACATTCTCATTAAATATATATCTATATTTATGTGATATGATACGATTCCACCATGACATCGTCAGTTACCTATTTTCGCATTATGTTACCTAGTTTCAACAATAGGGTTGGTCTCAAAAATTCGGTAAGCATATTTCTTCACAATGTTAATATCAAAATCAATTATTATTATTATTATTATTTTGTTTATAGGGAAAAGATTCATGTATTGGAATGGAATCAAGCCAAGGATGTTTCTATCACCAAAATACACAAACATTTCCCTTTCCTCTGTTTATCGGTTTCCACTGAATAGTTAGTAGTAAATTGGCCATAGCTTGCTCAATAAAAGTTCGATTGATGAACATATTGAAGCATTTAAAACTACACAGACATGACTTTAATTTGATATATATATATGCTGAATTTTGATAACTATAGGCCGTTCATATACTCGCCGAAATGATATAATATCAAATAGTGACATCCCAAAGGTCTACTTAAAACTTTGTTTATTCAAATAAGAAGATCTATAGATTCACATTTGTAGATTCTTGTTTGTCCCTTCATATTCACATAAATACAAACGTTTCACATTTTCATTAAATGTTTATATATATTTATGTGATATGATACCATTCCACCATGACATCTTCAGTCGCCTACTGTCGCATTATGTTACTTGATTTCAACAATACGTATAGTCGGTCTCAAAAATTTAGTAAGCATATCTGAAAGTTTTAATTCCTTTACGAAGTGAATTAAACCTTAAGCGAAACAAGTTGCTAAGCTGATGTTAGTGTTCATTCTTCATCATTGCAAAACAACCAACCATGAAACAAAATAAGGAACACCAGGGGTTTTTACATGGTTTGGCAAAATGCCTGCATCCATAGGACCAAGTTCAGATGAAGCCAATCCACTATGGTAAACATTTATAGTTCAATTACAAAGCCAAAGTTAAGCATTAGTTGCAAGAACACTCCCTATTTTGCAACGCTTCAAACTCCACACTTTGGTCAAACTGCGAACTATCACAACAAACTCCACGTTCACAAGACCACTTGGTCAGCCTTGAGCTTCTCTCAAGGATTAACACCAAAGACGCACTTTAGCTCCAAAAGCTTGAAATCTCATAAGCATCACCAATGGAAACCCACGTTCCAGCCATGAACAAATAAACAATGTTTATTAAAGGTATTTGTAAGCCTACCTAGGGCATATGAAACTTGATTCAAAACAAAAGAAACCTCAAGGAATTGTCAGAGTAATGTCAGAGGAATAAGCAGGCTTAAAAATAATTCTATTGGAGGAGACGAATATATAGAAAACTTGGGCTCCAATGCAAAGGGACAAGTGGCCAAAACGATACTTTATGAATTCAGCTTTATGAAAAAGTTTATTTAATTTCTTAGGACCACCTATCAAAGACGATAAACTTTCCAGCACATTGTATATCAATTTGACAATTGTTATGGACCACAAAAATAGTCATAAGAGAATAAGACATCTCATTGAATTTTAGAAATACAACACGTGTTACCCAAAATATATGCCAGATGCATTGTGATAACTCTAACTCAGAGGTGCTCACCCGATATAGCAGATAAACAACATAATAGAAGGTAGTCACTTTAACACAAGGTCATCACACTGAAAATTTAAACAAGAATGATTGTGCAATATTCAAAATGAAGTGTTCATATCATAACTAGTGTTACACCACTAGAATCATAAGTTGACAAAATAACTTACAATCTCCCCATTTGTCAAACTTATGAACAAAACAATCTTTTCATCCACAAACCTGTCAATACATATCAACAATCAATCAATAAGAGACAAGAATCACAACACATCTCATAAGGACATAATCATTAAGGCATAGAGATAATTAAGTATGAACCAAGGACAACAAGTAAAACATAATCAATATGGTTCAATTAAAAAACAGTTTTGCAAGATCAAAAATTGAACTAAAAAACTCCCCCTGTATACTTCCCCTAAGTAACTAAACCAAGTTACATTCAAATGATTTATCAATAAACAGCAAAAAGAAGGGTTAGTTTAGTTCAAAAACAAAGACTTTATTATCTGCACATGAAAGAACAACATTAGCAATGACAATTTAATCAATATCAAACATGCAGTTTCAAAAATATAACTTAAAAAAAATCACTACACAAACCATAAACCATAAGAACGAAAACTGTATAAGTGCCAACAAAAGCAGATTATAAAAGTTCAACAAAAAAATATCTAGCAAGTGATCACTTTTACTCAGAGACTTCTGCTTAGAGTGATCGCATCAGAAGTAACAACCAGAAGGAAAAGATTCAGCTTTCACTCCCTGTAATACCCACATTTAGAAATATGGTAGGGATTATTTTGTAGTCATAGTGAATATATTTAACTAGTTTTATAGAGGAATTCCATAAAAGTTTTAATAGGGGCAAAATGGTCATTTCACACATAATCACGTGTTCAAGTGAAAAGTGAGTATGATAAATATAATGTATTAAGTGTGCTAGCCATGAGAATAGAGTGGTAGAAAGATTATGGAAAATACACGTGGTGTGATGCTGAGATAAATACGTGTTTGTAAAGTAATAGAAAGAAATTAAAGAATAAGGGTAAAATGGTCTTTTCACTCACAACTAGATGAAAGAGTGGGTAGTGAAAATGACCAAGAACATGTGTTAAATCCATTGAAAGTGAGGGTATATTGGTAAATGCACGCATGGCATAATTGGAATTATCATAAAAGTGCAAGGGCAAAATGGGGATATAAATATATATATATATTAATTATTAGTTATAAGGCTTCAATTGACAAACCTTAGCCATTCTCATCCCTTGAGCACGCCACCTTCTTCCTCCATTTCTCTTCCATTTCTTCAAAGTCTTCCAAGGGAATTACATGAGAATTCATGCCTAAGTGAATATATGTTCATTTTGTGGCTTTCTAAGGTAAGAATTTTAGCAAAAGTTTGTGATTTGTGTTTTATAAGTATGAGTTCTCGTGAATTTATGTGTTTTTGTCATGAATCAATGGAGAAAGTGAGCAAAGGAAGCAAAGAAAAGGATTCTTGCAAGAAAAAGGTAAGTAAACCCAAAGCTTTAATTTGAGTAGTATATGTGTAAGTTGATTCTTGAGTGTTTGTGTATGATGTATGATAAAAAGTATTGGCTGTTTAGATGATTGTTTGATGGAGAATAATGTGTAGAAATTCAGCGACGATGAGTAGTTATGTAGATGTGATGTTTTGGTTGAACTTTGGATGAAATTTTGATGAGTTGATGTTGGAATTTGGAAGTATTGAATCTAGCCAGAATTTAAGTTAAGTTTGGTGAGTTTTTGCTCCAATTTTGGTGGATTTGGAGAGATGTAGAGGTGTGGCCAACCAAGTATTTGCATGTGCAGGTGAATTGTTTGATGATAATTGAAAGACAGATGTATGCATGAGTTTGTTAAGTCTTGTTGAAGAAATTGTTTGAGAAAGGAAAGAATTGGAGTTGACAGGTTATGTTAGGCTTAACCAAGTGTAAGTTTTAGTATTCAAGAGTGCATTTTGTTATGCCAAAATTTAGAATAACACTTGGTTATTTTAGTTCAATGAAAGGGATGGCCTTTAGTGCATTGTAACAACTGTTGTAAACTAGTACAATGCATCCATAGTAACAATAGAAAATGGGCCCAAAACTTTTCCTTTTATTATAAGTCATACGTCTTTTATACAAAAAGAACGTCATTTACAAAAATGCCATTTTAAAAGACAAAACAGGGGAAATAGTGTAGCTATTGCTCCTCGCTTGTCGACGCCCCTCTGACTGCTGCATCACGTAGATCCTGCATCCACAAAGGAAAATAACGGGGTGAGCACAAAATAATGCTCAGTAAGTAAAACCCTCTATCTGTCTATCCCCGTATGTATTACTCTTAATTCTTTCCTCACACTTTCTGTTGTTTCCTACTAAACGTCATGGCCTCATCTTATCGGAGGTACGGCTGAATGGCGTTCACACAGCACCATCTCACTCTTCATGACTATCGGGTGGAATTCACACAGCACCAACCCATTCTTAGTGACTACCGAGTGGGGATCACGAAGCAGCTATCCCGTTTTCGTAACTATCGGGTGGAGACCCCATAGCACCTACCCGTTCCTCATGACTTTCGGGTAACGATCACCAAGCATTAACCCATTCCTAATCACTGTCGGGTGATGATCACAAAGCATCAACCCATCTCTAATAAATATCAGGTGATGATCACAAAGCATCAACCCCTTTTCTAATAACTAACCGAGTTATGGTCACAAAGCATCCACCCATTTCTAATACCTATCGGGTGATGATCACAAAACATCAACCCATTTCTAATGGCTATTCGGGTGGTGATCACAAAGCATCAACCCGATTCTCATAACTGTCGGGTGATGATCACAAAGCATCCACCCATTTCTAATACTCTTCTCATTCACTCTATTCTAGCATTTCTCATTCTCTCTACCCTTACAATAGTTACATCCACAAAGTTCTCTACTCATAAAGCAAGTGCATACACAAAGTTTCCTATTCTTTCTTAGGTCACTTCTCAATGCACAATTAATGCCTATGGATGGTTCATCTCCACTAATGCACTTATGAAATGCCAACATGCAATGTTGCAAGAATTAAGGTTCACTACTCATACTCAAACCTCTATTAGGCATTTCATCAAACAACTCAAATGCATAATAAAACTCTACTATAACAATAATTCTAAATCTTTCTCTAACCATCCAAAATGGGGAGAAACCCCCTCACATAGCCACATATCCTGCCAAAGAAAGACACTTCCAAAAGGCTTCCTCAATACCCTTCAATTCCATCTCAAACTACCTTTCCAACCCACATCTCACTTCTTATATTTGCAATGTATAAACAATCACAAGGCACTAGAAATCTCTATTTAAGCCTCAATAACATGGCATATAACATGTATATAACATACACACATAAGTGCTATCAAAACCCTAATCAAGAAAATTCCCAAATCTCAACTTGGGTTGGGGTTTACTTACCTTGTTATGGAGAGATTTCACTAACTCTTCCTTTCACTTAGTTTGCTTGACTTTTTCTCTACTCTTAAACAAAAGAACAAAAGCCCTCAATATTCAATATATACAAAAACTCACAAAGCTTAACAACCAAAGCAAGAATCCTTACCTTAAGGTGCCTTAGGTTGATTTTCTACCCCAAATCACTCCAAAAGCCCTTTAAAACTCCTTGATCAAAAGAAAGAGAATTTGAGAGGAAGCAAGGGAGGAGAGTGGCGATGGAGAAGAAGAATGAAGGGTTTGCAATGACTTAATTCCTTTTAATGAAATTTATACACAAGCATTCCCATTTTGCCCTTACTCTTCTTTGGGAATTCTATCTATATCCTTTGATTCATTACAAACACACCCCCATAGCAACATATTCTCCATGAAAATTCCTTACATTTTACTCCCCACTTTCCCTGCTAATTAGGGGTAGAATGGTCAAATTGCCCTTAGGGAAGAAAATATCTAAAACTTAACAAACATTTTGGTCGGCCTGTCATCGAGGCGAGGAAGCTTTTGTCGCCGCGGCGAAACTGTCCAGCAGCTTCCCGTGGCTTCAACAGCTCTTCGCCGCGGCGAAGATTCTTCTTCGCCCCGGCGATGCTTGGAACACCGAACTTCTTCTATTTTCAACCAATTTCAGGGCAAGTATTCAACATAACACTCAATCGAAGGTCAACCAAACAATATTACCAAGAAACCAACTCAAATAAGAGCAAAAGAAGAAACAATAACTACGTACCTCAAGTTGGGCGTTACATGCATGGTTCAAGTTGCTTGAAATTTTAGCATTAGTTTGAATAACATACTGTATTTAGTCATTGAATTATGAGTTTTGAAACTTATGAATTTAGAAAAATGATGGCAAGAATTGCATATTAAATTGTTGCAATAGTGTAGTATTGATGAGAGTAAAAGATGGGTGATTATATTATAATATTACAATATGCCACCATAAATTGTCAAGCTTGTATGCTTGAAATTAGAAAGATCATTCAAAGAATGGCTTGGCCAAATGAGTATATTGTTGTTTCTTGTTTTGAGATTAGTTATAAACAATATGTAATAAGTGATTTTATTGTATAAAGAATAGAAAAGTTTTCCCAAGTATAAATATCAAAGAAATAGAAGTTTGGTTTATGTATTAAATACATGACCATTTTAGAAATTGATTGGTATGAGTATAGTTTTCATGCCTTATTATATATTACAAGCCATAGAATTTGCTAGAAGATCTTGAGAATATTTTGTATTGGCCAAAAGTTTAGTTAAGAATGTTAAAAAGAAATTATAATTTAGCCAAAGTATATATGTTGTGCCATATGTTAGATTGAATTTACAATGATTAATATGGCAATATAGATTAATGTATAGAATGTAGCCAAAAGAAAAGAGGAAAGAAGGGCATGTATAACAATTGAAGTTGATGGTCATGTAAGAGAATGCAAATTTATGGCATTAAGATTTGTATTTAGAAAGTTGTACAAGGTATGTTTGTTACATTAGAAAATATTAGAGAGTTGTTTAATGACATGGTTATGTGACATATAAGTTAGAGATAATCTAGTAGCATAATTGGGCAAGTTAGTAGACTTAATACCTATGTTGTGGCATAGCTTTTTATAGAAGAAATTAGATTGCCCAAAATGTAGAATTCATTCCCTAGTTGAATTGTGCCGTTTTAATATCTCACTAATAGAATTACAGAAGAGTAGAATTTGTGAGAGATAATATACTTGTGTACGTGTACATTTTACATAGCATGATAGAATTAAAGAATTACATAATTATGTAGAAATTATAGTATCGCATATGTACATACGATGCATAGAATTCAGATATAAAGAATAAAATAGAAAATGTTTAAGTTAAGCATGTTATTAGAATATAACTTTGGGCTTTCCAGAAAAGTATACAAATAAAACCTTAGAATTGATAGAATACATGTCAAAGTCAGACACTTATTTTGGGAACATGCATAACAACAATATAAATGCATGACATAGCATAGCATATATTTCAGAAATTTTAAAATTATTGGAAAATGTCTAGCTAGTTATTTTGCAGATTTACAGAGCATGTTTTTAGAGGGTTGTTGAGATGGGGAACCTGTGAGCATTCGCTGCGTTAGCTAGTGGCGACAGAGATGCAGAAGTTTCCCATATGCATGCTGTCATCAGTGAGTAGCCTCAGAATAGAAAACAAAATTGTACAGTCCGCCAGAAGTGCATGTGGATGAGGACTGTACCCATAAAGAATTTCAGAATACGCTCACATGGCCAGGGTTCCAAATCCATGCCTCAGCCTAGTCTGATCAGCAAATTAGAACAGAATATAAACAGAATTTTAGAAAAAGAAAGAAAAATAGAATAAGAAATAGAAAACATAAAGAATTTTAGAAAGAAAGAGAAATAATTTCAGTATAATTAGAAAAGAATTTTCAGAAAGAATACAAACATGATCATTTGCATATGCATCATACATTTTATGCGCATTGCATCTCATGCATTTATGGATAGATTAAACAATTTATTTTATTATTGCTTGTCTGACTAGCCAAGAAAAGAAAATAGAAGCCCATGAGAATAGAGAGGAAAAGAAAATAGAAGCCCATGAGAATAGAGAAGAAAAGAAAACAGAAGCCTATGAGAATAGAGAAGAAAATAAAATAGAAGCCCATGAGAATCGAGAATAAAAGAAAATAGAAACCCATAAGAATAGAGAAGCAAAGAAAATAGAAGCCTACGAGAATAGAAAAGAAATTAGAGATACATAAGAAAAGAACATAAATTAGATACATGCTAGAAAAGAACAAAAATTAGAAACATAACAAATAGCAAGGAAACTTAGCGATTTGTTGAGTAGAGAAAGAAACATAAAGTTATAATCTAGCAGATGTAATGCCCCACTTGAGGTACGTAGTTAAATTGTGTTGTATTGCTTGAATGTTTATTGATTTGTTCTCATTTGAGCTTGCATGTTGTTATTTTCAGTTGGTTGACCCTTAGTTGGATTGATGAGTTGGTTTGGTTAAGTGTTTGCCCTGATTTTTGGTTGAGACTTGGTGAATGTTTGAATTTCAGTCTTCGCCGAGGCGAAGAATAATCTTCGCCGCAACGACGTTGGCTTTGTAATTGCGGTATCGGTTCTGTAATTCTTCGCTGGGGCAACAGTCCAGTTGAAAAGGTTAATGAAGTTTTTAGATATTTTTCCATAGGGGCAAAATGACCATTCTACCCCTAATTAGTAGGAAAAGTGGGGAGTGAATTGTAAGGAAATTTTCTGGAGAATAGTTTAAATGGGGGGTGCTTTTGCAAAGAATTAAAGGGCAAAGGTGGAATCTAAGAAAGAGTAAGGGTAAAATGGGAAAGAGTGGAGAAAATATGAGATATTAAGGGTTTAGCTTTAGAAACCCTTTCATTCTTTCTTCTCCACCACCTCTTCCATCCTTCAATTCTCTTAAGCTTTCATTCAATTTTCCAAGGATTTTTGGAGGGCTTTTGACTAGAAGTTGATATAAGTTGATCCTAAGCACTTAAAGGTAAGAATCCTTACTCTAGATGTGAATTTTATTGGTGTAAGAGTAGGATCCTTACTAAGTTTATGTTGAAGGTTTAAGAGAAAGCATCAAGCCAATAAGAGTATAGAGCTTAAGTGGATTCTACTTGAGTATAAGGTAAGTAAATCCACCTAAGTTGTGATTTGCATGATTGAATGATTTGTAGAGATTTATATATGATTAATGCTTGGATTTTTATGTTTGAAATGAGTTGATGGATTTATGAATGAGTTTAATGTTGATTTATGGAGAAATTTCCACCATGAGAAGGGTGGATTGTGTTTATAAATTTTGGTAGAAGTATGGATAGAATTAGAAGAATTTGAGAGGAATATTTGAAGTGTGTTTTCTTTTCAGGATGTGTGATAATTTGAAGGAGTTGAACTCCAATTTTGAATAGTTAAGAAAGAAGTAGAACTATAGTGAGAGTAAGGTTTATGTATGCACACATATTGTTTGATGAAAAGTCTAAAAGAAGCATGAGTAGAAGTAGAGAACCTTACTTTATGCAACATAGCATATTTGCATTTCATGAGTGCATATAAGAAAGATTTTAGGCATGAGCCATCCATATGTTTATATAGGTTTATATGTGTAATCATTAAAGAATCATTAAAGAAAGAAATATGAGTAATGAGGAAGAAATATTCTAAGAATAGAGATAAAGAAAATAATAAATTCTCTTAGAATAAAGAGAAAGAAAGAATTAGCACTAGAGAATAAAATGAATAAAAAGTGCTAAAGAAGAGAAAATATAATAGGTTGTGCGATGGGGAGCCCGTGAGTGTAGAAATTTCCCTCATGTAAACCGCCGTGAGAGAGCGGTTTCCGCCTTGAGAGAGCGGCATGAGAATGAGAAAAAGAATTTGTATAGTCGTGAGAATACATGTGGATGAGAGCTATATACGAGAGAGAGTACACTCACATGGTCAAGTGTTCCGAATCCATGCATCGACCAAGACCAAATGAAAAAGAATAAAGAATAAGAATGAATAAGAATAAGAATGAGAAAGACAAGAAAAGAAAGAAAATGCATTGCCTTGCATTAGTGCATATGAATCTCATCCGTACATGTTATCATGATATCTCTCATAGCTTATGAGAATAGAGAGAAAGAAAAGAACAGTAGAAACGGAGAAAGAACAAGAGAGATTGAATATGAGAAAGTGACAAGAGTAAGGAAAGAATTGAAAAGTGATACATGGGGATAACGGAGTAGAGGATTACTTGTTGAGCATCTTTGTGCTCACCCCGTTGTTTCTATGTTTTTGCAGGACATAGGTGAGGATGTGGTCGGATGGACGTCGGTAAACGGGGAGACTTGACTACATCGTCGACTGTTTTGAGAGTCTTTTTGTACAAATGATACTGTACTATGTAAAGAATGTATATATTAAGAAAAGAAAATTTTTTTTGGGCCCAACTATTTTGATAAGTATACTTGTGTTTTCATTAATATATTATATGAATATGATAGTAGAAAGAAGTCGTTACAACAGAGAAGAGAAATAAAATGATAAAGAATAGCACAACACTGGGAGGATTTAGAAAGATTTGAGAAAACTAGAAGACTGCTAAGTAGTGCGCCTGAGAATAAAGAGAGAAAGAAAGTAGAAATTTAGAAACAGTATAGCGGAAACGAGGATAGTGGAGTAAGAGCATAGTTAGATTTGGTTTTCTTACTGAGCAATTATAGCTCACCCCGTTGCTTTCCTTATTTTTGCAGGTATTAGATTGTAGTGGTCGGGAGACGTCAAGTTGGCGAGAGGATTGCACACACTGTCTCAGTGAAGAAATTTAATGTGGATTTATATATGTGAGAAATAATATTTGTGTAATGGTATGTTATAACTGGATTAAAGATAAAAAAATTTAGACGAACACCCTTTTTAAACTAGCGATTCTTTGGATTCTCTCTATAGGATAGTTAGTGAATACTTGCCTAGTGAGACATTACACTCCCCCTTTTTGTTCATAGTTTCTCAACCCTTGCGAGCACACAAAATTGAAAAAATTCAAACAACTCATCCATTAGGTGGTGACACAAATGTCAATGTGAGCATACGAGGATCATTTTCACAATTCAAATCAACAAATTAGTGAGAGATGATTGTCAAAACTCATGTGAGCACCGTGAAACAAGCAAGTTATCACATGAATACTCAAGGTGGTGACAAAGACACAAAGGCAGCAGACTATACACACTTAAAATTAAAAAAAAAAAAGACAAGATGGTCATGAGATCAATCAAATTTGTCTTAAGATTTAAAGTGACAAGTCATATTGATCTGATTAGAAGACACAAAAATTTGTTTCTCAACCTTTGAAAGAAATGCATGGAGTATCTCATCCAATGAAAATTCAACAACTTAAAGTAATCACTCCTTTAAGTCATATATGAGCAACAAAAGCAAGCATTCTTTATCATATGTGTGTGTAGTGTCCTGAAGCAATGAGTATGACTCATTGGTCAATTTTGTAATAAAAGCGATTGTCCTTCCCTTATGCCCTCTTTTTTTTTTTTTTTTTTTTATAATTCTTTTTCTTTTAGAACATAATCTCAACATTTTGTATTCTTTTTTATATCAATAGAGATTAATGGGCATAACACTCAAGAGGTAACCAAGTGTAGCTTTCACACTTGCTAGTAGGTAGGGGTCTCTACATCCTAGAAAATTACTCAAGTATGACTTTCACACTACAAACAAGGTAGCTCTTTCACATGATAACAAGAAATATGCACTAAGCACTCAAAAATAAAAGAAAATCATAATACTTCTTGAGGTGAAAAATAAGGTGGACACATCACTCACCACACACATTTCAAAGAGAGAAGCAATTCTTTATAACTCAACACAAATCATTTACACTTGTAATTTTAAAGACAAAGAAATTTTTTTCTCATAACTTATTAAGGGAAAAGTTGAGTTAGTCCAACATACTTCCTCAAATTCACAAAAGTTTGAAAGTCTAAAGCCTTTGTAAATAAGTCAGCAAGTTGAGACTCTATGTTTATATTTGCAAGTGAAATGACCTTATCCTCAATAGAGTCATGAAGATGACCATCTCTATAGTTAACATGACTATTTTCCAAGCATTCAAGCTCAGCCAATAAAGATTTGTTACCTGTCATGTGTCTAGAACAACCATTATCAATTTGAGAGGTAGGCAAAGAGCTATGGGCAACAAGACAGTTAGCATTAAGCTTGGGTCTCCACACTTTTCTATTTTTGAAAAAATTGTTCTGGTGTGATGACCCGAGAGACTGAAGTGGTGACCTTACTGAATCATAGTTTCCAATGCATCTTTTTAAATATGAAATGAATTTAAAACAGTTTGGTTTGATATACCTTTCTTTTGGCAAAAATGAAGATAGGAATGAATATTTTTACCATTAAGGTCTGAGCACGTGGGGGCAACAATAGTTTTCTGAACCGATTCAGTGGCTTTCACAAAGGTGGTCACTTCAGGTTTGGAGGTGCTCAAACTAGAAGAGAATCCCAAACCCGATTTATCACCGAAGATCTTCCTTTGGCCAAGAACTTCGTCAAGCTTGTATGAACATGCATTCAACCTTTCAACAATGGCTTTGGGCTCAGTTAGTTCATTTAAAGCTTGATTCAATAAAATTTCCTTATTGGACAAATCAGATAATAAGGCTTTCAATTTATCATTCAAAATCTTCTTATCTTCCATAAAGGAAGATTTTTCAGATTAAAGAGACTTAATCCTCTTGATGGCTTTTAACCAAGCCTTATACATTTTTCCATAAGCCTTCTGTTACTCCTTATAGACATCACTTGAGTCATCCAAGGACACACTATCACTATCCTCTTGGTTAGCCGTAAAGGCCAAAAAGTGTTCATTCTCATTGATGTCATCACCCCCACTCTCAATGTCGTCACCCTAACTTAGGGTGACAACTATGGCTTTACCCCTTTTCCTTAAAGTGTTCGCACACTCTGAATGAATATGGTCGTAGCCCTCACACTCAAAACACCTAATGTCTTTGTTTTTCTTTTGAAAATCCTTTTGAAAAGACACCTTGATCAAAATGATCACCAAAATTTTTAACAAAAGATTATTTGCCTTTTCTAGCCACATTTGGTTTTCTCATATTCTTTTTAAAAAAATTTGCAAAGTTTTTTATGAGTAAGCCACATTCATAATCATCCACATCCACATCATCAACATCATCAAGGGTTTCAGAAATTACCTCATGTTTAAATGCAAGGTCATTACCTGATTTTTGCTCATCCCACCTTTTCAAATTCTATTCATATGCTTGAAGAGATCCAATCAGTTCGTCTAGCTGTTAGGAAACGATTGTGCAGCGGAAAAAATAAAAAAATTACAACCATGGATCGTTCCTTAGAACCCAAAATCAGGGCATAGAAAATTACAGTTTATATTTTATAAGAATCTGCAGAAAAATAAATCCAAAGGTTTAGATTCATACCCACGTTGGAGGCTCCACCAATATTGTCTCTGAACGTGTTTGCTACCGATCCAAGTATAGCATCGAACCAAGAGGTCCACACGAAGACAACCACCAAGAACCAAGGAGGGATTTGCTAGATCCTCCTTGGCCTTAAGAAATCAAGAAGAACAAAAGAAAAGTTTGATTTTCAATCAAACAGTGAAAGTGGCGTGGGAGAGTGTATGGGGTGTTGTGTTTTCTTTTTTTTTCAAAAAGGCAAAATGAATTAATTTTAAAACACACAAACACTATTCTTTTTATAGGCAAACCAAGTTGCCCTATTCCCACATGGAATGGGCTTGGGCTCCAACCCAAACAACCCATGTTGCCAAACACTCCTAGTTAGATATATATATATATATTTTTTAATTCATCATTATTTCAATTAAAATCAATTAATATTTAATTAACATTTAACAATAATGATGATTCAATTAAATATGTGTGAACACACATTTAACCGTAATTTCACTTATTTAATTTTTTAACAAATTAAATAAAAGGCTACGACCTCAGCAAATTTAATTGCACTATGAAATTACCAAAATACCGTTTCGCCTAAAAAGACGAAAATGCCCTTCTTTCTTCTTGACTCTTAAATTATCTTCTATGTGTGTGACCCACAGGCTCCTCATCATACCGATAGTGTATAGTATCGCGATTAACACCAATTAATCGTCTCGCTAATACACATACCAAGATTGGCCCCTAGCAAGGCATTATGGCCACCCGATAGATTCATATTCGAGCAAAGTAGCACCGTCAACGATATGGTTACCGTACAATTCGATCCTTTCATCATACGTTATCTCGACGAGACGAAGGCATAGAAATAGTGTCAACCTTCGGTTACTCTCGATATTATATATTTAGTTTCTGGACCAATGACCCGTATTATAATCTAGACAGAGCAACAACTCAATCCCACTGTGGCCACGGTTTTAGTGTCATTGCCATATACTGAATTGCGCCGTGAGATAACTTCTCCCGTAACCGGGAGTGATGAATCCTCTCAATCCACCATAGTCTTGATACACTCCTTGATATAGCCAATCACCACCGCATCTTGCGACACGAATAGAACTGCGTTAGGCTAGTGTCAAACTGTACCAATCGGTGCACAAGGCACTTTGGTGATCTCAAGTCTAAGGATCACATGCACCACCATTCGTTAGAGGATTTGTTCCATAGACACTGGGGTTACCATCCATATAGAATCCTCTGGTGGGTCAGTCCAGTGAGCTTGCTGCGGTATATCCGCCTACAACAAGCACCCATGTGTTGCACCAGGTTGTCACCAAACAACCTTGACAAGTGAGATCAGTCACTGCCTTTCGACAGGGTCGTTCAACACTATGATAGCCTTACCGTATTATCTGTGCCCTTACTTCAGAATAATTCTGGGGCTACGGACGTTTCTAGAATGGCCACCATATGTGTTCATAGTGTTCTCACTATCAAGATTTGAAACACTTGATACCCTCGTCACGGTTCTACCATTCTAAGGACATATATCAATACATATTGCAATAATAATGATTTACGCGATATAGAATAAGATGCCTTTTATTATTGATTAATGAACATTATTACAAAGAGTCAATTCTACAATAATTGATTGGCTCTAGGGCATCTACTCTAACACTAGCTGCATCACATCAAGGTCACAACATTCTTCAATGGAGGTTGCCTTGGACATGAATTTCTTGGGTAAGGAGCACAATACTTTCCTGACAAGTTTAGCGTCAGAATAAATTTTACCCAAAGCAAAGCACTCATTTGTTACATCACACAATCGACCATGAAAATCAGAGATTGTTTCATTATCATGCATAACAAGGTTTTCATAGTCAGTTATTAATCTCCTAAGCCTAGTCTTTTTCACAAGCTTTCTTCATTCATTTTCTACTTGGAGTCTATCCCATGCATCTTTTGCAATCTCACAGTTAGCAATATTTTTCATCTGACTTATACTAACAACATTAAACAAGGCATCCAGGACTTTTGAGTTAAAGCTAAACTCTTCTAACTCAACTTGGTCCATTGATCAATGGCTTTTCCTTTGCTCCCACTTGCTTCTTCAAATTTAGGTTCTTTCCAACCAACAATACAAGTCATCTAAGCTCTCTCATCAAGGGATTTAAAAAAGACACGCACCCTAGGTCTCCAAAAAGCATAGTTGGTTCTCTCCACTAAAAGTGGTCTACTAGTAGACCCTCATTCACTAAACAAACACATGGTAAACAAAACAGTTAGGGTGGTCACACAAGAACTAAGGTGGTCACCCTCAAGTTCGTAAGACAGAGGTGATAGCACACACACAAAGGTGGTCATAACCAAAAAGTTCAACACGATGTGGTCACATAGCTCCAAGGTGGTCACAACCAAAAAGTTCAACACATGATGGCCACACAGCTCCAAGGTGGTCATAAGTTTGGAGTGTAAAATCTATAGGAAAAACATGAAAATAAACCATAACAAAAACAAATAAAAAATGCAATAAAAACACAATCAACAAGCAAGGATCAACTTAGATAACTTTCCAAAACAAGCTTTGATACTAATTGAAAGTTTTAATTCCTTTACCAAGTGAATTAAACCTTAAGTGGAATGGGTTGCTAAGTTGATTTTAGTGTTTATTCTTCGGCATTGCAAAACAACCAACCATGAAACAAAATAAGGAACACCAGGGGTTTTTACATGGTTTAGCAAAATGCCTACATCCATGGGACCAAGTCCAGATGAAACCAATCCACTATGGTAAACATTTATAGTTCAATTACAAAGCCAAAGTTAAGCATCAGTGGCAAGAACACTCCTTGTTTTGCAACGATTCAAACTCCACCCTTTGGTCAAACTTCAAACTACCACAGCAAGCTACACGTTCACAAAACCACTTGGTCAACCTTGAGCTTCTCTCAAAGATCAACACTGAAGACGCATTTCAGCTCTAAAAGCTTGAAATCCCATCAAGCATCACCAATGGAAACCCACGTTCCAACCATGAACAAATAAACAAAGTTTATAAAAAGGTATTTGTAAGCCTACCTAAGGCATATGAAACCTAATTCAAAACAAAAGAAACCTCAAGGAATTTTCAGAGTAATATTAGAGGAATAATCAGGCTTAAAAAGAATTGAATTGGAGGAGACGAATATATAGAAAACTTGGGCTCCAATGCAAAGGGACAGGTGGCCAAAAAGATACTTTATGAATTCAGCTTTATGAAAAAGTTTATTCCATTTCTTGGGACCACCGATCAAAGAGAATAAACTTTCCAACACATTGTCTATCAATTTAACAAGTGTTATGGACCACAAAAATATTCATAAGAGAATAAGACATCTCATTGAATTTTAGAAATACAACACGTGTTACCCAAAATATCTGGCAGATGCATCGTGATCACTCTAACTTAGAGGTGCTCAACCGATGTAACAGATAAACAACATAATAGAAGGTGGTCACTTTAACACAATGTCGTCACACTAGAAATTTAAACAAGAATGATTTTGTAATATTGACAAACATAAAAAGGTTTAATCCTTCGCAAGTGCACGAGTCGCAATAATCGTGGCATAGTGCATGAGTAAGGGTCGATCCCACAGAGACTGGAGGTGCTCTCGCCATCCTAGTAACTATGCCTTGATGAATCAAAACGAGAATTAAAATAAAGAAAACATAAAATTGACATTAAAGTAAATCTAGATCTAACTATATAGAAAGAATCCTAGGGCTCTAACTCCATCATAATTATCAGGCTGCATGTTCATCATCAAACTATTGTTCTCCCCACTCCATTCTAGGGTTTGTACGTCATCAGGTTCAACCTAGTACTTTAATCATTTAAACTAGCTAGTGGTGTATAGCCTAGACAAAACAAAGAAGAAACCAATTCGCATAGACACAAATCATCCATTCACAGAGCTAATCAAGATAGGCATGACGTCTCTCGTTTCTAAGGTATTACTATGGACATTCAAAATAACCTAGTGTTTCCATCAACTAAACTAGCTAGTGGCATATAGCCTAGTGTAGTAAAGAAACCCCATTAAGCGCAAGACGATCTTAAAGACAATAACCAATCTATGTTGGAGTAAGTGCCCTTGAGCCAATCAATTATTGTGGAATTAACTCTTTGTAATAATGTTTATTAATCAATAAAAAGGCATTATCTACTATATCATGTAAATCATAGTTGTATGTATTGATATATGTCCTTAGGATGGTAGAACCGTGACGAGGGGATCAAGTGTTTCAAATCTTGATAGTGAGAACCCTATGAGCACATATGGTGGCCATTCTAGAAATGTTCGTAGCTCCAGTATTATTCTAATCAAGGACACAAATAATACGGTAAGGCTATCATAGTATTGAACAACCTTGTCGAAAGGCAGTAACTGATCTCACTTGTTAAGGTTATTTGCCGACAACCTGGTGTAACACATGGGTGCTTGCTGTAGACAAGTTCACTGGACTGACCCACTAAAGGATTCTATATAGATGGTAACCCCAATGTCTATAGAACAAATCCTCTAATGAATGGTGGTGCATGTGATCCTTAGACTTGAGATCACCAGAGCGTCTTGTGCACTGATTGGGTAGTCTGACACTAGCCTAATGTGGTTTTATTTAGAGCTATCAACACGGTAGTGATTGGCTGCAGCAAGGAGTGTATCAAGACTATGGTGGATCAATAGAGGATTCATCACTCCCGGGTACGGGAGAAGTTATCTCACGGCGCAATTCAATTAATGACAATATTGACACTAAATCTGTGATCACAGTGGGATTGAGTTATTGTTCAATCTAATTTATTATTTTGGTCATTGGTCTAGTAACTGAATACAAATATATCGAGGATAACTGAGGTTGACACTATTTCTATACCTCAGTCTCAATGAGATAACATATGATGAAAGGATTTGATTGCACGGTAACCATATCGTTGACAAGTAGCTATTTCGCTGAATTCGAATCTATCGGGTGGCCATGATGCCTTGCCTGTAACTGCCACTTTCTACTCAAATATTCATATAATTTATATAAGAAAACACATATAAAATAGCATAAGAAAATTGGGCCCAAAATTTTCTTTTTATTAAACATATGTATATGTGCTTTACAACCATATATATGTTTACACAAAATTATAATATGTACAAAATTTGTCAAAAACATGGTGGACAGAGTAACCGCTTCCCCTCGCATGTCGACGTCCATCCGACCGCGTCCTCACCTGGATCCTGCAAACATAGGAAATAACGGGGTGAGCACTAAAACAATGCTCAGTAAGTAAATCCTCTACCCGTCTAATCCCGTAACTCTCACTCTAATTCTTTCCTTACAACTTCTCATTTAATTCCTCTTTGGTACTTCTCTCTCTCTCTCTCTCTCTCTCTCTCTCTCTCTCTCTCTCTCTCTTTCTTAGAACTCTTTTCTATTAACTCTCTTTAGTAAGTCACGGCCCCATCTTACCGGGGGCACGGCTGGGACTCGCTCCCGCTCTATGTGATCTCTACTCGTTCTAACCGATCGGACTCGGTTATGCATGGATTCGAAACCCTTGGCCATGTGAGTGTATAATCTCTCTCTTTCGGGTACTCGGGTATAGCCCTCATCCGCATACACTCTCACGGGCTACACCACTTCTCTATCTCATACTCATGCCGCTCTCTCAATGCGGCATACATGCAGGATTACTCTACCCATTACTCACGGGTTCCCCATCGCACAACCTACTCTATTCTCTTTCTCTTAGCTCTTAAAATAGCTTATACTCAAATTCTCTACCATGTCTCAAGCTACTTCTTAAGTCACCAATGCACTTATGAAATGCCAAATACAAGATTGCATCAAAACTATCATTCTACACAGGTCACACTAAAAAGGGCAATAACTTGCGTTATACACCTCGGATTGCTACGGTTTTAGTCTCGTTTTAAAGCTTATAGAAAGGGCTACAACTTTGATGTTTTGGTCTAAACCCAGTTCAATCCGTAAAATTCCCAAAATTTACTTAGAAATTCATAGCTATGACAGGGCAGATTCCACTTAGGCATTTCATCAAACAACTTTTGTGCATACCAAAAACTCTAATTATCAATAACTCTACTCTTCTCTTTAATCATCCAAAATGGGAGAAAAACTCCCTCATATAGTCATAATTCCTGCCAAGGAAAACACTCCCAAAAATATTCATACAAACTCCTTCAACTTCAATTCAATTTCCATCTCTCATCACACATAAAAAACACTTCTCATAATAAGTGTATTCAACAACCACAAAACACATATTCATCTCAACTCAATTCTCAATAACATAACATACTTATACAAGCATACATCTCTACTCAATCTCTAAATCTCTACTCAAAAGCTTATTCAAAACTCAAGTTGGCTAGCTTTACTTACCTTGTGAAAAAGTGACTTCTTTAGCACTTTTCCTTTCCTTTGTTGTCTTATCTTCTCTCTTAGGATGCTTTAGATGAAATCTCTACCAAAAATTTCCCAAAAGCTCTCTAAACTCCTTAGAAATCTTGGAAGATTGTATGGAGAAATTGAGAGAAATTAGGCAATGGAAGAGGCGGTGGAAATGGATGGAATAAAGGGTTTCTCTACACTTAACCCTTTTTAGCTCATATTATAAGCATCATTTCCCATTTTGCCCTTGCTCTTCCTTGAAAATTCCATCTATATCCTTTGATTCTTTACAAATACACCCCCATCCAAACACAATCTCTACTAAATTTCCTTACATTTTACTCCCCACTTTTCCTACTAATTAGGGGTAAAAAGGTCATTGTGCCCCAAAAGAAGAATTCTCTAGAAAACTCAAGAAACTTTTTGTTAGGCTCTTTGCCGCGGCGAAGAACAATCGTCGCCCCAGTGAAACACGGTAGAGCCTACCCGTGGGTGCAGCTCCTCATCGCCGCGGCGAAGCTGCTTCTTTGCCCTCGCAAAGCTCGAATTTCCAAACTTCTCCAAATTTCAACCAAAACCAAGGCAAACACTTAACCATGACAACAAACAAACTCAATTGAAGCTGAAACAGTGAATCCTTTAAGTAATACAGACAATCTTAAGTACGTACCTCAAGTGGGGTGTTACATTGCTAGAGGCCAATCTTGGTCTGTGTGTAGTGAGACGATTGATTGGTGTCAATCGCGATACTACTCACTGTTGGTATGATGAGGAGCCTACGGGTTACACACTAAGGAGATAGTTTAAGGATGGTTAACTATGGAAGGGTATATTCGACTTTTGGATGAAAGGGCATATTGATAATTTTGCTATGTAATTAAATTTATTGAGATTGTAACCTGTGTCCAATTTTATTATTGGAATAATTTAGCAAAATTACGAGTTTAATTATTGAAGTTAATATTAATATTTAAGTAAATAATTAAACATGGTGGCGTGCTGTCGTAGGCACCCAGAATTAAAACCTTCCAAACCTAACTATTGAACTGTAAATAGGGTAAGCAAGGGTCGATCCCACGAAGAGTGTCTAGCCGAATTTTCGCTGATGTGAATAAGGTTGTGGGGGTTTTTGTAAAAACAGAAAACGTTTCCAGGAAAAGAAAACAACTCAAATCGAAATCAATTAAAATGACGAAACTTGGTCTCCGTCAACATCCACAATCGGAATCTTACAACGATCCATTGATGCGAAGATAATCAATTCACACATTGAATATTCACCGTTGGAACTAATTTCCTATCTCCCCTTAATTGTAATTAATCAGGAAACAAGCGATCCTAATTAATCTTACCCCTAAACAACCCTAGACAAGAGCTCAAGATTTAATCTAGTGGCAGCCTTAAGAATTAGAGAGATCGATGAAGCTAAACAACACAAACACAAGCGGTTGTATTTAATTTAGTTGAATGTTCTTCGTAAGGTTATTAATTCGACGCAAAGAAATTACTAACCCTAATTGCTTCGCAAGTTGGAGGGATCAAACAATTACGGAATTTGATATCTAACTTAGCAGTAGATTGCGACAATTAATAAACTAGTAGGCCTCCCTAGTAATTAAACGAAACAATCATAAAATTAGGCATAGAAAAACATCCAATACTCAAACACGAAAATTTAACACAAAGAAAAATATGTTAGATCTCACAGTTTATCGATTTTGAGGCTTCCGTTTACTTCGACCAAGTTATCAAAATCAGCCTCTCATGGCCATCACCGAATTACAGAGGAAAAGTTCAGAGAAGACCAGAGAGAGGCATGTGTCCACCAAAACCTAATCTGATCTCCCTTCCCAAAAATCTAATTCAAGTGTTTTAATCCAACTCAATCTCCTAAAATATTCTAATATCCTAAAATCAATTATCCTAATCTGATTCTAATTAATTGAAAATACAATAAAGTCTTAAAAATAAAAATTGGAAAGTGATGTGTCCAGCTGTAACTCGTGTGCCACATGTCTTCAAATCTTCCAATAATAAACTGCCTCTTCGACTTGCATTACAAGATAGAATGTTCCAGAACATCGGCAGTGCAGATGCGTCAACTTCAAGCCCAATTACAACCTTGATGCAGCCATTATCTCTCCAAACTCAAAACATAAAAGTTGTAGATATATTTCTTAGTGTTCTACAACATTTTGAATCATCTCAATCGGAGCTCAGATGAGAGAGTTATGCCCAAAATACGAAACAACATCAAAACTGTCCGAATTCACTTAATTAGTTCCGTTTTGCAATTAACGCTCCCATTTGCTTCCTAAGTCAAAATAGAATAAAAATCAGTACATTTTAGGCAGAAAATAGGTATAAAAGACTAGGCATTAAGGGGGGTAAATATGACATTTTGCATTCTCATCACATGGACCTATATACAATTCCATCTAAGTTTGGGTTGTTGCTAAACTTTGGGGGTGGAAAAATATTTTGCTTTATTATATAAAGACAGCAAAAGTTTATATGAATTCTTCATTCTTGGTCGTGAGTAATTTTGAGAGATATATTTTCTCTTCATTTTCTTCACTCTTTCTTCCAAACCTTGAATCCTTAAAGCCAAGGATCGATTCTAGCAAAATCAATCTTTGGTCTTTGCTATACTGTCTTCGTGTGGATGACGTGAGTTCGATCCTATTCTTGGATCAATAGTGAAATCGCATTCAGAGACATTTGAAGGAGCCTCCAAACGTGCGTATGATTTCTGATCCTTGTTTGGATTATTGTTATATTTGTTCTTTTCAATTTAAGCATATAAAATATATACATATCAAACCCTGATCTTGGGTTATTTAGAATAATTGATGGAAAATATTTTTGTTTTCCGCTGCGTTTACCCACCGATTTACTTACAATCTATGCCCGGGCAAGGCTACAAATCAATCATTCCACACCCAATCTTGTCTCATACAATCAATTAACTAACATCAAAGTTGATCAGACCCTAACATCAACTAAAGATTGAATTAAATGCAATGAATGAATCTAGAACATAATAGAATAGATAAACTAAATAGAATAACAATAAAACACAAGCCTTCAATTTGATTACATCAAATCCCTAGAAAACAAAATACAACATAAAGGAAAAGAAACAACAACACTTAGAACCATAATCATGAAGAGCAAAGGTAAAGGAGAGGAAGATAACCTCTTCTCTTCTCCAAGCAACACCTTTCCAAGAAGCCCCAAATGTATTCTCTCCCTAAATGTGTATCTCAAACCTAAAAACTCTCTAAAAACAGACTAAAGCTACCTTTATATAGTTTTTAGACAAAATGGCAAACTTGTAAATACTGGTCACCGAAATTAGGGTTGGAAATGTGACAATTTTACATTCTACACGATTTGCGTCGCGACGCGGTTTAGTTGCACCACGGCTCAGTTGAATTGTGCCTTGGCACATTTCCTGGCGATTTCTTCTCCGATAAAAACCGTACCAAGCCGCAACTCAGTTTAATTGGGTCGCAACATAATTTTTCGACATTGTGTTGTGGCTTAGAAAATCGTGCTATGGCGCAAAGTCGAAATTTCACTTTTTTTTTCTTGCCTTGATTTATCCGCACTCGAACGGGTCCAAGACGTCCAAACACTAGCACAAGCACGAATAATCCATTCTTTTGCACCTAAATACATGAAAACACACACAATACCTGTGATTCTAGAAGATAACGAAACATGCAAGAATTCACATCATAAATCATGCATTAAACCTTAAATTCCTTACAGTTTCACCCCCAAATCACTAAATAAATCCGCATTTTCAACACTCAACACAACCCCTAATCAGCTTATTGCTAGTCCCTAGCAATGAAAGCGATATAAAAATAAAATCTAACCTAACTAAACTATCCTAAACCACTACCGTAGGTTGACACGATTGCATTTAGCATATGCAATAAGCCTTTAAACCCCTAGGTCCCCCTAGTGGACGAGTTATAGTCTCGTGAGGGTTTTCAGTGATATTACCCACAAACATCCTACAAGTCCTAACACACATAATTAAAAAGAAAAACAAAACAAAGATTTCCTGGATTTATCAATAAATGTGTCTCATACAAGGCATACACATATAACAAAAAGAATAAGCAATAAGTACCCCCCATCTAGGAACACCCTAAACATCAGTTTCATCTTCATTCTCCACTCTCAACCACACAGTCATACCACAAACCGTTAATCCTAGCCTTAGAGGCAATCTTATGTGCAACTTCTATAAAGAAAACAAATTTTTGATCCCATAAAAATGAAACCTTTGAAAACACAACTCCATAGACCTACTTTTCAGATTACTCTCCATTAATGTAGACCAAACGCACAACTTCAGATCAGTAGGACTTCGTTAAGCTTGTAACGTAAGGCTAAGGTATTGGGTTAAGAAAGAACGTAAGGGATTCAAGCAATTAAGAGGAATAATCTTACATTCCAAAGAACACAATCAGTCAAAACAACTTATTCTCTTAAAGCCAAAACCCTTTATTATTTTTTTATTTTTATTGCATCACTCTGCCCAACCACAATTGAATCTGTACCTTTTTCATGCTTCCTTACTGTTTTTTTTCTTTTGATTTGATTCTTTTTTCATCCTTTTTTTGGGAATAATAATAAAACACATAACGTAGGAAGCAAATGATATCACCCAATTCCTTTTTTTTTTTTTTCACACAACAACCCCTAACCAGTTCTTTCGCACATCTTCACAAGATTTCATAACAAAGCTCAAAACCTCACACATTTTGACTTTCATCAATTCAGATTAAATCCTCTTAAAAGAATATCAAAGGTAGGAAATGTGTATAAGAGTTAAAGCGGGTAGCTTGTTATAGGTAAAAAGAAAGAAGATCAAGGCTAAATATATGCAATAAAGCTCAACGGGGTGACTAAGGATAATAACATAAAAGGTTGGCTTGAAAGACACAAATGGTCTAAAGATGGCCTAAGTCATTTCTTTAATCATGCGTTGTCTAGGATTTCACCTCAAGTGATCATCAAATAGGTCTAAGAATTTTAGGGACCTCACAAAAATAGTAGGAAGATTACACACAAAACATCTCTAAAACCTAGAACCAACCAACCAACCAAACAGACCACAATCCCGAGTGTTTCAAACTACAACAAAACCAACATCCATAATATTTTTTCTACTAGGGTAGAAATTGACCTCTCCTATTCACTACATGTCAGATTTGACATAATTCAGGAAACACAAAGATTCCACAAACTAATAAAATTTACAGGCATACATTTCATGAATTCAAAAACATAAATTTCATACTTTCCCACCCCCAACCAAATTCCTAAATTATCTCTAATGTAGCCATCAACACAAAGTAGAGGTGAAAAGGGAAAGAAATGCATTACCTCCCTTGATTAACAGATTGTAAAGTACCAGAAGTAACTCCATTGAATGCACATCCCATAGTCAACATGAAATCTACTGACACAAAAGAAAGAACACATGGTGTCTTGGAATAAAATCCGTGTTGTCGGTTAGTCATCAAAAAGTTTGCGGAAATTAAAACAAACACAAAAATAAGAAAAAAGGAATCAAAATAAAAGTAAATAAAGTTTATACAAAGTGAAAACAAAATAAAAGTAAATAAAACAACACAAAAAATAAAATACTGAAAATGAAATAAAACACACTGAAAAGAAGCCAAACATCAACATGCATAAAACAAAAATAACAGAAATCAAACACACAAAAGCAACATAAATCAAGGTAAAGTCACTAGAAATCACAGAGCAACTTGACAATCCCTAGCAACAGCGCCAAAAACTTGACAGACATACAAAGTTTAATCCTTTGCAAGTGCACGAGTCGCAATCGCATCATAGTGCACTAGAGATGCTCTCGCGATCCTAGTATTGATGAATCAAAAAAAGAATTGAAATAAAGAAAACATAAAATCGACATTAAAGTAAATCTAGATCTAACTATATACAAAGAATCCTAGGGCTCTAACTCCATCATAATTATCAGGCTACATGTTCATCATCAAACTATTGTTCTCCCCACTCCATTCTAGGGTTCGTACATCATCGGGTTCAACCTAATACTTTCATCATTCAAACTAGCTAGTGGCGTATAGCATAGTCTAAACAACAAAGGAACTAATTTGCATAGACACAAATCATCCATTCACAGAGCTAATTAAGATAAGCATGACGTATCTCGTTTCTAAGGTATTACTGTGGTCATTCAGAATAACCTAGTGTTTCCATAAACTAAACTAACTAGTGGCGTATAGCCTAGTCTAGTAACGAAAACCCATTAAGCGCAAGATGATCTTAAAGAAAATAATCAATCTATACCCAGGCCGGGTCACAAATCAATCATTCCACACCCAATTTTGTCTCATACAATCAATTAACTAACATCAAGGTTGATTAGGCCCTAACATCAACTAAAGATTGAATTAAATGCAATAAATGAATCTAGAACATAAGAGAATAGATCAAACAAATAGAATAACAATAAAACACAAGCCTTCAATTAGATTACATCAAATCCCTAAAAAACAAAATACAACATAAAGGAAAAGAAACAACAGCACCTAGAACCATAATCATGAAGAACAGAGGAGGAGGAGAGGAAGAGAACCTCCTATCCTCTCCAAGCTCCACCTTTCCAAGAAGCCCCAAATTTATTCCCTACCTAAATGTGTATCTCAAACCTAAAAACTCTCTAAAAACGGACTAAAGCTGGCTTTATATAGTTTTTAGACAAAATGGAAAACTTGTAAATACTGGTCGCCGAAATTAGGGTTGGAAATGTGACATTTTTACATTATGCTCGATTTGCGTTGCGATGCGATGCGGTTTAGTTGTGCCATGGCTTAGTTGAATTGTGCCCTGGCGTGTTTGAATTGGCTTCGACATGTTTCCTGGCGATTTCTTCTCCGAAAAAAACTATACCACGCCATGGCTTAGTTTAATTGCGCCGGAGCGCAGTTCATTGACATTATGTTACGGCTCAGAAAATTGTGCTGTGGTGTAAAGTCAGAATTTTGCTTTTTTCTTCTCGCCTTGATTTATGTACACTCGAATGGATCCAGGACGTTTGAACACCAGCACAAGCATGAATAATTCATTTTTTTGCACTTGAATACCTGAAAACACACACAACACCCGTGATTTCAAAAGATAACAAAACCTGCAAGAATTCACATCATAAATCATCCATTAAACCTTAAATTCCTTATATTTTCACCGCCAAATCACTAAATAAATCCGTATTTCCATCACTCAACAAATATTCAAAGTAAAGTGTTCATACCATGACTAGTGTAACACCACTAGAATCATAAGTTGACAAAATAACTTTCAATATCTCTTCACAATGTTAATATCAAAATCAATTAATTTTTGTTTCTTTTGTTTATAGGGAAAAGATTCATGTATTGGAATGGAATCAAGTCAAGGATGTTTATATCACCAAAATACACAAACATTTCCCTTTCCTTTGTTTCTCGGTTTCCACTGAACTGTCCGTAGTAAATTGCCCATAACTTACCCAATAAAAGTCCAATTGATGAACTGATTGAAGCATTGGAAACTAGACAGATAGAACTTTAATTTGATATATTATATACTGAATTTGGATAACAATGGATCCTTCACATTCTGGTCAAAAAGATATAAGATAAAATAGTGGCATCCCAAAGGTCTACTTAACACTTTGTTTATTCAAATGAGAAGATCTATATATTCATGTTTGTAGATTCATGTTTGACCTTTCATATTCACATAAATACAAATGTTTCACATTTTCATTAAATGTCTATCTAGATTTATGTGATATGATACCAATGTAAGCATGTGATCGGGTATACGCAGTGGAAAAACACAGTTTCAAAACAAATAAAAACCGATCATATGCTTAATCCCAAATCTGGGTACAGATTATAGTGTTTATAAATTTTGCATGACAACAATATATAAATCCATACAAGGATTCAGAATACTTATACACGTTTGGAGGCTCCTTCGAATATCTCTGATTATGCTCACAAACACTGTTCACATCACTGTCCATCGACTACTATTCATCGACACCGTTCACGTGATTCTTTGCTAATCGATCCAAAGTAGGATCGCACTCACGGAAATCCACACGAAGATAATCCGCAAAACCCTTGATTATTTTGCTAGAACAATCAAGGGCTTCAAGAATCAAGAAAGAAGAACAAGAAAAATTTTCTTTTTCACTCAAGAGTGAAACGTGAGAGAGAGAGCTTTTGTGTGGATAGGGTTTTTGTTGAATGAATAATTCTATCTTGTTTTAATTTTAAGTTGCACTTATATAGTGCAACAATTAAAACCCTATTCCACCTAGGAATAGTCATGGGCTCCAAACCTAGTTCACCCTTGCAACCAAACACCGTGTAATTGGTATTTTAAATTAATTAATTATAATTATAATTAAAATCAATTAATATATAATAATATATTAACATTTAATTAATAATAATAATTCATTTAAATATATGCATAGATATATTTAAATATAATCTCACTAATTTAATTTTAATATCAAATTAAATAAAGGCAACAACCTCAGCAAATTTAATTGCGCTGCGAGATTACCAAAATACCCTTTCGTCCTGAAAGATGAAAATACCCTTCCCACAAGCTGATTCTTAAATTATCTTCTAAGTGTGTGACCCATAGGCTCCTTATCATATCGACAGTGTGTAGTATCGCGATTAACACCAATTAATTGTCTCACTACACATAGACCAAGATTGGCTCCTAGCAAGGCATCATGGCCACCCGATAGATTTCATAAACAAACTCTATCAATGGTATGGTTACCGTGCAATCAAATCCTTTCATCAACTATTATCTCATCAAGACTGAGGTACAGAATTAGTGTCAACCTCAAGTATCCTTGACATGTTTGTATTCTGTTAATGGACCAATGACAGGAATATCAAATTAGATTGGGCAACAACTCAATCCCACTGTAGCCACAGATTTAGTGTCATTGTCATTTACTGAATTCCCTAGTGAGATAACTTCTCCTGTACCTAGGAGTGATGAATCCTTTTTAATCCACCATAGTCTCGATACACTTCTCAATGTAGCCAATCACTATCGTATTGATAGCTCTGAATAGAACTACGTTGGGCTAGTGTCAAACTACACCAATTGGTGCACAAGGCGCTCCGGTGATCTCAAGTCTAAGGATCACATGCACCACCATTTGTTAGAGGCTTTATTCCATAGATACTAGGGTTACCATCCATATGGAATCATTTGGTGGGTCTGTCCAGTGAACTTGCCTCTAGTAGCACCCATGCATTACACCAGGTTGTCGACAAATAGCCTTGACACGTGAGATCAGCCATTGCCTTTCGACAGGGTAGTTCAACACTATGATAGCCTTACCGTATTATCTGTGTCTTTGGTTAGAATAATACTGTGGCTACGAATGTTTCTAGAATGGCCACCATATGTGATCATAGGGTTCTCACTATCAAGATTTGAAACACTTGATACCCTCATCATGGTTCTAACATCCTAAGGACATATATCATTACATATAACTATGATTTACACGATACAGAAGAATATGCCTTTTATTGATAAATAAACATTTATTACAGAGTTAATTTTACAATAATAGATTGGCTCTAAGGCACCTACTCTAACAGCTATTCCACCATGACATCGTCGGTCGCCTATTGCCACATTATGGTACTTGGTTTCAACAATACGATTGGTCTCAACAATTCGGTAAACATATCTCTTCATAATGTTAATATCAAAATTTATTAATTTTTGTTGCTATTGTTTATAGGGAAAAGATTCATGTATTGGAATGAAATCAAGTTGAGGATGTTTCTACCACCAAAATACACAAACATTCCACTTTCCTCTGTTTCTCGGTTTCCATTGAACAGTCAGTAGTAAATTGGCCATAACTTACTCAATAAAAGTCCAATTGATGAAAAGATTGAAGCGTTGGGAAACTAGATAGTCAGGACTTTAATTTGATGTATGTTGAATTTGGATATGGAATCTGCATTGCTTCTGAACCATTTATCTGAATAAGTTAATAATAATTGAGGGTATGGCAGTCAATATTAAATTGACTATAACTTGCCCAATAAAAGTCTAATTGATGAACATATGAAAGCATTGGAAACAAGACAGACAGGGTATAATTTGATATATTATATGGTACCTTTGATATGGAATCTGCCTTGTTGTTGAACCATTTATCTGAATAAGTTAATAATAATTGAAGTTATGGTAGTTAGTAGTAAATTGGTCATAACTTGTTCAATAAAAATCCAATTGATGAACAGATTGAAGCATTGAAAACTAGATAGACTGAGCTTTAATTTGATATATTATATACTACCATTGATATGGAATCTACCATCCTACCGAGCCATTTATCATAATAAGTTAATAATAATTGAGGTTATGACAGTCAGTAGTAAATTGGCTATAACTTGCTTAACAAAAGTCCAATTGATGAACATATTGAAGCATTAGAAACTAGACAGATAGGATTTTAATTTGATATATTGTATGCTAAATTTGGATACCTTTAGACCCTTCACATTTTGGTTGCAAAGATATGATATCAAATAATAACATCCCAATGGTCTACTTAAACCTTTGTTTGTTAAAAATAAGATCTATAGATTCATGTTTGTCCTTTCATATTCACATAAATGCAAACGTGTAACAACTGCTGTAAACTAGTAAAATGCTTGCATAACAATAATAGAAAATAGGCCAAAAACTTTTCTTTTTATTATATGAAATAAGTCTTTTATACACAAAGAGTATTATTTTACAAAATGCCATTTAAAAGACAAAAATAGGGGAAACAGTGTAGCTATTGCTCTTCGCTTGCCAACGCCCCTCCGATTGCATCATCACCTAGATCCTGCATCCACAAAGGAAACTGACGGGGTGAGCACAAAATAATGCTCAGTAAGTAAACTCTCTATCTGTCTATCCCCGTAACTATTTTTTGTAATTCCTTCCTCACACTTTCTTTCTATAATTTTCTACTAACGTTATGGCCTCATCGTACCGGAGGTACGGCCGGATGGTGTTCACACAACACCATCTCACTCTTTATGACTATCGGGTGGAGTTCACACAGCACCCACCCGCTCTTAGTGACTACCGAGTGGGGATCACAAAGCATCTACCCGGTTTTCATAACTATCGGGTGGAGATCACAAAGCACCTACCCGTTTCTCATGACTTTTGGGTGACGATCACAAAGCATCAACCCGTTTTTAATAACTATCGGGTGACGATCACAAAGCATCAACCCGTTTCTACTAAATATCGGGTGACGATCACAAAGCATCCACCCGTTTCTACTAAATATCGGGTGACGATCACAAAGCATCCACCCGTTTCTACTAAATATCGGGTGATGATCACAAAGCATCCACCCGTTTCTACTAAATATCGGGTGACGATCACAAAGCATCCACCCGTTTCTACTAAATATCGGGTGACGATCACAAAGCATCCACCCGTGTCTAATGACTTTCTCTACTCTAGGACTTCTCATTCTCTCTACCCATAAAGTAGTTGCATTCACAAAGTTCTCTACTCATAAAGCAAGTGCATACACAAAGTTTTCTACTCTTCTTAAGTCACTTCTCAATGCACAAATAATGCATGTGGATGGTTCATCTCCACTAATGCACTTATGAAATGCCAACAAGCAATGTTGCAAGAATTAAGGTTCACTACTCATACTCAAACCTCTACTAGGCATTTCATCAAACAACTCAAGTGCATGACAAAACTCTACTGTAACAATAATTCTATGTCTTTCTCTAACAATCCAAAATGGGAGAAAACTCCCTCACATAGCCATAAATTCTGTCATAGAATAACACTTCTAAAAAGGATTTCTCAACATCTTTCAATTCCATCTCAAACTACATTCCCAACCCACATCTCACTTCTCATAATTAAAGTGTATGAATAACCATAAAGCAATAATTATCTCCATTTAAATCTTAGTAACATAGCATCTCACATGTATATACATACACACATAATTGCAATTAACTCTTTATTCAAGAAAGTTGTCAAATCTCTACTTGGGTTGGGGTTTACTTACCTTGTGATGGAGAGATCTCACTAGCTCTTCCTTTCTCTTGGTTTGCTTGATTTTTCTCTACCTTTTAAACAATTACACAATTCAACCAAAAGACCTCAATATTCAAATATACATAAAATCTCACAAAACTTCACATCCAAAGCAAGAATCCTTACCTTAGGATGCCTTAGATTGATTTTCTACCCCAAATCACTCCAAAAGCCCTCTAAAAACCCTTGAACAATTGGAAGAGAAATTGAGAGGAAGTAAAAAGGAGAGTGGCAGAGGAGAAGAAGAATGAAGGGTTTTGCAATGACTTAATTCCTTTTAATACAATTTATGCACAAGCATTCCCATTTTGCCCTTACTCTTCCTTGGGAGTTCCATCTATACCCTTTGATTCATTACAAACACATCCCCATATTAACATATTCTCCAAGCAAAATCCTTACATTTTACTCCCCACTTTTCCTACTAATTAGGGGTAGAGTAGTCAAATTGCACTTAGGGAAGAAAATATCTAAAACTTAACCAACATTTTGGTCAGCCCGTCGCCGCGGCGAAAAATCTTCTGTCGCCGTGGCGAAACTGTCCAGCAGCTTCCCTAGCTTCAACACCTCTTTGCCGCGGCGAAGATTCTTCTTTGCCTCGGCGAAGCCTGGAACACTAAACTTCTTCTATTTTCAACCAATTTCAAGGCAAGTATTCAACATAACACTCAATCAAAGGCCAACCAAACAAATAATATTAATAAACCGACTCAAATAAGAACAAAAAGAGAAACATTGGCTACGTACCTTAAGTGGGGCGTTACAAAATGTTTCACATTAAATATCTTTCTATATTTATTTTATATGATACTTTTCCACCATGACATCGTCGGTCGCCTATTGCCACATTATATTACTTGGTTTCAACAATACGGTTGGTCTCAACAATTCGGTAAACATATCTCTTCACAATGGTAATATCAAAATCAATTAATTTTTGTTGCTGTTGTTCATAGGGAAAGATTCATGTATTGGAATGGATTCAACAATTCGGTAAGCTTATCTTTTCACAATGTTAAAATTAATCATACTATTTAATATTACTTATTTGAATTAAATTGGTATACATTGAATCTTGTGTAATTATTTAAATATATCTTTCACACATATAATATTTATATCAAATTGTTATTCTTAATTTCTTAATTATTTATTGCTTGAATTATTAATTCAACATTAAATTAACTTTAATACAAACTGTTCACATTCACATAAATACTATCACAAATATTCTCTAATATATTATTTTTGTTAGTCTTAGGACACTCTTTATATTGTGTAATCTTCTAATTGTGTTATATGTAACTAATATAATTAGGAGATTTAATAAATCGTTTTTTACCTACATAATGCTTGTAACTCTGTAGTAAATATCAACCAATTAAAACAACAAATTCTTCAAACAAACATGGTATCAAAGTCACTTTTATAAACAATTTTATATATATAAATAACAATACTTGAAATACTAGCAATAAACTTACCCGCACAACACGCAAGCCTTCCACCTAGTTTTATGACATAATCCAAGAGATAATTATTCACCATCTTCTGTTTGATCCTACTCTTTTAAAAGATATTTATAATTATTGAGAATATATATTAATGTAAGAGATACTCAGAATGTTCCCTTGTCTTGTAATTACCATTTTTCCCTGGCTAAGTTTTGATACATCTTTTTAAAGAACTTAGATAAAGAGTAAAAACATTATTTCAATAGGTAATAGAGTTTTATGATACTCAAATTGAAACACACAAGGGTTTTAAAAATTATAGCAGGATATTTTTATAAAAATAAAACAAAAAAAGCGAAATTATCAAGAAGATATTTAAAGCAAGTATTAAAATTAAAAAAAACTGGGTCCCAGCAATGAGCGGCTTAAAAATCCATCGTAAATCAACCCCGTAACTTTACCAGAATACGTGGCAAATGATTTGACCCTATAAACAGAAGAGTTGTCTTCTACCACAAACCTTTCGTCCTAGGGATAGGGTTTGTTGTTTGTTTATCTTCCTAAAACAAAGATGATGCAGCCAACCCCAACGCCGCCGCCACCGCAGCAGATGCCCCATCAGTATCAGTATCAACAACAGCCACCGCAACAGCCTCCTCCTTATATGATGATGATGCCACCTCAGCCCCAGCCTCAGCCTCAGCCTCCTCCTATGTGGGCTCCACCTCAGCAGGGCCAACAACAACAAGCGGCTCCACCCGGGGAGATCCGGACTCTGTGGATCGGGGACTTGCAGTATTGGATGGACGAGAACTATATCTCTTCCTGTTTCGCTCATTCAGGCGAGGTATGTTCTTTCATTTTAAACGACACCCTGTTTTTACTTGATTACTTGTTTATGTTGTTTCTTTTACTAAGAAAAGCCCATAAATTTTCTTCACAGGTCAGCCTTAAGCATAATAAAATAAAGAGAAACAAGTTTATAAAAATAATATATACAAAATTTAAGAGATACATTCATAGTAATTTTGTATGATAAACTTATAATTTTTTCCAATGCATGTTTATGTTAAATATTTCATGAATAAAAGGGCTAAGTTTCAAAACTGAATTGGGTTTAGGTCTATATAATATAATTCCTCTTATTATCACTATTTTTACCTATTATTTAAGTTATATATCATTTACCTATTAATCTCTTATATAATTTAATAGATTTCTTAAAATGTTTATAAAAGTATTTATTAATTGTTAAAACAATTTAACATAGATATATTAGCCATATATGAATCAACAATTTTGGTATATCTTAAATTGTTCAAATGGTCTGTGAGATAAGGGAAACAAAACTAATGGTAGTGGGATTAGCAGGTAACTGAAGAAACTTTAAAGGAAAGAGAACGCAATAAATGAAAAGAGTGGTGTCACCAGCCCTTGCTTGCTTCAATGTAGCTCCGTCCTTGGAGAAAGCTATACCACACAAACTTCATATAAGGCTCTACTACGATTTCATGTGAAACAAATAAGAAGAATATAAATTTATTTTTATTCTATTAAAATTGCATTTTTGAGCTTGAATTTAAGAGGTTTTGACCCTGTTAAAATTGTGAGAAAAGACAATTTGTAAATATTGTGCTATTACGTACAATTCCAATTATGATAAGATGAAAAAGGATTGTGTTGTTGAATGTAGATATGAAGTTTGGAAAAACGTTTTTTTACGATTCAGTTAAGTTAAACGACTGCTTATAATAGGAGGGTGAGGGGTAGGTGCTATGGCTTGTATCCTATAACCCAACCGTGTTTCTCATTGCAGGTTGCTTCTGTAAAAGTAATCCGTAATAAGCAGACTGGTCAAGTAGAGGGTTATGGCTTTGTTGAGTTTGTTACCCGTGCTGCTGCTGAAAGAGTTTTGCAGACCTATAATGGTACCCCAATGCCAAATGGTGAGCAGAATTTCAGACTGAATTGGGCTTCATTTAGTGCTGGTGAGAGGCGTGATGAGACCCCTGATTTCACAATATTTGTTGGAGACTTGGCTGCCGATGTTACTGACTACATGCTTCAAGAGACCTTCAGAGGCCGCTATTCCAGTGTTAAGGGTGCCAAGGTTGTGATTGATAGGCTTACTGGACGCACCAAGGGTTATGGGTTTGTTAGATTTGCTGATGAAAGTGAACAGTTACGAGCTATGACTGAGATGAATGGTGCCTTCTGTTCAACTAGGCCCATGCGAATTGGGCCGGCCACTAATAAGAAGACTTTGTCTGGTCAACAGCAGTATCCTAAAGGTGTGGTTATTGTATTTTAATCCATTGTCATAACCTTTTTATGCTGCTATCCTCGATATTCTATTTAGTTGCTAGTTCACTACATTGATTGGATGCTAGTTCTTTATTTATTTATTTTGAAGTTTAAAATATCAAGCGCACTTTGGTTTACTGTTTCCATTTTCATTGATCTTTACTCTGTGATGTTCACTAACTTTTAGTTGATACTTTGTGAGTTTGCTCATGTTTCTTAAAATTTATTACATGAGTTTGCT
Source organism: Pistacia atlantica (assembly GCA_026229545.1). Lineage (NCBI taxonomy): Eukaryota > Viridiplantae > Streptophyta > Magnoliopsida > Sapindales > Anacardiaceae > Pistacia > Pistacia atlantica. Next base: position 21,817,761 of record CM047908.1, read on the forward strand.
CATGTTCCTCAAGAGTTATTACATTGAGTTTGCTCCTGATAAATTGTCAGGTTGGTTATATTAGTCGCCAATTGTGGTTTGATGTGAAGTGTACTTAACGTTGTTGTTAAGTTTGCTTTCTTTCAGTTATGTTCTTCAAATACACAGCAGTTTCCAAGTCGTTTCGTTCTTGTATTTTCCTTTTAACATTTGGGCACATTAAATGTTATTAACTTCTCAAAACTTATAAAACTCCTGTTGTCTCAAAGCAGGGTGTCAAGAGGCTCTATCATCTTGGGGCCTGGAACTGATTTCAGCTGAAATGGTTATCCCTTTAGTTCGTGCCCTCACTTAGGTCAGTTTTTGTGTTTATGTCTTGTCCTTAATTTGAGATTTTTGTGGCATCTCTTATGCTACATTTTCAAAGCATCCTTTTTAGTTCATTTTATGGGTTGAGCTGTGAGTCAGTCTCGTTACTTTTTGTTTCTTCTCTCTTTACATGGAAGTTTTATCGTCCCAATAAAATTCTGGTTTATCTTTAAGGTTTTTCCTATTTTATTATTTGGTCAAAAGTATCGTATTTCTAATTTCTTATGCAGTATTTCCCTTTGCCTTTTGCATTTCACATAGTTTAGATTGTTTCCGCTGTTGTTGTCATGACGTGTGTATGATTTTTCGGATTGTTCCAGCCTTGTGTTTTAGAATTTATAGTTTTGAGGGAAGACTCTTAGGTGTGGTAACTCGACTAATCTGCATAAAATTGCGTATGGCATGCTGGTTATTGTTGGGAAGATGACCATAAATTTCACTCTTACAAATTTTGTGTTTAGTTTCTGATTGTCATTTATACTCCCTTTGCTTTCCTGATGTTTATTCTGACTTTCCCTTTATTTTCATTTTACTTTTGATAACCCTGATTGGTTAACCAATAGATGACTGCTGTTTTCTTTATATATTAAAAGATCAAATTTTGTTCTGTGGAGTTATTTAATTGTGTTAATGAGAGTATTCTGCTGCATATCTTCCCCAAACAGTGGGGCTATTGAATAAGGTGACAATTCCTTAGCAGCTAATTTTTGAGAAAATGTTCAATAACATGGTTTTTTTTTTTTTATAGAAATAACAAGTGGAATATAGCTTTCTTGATTTGTCATAACTGTGCTGTGTGATTTTAGTTTGGGCCTAAATATTTTAGTTTGTTAGTTAGACTATACAATATTCAAGGAATCGCTCAAGCCTAATGACAGGAGCTCTGTTTTGCTTGACAAAGTTATGTAACTAACTTGTTCATTGTTTTTGCTTCAAAATAGTGTTGCTAGTAGGATAAACTTTATTTCTTGTTCCCTAGTTTGTCACTTTGTCAGAGCATTTGATTTGGCTTTGAGCTTTTTTAATTTCAGAGATGAACATTCTTTGTTGCTTGTAATCATATTGTGCTAGTCGACGGTCATGGAAGAAGAGTTTTTTTCTTTCATGTAAAATGGAACTGTTGTCACTTACCTTCATTGACATTAGTTCAATCATGTTGTCAGACTGCTTGATGAGGCCTACATTTTGATTGCTATCTTGTGAGGGGATGACTATCTAAAGGTGCATTGCTTAGTGTTTTTGCTAGAATACTAGTTTGACAATCATGTACATCTATTGTTGGCCTCTTATCAAAATTACTTATAGAGAAATTATTTTAATAGTTCTATAACCGTTACACTTTATTTGAAGCTCTTGTAACTGTTTGGTTCTGAATAATTGGTTTTGACTTTCATGTGGTTGTGTTCGGAACATGATACATATATTATCATATATCCAAATTTGCACATTTGCATCAATTCTTAAAAAATAAATTAATGAGCACTGGCATGACCTATCTGTCATCAGATAGCACGATTTCTGTTTTGTCATATGTGCTCTATTTAATTAAGTGATGGGGTCTGAGGTTGGTAATATCCTTGCATGTGTTATTATTTTTCACACGTATTTTTCCCTTTGTTTTACATCTGTTTCCCATATGCAGCTTCATATCAGAACTTTCAAGGGACTCAAAGTGATGACGATCCAAATAATACGACTGTGGGTATTTTTGTTATTTTCAATTTCAAAAATAACATTTTTGTAACATATTTGTGACCTCACAAATTTCAATTCAGGTGTTTGTTGGTAATCTGGATTCTGTTGTGACGGACGACCATTTGAGAGAACTTTTCAGCCCATATGGGCAATTAGTACACGTGAAAATACCAGCAGGCAAGCGATGTGGGTTTGTTCAATTTGCTGACAGGTAAATTAACTTACCAAATTTCTTTCCTTGATATTTTAAGAGAGACAAGAGCCCATATTAATGGTACACATTGTTTTTATGATGATCAGAAGCTGTGCAGAGGAAGCTTTAAGAATGCTGAATGGAACTCAGTTGGGTGGGCAAAATATACGCCTTTCATGGGGACGCAGTCCTTCAAACAAACAGGTCATTTACTGAATCTGATATGTGGTTCTTGATACTTTTCATATTGGAATTTGCAATATGCCATGAATCTGACCTAATGTAGTGAGATTTCCCTTTATGCTCAGGCTCAGCCTGACCCAAACCAGTGGAGCGGTGGATACTATGGATATGCACAAGGTTATGAAAATTATGGATATGCTGCACCGCAAGACCCCAACCTGTACTATGGAGGTTATCCTGGATATGGAAATTATCAGCAGTCCCAGCAACAACAGCAGCAGCAGCAGCAGCAGCAAGTAGGATACGGCTGAGAAGTTGTAATTTACGTGGCTACAATATATTGTACTATTATGAGGTTGAATTGATGCTATTTTCTCCTGTCTGCCCTTTCTGGAGGAAACCAGTTCAGGCTTTAATGCGTGCCGTATGAACCTCCTCTCTCCTAAAATTTTGAGAGCACTTTATTTATAATATTTAGCTTTGTCCAAATGATGTTTTTTATAATATAACTATTATGTTGTTTTTTTGGGCTAATATTGGGCAACTTAGAAATTGGAGTGTAATGCTGATAGATATTTCGACAATGCGATCGTTGCCAGTTGTAGCAATTTTTTGCTGTCTTGTGGAGGTTGGTCTTGGTAAATATTCACAAGCAAAGCTGATATTCTGATTAATCTTTATTAAACTATTAAAGTTAGTCAACTATTATCGACACATCTTGTTCCTTGAGCACTCAGTAAATTACATCTGTGTAAGAGACTCAGGCGACGGCCTTTGACAACCATACCAGTGTGTATAACAACAATATTTGATTGCAGAATTAAGAGCCTTTCATCAAACGAAATTTCAAATAACTCTTTCGGTCAGTGTTCCTATGTTATAAAATCTTCTATTCTGGGCTTCTTTACTGAGGTCAGTTGTCTGTGATAGTGTTTATATGTTATAAAATCTTCAATTCTGGGCTTCTTTACTTAGGTCAGTTATCTGTGTTTTAGAACTTGAATGTTAAAAGCGATAATGAGAAAAACAAAAATCAATTTAGTTATTTGACTGAGCTTTTTTCGTGTTTTTGACAGGCGTCCATAGACTAGGAATGAAAATTTCAAATTTTATGCTAACATCGATAATTAGTTGTGCATCGAACTCTCCAGCTAATCAAGAATGGCTACCTCACATGAAGTAGGGATGTACCTGGGACTAGGCTGGTCCGGGTATATTTAAAAAATCCCAGCCTAGACTTGGGAAAAACGGGTTTTAACACTCTGGCCGGGCCCCAAGCCCCAGGTTCAGTTGAACTAACAAGAGTCTATTTAAAGTTTTACTTGATATGTGGGGGCTGGATGAAAATTTTTAGGGCCTTTTATAGTTTTACTTCATGAAAAGATTTTAGGCACTAAAAGATATTTATGAGTGTAATTCCACATGGCTAAGGATTGAATAGCCTAACTTTTGAGATTCTATATTAAGCTAAAAACACAAGGTTGGATAGATGAACCTTCAGGTTAAGGTTAAAAAAATCGAAGGAGGTAACCTCAAACGGTTTTGTTTAAACCCTAGAGATGATTCTTACTCTTTTAGAGTGAATGAAATGTGATGGTTGTCCCTCGTTTAATTGGGATTAGGGATGATAATATTTGGTGTTGTTCTTTTGGAATTAAATAAATATTAGGATATTACAATAAAAATTTGATTATAGTTGTAAAACAATAAAAGTACAAAAATTGTTGTACTGAACCACTTGGTTTGTGGTCGGATGGTAGTTATCCAAAAGAGGTTTTGTGTTAGAGTCTCACCAAGTGATCATCTACTATATTTGTGACTGACTTAGCCTAATCCATATTTTGTGATTTATCTGACTTATTGAACTTGTAAAGTGTTCAATGAACTTTGAAAATTAGTTAAGGTGTACATAACCTGGACCACACACCCATAGTTGTAGTGACCTAACATACTTTTTTTGGTGCAATTAACGATGCGTCGCTGTTTTCCTTTTCCTGTTTCTACTACTAGTTTTTAAGTTGTTGGTGAGCCAACCCACGACCTTTGTGTCTTTATTTTCCTATTTCGATCATGAATTCTAAATTGTTGATAAGTTAACCCACGATCTTATTACAAATAACATACTCCAAGAAGAATCTTGTTGCAAACCTTGCAGCTATCATCAATCAAGGAAGATTAAAGGAAAGCTTTGTGAAGTGGTTAGTTGTGAGAGTCAAAATCCAATATGTTGGAAATTAAATAGAATAACATATATCCTAACATAATCCCAAGATCATAGTCACCATTGCAATCACATTTGTATATAAATGAACTACAATGAATTTACACAGCATAAATACCTCTACTCCTTATTTCTGAAGCAATAAAGTTAATCTGGAAGAAAGCCACGAATGTATTTTGTTTTCCAAATTCTAGAGAGAGAGAGCGTAGTTTTCCTTTTTGTTTTTGTGTGTGTTATATTGAGTAACCATTTCTAAAAGAAAAAACCTTCCTTTTATATGGGAACGGTTCGTGAGAAACTGCCTTTGGCAGTTTCCACTTCTCACACCCCTTCATCATGGGTATATTTATCCAATATCTCCCACTCACACATGATGTGACTTTCTCTCTCTGTGTTTCTTTAAGGTTCATACTTTAGTAAATATGCCGTGTGACCATGCATACTTCGAGAGCACATTAGTCATATATCTGTTAGGAATATATAACTTCTCGAATTGTGAAACTCAGGTTGTATGTTGTATGCAATACCCTAGATTACTTATCACATTTTTCTAACAATCTCATTTACAAAAAAAATATCCGTTGTATTCATAATTATGTTCTATCTTTACATAAAAGTAAAACATAATTAGTCGACCAATGAATACACGTGATTATAATGTGATAATTCAAAATCGTAATCTTCCTCTTTTCTCGATTCTTGCAACTTTTATTTAACTTGCTTTTCTAGAAATGTCCCAGCAGATTGAATTTATCTTAATCCTTTGGATAACACTCTAAGATAGCAATCATTAAATGAAGTTTTCAAGAAACAGAATAGAGTAATAAGGGTATTTTATGAGATTTTATTCATAAAAAAAACTCAGGGTCTCACACAATGTTAAAGTTGAGATTTTGACTTTCATTACCCCTTTGGTCAATGTTTTGCACATGCGGTATGAATCACATGCTACAGCATTTCCTCCTTTCCCATGGAGTGCATGTCTCTTTTCTTGTAAATCTTTGTCAGATTTTAGTTTAGACATACCTAATGTCTAACTTGAGTTCACTTTACATACTTTTAATTCATCAGAACTCTAATCTGGCAATTAGACAGATAAAGTGATCATTTATCACTTGTGGTCACATTTCATTATGACATTATTTTAATTCTCGTTTTAGGCGATGGCATGCTGTCGTAGGCACCCAGAATTAAAACCTTCTGAACCTAACTACTGAACTGTAAATAGGGTAAGCAAGGGTCGATCCCACGAAGAGTGTCTAGCCGAATTTTCTTTTATGTGAAAAAGGCTGGGGGGTTTGTGTAAAAATAGAAAACAATCTCAGCAAAAACAAAAACAATTTAATTCGAATTCAATCAAAATGACGAGCTTGGTCTCTGTCAACATCCACCATCGGAATCTTACAACTGATCATTGATGCAAAGATAATCAATTCACACATTGAATATTCACCATTGGAACTAATTTCCTATCTCTCCTTAATTGTAATTAATCAGGAAACAAGCGATCCTAATTAATCTTACCCCTAAACAACCCTAGACAAGCGCTCAAGATTTAATCTAGTGGCAGCCTTAAGAATTAGAGAGATCGATGAAGCTAAACAACACAAACACAAGCGGTTGTATTTAATTTAGTTGAATGTTCTTCGTAAGGTTACTAATTCCTGACGCAGCAAATTACTAACCCTAATTGCTTCACAAGTTGGAGGGATCAAACAATTACAGATTTGATATCAAACTTAGCAGTAGATTTCAACAAATAATACACTAGTAGGCCTCCTAGTAATTAAATGCATCAATCATGAAAATATGCACAGAATAACATTCAATACTCAAACATGAATTTAACACTAAAAACAGAAAGATCTCACGCTTTATTTGATTCCGAGGTTTCGTTTCCTTTACCAAGTTACAGAAGTTCTAGCCGCTCATGGCCATCACAAAAACTCAAGTGAAAGAAAATTCTAGAGAGGAAAAGAGAGAGAGGCGTGGTCCCTCCAAACCTCATCTGATCTCTTTAGCAAAAATCCAGATTTAAGTGTTTGAATCCCACTTAATCTCCTAAAAGAAATATTCTCCTATCCTAAAATAACATTAATCCTAATTTAATTCTAATTGGAACTAAAATAAAATAGAGTCCTAATAAAATAGGAAAGTGGTGTTTCCAGCTGTAATTTTCGTGCAGCATGTATGTCTTCAAAACGTGCAATAATAGACTGACTTGCATAACAAGTCGAACGCTCCAGGACGTCGGCAATGCAGGTGCGTCAACTTCAAGCTCGATTACAACCTTTATTCAGCCAGTATCTCTAAAAACTCAAAACATGAAAGTTATAGATCTCTTCCTTAGCGTTCCACAGAATTTTTAATCATCTCAATCGGAGCTCGGATGAGAGAATTATGCCCAGAATACGAAGCAGTGGCGAAACTGTCCGAATTCCCCTAATTAATTCCGTTTTTCAATTAACACCTCCATTTGCTTCCTAAACCAAAATAAAGTAATAATGAGTACAATTAGGAAACAAATACATATAAAAGACTAAACATTAAGGGGGTTAAATATGACATTTTGCATTCCCATCAAATTCCCCCACACTTAGCTTTTGCACGTCCACGGGCAAACTAATTCAAACAAACCCTACACTCAAGTTATATCAGGAACACCATCATCTCAAGTCATCTCAAGAACATCAGCATGATGCATAAGCAACAATATTTAATCCATGCATATTCATACCTAACTTAGGAAGCAGCAAAATAAAATAAAACAGAGTTAATGACATTCATCTCTCTTTATCATCTTCCAAAATTACTCTCAATTAGTTAATGCAAACAAGGAAACTAATCACAACCAATTCGTGTACAACTCCCCTCTCAACTTTTCTTTTACTGTTTCTCTTTACTACTACAAACTGGGTAGCAAACTAAGGACACAATTTTTTTTTTTTTTCTGTTTTGAAAAAAAATGAGTGCATTTTATGCTCCATCTCATTTCATGGTTGTGTTTATGAGTGAGTGCGTTTTACGCTCCATCTCGACTCACCACATACCTTTCTTTTCTTTTTCCTATTTGCTTAAACCCAAATTTAGGACTAGCTTAAGAGAAACAATTTTTTTTTTCTTTTAAGGGTTGTTATTCACTCCTCAATCATGCTTTGTCACCAAGTCTACACAAATTCTCAAGACATATTATTTCAAACTACAAAGATTCAAATATGATTAACTCTATTTTATGAAAGATTGCTAACATCCTAAGTCAAGGAATATGCTCAACAACAAAGTCAAGTTACTATTTCATGCATCACTAGACGTTCAAAGACATGACTTAAAGCCTAAACCTTCCTAAAAACAAATGTGGGGGTATTTCGTTTAAGGTGTACGTGGCATTGTTATACCTGAGATTGCCAAGTACTGCTAGGCAGTTTTTAAGGCGGGTTCTAGTTTCCAGCCGATATACCCTTAAACTAGGCAGATTTTTTTTTTTTTACACTAAAAACAGAACCTAAACAAAACCTAAATCCCCTCCCCCACACTTAAAACTGACATTGTCCCCAATGGAAGATGAAATGCAAAGAAAAGGGCAAAAATAACCAAAATTAAAATGCAAGAAAAGAAAACAAACTCCCCTTGGGTTGCCTCCCAAGCAGCGCCTTTGTTCATTGTCGTTGGCTCGACTCAAGGCTTTTCTTCTGATGCACTAAGTAACGTTCTTCCATCTCCAAGGAACACGTTCTTGAGATAACTAGGGAGAGGCTTCAAATCTGGAACGGGGGCCTGCAAAACAAAAGGTAAAGGCCTCTCGTTAGAAATTGGTAATGCAATACAAGGAAAGTTACTGACTGCCGCTGTAACTTTGGAGAATCATTCCATGCTGCAACCGTTTCCTGCAAATCAGTACTAAAAGCTAACTCCTCATTCTCTTCCTCAAGATGCTTACTAATGGCAACTCCCAATCCATCTTTTCCATTGAGTTCAAAAACTTCATGTGCTAAAGAATCAACCACATCAATAGAATAAACATGATCATCATCATCATCATCATCATCATCATCATCATCAGGATATTTCATGGCATCATAAATATTAAATTTGACAAGTTCACCATCAAATTCCATGGTAAGTATGCCACTATGAACATCTATCTTAGTCTTGGATGTTTTTAAGAAAGGTCTTCCTAACAAAATAGGAGCAGTTTGATCACCATTTTCCATATCAAGTACATAAAAATCAGTAGGGAAAATTAAGCCATTAACTTGTACCAAAACATCCTCAACTACACCCTTAGGATAGGCATTAGATCCATCAGCTAATTGAATTACAACACCAGTTTTATTCAAAGGTCCAAGTTTCAAAGAAACATATATGGAATATGGCATGACATTAATAGAAGCTCCTAAGTCTAACATGGCTTTCTCAAACATAGTGTTACCTATCGTACAAGGGATAGTAAACATACCTGGATCCTTGCACTTTGCTGGAATTTTTCTCTGAATCACTGCAGAAACATTCTCTCCCACTCTCACCTTTTCACACCCCTTAAGTTTCTGTTTCCTCTTAAGTGTGCACAATTCTTTCAAGAATTTAACATAACGAGGTACTTGTTTAATAGCATCAAAAAAAGGAATATTTACCTCGTATCTACGAAAAGTCTCATACATATCTCTGTTTTGCTCATCTCTTCTAGATTCTGCTAAAGCTTGAGGAAAAGGTGGTACCGGTTTATAGTCGGACAGAGGCGGAAACTTACGCTTAGGAACACCATCGTCATTGGGAACGTTGCTGTCTATAACTACATCTTTCTCCTTTTCTTCCTTCGACGATGCAGGGGCTGCCTTCATTGGAATCTCAACCTTTTACCACTTCTCAAGACGATCGCACTTACATTTTCTCTTGGATTTACCACCGTTTAAGAAGGTAATTTCCCTGAACTTTGCGCCTCCAACCTATTGATCGTGGTTGCCATCTGACTCATTTGATTCTCCAAACTTTGAACACTGGCTCTCGTCTCCTGTTGAAATTGCAAAGTGTTAGTAGCAAGAGACTTAACAATATCTTCTAAAGACATACCAGAATTAGCAGTTTGGTCGGTTGTTGTCTAGGGGGGTATGGCTGCTTGTATGCTGGTAATTTGGGCAGTTTTGAGGGTAGGGCTGATTCACTTGTGGATTCCCATAGCCAAGATTAGGGTGATCCCTCCATCCAAGGTTATATGTGTTCGAATAAGGATCATACTTCCTTTGCGGTTGTCCAGGGAAACCACCTGCTGCATTCACTTGCTCAACAGGCTCCTCTTGAAGAGTTGGGCACATATCAGTTGGATGCCCTACTACCGAACAAATCCCGCAAGCCTTCACTATTTGCATGTTACCTACACCATTTGATGAACAAGAGAAGTTAGACTCGAGATCTTTTGTTCTAGGGAAGAAATATTTACCTCATTATCACGCCTAGATGGAAGGTCAAGTCTATTGCCAAACTATTGAGAATTGGCCGCCATATTTGCAATCAAGTTCCTCGCGGCCTCAGGGTCTTATCCACCAAAGCTCCTCCACTTGCAGCATCAATCATGCTCCTATCAGTATATGTAAAGCCCTCATAGAAATATTGGATAAGTAACTGCTCACTAATCTGATGATGGGGGCAGCTTGCACACAATTTCTTAAAACACTCCCAGTATTCATGTAAGGACTCTCCGTTGTGCTTCCTTATACCACAAATTTCTTTCCGAATGTTTGCTGCCCTCGAAGCTGGGAAGTATTTCTCCAAAAATAATCTCTTCATCTTGTTCCATGTGGTTATAATTCCGGAAGGTAGATAATAGAGCCAATCCTTAGCTGCATCCTTCAAAGAAAACGGGAAAGCTCTTAATTTGATTTGCTCCTCGGTCACCCCCGTAGGTTTCATACTCGTGCAAACCACATGAAGCTCCTTTAGATGCTTGTGAGGGTCTTCACCTGCAAGACCATGAAAAGTGGGCAAGAGATGTATTAGTCCAGATTTTAATTCAAAAGTAGTGGCAGCATCTAAAACAGGAAAAGTTATGCAAAAAGGCGCTTGATTCAGATCAGGGGCAGCAAGCTCTTTCAAAGTTCGATTTCCAGCCATGACGTCTTCCTCTTCTAAATCAGAATGGCTTTCCTCAAAATCTCTCCGAACTTCCTTTCTTAACTTGCGCAAAGTGGTCTCTATTTTCGGATCGAATGTTAATTCACTAAGGTTAGAGAACCTGGTCATACAAAAAAAACACCTAATAAAAGAATTAGAATGAATGACAAAAATTGAAAACTAACTAGAAAATTTAAAAAAAAAAAAAAATTAAGTTAAATTGGCCAGAAACACTAAAATGGCAAAAACTGTATCAAAACATTCGAATTTGGCCTCAAGAGGGTGGGGCTAGAATATTTTCTAGTTTTTCTCAGAACGTCGTTTTCCTCGAAACGAGTACTCGCACCGCTCCTAATTCCACCAAAATTCCTGCCGTGAACAAGATCGCTAAAAAATATTTTTTTTGGAAAATAAAAATAAAATAACAAGAACAAAATAAAAATCACAACAAACACAAAAACAAAAACAAAAACAAAATCAACTAGAATCACTCCCCGGCAACGGCGCCAAAATCTGGCGTGCTGTCATAGGCACCCATAATTAAAACCTTCCGAACCTAACTACTGAACTGTAAATAGGGTAAGCAAGGGTCGATCCCACGAAGAGTGTCTAGCCGAATTTTCTTTTATGTGAAAAAGGCTGGGGGTTTGTGTAAAAATAGAAAACAATCTTAGCAAAAACAAAAACAATTTAATTCGAATTCAATCAAAATGACGAGCTTGGTCTTTGTCAACATCTACCATCGGAATCTTACAACTGATCATTGATGCAAAGATAATCAATTCACACATAGAATATTCACCGTTGGAACTAATTTCCTATCTCTCCTTAATTGTAATTAATCAGGAAACAAGCGATCCTAATTAATCTTACCCCTAAACAACCATAGGCAAGTGCTCAAGATTTAATCTAGTGGCAGCCTTAAGAATTAGAGAGATCGATGAAGCTAAACAACACAAACACAAGCGGTTGTATTTAATTTAGTTGAATGTTCTTCGTAAGGTTACTAATTCCTGACGCAGCAAATTACTAACCCTAATTGCTTCACAAGTTGGAGGGATCAAACAATTACGGATTTGATATCAAACTTAGCAGTAGATTTCAACAAATAATACACTAGTAGGCCTCCTAGTAATTAAATGCATCAATCATGAAAATATGCACAGAATAACATTCAATACTCAAACATGAATTTAACACTAAAACCAGAAAGATCTCACAGTTTATTTGATTACGAGGTTTCCGTTTCCTTCGACCAAGTTACAGAAGTTCTAGCCGCTCATGGCCATCACAAAAACTCAAGTGAAAGAAAATTCCAGGGAGGAAAAGAGAGAGAGGCGTGGTCCCTCCAAACCTCATCTGATCTCTTTAGCAAAAATCCAGATTTAAGTGTTTGAATCCCACTCAATCTCCTAAAAGAAATATTCTCCTATCCTAAAATAACATTAATCCTAATTTAATTCTAATTGGAACTAAAATAAAATAGAGTCCTAATAAAATAGGAAAGTGGTGTTTCCAGCTGTAATTTTCGTGCAGCATGTATGTCTTCAAAACGTGCAATAATAGTGACTTGCATAACAAGTCAGAACGCTCCAGGACGTCGGCAATGCAGGTGCATCAACTTCAAGCTCGATTACAACCTTTATTCAGCCAGTATCTCTAAAAACTCAAAACATAAAAGTTATATATCTCTTTCTTAGCGTTCCACAACATTTTTAATCATCTTAATCGGAGCTCGGATGAGAGAATTATGCCCAGAATACGAAGCAGTGGCGAAACTGTCCGAATTCCCCTAATTAATTCCGTTTTTCAATTAACACTTCCATTTGCTTCCTAAACCAAAATAAAGTAATAATGAGTACAATTAGGAAAAAATACATATAAAAGACTAAACATTAAGGGGGTTAAATATGACATTTTGCATTCCCATCAGGCGACGTCAAACATTTTAAGCTTGGCTCTCTATTATCACCTAGATAATAAGCTTAAAATCGTCTCATCTCCATTCCTACGAAGTAATGGAGGCGATTGCCTGTGTGAGAAGGCCAATCTTTTAGCTGTCCGACATGCTTTTCAAAATAGACATATGTAATATTTACATAACTAATATGTATATATATGCTCCTTCATGTATGTTCCATAATAATCGAAATTGAGCATTGACAATATTGTTATTTAATATTGATAAGACAAATGTGAACAATTTTGGGAAATCTCAAAGTATGAGTACATTCAACACCTACGTAAGCCTAGAGATCTAACATGTCTATTGAAAGTATCTCTCGGTATAGGCTTTGTGAATGGATCCGCAACCATGTCATGTGTAGATATGTACTTCATGTTTACCTCTTTTTGTGCCACCAAGTCTCGCACAAAATTATATTTGATATCTATGTGTTTCGTTTTACCATGATATTTGGGATCCTTAGTGTATGCTATTGCTGCTTGACTATCACAGTTTATTCTTACTGGTTCAATAGCAACATTAATTATTCCCAGATGATTCATGAACCGTCTCAACCAAACGGCTTCTTGCACTGCAGCTGAAAATGCTACAAACTCAGCCTCCATTGTAGATAAGGCTATGCATGATTGTTTTTTACTGCTCCAAGATATGGCCCCGCCATTTAGTAAGAAAACATATTCGGAAGTAGATTTCCTCTCATCTAAATCTCCTCCCCAATCAGCATCGGTGTAGCCTCTCAAGTGTAAATCATTTCCTTGATAACATAATGAGTAATCAGCTGTCCCTTTTAGATATCTTAAGATTCTCTTCATTGCTTTCCAATGTGCTTGTCCTGGGTCGGACTGGTATCTACTTACCAACCCAACGGCATAACAGATGTCGGCTCTAGTGCACATCATGGCTTACATGAGACTTCCAATAGCACTTGTATGTAACGCCCCACTTGAGGTACGTTGTTATTGTTTCCTCTTTCGCCCTTAATCGAGTTGGGTTTTTTGTTATATTTGTTTGTTTGAGCGTTATGTTGAATGTTGCCCTGAAATTGGTTGAAAATAGAAGAATCTTAGTGAACCAAGCTTCGCCGGGGCGAAGAAGAGTCTTCGCCGCGGCGAAGATGTGTTGAGACCAAGGGCGAAACTCTCTGGACAGTTTCGCCGCGACGACAAAGGTTTCTTCGCCGCGGCGACGGGCCGATTTTCATGTTGGTTGAGTTTTAGACATTTTCTTCCCTAAGGGCAATTTGACCTTTCTATCCCTAATTAGCAGGAAAAGTGGGGAGTTAATTGTAAGGATTTTTCATGGAGAAGGTGTTGATATGGGGGTGAGTTTGTAATGAATCAAAGGATATGGATGGAATTTCCAAAGAAGAATAAGGGCAAAATGGGAATGAGTGTGTTTATATTTCATTAAAAGGAATAAAGAGTTAGCAAACCCTCATTCTTCTTCTCCAAAAACGTAACCCTTCATTCTTCTCCTCCCAACTTCTCTTTTCTTTTGATCAAGGATTTTCCAAGGGATTTTGAAGTGATTTGAGGTAGAAAAGCAACCTAAGGCTTCCTAAGGTAAGGATTTCTCCTTAAGTTGTGGGATTTGGGAAGATTTTAGTTCATTTTGGTTTTTGAGAGGGTTTTCATTCTTTTGGTTAAAAGTAGAGAATAGCCAAGAAAACCAAGTGGAAAGAAGATTGGTGAAGTCTCTCCATAGCAAGTAAGTAAAACCCAACCCAAGTTGAGATTCATGAAATTTCTTGATTAGGGTTTTGATAGAAAGGATGTATGTATGTGATGTGCATGTAATATGCCATGTATGGAGTATTGAATGGAAATTTCTATGCTTTGTGAATGTTCTTACCTTGCAAATTTGAGAAATGGGTGTTGGTTTGGCAAGGTAGTTGAGATGGAATTTAAGGGGTATTATGGAACCCTTTTTGGAAGTGTTTTCTATGGCAGGTTATTATGGCTTTGTGAAGGGGTTTTTCCCCATTTTGGATGGTTAGGAAAAGTTTTAGATTCATGGCTATGATATAGTTTTATAGTGCACATGAGTTGTTTGATGAAATGCCTAATAGAGGTTGAGTGTTAGTAATGAACCTTAATTCTTGCAACATTGCATGTTGGCATTTCACAAGTGCATTAGTAGAGATGAATCATCCATGTGCATTGTTATATGCATTGAAAAGTGACCTAAGAAAGAGTAGGAAACTTTGTGTATAGAAATACCCTATGAGTAGAGAGCTTAGTGGGTAAAATTACTCTAAGGGTAGAGAGCATTGGAAAAATGCTACAATAGAATGAGTTAGAAGAGTAGTGTAGTTGGGATGATGCTTTGTGATCATCACCCGACCGTATGGGAATCGGATTGGATGCTTTGTGATCATCATCCGAATAGCCTTAGAGAGATGGGTCGATGCTTGTGATCGCCACCCAATGAGTAATAGAAAATGGGTAGATGCTTTGTGACCACTACCCGATTAGTTAAGAGATATGTAGGTTGATGCTTTGTGATCATCATCCAATGGCTAGTAGAAGCGGGGTGATGCTTTGTGATCATCACCCGATAGTGACTAGAGATGGGTAAATGCTTGGTGATCATTACCCAAAATTCATGAGGAACGGGTAGGTGCTAGGTGATCTCCACCCGATAGTTAGGAGGAACCGAGTTGGTGCTTTGTGATCCTCACTCGGTAGTCACTAAGAACGGGTTGGTACTGTGTGAATTCCACCCGATAGCCATAGAGAGTGAAATGGTGCTGTGTGAACGCCATTCGGCCGTACCTCCGGTAAGATGAGGCCATGATGTTATTAGAAACAGATTAGAAAAGGAAAGAATTGAGAGTCACACACGGGGACAGACAGTTAGAGAGTTTTACTTACTGAGCATTATTTGTGCTCACCCCGTTATTTTCCTTTGTGGATGCGAGGTTCTAGGTGATGTTGCGGTTGGAGGGCGTCGGCGCGCGAGGAGCAATAGCTACACTGTTCCCCTATTTTGTCTTTTGAAATGCACTTTTGTAAACAGTAACTTTTGTGTATAAAAGACATGTGAATTGTAATGAAAAGAAACTTTTGGGCCCAATTTTCCATTGTTAATTGCATGCATTGTACTAGTTTTCAGTAGGTGTTACATTGTATAAGGAACATTCTTCATTTTTTCCTTTTCTTGTGGAGTCTTCGGACACATTTTACGACTTAAAGTCTCGCCTTTTGCGATAGGGTTGTCTATGGGTTTACAATCTTGCATATGAAATCGTTCAAGAATTTTCTTAATGTATGGTTCTTGTGAAAGAGATACTAATTTTCTTGAGCGATCTCTTGAAATCTTGACTCCAAGAATATATGCAGCTTCACCCATATCTTTCATCTCAAAATGAGATGATAACCATCCTTTGATTTCATTGACAAATCCCTTATCATTTCCAGCTATAAGTATATCATCAACATATAATGATAATATAACAAATTTGTTATTGGATCTCTTCGTATATACACAATGATCTTCATTTATCATTTTGAAATCATACGACATTATCGCATTATGAAATCGAATATACCACTATCTTGAGTACTGCTTGAGGCCATAAATTGACTTTAAAAGTCTACACACTTTGTGTTCTTAACCTTCTCTAATAAAACCTATTAGTTGATCCATATAGATTTCTTCTTGTAATTCTCCATTGAGAAAAATAGTCTTTACATCCATTTGATGCAATTCAAGATCCATGCTAGCAACTATAACTAGAATAAGTCGAATTGAGGTAAACCGTACAACAGGTGAAAAAGTTTCTTCATAATCTATTCCTTTTTGTTGTGTATACCCCTTTGCGACTAAGCGAGCTTTGTATCTTTCAATACTGCCATCAGCTTTACGCTTGATTTTGAGAACCCACTTGTTCCCAATGGCTTTGCGTCTTTTAGGTAAATCAACCAATTCCCATACTTGGTTTGATTTCATAGACTCCAATTCTTCTTCCATTGCTTTCATCCATTTTTCCTTAGAAGGGCAATTGAGAGCCTCATTTACATTCCTTGGCTCTTCGTCATCTTGTGGAGTAACTAGAAAAATTTCCCCCTCAATCTCAAATCGTCGACGTGGAACTTGTTTCTGTTTGATCGCGTATTGGAGATTGATTGGTGTTACTCCCACTTGGACCAGTTATCATAGTTGGATCACCAGTAGGGAATGATGGAGGATCTGAAACTGATTCATCCTCTTCCATATTGCTCCCACTGGGATGTAGTATAACCAATTGATTGTCAGCAACAGAATTGCCTTGGTCTTGTGTTTCATATAGAAACAAGTCTTTACCTATTTCGCCCTTCTTAGGAAAATCGGTTTCTAAAAATGTGACATCTCGTGATTCAAACTCAGTGATGCTACCACTTTCTTATTCTCCTATGAAGACGTATCCCTTTGAATGTTCTGAATATCTTATAAAGATACATTTCTTCCCCATTGGACCTAATTTGCCATATTTATGGGAAGGATCATGAACATAGGCAGCACATCCCCATGGCTTTAGCAGACTCAAATCGGGTTTCCGATTTGTCCATAACTCATATGGTGTAGTAGTAATAGATTTGGATGGTACTCGATTGAGGATATATGTGGCAGTCAATAAGGCATCACCCCAAAAGGTGATGGGCAAGTTTGCTTGTGCCATCATAGACCTCACCATCTCAAGTAGGGTTCTGTTTCTTCGTTCTGCAACACCATTTTGTTGCGGAGTTCTTGGGAATAGTTAATTGACGTTATTCCCATTTCATCACAAAAATTTCTGAACGATCGATAAATATTCACGCCTCGATCGGTTCGAAGAACTTTTATCTTTTTATCTAATTGATTCTCAACTAAGTTTTTTAAACTTTTGAAATCATTCTAAAGCTTCTGATTTTTGAGAAATCAAGAAAACATAACCATATCGAGTGAAATCATCTATAAATGTGATGAAATAAACAGCCCCATGTCTAGCCCTCACATTCATTGGACCACATATGTCAGAATGAATTAGTTGCAATGGAACTTCAGCTCTTATCGCTTTTCCAAATGGTTTTCTTGTTGTTTTTCCAGCTAGGCAATGTTCACAAGTAATCAAGTCTACTTTTGTTAAGGATCCTAACAAGCCTTCTCTTACTAGTATATTCATTCGTTGTTGGCCAATATGGCCAAGCCTTGCATGCCATACATTCACATCATCATTATTAGAAGATGTAATAAACGAAAAACAAACATTACTATTATTATAAGCAACATCAAGTACTATAAAACCATCGAAAAAATAACCACAACCATAGTATGTTGTGTCCAAAAATAAATGGACACCAGTACTGGAAAAATTTAAATTAAAACCAAGTTTAACAAGTTCTAACACGGAAATCAAATTTCGACGAATATCGGGTGCATATAACACGTCATGTAGGTATAGGATTCGACCTCCACGCATGATCAATTTGCATGTGCCGATCCCTTTAACTTCCACTTTTGAATTGTTACTACATATATCCATTTTGTTTCCCGTGGTATTCGTCGAAATTCCACGAAAGCACTCCTGTCTTTCGCTATGTGGTCTGTTGCTGCTGAATCTACAGTCCACAAAGGATGAGACTCAGTTAGAAAAACAGAATTGGAAACATTTATATAACTTACTTGTGCAAACAATTAATTTACCTTCTTCGCTACTACAATCGCGAGCAAAATGTCCCTTGTTACCACAATTATAGCATTTCACCTTTTGCCATATTCCTCTTCCCTGGAGGGATGCTTTCCTTTTCCGTGTTTGAAGAACTTTCTCTTCTTCCCTTGAGCCTTTTCAGTATTGCTTTTTCTTTGGGATCCACCTTGGAATTTATGTTTAAATCCCTTCCCACCATGTGAACTGGAACCAGCCATATACACATCGGTATTTGCCTTACTCGCATTAAGGCGATCTTCTTCCATTCCAAATGGCGTATGGCATCTTCTAAATTTCTGATGCCCTCATTGTGGGTAAGGTGTATTTTCATATGTTCCCAATTTTGAGGCAATGATCTTATGACAGCTTGAACCTGTTGTTCATCTGTTAGGACATGACCTGCATCTTTTAACTCACTTATCATGTTTGACAAATGCCGTAAATGTACTCTCATAGTATGTTCAGGGCTTTTTTCTTATATGTGTCAAACTTGATAGTGAGTGGACCGGAGTTTGTAATGGACGTACCGCCAAACTTTGTAGCAAGTGCGGACCACATGTCCTTTGCTATTTCATAATCCCGTACTTCTTCATGAGATCATTGTCCATCTTTGCTCAACAAAGTAATGCGAGCAGTGGAATTCTTCTTCTTCCATATGTCATAAGCGGCACGGTCTCGTCTATGTTGAGCCGTGACTCCCTCTTCAGGCTCTTCCATGGTTGTAGTAAGAGCTTCAAGAACCTCTTGTTCTTCCAAAACATATTGGATTTTCATGCTCCATATCTCATAATTGTCGCCGTTAAATTTTTTCTCCTTTGTTAAGTTCGCGACAATGTTCTTAGATCAGATGCCATTTCTAAACAAAATTACACGTTGGATAATGCATGTTATTCAATGCTTGGAACATACATGTTCATTTAATTAATTATACCAATAATAATTGTATATTAGATTTGGAATCAAAAGTTAACAATGTCAACAATCATCATCCAAAATTTCCAATTTCCAATTATCATAGATATAATTAATTGCAATTCTAAAAATATATATAGACACAATTATATAAATATAAATCAACATCAATTCACATAAAATTTTAAATTTTAATAAACAAAATTAATTTCATTATGTAAATAGAATTCAACTTGTAATAAAATTAAAACAAACAAATTCCAAAACAACAAGAAGAAAAAAATTAATGTACACCACATTCCTAAAAGCGGGAAGGATCGATAATCCTTATCCTAAGGTCTTTATCTAACTTGTAATTAACCCTAGGTAGGGGAACTCCCGTTTCTTGTGATGTCCTTTACGAGTGGAGACTCCTATAGATGCCCCAGCTGTCCTTTTTGCACCCCAATCTATGTACTCATTGATATAGTTGTTGACCAAACGTCTATAATTTTTATTGTCATCTTTAAAGTTATGAACTTTCAGCTTGGTCCAAACCATATCAAGGAGACCAACGAGATTAGGGTAACCAAGAGTCTCTCTTAGAACTTGGAATTTCGACTCATCTTCCTTTAATCCCCCTATCCAGACAATTTCTTGAATCTTTTCATTCACATGAATGAAATGATTTACGAGTTGCACCAACTCATCCTCTGTGTCTCTTAAAATCAATGTGTGAGTTTGTAGAGTTCTAATCATGTTCATAACCCTTTCCCTTTGAGCGGGTGTTCTAGCAACCATTGCACGTCTATAACGTAACATTTTTCTGTAACAAATACAAAAAAACTATTTATTTATCAAATAAAGGTTGACTATATTTGATAAATAATACACGTGTTTATGGTTCAATAACAAAATTAGACTCATAACAATATACCAAGTATGCATTTTTATTCTTTACATCAAAAGAAAAAAAATTTACAATACTTCACGCGCCCCCATGCGCCGGTAGAAGCTATCACGCGCCGCCCAGAAGCAACAACGCGCCAACAGGATCCCCACGCGTTCCCACGCATCGGGAGGAGCTTCCACGCGCTCACACAATACGGGTCGGGTCAACCCGTTCATACTAAACCTGGGTCTATCCTGACCCGAGTTGACCCGTTGACTTTTCGGGTCGGGTGTTGACCAAGTTTGACTGACCCGTTGACTTACGGGTTGGGTTGACCGGGTTTGACTGGCCCGTTGATTTTACGGGTCGGGTTTGGTCATATGGGTCGGGTCCACGGGTCAACTTGACCCATTTATTTATTTGGATTATGGGTTGGGCCGGATAGGGATATAATGGGTTTGTGAATATGGTTAACACCAAAACAAAATTAGCCCAATAGTTAGAGTATTGGGCTTCCACCATGGAGACTTGGGTTCAAGTCTCACCACCCACGCCTATTTCAATTTTTTTCAAAAAAACTAACAGGAAAATAAAAACGACATTGTCATTCATAAGGGTTGGAATTAAAAACGACTTGTCGGTTTGTGTGTCTTCAACCTCTGTCGGTCGCAACTTGGGTACCCGACCCGGAAATCAACCCATTTGAAACCAAAAACCCTTCAAAAGAGGCATATCTAAGTCATTTTAACTCCATTTTTTATGATTCAAAAATCATTTTCTTCATAATTTCATAAGAAATTTAATGGTCTAAGAATCATTTCCAAAAAGACAACTTTTTACGTACAAAATTTGAAAAAATCAAAACTGCATTTGAAAAACCAATAACATGCTTCAACATTACAAGATGAATTTCAAACAATATGAACCACTCTTTGATACCAATTGTTGGAAAAATTAAATAGAATAACAAATATATCCTAACATAATCCCAAGATTCATAGTCACCATTGCAATCACATTTGTATATAAATGAACTACAATGAATTTACACAACATAAATACCTCTACTCCTTATCTACGAAGGCAATAAAGTTAATGGAACGGAAGAAAGCCACGAATGTATTTTCTTTTGTTTTCCAAATTCTAGAGAGAGAGAGCGTAGTTTTCCTTTTCGTTTTTGTGTGTGTTATATTGAGTAACCATTTCTAAAAGAAAAAACCTTCCTTTTTTATGGGAACGGTTCGTGAGAAACTGCCTTTGGCAGTTTCCACTTCTCACACCCCTTCATCATGGGTGTATTTATCCAATATAATAGGTTTGTGAAATTGAAGTGTTTGAGACAGTAAAAATAAAAGAATCTGAAGCCAAGATGTGTTTAAGATCGAGGGTAAATGCTAAACCCGTTTGAAACCACTTTTGAAATAATGCAGAAAATCGATCTGTGTCTAGCTTAAGTAGCCAGATTATGGTCTGCTGCGCAATAAAATCTGCAGTTATAAAGTTACGGGTTTCGTGATGTTCGTTTTGAAATATTTCATAAAAAACCATATCAGAGTAAAACATGATTTAAAGACAACAAAAGAATGACTTAAAGTAAATAAATAAATAAGGATCTAAAATTCACGAAAATGTAGAAAATTTTTAGAATTCATATCGGAGTAAAACGACCATGCTTTTGAGTGGTACTCTTTTTGAAAAATTCGTCTTTGATTCATCTTTGGTGGGAATAAGTGAGGATCACGAAAGGAAGGCTAAAAAATATGATTTGACTTCCTCGCTGTTCTTATTTGTGCTCTGAAGACAGAAAAGGTTGTGATGTGTTTTGTTTGAAGTTTTCTCGCTACGAAAAATATAGTTGCTGGCTGGGTACGTGTTAAAGGGCTAATCTGTGAGGATGAAGGAGTGTTGCTGTGAAAGGACGATGTTTAAGAATGGAAATGAATTACGACTATGGTGGGTGAAAGGATTTGCAGCAATAGTGTATGTATGAAGTCTGACGACCTTGCTTTCTCTTGGCTCTCAATAACAATGTTCTGAAACTCGACCCGGGGTGTCACCTGGCCAAAGGGATGGGTTCCGGGTTGAGTGGTTAAATCGGTGGTATCTGGAAAGCTTAAAATCTAGCAAACATACCCGTAAAAAATACTATTAGTCCCTACAGGTTTGAAATCTAGCAAATACACCCATATGACAGTTAGGCTTTTGCTTTTTTGGCCCAATTCCGGCTGTCAAAATTCAATCCAACACATCCACCTAAACCACTAGCCTCCAATCTACAAAACTCCTCTAGCCCCGACATTTGGTAGCCCCCCGTTCGTTAGCCGTGATTCACGTATACCTTGAGTTTTCCGGCCAAATTTAAGCTAATTCTAGCGGTAAATATTCAATCCAACACCACAAACCTTAACCACTGGCCTCCATTATATAAAACTCCTCTAACCCTGACACTTGGTAGCCCCCCGTTCACCCGCTGTGACTTGTGCATACCTTGATTTTATTAGCCAAATTCCAGTTGATTTCGGCATCCAAAATTCAATCCAATACCACCCTGTTGTGACTATTTTGTATGCTAGTAAGTGCACTAGTTGACAAGTAATACAATGATGAGTGAAGTATCGTATCCCAAAAGAACTTATCGTAAACAAACATATAATTTAACTAATCCCAACTGTTATTTGAGATAGCGAAATTGATTATGTGAATTTAAATTAAAATATTCACTAACTCATAACATTGTAAATTTTAACAGTCCACTAACAGTTTATTAAGGGTGAACATGGGTAAATGATAGACTCAGAGTCGACTAGTACCCAGACCGTCGGTTTTGGGTAAGAATCGGAACCGACCCTCATAGGATAGGTTTCGGTTTTGAAAAATTGGAACCGAGAATTCTCGAGTCCAGTTCTGATTCCTGTAGTGTTGGAACCAGAATCTACATTCGAGTACCCTGCTGGGAACCGGTTTAGGAACCAAAGGAGTATGTGTGAATTTTGTGAACAATCAGGGGTGTATTTATAATTTTTAGGGTGTATTTATCATTTTTTAAATTAATAGAGGGTTATTAAATTTTATAGGGTACCCGGGAAAGGAATTGGAACCTGCATTTCAGGTTCTGGTTTTAGGAACCGAAGAACCGGAATAGTCGGTTTTAGTTCTTATTCCTTTTGCTAGGAACTGATCGGTTCCGGTTCCAGTTCCTAGCAATTTTGCGAGTACCCAGCTGCTCACCCTTAGAGTTTATTAATGGCACGGGAATTTTTGTTATTTCTGAAACTTTAGAGAAATTTTTGTTATTATGTCATACTTTAGGAGGATTAATGTCATTAACTCTACTAAATATTTAAAAGTTCAAAATATAAAAAAATTAATAGATAATTGACATATAACTAATGTAATGTTATAATTAATAAGATAATTAGAATGGTTTTGATTTACTTTACTATATTGTTTTTATTGCTTTTTTTTTTTTTTTTTTTTTTTTTTTTAATTTCAAGTGAAATTTTTTAAGATTGTGTTACATATTTATATTATATTAAATTTATTAACTTTTTAATTAATTATTCATGTGTAGAGTAATATGAGATATACAGCGTGATTTAAACGCACACGAAAATGCCGGCAAAAAAGGATCCAACGTAGTTACAGTTATCTCCAACAATCTTTTTTCTTAATCGTCGTCCACAACGGTACAACAAGCAAAACAATCCAACAGAAGTTGTAAACTTTTTTTTCTTTTTTTCTTAGGTTTGAATGAATACTAATGGACACGACAACGAAAACCCAGAAAAAACTGCCAACACAACAACAACAGCAGCAAGGAAGCACAAAGGTTGTAGAGAAGAGAAAGCCAATATTTGTAAAAGTTGATCAACTGAAACCGGGAAACCAAAGGTCACAATGTCATCATAAAATCGGAAACCGTTGTGCCAAAGGGCCTCTTCCAATCTCCGCCAGACTCGGATCGCTGAATGTCTTGTTGGTGATGAAACTGCCACCACCGTCTTCACTGCTCGTAATGACCAAGGTCCAAATTTCTCTCGATCTCTCTCTACATTTTGCATAATTTACAAGAGAAAAAAAACAATCTTTCTTGCGTTGTTTTGTCCAGAGACATTTTAAATGTGTTAATCTTAGTGATTAGGAATTTTTTTGTTTAAGAAAATCGTTCATTCATCTAGAATTGTATAAGATTTTGAAATTGTTTAGTATGGTAACTCATAGTCCCAGAAAGAAGCTCACTTTTGAAACCAAAAAATAAAATAAAATAAAATCATTGAGGTAAATCGCCATGCAATATTAGATTTTTAAAGGTTTTTCAGCTGTATGCTTTTAATATATTGTTTTTGCTACAAGATGTTTACATGCCTTTATCATCAATGCTTTTAGTATTACTGTTTAGGGTTTTTTATCGTCAAACATCTAATTAATTAATGTCAAAGATGTAGTTTTCATATTTATGCTTTTTCGAAATAAAAATTCAGTGAACCATCCTACCTGCTAGATTCTATCGATGTATAATTCATATCAAGAAAGAATGTATTTTGCATAAATTTTACCGATCTGATGTGTGATTACCAGTAATTTTCATAAGAATTATATGACAATGGTGGGTATATATCCTGTGTGCAGTTAACTTGATGAAACCAGAAACCACAGTAATTCCCCGGAATGCAAAGATTGACATGTTTAAGGGATCAATGAGGCTAGCGGTTGACAAATGGGGCTGCATGGAAGTCACTGAACTTGGCAATTTTGTAGTTAAAGATGTTAGAGTAGGTGCTCTAGAGCCAATCAATTGTTGTAGAATTGACTCTTTGTAATAATGTTTATTAATCAATAAAAGACATTTTATTCTATATCGTATAAGTCATATCTATATGTATTGATATATATCGTTAGGATGGTAGAACCGTGACGAAGGTATTAAATGTTTCAAATTTTGATAGTGAGAACCCTATAATCACATATGATAACTATTCTAAAAATGTCCATAGCCTCAGTATTATTCTGACCAAGGACACAGATAATTTAGTAAGGTTATTATAGTGTTGAACGACCCTTTTGAAAGACAGTGATTGATCTCACTTGTCAAGGTTGTTTGTTGACAACCTGGTGCAACACATGGGTGGTTGCTATAGGCAAGTTCACGGACAGGCCTACCAAAGGATTCCATATGGATGGTAACCCTAGTGTCTATGGAATAAATCTTTTAACGAATGGTGGTGCATGTGATCCTTAGACTTGAGATCACCAGAGCGCCTTGTGTACCGATTGGTGTAATTTGACACTAGCCCAACGTAGTTCTATTTAGAGCTATTAATACGGTAGTGATTAACAACATCAAGGAGTGTATCAAGAGTATGGTGGATCGATAAAGGATTCATCATTCCCGTGTACGGGAGAAGTTATCTCACTGTGCAATTCTGGAAATGGCAATGACACCAAATCTGTGGCCATAGTGGGATTGAGTTGTTGCTCAATCCAATTTATTTATCCGGTTATTGTCCAGTAACTGAATACAAAGATATCGGGAATAATTAAGATTGACACTATTTCTGTACCTCAACCTTGATGAGATAACATATGATGAAAGGATTTGATTGCACAGTAATCATATTGTTGATAGGTAGTTATTTCGCTGAATCCGAATCTTTCGGGTGGCCATGATGCCTTGCTAGGGGCCAATCCTGATCTGTGTTTAGTGAGACGATTGATTGGTGTCAATCACAAGACTACTCACTACCGATATGATGAGGAGCCTACGGGTCACATACATAAGGAGACAGTTTAAGGATTAACGTGTGAAAGTGATATTTTTGTCTTTTAAGATGAAAGAGTATTTTGGTAATCTCACAGTGCAATTAAATTTCTGAAGGTTGTTGCCTGTATTTAATTTTAATATTAAAATTAAAATTAGTGAGATTATATTTAAATATACTTGTGCATATATTTAAATGGATTATTATTATTAATTAAATGTTAATATATTATTAGTATATATTAATTGATTTTTTAATTGTAATAATAGTTAATTAAAATTTAAAATACCAGTTAAAGGGTGTTTGGTTGCAAGGGTGGATTAGGGTTGGAGCCCATGGCTATTCCTTAGTGGAATAGAGTTTTAATTAAATTGCACTATATAAGTGCAACTTAAAAATCAAAACATAATAATTATTTTTCACTCAGCCAAAAACCCTAGCCTCCCTCACATTTTCACTAGAGAGAAAAGAGAGAATTTTTCTTGCGAAAATTCTGCTCATCATTATACTTAGAGCATTGATTTAATCTAGCAAATTAAATCATTGTGAGTAATCCTGTCTTCGTGTGGATCAACGTTCGTGCGATTCCGTTCTTGAATCGATAAGCGAAATCAAAGCCTTGAAGGAGCCTCCAAATATATGTAAGTTTTTCAATCCTTGATTGGATTAATTTACATTGTACATAATTTTGTAATAACATGTAAGCAATTTAATCAATACCCGGATCTTGGTATGAAAGGGTGATTGATTTCCGATTTAATTTTAATTTTTCCGCTGCCTTTTGGAGATCAATCACTAACAAAAGAAGATAACAATATGTTACTTGGTGAGTATGAATTGGTGAACGTTTTTGAAGAATGATTGGTAATCAGCATTTTGACAACTCAACACAAGTATCACACATGATGATTTGTTTAAGCTCTGTATTCCACTCCATGGGATATTTCTATTGAAAATTTTCTTTCATGGCCGCGTTATTATACATCTTGTTCAGAAAGGAGTTTTCTCGCTTGAGAATTAATGTGTATGAGGCTTGTGTGAAAAATATGGTCATTTTGTCGTATGATCAAATGTTGAGCCTATAGTCAGAAAGTAAAATATGGCCCATAGTAAATTTTGTACTTGTAGATTCACATAATGAAGATAGAATCACTGCGTTCAATCATCAATCTAGGAAAGAAGTTTGATGCTGAAAACTTTGTGGACTGGTACACAAGCATCAATGGTGTACTCAGATCCCACAATGAGTTATACACCATCAAGGAGGCTTTGTTACCGGAGCCTGAGAATAGTTCCATCCAACAAACTAGGTATGTGTATATGAAAGGTATACATGATACTAAAGTTGAACTAACAAAGAACATACTATTGGCTTCAATGACACCATTACTGGAAAGGCAATATGAAAATATGGATTTACCTACCATAATTTGTACTATTCGGAACAAAGAAAAGTATAATGCGTCACAACTATTATTCAGAAGTAAGACGGATGAAGGTATAAAAGTTGGCATTTATATACTCAAAATTTCCGAGTATTCAAACACGCTTGAAGCTTTGGATTGTGAGCTAAATGAAGATTTAGTAATAGATCTGATTTTGTAGTCCTTGCCAAATTCATATGATCACTTTCTCAACAACTTTGTTGTGAAAGTGAGACAAATACCTTACAAGAAATTCTAGATATGTTGGAAACTTATGAGCTAGACATGGAAATGTCTAAGACATTGACAATAGTTGAAGCTGACTCAAGTTCGAATCAAGATGCTCATAAGATGAAAGGAATTATTGAAGAAAGGAAGGATGTTTGTCCTCACTGTGGAAATCCTAGACACTGGAGGAAACATTGCAAGGCCTTATTGGAGAAAAAGAAATCTAAGTCTTCTTCTAAAGGTATGTACATGATTGAAATCAATATTTCTCCTTTTACATCTTGGGTCATTGACACAAGATGTGGTTCTCATATTTGCACTTCTGTGTAGGGACTACGGCAGAGTAGACTGCTCGGTCGAGGAGATTGTTAGAGTAGTTTCCCTAGAGCCAATCAATTATTGTAGTATTGAATCTTTGTAAGAAATTTGTTTATCAATAAAAGGCTTTTTCTTTTATATCGTGTGATTCATAATTGTATATATTGATATATGGCCTTAGGATGGTAGAACCGTGACGAGGCTATCTAGTGTTTCAAATATTGACAGTGAGAACCCTATGATCACATATGGTGGCCATTCTAGAAATGTCTGTAGCCCTAGTACTATTCTGACCAAGGACACAGATAATATCTAATGCTATTATAGTGTTGAACGACACTATTGCAAGGTAGTGATTGATCTCACTTGTCAAGGTTGTTTGTTGACAACCTGGTGCAACACATAGGTGCTTGCCATAGGCAAGTTCACCGAACAGACCCACCAAAGGATTCCACATATAGAAGGTAACCCCAGTGTCTATGGAATAAATTCTCTAACGGATGGTGGTGCATGTGATCCTTAGACTTGAGATCATTGGAGCACCTTGTGCACTAATTGATGTGGTTTGGGACTAGCCCAATTTAGTTCTACTTAGAACTATCAAAACAGTAGTGATTAGCTACATCGAGAAGTGTATTGAGATTATGGTGGATCGATAGAGGATTCATTACTACCGGGTACAGGAGAAATTATCTCGTTGAGTAATTTGATGGATGGCAACGACATTAAATTTGTGGCCATAGTGGGATTGAGTTGTAGCTCAATCCAGTCCATTCCGATCATTGGTCTAATAACCGAATACTGAGATATCAAGGATATCCAAGGTTGACACTACTTCTATGCCTCAGCCTTGATAAGATAATAGATGATGAAAGGATTGAATTGCACGGTAATTATATCATTGATAGGTAGCGATTTCGCTGAATCTGAATCTATTGGGTGACCATGATGTCTGGTTAGAGGCCAATCTTGGTCTTTGTCTAGTGGTACTATTGATTGATTGTCAATCGTGATACGATTCACTACTGATATGATGAGGAGCCTCCGGGTCGCACACATAGAAGACAGATTAAGAATAAGATAAGCGAGAGGGGCATTTTCGTCATTTATGATGAAAGGTTATTTTCATCATTTATTATTAATATTGATAATATGGAATTCAAATTTGATTTTAAATTTGAATTGAAATGCCTCGTTTGGTAACAATGGGAATATATTCAAAGTTGGAATAGGGTTTTAGTGTGCACTATTTAAGTGCTACTAAAAATTAAATGAATTAAGAATTCTAAAATTGAAAAACCCTAGCCAGCCCTCTCTCTCCCTCTCTCAAACTTGAGCCTCTTTTGTGAGAGAAAGAATTTTTCTCCTTAGGAAAAATTATGTAGAAATATTCTCTAAGTTGTGAGATTTTGTTTGTATATAAAATCTCTCAACAGTGTTTGTCCTATCTTCATGGTGATACCGCAAGTGCACTTTTACTTTGAAATGGTAGCGATTCCAACCTTAAATTGAAGGAGCCTCTAACGCTGGTATGAAACTTTACATCTTTTGATTTGGTTGTTTTATTAAAATAATGTAAATCGGCATAAGGCTCTTGTTTAAAGGTTTGTGGATCTTTAAAATTTTTAATTTCCCCTGCGTTTAATAGACCTGTAAACTTACAGTAGTATTAGGGTCTCTTATGTACGAGTACATTATTTTTAATTGTCGATTGATTTATTGATGTCGATGATGTATGTTTATGGTTTTAATTCGGTCATTAAAATCTGAAAATTTGCTAATATGTTTGGTTGAAATATTGTGTTGTATTTTTGCATCTTTTTGTTTCAGGATTAGCAAAATCAAATAAAATTTGATTTCGGGTGTTGGATGAGACAACCCTTAGGCATGTTGGTGGCTGCCCTAAAAAGTCAGCAATCGCGAAGAGGAGTACTAGCGCACAAATACGCGCTACTAGGGCAGCAAAGCGCATTGCGTTTGGGCGCCTTGCAGCGCATAGCAACGCCGCTGTTGGGTGCTGCTTGGTGTCAGGGAGGTGGCAGCATGTTGCGCTAGTGCTGCTGCTAGTAGCACGATAGCAGCCTTACAGCAAGCGTGCAACATTGCGTTGCTTTCTCCCTCTTTTGCCCCACTAGAGGTGGCCTTGTGGGCACTTGGCCTTGACTAACACTTGGTTTTTCAGCCAAGTGCTCGATGTGGTATGCATGTCAAATCTGGAAAAATAGGACAGCCCACGGAAAGATGCAAAAGGGCAAAATTTTGGGCTTTTTTGCATTGTTGTATGATAAAGAAAATCCAGAATTTTTTTTGACATATGTTGCTGCGTATTGGGAATATTCTAAAGGCCCAATTAAGTGAGGCCCGAATCCAATGGGTTAAATTGTAATTTTTCAAAATTGTTAGACCTAAAAAATGTTGCTAAACATCAAGGGGTAATTCGGAATTTACTAAACCAAATCAAAATCTAATTTTAATTGTTCTATGCATGATTCTTGTATGTGAATATGCAAAAGCCTTTAGATCTAGTTTAATTTTGGGTTATGTAATTTGAAATTAGAACTTGCGTGCCTGCCTTTCTCTATTGTCTCTGTTTTACTTCTATCTCTCATCTCACTTCCCTCGAATGTAACTCGAGTTTTCTTTTCAAATATGTAAAATTGGATTTGTAATTTTATTTTGGAAGTTGTGGAATGTTCAAGAAGAAGAAGCGAAGGAAGAAGAAGGTGAATTACTTGAAGTATCCAAAGTTGTAATTAAACCTAGGTTGACCTACTGATTCCTCTAGGCTTGGGGAATCAATTTTAGTTAAGGCTATGCACCAACACATTTATTTTAAGCTTAGTATGCATGCTAAGGGTGTATGTTATGACTATAACATGTTAAACAAGATAAAACTGGTGAGACATACAAAATAAAAATCCCTCGATAAAGTATATTAAGTCAATCAATAAAAGCCTTCCATCACCATGAGTTTAATCAAATCACTGTTTGTCGGAACCTTGTTCACCAAAGCGAAGGGAACACTTCTACTAGTGGGAGGTTAAACTTCATTGGAGTTTTCCTTAATGGTGATGGGTTGACTAAAAATGATGAGTTTTGCTTGTTCGCCAAAGCGAAGGTTGATAAGCTCATCATAGGCAAAGAAACGTATACATGTTATGTGTACGTGGCGACATGTAGTGTCTATTCAGCTAATACTGAGAATTACACTTGAGGACAACGGTTGGTGGCATTGATTTGTGTAATTGGCTTGTTGGCTTGGTTTACATTAGAGGTTGGTAGTTTGAGCTATCAACTAATGTAAGTTAAGTCTGTTGGCCTACCTAATCAACCCATTTTGACTTGTTCGCCAAAGTGAAGGTATGAAATGGGCTAGATGGGATGTCAGCCCACTAGGAAAGCCAATAGGCTTTCCCGAGTTAATAGTGAGGGCTATTGGCTTGAGGAAAATAGTGGGAAAAATTAATTAATAAAAGATATTAAATAAAAATAAACATTATTATTTGTTTTTCTACACTTGTAGAATCATAAAATGAGCAACAACAACCTTACAATGCGTTCGATAATCAACACAGGCTGGATGGTAGTAATATTTCAAATTGGTATAAAGATCTTCGGATTGTACTTAAGTTTGAAAGCAAAATGTATACCATCGATTAGGCTCTACCTAAAGAGCCTGGTGATGATATCACCCAAGAACAATGAGATGTTTGCCAAAAATGTCTGGATGATACTAACATTAAGTTAGCATCAATAACACCTTAATTGAAAAAGCAATATGAAAAACATGGATCCTTCTACCATGATTTTATACCTTCAACATAATGAGAGGCATGAGGTGTCGAAACAACTGTTAAGATGCAAAATGGATAAGGGTGCTGAATTTGACCCTCATGTACTCAAGATGATTGGTTACATTGAAAGGCTTGAGACTTTAGGTTGTGGTTTGGACAATGACTTGGCAATTGACTTAGCCTTGCAATCCTTATCTAATTCTTATTCTTAGCCTTGCAACCCCAAAATGATGCCAGTAGATCACTAAAACTCACCATGGACCTAATCGTATCAATAAGACCTTATTTGTGACTCACATACTTAACCACGTGTTGTCAGAGTCTGTGGATAAAACTCCATTTGAACTATGGAGTAGGCGAAAGCCCAACTTGTCTTATCTGAAGATTTGGGGTTGCAAAGCTTATGTCAAGAAATTGACTTTGAAAAAGCTAGGCCCAAAGTCTAATAAATATATATTTGTGGGGTATCCTAAGGAGACAAAAGGATACTATTTCTACCACCTAGAAGAATACAAAGTTTTTGTCGCTCGTACTAGTGTCTTCTTAGAGAAGGAATTTCTTTTAAGAGGCACTATTGGGAGAAAAGTAGAACTCGATGAAGTTCTAGTACCACAAGATACATTAGACGAAGGATGGGATGATGTGCCACAAGAAGTGGTTGAACATTGTGAGGAGGTTACTCCACAATCAATGGATCAAAGTGAACCACCTCAAGTAGCACAGGAGCTACGTAGGTGGTGCATGATTTCATAAACATACAAATGTAGCAAGTGTACTAGTTGCACAAGTAATAAAGTGATGAGTGAGTATCGTTCCCACGAGGATTGGTGGCTAAGCACTAAGTTTTTCTACTGTTTTCAAGTTGGAGCAATCGAGTTTTTTGGATTGATGGGAGAATTTTAAACTAAACGAAATCAAAATTTCTAAATATTCAAAACTAAATTATGAACGCAAGATTTAAAACAAAGATAAAATCAATTCAAACAAGCGGGTAGGGTTTTGACTTCATTCGGACTCTATGGGTTAAACCTAAGGATTATACTAATTCCATATTCACATGCATTGATTGTAAATCGAACTCTCTAAAGTGTAAAAAAAATACCTTCTCAGGCTATATTTCCTTACTCTTCCCTATTAGACTTCCGCACCCAACAAATTGAAGACTAATAGTTCAAAGCTCATTAAGCACAAAGAATCCTAGATAGATTTCATTGATTCTTAAATCTATCTCTAGCATTTAATACTACAATGGTGATTGCCCAAGAAGCCTAACACGATTCATTTCTCAATCTCATCATGTTCATCACATAAAACAATAAATTCAGAGTAATCACACAATCAAAACAAAATCATATGAAAAGAACAACAATCTATTACTTAACCCATGAAATTCTGAATTACAATCAAAACCCTAACCCAAAATAGGTTAGTTCATGGCTAAATCAACAATACAAACAAAAGAAACGAAAAATCTATAGTTCAACATAATGAAAATAAGAGAAAAGACAAGAAATCTCCCCAAATGACGAATCCACTAGTTTAATCTTGAATCTTCACCCTTTTCAATCTAAGTTCGTCCAAAACAATTCTAAGAAAATGTAAAAAGTTGCTGTCTACTGAAAAACGAATGAACCCCGCAAAAAATGACTAAGTTTCTCTTTTATACCTCGCCTAAAACCCTAGGAAAATGAATAAAAAATGAAACAGTGCGTTTTGGAATTTGTAGACTTCGCCATGGCGAAGAAGTGAAATAAAGCTCTCGTGCGCAACTCTCTTCGTCGCTGCGAACCTTAATGTGGAATTCTGAATTTGCAGAATTGCCCTCCGCTTGTTTTCTTTGCTTGAATCTTCGATCTTCAACACTCTCCTCATGGAAACAAGCTTCATAGTGCTCCACTCTGCTTCAAAACTTTCCCAACTTCTGAGATCTGATCACTTCTGAGTCCAAAAACTCCGATTCGCTCATTATTTGCATAAAATGTCCATTTTAGCCTGAAACACAAAATATAAAGAATTCACTAGCAATTCAGGTCAAAATGAACTAAAAAGTATCTGAAATTCGACTAAAACGTCTAATAAAAACAGTATAATCCACGGATTATCGAGAAGGTCTGGCAGAGTATGTCATGAGCCCGAGAGATATGGTTTTCTCATGACTTAGCATGGCGACGTACCAGTCTACTAAGACAATGAACCCAAAACCTATGATGATGCTATATCGGATCCAGATTCTATTAAATGGCCTGAAGCCATGAAATCCAAGATGCACTCCATGTACCAGAACCAAGTATGGTTAGTGGATCCATCTGAAGGGGTAAAACCCATAGAGTGTAAATAGGTCTTCAAGAAGAAGACCGACATGGATGACAAGGTGCATACCTATAAGGCACGACTGGTTGCCAAAGGTTTCAAACAAATTCATCACATTGACTATGAAGAAACCTTTTCACCAGTTGCCATGATTAAGTCTATCTGGATTATGCTTGCAATTACTATATATCAAAACTATGAGATTTGGCAGATGGTGTAAGTAAATCGATAGGGTAAATGCAATGAAAAACAAAATTTTTTCCTATCGATTACTCTGATGAACCCAAGATCAAGGTCTGATATGTATATATTTTACATGCTTAAATTGAAATAACATAAAACCAAATAAGGATCGAATCATACCAGCGTTTGGAGGCTCCATCAATATCTGTGAACGCGATCTCATTAGCGATCCAAGTGTAGGACCGAACTCACGTCGTCCACATGATGATAGTACAATAGAGACCAAAGATTGGTTTTGCTAGAACCAATCCTTGGCTTTAAGGTTTCAAGGTTTAGAAGAAACAGTGAAAATAAAAGAAGAAAAGAGAAAATATTTCTCTCTCAAATTCACTCCCATGGCCAAAATGAATGAGAATCAATGAAAACCTATTTTTCTTTTCATTATATAGAAAAGCCAAATATCAATTCCACCCCCAAAGTTTAGCAACAACCCAAACTTAGGTGGAATTGCACATAGGTCCCTGTTTAATTATTTAATTAAATATTAATATTAACTTCAATAATTAAACTCGTAATTTTGCTAAATTATTCCAATAAAATTGGACACAGGCAACAACCTCAGTAAATTTAATTACACAGCAAAATTACCAATATGCGCTTTCATCCAAAGGACAAAAATACCCTTCCATAGTTAACCACCGTTAAACTGTCTTCTTAGTGTGTGACCGTAGGCTCCTCATCATACTGGCAGTGAGTAGTATCACAATTGACACCAATCAATTGTCTCACTATACGAAGACCAAGATTGGCCCCTAGCAAGGCATCATAGCCACCCGATAGATTCGGATTCAGCGAAATAGCAACCTGTCAACGATATGGTTACCGTGCAATCAAATCTTTTCATCATCTATTATCTCATCGAGATTAAGGTATAGAAATAGTGTCAATCTCAGTTATCCTCGATATATTTGTATTCAGTTACTAGACCAATGACCGAAATAATAAATTAGATTGAGCAACAAATCAATCCCACTATGATCACAGATTTACTGTCATTGTCATTAACTAAATTGCGCCATGAGATAACTTCTCTCGTACCTGGGAGTGATGAATCATCTATCGATCCACTATAGTCTTGATACATTTCTCGATGCAGCCAATCACTACTGTATTGATAGCTCTGAATAGAACTGCGTTGGGCTAGTGTCAAACTACACCAATTGGTGCACAAGGCGCTTCAATGATCTCAAGTCTAAGGATCACATGCAACACCATTCGTTAGAAGATTTGTTCCATAGACACTGGGGTTACCATCTATATGGAATCCTTTGGTGGGTCAATCCAGTGAACTTGCCTACAACAAGCACCCATGTGTTGTACCAGGTTGTCAGCAAACAACCTTGACAAGTGAAATCAGTCACTGCCTTTTGACAGGGTCGTTCAACATTATGATAGCCTTACTGTATTATCTGTGTCATTGGTTAGAATAATATTCGGGCTACGAACCTTTCTAGAATGGGCACCATATGTGCTCATAGGGTTCTCACTATCAAGATTTAAAACACTTGATACCCTCGTCACGTTCTACCATCCTAAGGACATATATCAATACGTGCAACTATGATTTACATGATATATAGTAGATAATGCCTTTTATTGATTAATAAACATCATTATAAAGAGTCAATTCCATAATAATTGATTGGCTCTAGGGCACCTACTTCAACAATCTCCCACTTGCACTATAGCAAATCATCCATGTATTTAACATCTAATGACCCAAGTGCCCATCATGTTTCTACTACAATAGAAACTGCAATAGTGGGTTAATAGGTATTCTACAAATCTGCACATTCTCTTTCTGATCGATCTCATAGATCATATTGAATCAACTAAGTAATTGTTTAGATTACTGGCGAGACCATGATTCCTCAGCCACAACAATGGCTCCATTGTTATCGGAGTAGAACTTTACTGGATCAGCAATGCTTGGAATCACATCAAGTTTAGTAATGAACTTATTGATCCAAACCGCCTACACAACTGCATTAAATAATGCGATATACGTAGCATCAGTTGTAGAATCCATTGCAGTACTCTGATTCGAGCTCTTCCAGCTCATTACAGCTCTATTGAGACAAAATTTCAAGCGAAAATCATCTTTATCCATTTGGAAAATAGCATCACTGTATCCTTTCACAGTGAGCTCATCTTTCCCTCTATGATCCAAGAACATATCCTTAGTCCTCTTCAGATATTTAAGGATGTCCATTGACACTCATCCAATGTTACTTACTTGGATCTGATTAATGTCTTCTACAAATGTTGAATGCATATAAGAGATCAATCTGAGTACATATCATCACATTGCTCCCTTGGATCCGATTAATATCTTCTGCAAGTGCTTAATGCACATGAGATATCAGTCTAAAAATACAACATGGTATCGCTAAGTTAGATTCGATTGATATCCACTGCAAGTGCTTAATGCACATGAGACATCAATCCGAGTATACAACGTGGCATTGCTCACTTGAATTTGCTTGATATCCATTACAAGTGCTTGATTTACATTAGACATCAATCTGAGCATACAATATGGCATTGCTCATTTGGATTCAATTGATATCCATTACAAGTGCTTAATACACATTAGATATCAATCTGAGTATACAAGATGGATCCACTTGCTAAAGCATGTGGGATCCTCTTCATTCTATCTCCCTCATCATGTGAATTAGGACACATATCATTACAGAGATAGACAAATCCT
Source organism: Pistacia atlantica (assembly GCA_026229545.1). Classification (NCBI taxonomy): domain Eukaryota; kingdom Viridiplantae; phylum Streptophyta; class Magnoliopsida; order Sapindales; family Anacardiaceae; genus Pistacia; species Pistacia atlantica. The sequence continues at coordinate 21,854,712 of CM047908.1, forward strand.
TTCTTGGATTCTTCCATACTGAATATGTTCAGTAGCTTGCCTATATACTCTGACTTAGGCTAAGCAACCTAACCGATCTACCATGATATATCTTTATTCCAAGATATAGGCTGTTTCTCCTAAGCCTTTCATGGGGAAACACTTGGATAAACAAGTCTTTACTGACTGCAAGTTCAGTATATCATTCCCGATCAAAAGTATGTCATTGACATACAACACTAGGAATACCACTAAGCTGCCACCTAATTTCTTGTAAACACATGCCTCATCTTCATTCTTGATAAAAAGCCGAAGTATTTTACGGCTTTCATTAAAATGAATGTTCCAGATCCTTGAAGCTTGGTTGAGTTCATATATGGACCTTTGCAAGTTGCATATCATTTTAGCTTGTCCATCAAGAACGAAACCATCGGGTTGTGTCATATACACATCCTCCTCAAGGTTTCCATTCAGGAAAGCCATTTTGACATTCATTTGCCAAATCTCATAGTCATTAGCTTGTCCATCGAGAATGAAACCATCGGGTTGTGCCATACACACATCCTCTTCAAGGTTTACGTTCAGGAAAGCTGTTTTGACATCCATTTGCCAAATTTCACAGTCATGATATGCAGCAATCGCAAGCATAATCCAAATGGATTTGATTATGGCAACTGGCAAAAGGTTTCTTCATAGTCAATACCATGAATTTGTATGAAACCTTTGGCAACTAGTCATGCCTTATAGGTATGCACCTTGCTATCCATGTTAGTCTTCTTCTTGAAGACCCATTTACACCCTATGTGTTTTACCCCTTTAGGTGAATCCACCAGCAACCATGACTGGTTCTGGTACATGGAGTCCATCTTAGATTTTATAGCTTTAAGCCATTTAATGGAATCTGGATCCGATACACCTTTATCACAAGCTCTGGGTTCATTGTCTTGCTAGACCAGTACGTCACCATGTTGAGTCACAAGAAAACCATATCTCTCGGGCTCATGACGTACTCTCGCAAATTTACATAGCGCTTGTGCTACCTAAGGTGGTTCACTTTGATCCACAATTGTGGAGTAACCTCCTCACAATGTTCAACCACCTCTTGTGGCAAATCTTCCCATCCTTTGTCTAATGTATCTTATGGTTCCAAAACTTCATCGAGTTCTACTTTCTCCCACTATTACTTCTTAGAAAATTCCTTTTCCAAGAAGACACCAGTACGAGCGACAAAAAGTTTTGTGCTCTTTTGGATGGTAGAAATAATATCCTTTGGTCTCCTTAGGATACCCCACAAATATACATTTATAGAATTTCAGGCCCAACTTGTTTGAAGTCAATTTCTTGACATAAGCTTCACAACCCCAAATCCTTAGATAAGACAAGTTGGGCTTTCCCACACCATTGTTCATATGGAGTCTTATCTATAGACCTTGACGGCACACTGTTCAGTGCGTGAGTCGTAGTCTCTAAGGCATAACCCCATAACTATATGGGTAGATCACTAAGACCTCATCATGGACCTAACCATTTCATGTAAGGTCCTATTCCTCCTTTTAGATACACCATTATGATGGGGTGTGCAGGGAGAGGTGTGTTTTAATACTATTCCACATTCATTCAGGTATGTTTAACTCAACTTGACTCAGTTGGCATAGTTGTCAGTTTGAGATTATCCTCATTGTCTATTTTAAGAACATATTATTATGAAACAGTTCCACAAAGAATATTATTTACACTTAAGGACAATAATCCATTCGTAAAGTAATATTCTCGTCTGTCTTATGTGGAAGCAAAAATATAATTTCTAGAAATTGAAGAAATATCATAATACCACAAGTTCCAAGAAACAAGCCCGTAGGCAATATCAGACGATAAGATCCTACAGCAAATGCAGCACCATGTGCTTCATTTCCAACTGGTAGGTCCACCTCTCCCTCGGCGAGCAATCTACTCTGCCATAGTCTTTGCACAACAGTGAAATGTGAGTATGATAATCCTATTTTTCCCTATGATTTTGCATTGAATTTCGATAGGATTTAGGATACTTCTCATACCAATTTGGGCCATAATTGCTACCTAATTCTATTAATTTGTCTTTGCAGGCCTAAACGATGATTTTGAGCATAAATGACAGTTTTGAGCGTAAATTGTGTAACTTGAGGTTGGAAACTCAGAATGACCTAATTTTAGAATCTTTGGAAAGCTACGAAGCATAGCTCCAACTTTCATGTTTCTGGTTTTTCCTAATTCTGACTGGAAAAGGGTGAAAACTTGGCTTGAAGTTGTGCACAGTATGTTGGAAACTGAAGAAAAATGTGTTTGGATGTGCTTCAGTATTTCTGCCATAACTTGAGTTTTAGATCTCGGATTGTGATAATTATTGAACTAGTACAAACATAATTTAAAGGGCTACAATTCATATGTTTAAAACTTTTCCAGATTCAGACTCTTTCATGCTCAAATTTGGCCCGAAACATTCTCGCCGCGGCGAAACTGTGTCAGATGTGAAAAATAAAACAACACGTTTTGGCTTGCTAGGGCTTGGTCCTTAAGTGAAAGAGGTATAAATTCGCACGAAAATGAAAGAAAAAGGCTCTTGGTTCGTCATTTGGAAGGCAGCTCTTGGAAGGAGAAGATTATTGAAGATTTGAGCTTCAAATTAGAGAAGATTTCTCCATCTTTTGCTTGTTTTTCAATGATGAACCTTGATTTAGTTTGTTTTTGTTATTTTATTTTGTTTTTGAGTATGAACTGAGTTGTTTAGTTAGGGTTTGATGTAACCTTGATACAATGATTCAAATTTATATGAATTGATTTACTTTGAGTTTTAATTTCATGATTGAGTGTTTATCTCTTTGCTTAATGACTTTTGGATGCTTGATCACCATTCAAATGTTTGTTTACAATGAGACTAAGAAGTGATTTATGATTGTGCCTCTTCGGATAAATACCGTAGATTAAGCAAATGCTAGAGATAGGTTTAGCGATCTATGAAATCTAAATAGAATTCCATAAAGCTTAAAAGACTTTGAACTATTAATCTTCATTTTGTTGGGATGCAGAAGCTTAATAGGGATAAGTAGGAAAATATAGCATGAGAAGGTATGTTCTACAATTTAGGGAATTTGATTTTCAATAAAGGAATTAGAACTTGGGTAATAGATTCTATGATTTGGGTTAGCGTATCTAGGTGAAATCAACACCCTAGCAATTTTTTTTAGCATTGTTTTAATTGGTTAAGTTGTTGGGTTTTGCTTTAATTTTATTATCATTCATTTATATTTTGTTAATTTGTATTTATTTTGTTAATTTTCCATCAATCCAATTTATTGTTGCTTCAATAAGGACTTAAGCTAGAGAAATCGGTACGTAGTAACACTATCCTCGTGAGAACGATACTCTACTTATCACTTTATTACTTTTTGCGACTAGTGCACTTGCTACACATTGCATCTTGTAAAATCAACGCATCAGAGTACCACATCTTGTGTCAGTGACGCAAGATGTTGACAGGAGAAGTTAATCTCATGAACGTACCTGACGAAGAATTAACATTCTTCTTCCCTTTTGCTACGAAGGCTCTGTAATGTTTCCTCCAGTGGTTGGGATTCCCACTGTGAGGAAAACGCCCTTCCTATTTGCTACAGTTCTTTCCAATGACTTCTGAGCCCTTTCTTTCTCACTTGAGCTGGCTTCAAACAATGCCAACGTTTCTGACATTTTCAAGCCTGACTCAATACCCTTCAACATATCCAGAAGCTCGGAAAGGGTATTCTTTTTATCATCCTCAATGAAGTCATGGACAAATTGAGAGTAAGAATCTGACAAAGGCTATAATATTAGGTCTATTGCTAAACCTTCATTAATTTTGCATCTCAAAATCTCAAGCCTGTTCATATACTCGGTCAACTTGAGTATATGATCACCAATTTTGGTACCCTCTTCCATCCTAAATTCTGAATAACGACATAGACACCATATGCTTCTCATTTCTCTGAAGAAATTGAAGAATAGAAGCTAAGTTCATTTTCTAGCACTACTATCACAGTAATGGTGTCATTGATGCAAGCACAATGTATCTAGTCATTTTTGCTATTGCATCATGTGTATGCTTCACATATACATACCCAGTCTCATGGATAGAACTATCAGCAAGCTCTGGTGACAAAGCCTACTCAATGGTGTATAATCTATCGCTTGACTGAAGTATATTGTTTATACTTCTATACCAGTCAATGAAATTCTCACCATTCCATTTCTCTCCCAATTCGATGATTTTTCACAATGATGTTGGGACCATTTTGGTCAATTTTGAGTGAATCTACAAGTGCAGAATAAGTAACTATTATTACAATGTTTATTATTATTGTTTAACAAGGCCTTTTTATTAAACAGCCACTCCCACTATTTCCCTCAAGTCAATAGCCCTCACTATTAACTTAGGAAAGCCCATTGGCTTTCCTAGTGGACTGAGATCCCATCTGGCCCATTTTAAACCTTCGCTATTTCGAACAAGCCAAAATGGGTTGATTAGGTAGGCCAACAAACTTAATCCACACCAGTTGATAGCTCCCACTACCAACCTCAAATGTGAAACAAGCCATCAAGCCAATCACACAATCCAATAGCCTAGCCATGATTCTCAAGTGTGATTCTTAGTATCAGTAGAGTCGACACTACATGTCGCCATGTACACACAACAAGTGTACTTCTCTACTATGCCTATGTCGTGTTTATCAACATTCGTTATGGCGAACAAACAAAACTGTCATCTTAAGTCAACCCATCACCATTAAGGATAACTCCAGTGAAATTTAACCTCCCACTGGTAGAAGTGTACCCTTCGCTGTGGCGAACAAGGTTCCGACGAACAGTGGTTTGATTAAACCCATGGTGATGGAACGCATTGATGAGAATGCAAAATGTCATATTTACCCCCCTTTAATGTCTAGTCTTTTATACTTATTTGTGGCCTAAATGTACTCATTATTATTCTATTTTGATTTAGGATGCAATTGGAGGCGTTAAATGCAAAACGGAACTAATTAGGTGAATTCGGACAGTTTCGACATCACTTTGTAATCTGGGAATAACTCTCTCATCTGAGCTCCGATTGAAATGATTCAAAATTCTGTGGAACCCTAAGAAATAGATCCAAAACTTTCATGTTTTGAGTTTGGAGATATACTCACTGCATCAAGGCTTTAATTGGGCTTGAAGTTGACGCACCTGCGCTGCTGACGTTCTGGAACATTCCGCCCTATCATGCAAGTCAATGAGGCAGTTTATTATTGGAAGATTTGAAGACCTGTTGCACGCAAGTTACAGCTGGACACAACCACTTTCCTATTTTATTTTAGGACTTTATTTTATTTTCAATTAATTAGAGTCAGATTAGGATAAATGTTATTTTAGGATATTAGAATATTTTGAGGAGATTTAGTAGAATTCAAATACTTCTGAATTGGATATTCTTAAGAAAGGGAGAGAGATCAGATTGGGGGATTACACATGCCTCTCTTTCTCTCCTCTGGAATTTTTCTTTTTATAGTTTTTGATGATGGCCATGAGCGGCTAAAACTTTCATAACTTGGTCGAAGGAAACGGAGGCCTCGGAATCAATAAACTGTGAGATCGAATCTGTTTTTCTTTAGTGTTCAATATATGTTTTGAGTATTGGATGTTCTTCTATGCCTATTTTCATGATTGTTAAGTTTAATTACTGGGGGGCCTACTAGTTTATTAATTGTTGTAATCTACTGCTAAGTTAGATATCAAATCCGTAATTGTTTGATCTCTCTAACTTGTGAAGTAATTAGGGTTTAAGAATTTGCTGCATCAGGAATTATTAAGTCTTAAGAAGAACATTTGACTGAATTAAATACAACCACTTGTGTTTGTGTTGTTCAGCTTCATCGATCTCTCTAGGTCTTAAGGCTGCCACTAGATTAAATCTTTAGCGCTTGTCTAGGGTTTTTTAGTAGTAAGATTAATTAGATCGCTTGTTTTCCTAATTAATTACAACTAAGAAGAGATAGGAAAATAGTTCCAACGGTGAATATTCAAAGTAAGAATTGATTTATTTTTGCATCAATGATCAGTTGTAAGATTCCGATGGTGGATGTTGACTTAGACAAAGTTTCATTATTTTGATTGATTTCGATAATTTAGGTCGAATTGCTTTTCCTGAAATTGTTTCTGTTTTTACTTAAATCCCTACCCCCCAACCTTGTTCACGTAACATTAAACTCGACTAGGCACTCTCTGTCGGAACGATCCTTACTCACACTTCTGCATGTGTTTTTAGGTTTTAATCTTGGTTGCCTACGACAACACACCAGGCATACACATGACTTAATATATTTTAATTGAGGGTTTTATTTTATGTCTCACCAGTTTTATTATCTTTGCTAGAATGACATCGTTTGGCATGTTATTGAACATTCAACCTTAGCATGCATTATAAGCAAACTATAAACGTGTCGGTACATGGCCCAACTAAAACAAATTTCCTCGAGCCTAGAGGAATCAGTGGGTCACCTAGGGGTCCTGTAATAAATATCTTGAGTCTTCAAGTATGATTGCCATGTCTTTGCTCTGTCTTCAAGTACATTACAAAATACATCATACTAAGTTTACAGTGAAATTAATGTTACACTAATTTTACATCAATAAATTTAGAAACTTCGATTTACATTCAAGGGGAATGAGATGAGAAGAGAATGTACATCGAGAAGGTAGGAGAAAGGCAGGGCACACAATCCCTATTTTAAAAATTACAATCATACATACCCAGAATACTTTAAAACATTCACCATAGGTCCAAGGCTCATGTACCGGGCACCATGCAATTTTTCCAACAAGAATCATTGCATACATTCAAAAAAATCAATTTTGAATTGGGTGGCTTGATTTATAAAAATTACCCTCTTGGATTTGCAGAATTACGCATGATCCAATGTTAAAAATGCTAAAGCACCATTCACGCTGCGACCTGGTTTTATCATGTTGCGGCGCACAACAAGAATGGTTTGCGCCGCAGCAAAGTTTTATTTCACCACGGCGTAAAACCAGTGACTCGCGTTTTTGACGATGCAGTCATACTGTGGTGTATTCCACTTACGTCGCAACGCAATGTCACGATTTAGCACGCTACTTCATCGTAACCATACCACGACGTCGTTTTATTACGTCGCGATTCAAAAGCGCATTTTCGCATTTGATGACGCTTTCATGCTACGACAAATTGTTATTTCACGCGATTGTGCGAACACACTGCGTAATCATGCCGTGGCCTAAATGCGCAAATTTAGTTGCTCGATGTTTTTCCCGCATTTGCGCCATGGCGAAGTTTTATTTTGCCGCGACGCATTTACGTAACTCTGGATTACGAAACTCTATACCGCGGTGCAGAATAACTGCGTCATGGTGCAATCGCCATTTCCAGATTATTGTTCATGCACGTATCACAAAACGATCCAATGTGAATCCCTCAACAAATCCAATACATCAGTTATTCAATTTAAGCAACATTAACAGATTAATAAACCAAACATGCAATATCAAGCAATCAATTTGGTTAATCAATCAAAATACCATTAAAATACATACAATCAAGGCCCTAGGCTCTGATACCACTGTAAGTAAATTGGTGGGGTAAACACAGCAAAAAACTAAATTTTTTCCCATCGATTACTTTGATGAACCGAAGATTAGGGTCTAATATGTATATATTTTACATGCTTAAATTGAAATAACATAAAACCAAACAAGGATCGGATCATACCAGTGTTTGGAGGCTCCGTCAATATCTCTGAATGCGAATCTCGCTACCGATCTAAGTGTATGATTGAACTCACGTCATCCACACGAAGATAGTGCAATAGAGACCATAGAACCATCTATATGGAATCCTCTGGTGAGTCAGTTCAGTGAACTTGCCTATAGCAAGCACCCATATGTTGCACCAGGTTGTCGGCAAACAACCTTGACAAATGAGACCAGTCACTGTCTTTTGATAAGGTCGTTCAACACTATGATAGCCTTATCGTATTATTTGTGTCCTTGGTTAGAATAATATTGGGGCTACGGACCTTTCTAGAATGGCCACCATATGTGCTCATAGGGTTCTCACTATCAAGATTTGAAACACTCGATACCGCGTCATTGTTCTACCATCCTAAGGACATATATTAATACATGCAACTATGATTTACATGATATAGTCGATAATGCCTTTTATTGATTAATAAACATCATTACAAAAAGCCAATTCCACAATAATTGATTGGCTCTAGGACACCTACTCCAATAGATGGATGTCAAAACAGCTTTCCTGAATGAAAACCTTGAAGAGGACGTGTATATGGCACAACCCAATCGTTTTGTTCTTGATGGACAAGCTGATCAAAGAGCCAATTCCACAATAATTGATTGGCTCTAGGACACCTACTCCAACAGATGGATGTCAAAACAGCTTTCCTGAATGAAAACCTTGAAGAGGAAGTGTATATGGCACAACCCAATCGTTTTGTTCTTGATGGACAAGCTGATAAGATAAACAAGTTGCAAAGGTCTATTTATGGACTCAAGCAAGCTTCAAAGAGCTAGAACATTTGTTTGATGAAGCTGTAAAAAGACTTTGGTTTCATCAAGAACGAAGATGAGCCCTATGTTTACAAGAAAGTAAGTGGGAGCGTAGTGGCATTCTTGGTGTTGTATGTTGACGACAGACTTCTCATCGAGAATGATATACTAAACTTGTAGTCGGTAAAGACTTGGTTATCCAAGATGCTTCTCCATGAAGGGCTTAGGAGAAGCAGCCTACATCCTTGGAATAAATATCTACCGTGACTGATTGCGTAAGTTGCTTGGCCTAAGTCAGAATATGTATATAGACAAGGTATTGAAGAGATTCAATATGGAAGATTCCAAGAAGGGATTTCTTCTAATGTCACATGGTGTCTATCTCCTAAGGATATGTGTCCTAAAACACACAATTAGAGAGATAGAATGAAGAGGATCCCGTATGTGTTAGCAATTAGATCCATCTTGTATGCCATATTGGGTACTTAGATAGATGTCTCATGAGCATTAAGCACTTGTAGCAGATATCAATTGGATCCAAGTGAGCATTACTGGATAGCTGTCAAGAACATCCTTAAGTACCTTAAAAGGACTAAGGATATGTTCTTGGTTTATGGAGGACAAGATGAGCTCACTGTAAGAGGATATAGTGATTCTAGTTTCCAAACAGATAAAGATGATTATCGCTCGCAATCTGGGTTTATATTTTGTCTCAATGGAGCTGTAGTGAGCTGGAAGAGCTCCAAGCAAAGCACTGGAGCAGACTTTACAATGGAGGTTGAGTATATCGTATTATCTGATACGGCCAAGGAAGTAGTTTGGATTAAGAAGTTCGTCACCAAACTTGGTGTGGTTTCCACGATTGTTGATCCAATAGATGTCTATTGTGACAACCATTGGAGTAATAGCTCAAGCAATGGAATCATGGTCTCACCAGAAGTACAGACACATACTTAGGCAGTTTCATCTCATTAGAGATATGGTTGAGAGGAAAGATGTGTAGATTACTAAAGTACATACTGATGACAATCTCATCGATCCACTAGCGAAGCCTCTGTCGTAACAGAAGCATGAAAAGCACTTAAGGTCATTCGATATTAAATACATGAATGATTGGCTATAGCGCAAGTAAGAGATTGTTAGAGTAGGTGCCATATAACCAATCAGTTATTGTAGTATTGACTCTTTGTAAGAATGTTTATTTATCAATAAAAGGCTTTTTCTTTGATATCGTGTAATACATAATTGTATGTATTGATATATGTCCTTAGGATGGTAGAACCATGACGAGGGTATCGAGTGTTTCAAATCTTGATAGTGAGAACCCCATGATCACATATGATGGCCATTCTAGAAATGTCCCATAGCCCCGATACTATTATGACCAAGGACACACATAATACAGTAAGACTATCATAGTGTTGAATGACCATATTGTAAGGTAGTGAGTGATCTCACTTGTCAAGATTGTTTGTCGACAACCGGGTGCAACACATGGGTGCTTGCTGATGAGTGGTGAAATGATATATATATTTCGTGACTTTATGGGTAGATTGTAGGGAATTCGTGACTTTTATGGATTATTTTTTATTCAAGTTCTTTGCATATTTTTATTTGCAAGAATCACAGGTATGTGTTTGAGTTTCAGGTTTTCTGGTAGAAAAAGTGAGGAATATATGTTCACACGATGGTTGGAGGCTTTGTACGTGCTAAAGAAGAAAAACAGATTGTCAAACAAAAGAAAGGAAGTGAATTTGCTGGATGGCGCTGCGGCACTAGAAGCTGAAGTTGGGCAGAAAATTCTTGCCATGGGGTGAAGAAAGTGGCATCACGGCGTGACAAGGTTGTATGTTTTTGGAAAAACTCTACACCGCGGTGCCAGAAATTCACACTGTGATGTGGATCGCGAGAAAAAAAATAAAATCCTTATTTTTTTTAACTCCGACTTGAACTTGAACTTGAACTCGAACTCTTCCAAAAAACACCCTAGCAGAGGAAAAGTATAAATATGAATTTGTAATTTATTTTAGGGTTAGCTGGAGATTGAGAGGAGAGTTATTTTTGTTAGAGTAAATGCTCTAGAGCCAATCAATTATTGTAAAATTGACTCTGTAATAAATGTTTATTTATCAATAAAAGTCATATTCTACTATATCACATAAATCATATTATATGTAATGATATATGTCCTTAGGATGGTAGAACCGTGACGAGGGTATCAAGTGTTTCAAATCTTGATAGTGAGAACCCTATGATCACATATGGTGGCCATTCTAGAAACGTCAGTAGCCTCAGTATTATTCTGACCAAGGACACAGATAATACGGTAAGGCTATCATAGTGTTGAATGACCCTATCAAAAGGCAGTGACTGATCTCACTTGTTAAGGTTGTTTGCCGACATCCTAGTGCAATGCATGGGTGCTTGCTAGAGGCAAGTTCACTGGACAAACCCACCAAAGGATTCCATATGGATGGTAACCCTAGTGTCTATGGAATAAATCCTTCTAACGGATGGTGGTGCATGTGATCCTTAGACTTGAGATCATCGGAGCGCCTTGTGCACCAATTGGTGTAGTTTGACACTAGCCCAACGTAGTTCTATTCAGAGCTATCAATATGGTAGTGATTGGCTACATTGAGAAGTGTATCGAGATTATGGTGGATCGACAAAGGATTCATCACTCCTGGGTACAGTAGAAGTTATCTCATTGGGTAATTCAATAAATGGCAATGACACTAAATGTATGGCCATAGTGGGATTGAGTTGATGCTCAATCTAGTTTAATATTCCTGTCATTGGTCTAGTAACTGAATACAAACATGTCGAGGATATTTGAGGTTGACACTATTTCTGTACCTCAGTTTCGATGAGATAACAGTTGATTAAAGGATTTGATTGCACGGTAACCAAACCGTTGACAGGCCGCGGTTTCGATGAATCTGAATCTATCGGGTGGCCATGATGCCTTGCTAGGGGCCAATCTTGGTTTGTGTGTAGTGAGAGTATTAATTCGTGGTAATCGCGATACTACACACTCGATATGTGAGGAGCCTATGGGTCACACATTGAGAAGATAATTTAAGAATCAATTTGTGAAAAGGGTATTTTCGTCCTTGATGCGTGTTTACTACAACATGCAAAAATAGCAAGTATACTAGTCGCAAAAAGTAATAAAGTGATGAGTGAGTATCGTTCCCACGAGGATAGTGTTACTAATTACCGATTTTTCTAGTTTAAGTCCTAATTGAAGCAGCAATAAATTGGATTGATGGAAGATTAACAAACTAAATACAAATGCAAAACCCAACAACTTAACTAATTAAACAATTCTAAAACAAATGCTAGGGTGTTGAATTCACCTAAATACGCTAACCCAAATCATAGAATCTATTACCCAAGTTCTAATTCCTTGATTGAAAATCGAATTCCCTAAGTTGTAAAACATACATTCTCATGCTACATTTCCCTACTTATCCCTATTAAGTTTCCGCACCCAACAAAATGAAAATTAATAGTTCAAAGGATTTTAAGCTTTATGGAATTCTATCTAGATTTCATAGATCGTTAAACCTATCTCTAGCGTTTGCTAATCTACGGTATTTATCCCAGGAGGCACAATCACAAATCACTTCTCAATCTCATTATGAACAACACACATTTGAATAGTGATCAAGCATCCAAAAGTCATTAAGCAAAGAGATAAACACTCAATCATGAAATTAAAACTCAAAGCAAATCAATTCATATAAATTTGAATCATTGTATCAAGATTACATCAAACCCTAGCTAAACAACTCAGTTCATACTTAAAAACGAAATAAAATAACAAAAACCAACTGGATCAAGATTCATCATTGAAAAACAAGCAAAAGATGGAGAAATCTTCTCTAATTTGAAGCCCAAATCTTCAATAATCTTCTCCTTCCATGAGCTGCCTCCCAAATGATGAACCAAGCCCCCTTTTCTCTTCCTTTTCACTCTAATTTATACCTCTCTCACTTAAGGACGAAACCCTAGCAAGCCAAAACGCGTCGTTTTATTTTTGCATCTGATGCAGGTTTTGCCACGGCGAAGCTTTTTCCTCGCCGCGGTGAAGACTTTCGGACCAAATTTGAGCATGATAGATTCTGAATATGGAAAAGTGTTAAACATATTAATTGTAGCCCTTTCAATTATATTTCTGTTAGTTCAATAATCAGCACAATCCGAGGTCTACACCTCAAGTTATGGCATAAATACTGAAGCACGTCGAAAGACGTTTTTCTTCAGTTCCCAGCATCATTTTCACGACTTCAAGCCAAGTTTTTACCTTTTTCCAGTCAGAATTAGGAAAAACCCAAAACATGAACATTGTAGCTCTTCTTCTTAGCTTTCCAAAGCTTCTAAATTCAGGTCATTCCGAGTTTTCAAACTCAAGTTACACAATTTACGCTCAAAACTGTCATTTATGCTAAAAATTATCGTTTAGGCCTACAAAGACAAATTAAAAGAATTAGGTAGCAATTATGGCCCAAATTGTATGAAAAGTATCCTTAAATCCTATCAAAATTCAATGCAAAATCATAGTGTAAAATACGCTTATCAGTAACCAAACCGTTGACAGGCTGCGAGTTTCGATGAATCTGAATCTATCGGGTGGCCATGATGCCTTGCTAGGGGCCAATCTTGGTTTATGTGTAGTGAGACGATTAATTCGTGGTAATCGCGATACTACACACTACCGATATGTGAGGAGCCTATGGGTCACACACTTAGAAGATAATTTAAGAATCAATTTGTGAAAAGGGTATTTTCGTCCTTTAGGACGAAAGGGTATTTTGGTAATCTCACAGTGCAATTAAATTTGCTGAGGTTGTTGCCTGTATTTAATTTTAATATTAAAATTGAATTACTTAGATTATAAAGATATCTCAGTATATATTTAAATGAATTATTATTATTAATTAAATATTATTATATATTAATTGATTTTAATATAATAATAATTAATTAATTAAAATACCATAAAGGGTGTGTTTGGTTGCAAGGGTAAACTGAGGTTGGAGCCTGTGGCTATTCCTAAGTGGAATAGGGTTTTAATTGTTGCACTATATAAGTGAAACTTAAAATTAAAACACTAGAGAATTATTCATTCAATTAAAACCCTAGCCACCCTCTCTCTCTCTCTCTCTCTTTCTCTGTCAAGAAAAGAACTTTTATTGTTCTTCTTTCTTGATTCTTGAAGCTCTTGATTGCTCCAGCAAAATAATCAAGGGTTCTTCAGATTATCTTCGTGTGGACTTCCGTGAGTGTGATCCTACTTTGGATCGATTGGCGAAAAATTACGTGAACAGTAGACGGTGAACAGTAGATGGTGAACATTACCGTGACCAATATTCTTGTCCGAAATCAGAGATATTCGAAAGAGCCTCCAAACGTACATAAGTATTCTAATCCTTGAATGGATTTACTTTATATAGATTTTTTTTATAAACATGTAAATGGTATAATCTATACTCGAATCTTGGCAAAGAAAGGTAATTGATTTACCGATTGAATTTTCAGTTTTCTGCTGCTTATGGTAGATCAATTACTTACAATTTTTCTTAGTAAAAAGAGAGGAGATTTTTCCTAAGGTTTTGAAGATCATTCATGCTTTGGGGAATTTCAGGTTTGCTCTTTTCAATGTCAATGTGTAACTAAACTCTTCTCTAGGGATCCAATGTAGCCTAATTTGATGGCTCTATGTGTAATCATATATTTATTGTTGTCAATTCAATGAAACTCTAGATTCATTCATGTATTTATTACTCCTTTGATTTCCATCATTGTGTGACGACACTTAGTGCAAATTATTAGATTGTATGTGTGAAGATTATTGAATGAATGATTAATATTCTATGCATACGCCTGATAGAGTATTACTAGGTTCATGATTTTTTGGGTAATTAGTGTTTGTGCACACGCCATGACAAATATGCCTTTGTTCAGGATTTCGAGTACTTTTATGTTTAATGGGTTTTTAATTTACATGCTAGACTATACGTCCTAGCTAGTCTTGTATTAAAAATACTAGGTTAATCTCGAAAGTCTTATGGAATACCTTGATTTAGTGAGTGCGACCTAGAGAGTGAATTGAGATACAATAGATAGATTGTTGACATAGAGCTGGATAGTTATGGTGAAATTGGAACCCTAGGTTTTGGTCAATTGGGTTTTAGATAATTTTAATTGTGGTTTAATTTTAGTTTTATTCAGTTGTTGCTTCTGAAGTGATTTTTCATAATTCTTTATTATTAATTCTACTTATTTGGTTAATTAAGGCATAGTTATTAGGATTACTTGATAACTTACAAATCTTTGTGGGATTGACCCTTGCTCTGCACACTATAGTGCGATAGCGATTCGTGCACTTGCGAGGAGGTAGAATTTGTTCATCAAGTTTTTGGCGCCGCTGCCTGGGATTTGTTTAAGTTATTTAATTTTCTTGATAACGTGTGCTTTAATTATTGATATTATTTATTTTTTTTGGTATTATTTAATCTTTATTATTTTTATTTGGGTTACTTTCTTTTTCTTTTTCTTCTTTGGTGTGTTAGTTTTTGATTGCAAGGTTGCCGATCACTGGATAAAGAATTAGTTCCTTACGTTGATAGAGTGGATTTGATTGGTAGAAAGAGGAAGGAGCCAAAACTTCCTGAAAATTCATCAGATTCAGAGTTTTCAGCTTCAAGTTTAGAGCCAGATATTGTTAGGAAACGACCAAGTCATGGCAACGGAAACAAAAATCATAAACAACATGGATCGTTCCTTTAGAACCAAGATCAGGGCACAAATTTTAACAATCTATGCATTAAATACAAATCTGTAGGAAATCAATTTAAAGTTAAGAAACCATACCCATGTTTGGAGGCTCCTCCAACTTTAACTCTGAATGGGTTTCGCTACCGATCAAAGGGTAGGATCGAACCACCATTAGTCCACATGAAGATAACCCCAAGGAACTAAAGAGGGATTTGCTAGATCCTCTTTAGCCTTAAGAACCAAGAACAAAATTAGGCAAATTTTGTTTCAAGCCAAAAAGGAAATCGGTGGGGGAGAGAAAAGGGGGCTGAGGTTTCTATAAAAAATGATTGAAAAATCAATTTATTAATTTCACAAAGTGTTGCACTTATATAGTGCACACTTTGCCCTATTCCATCATGGAAATAGGCTTGGGCACCAACCCAAACACCCATTGTATCCAAACAGCCCCATTTAAATATTTTAATTTTAATTATCAAATTCAATTAACATATGTATATAATATATTAACATTTAACAATAATATTTAAATATATGCGAACACATATTTAAACGTAATCTCACTTATTTAATTTTAATATCAAATTAAATAAAGGCTATGACCTTAACAAATTTAATTGCACTGTGAGATTACCAAAATACCTTTTTTGCCTAAAAAGACGAAAACACCCTTCTTATAAATTGGCTCTTAAATTATCTTCTATGTGTGTGACCCGTAGGCTTCTCATCATAACGGTAGTGTGTAGTATCGCGATTAACACTAATTAATTGTGTCACTACACACAGACCAATATTGGCCCTTAGTAAGGCATCGTGGCCACCCGATATATTCGGATTCAGTGAAGCAGCTACCTATCAACGACATAGTTACCGTTCAATCCAATCCTTTCATCATCCTTTATCTCAATGAGACCAGGGCATAGAAATAGTGTAAACCTCAGTTACTCTCGATATTATGTGTTCAGTTACTGGACCAATGACCTGAATTATAAACTAGCTAGAGCAACAACTCAATCCTACTATGGCGACAGTTTTAGTGTAATTGCCATTTACTGAATTGCACTGTGAGATAACTTCCCCTGTACCCGGGAGTGATGAATCCTTTGTCGATCCACCATAGTCTTGATACACTCCTTGATGCAACCAATCACTACCGTATTGACAACTCTGAATAGAACTAAGTTGGGCTAGCGTCAAACTACACCAATCGGTGCACAAGGCGTTCTGGGGATCTCAAGTCTAAAGATCACATGCACCACCATTCGTTAGAGGATTTGCTCCATAGACATTGGGGTTACCATTCCATATGGAATCCTCTAGTGGGTCAATCTAGTGAACTTGCCTATAGCAACACCCATGTGTTGCACCAGGTTGTCACCAAACAACCTTGACAGGTGAGATCAATCACTGCCTTTCAACAGGGTCGTTCAACACTATGATAGCCTTACCGTATTATATGTGCCCTTACTTTAGAATAATACTAGGGCTACAGACGTTTCTAGAATGGCCACCATATGTGCTATAGGGTTCTCACTTTCAAGATTTGAAACACTTGATACCCTAGTCACGATTCTACCATTCTAAGGACATATATCAATACATACAATGATGATTTACACGATATAGAATAAAATTCCTTTTATTGATCAATGAACATTATTACAAAGAGTCAATTCTATAATAATTGATTGGCTCTAGGGCACCTACTCTAACAATCCCCCATTTGCACTACAGCCAATCATTCATGTATGTAACAGCTTCTTTCTACTATCATATTCATAAAATATATTAATAAAAAGACAAGTATATTTATCAAAATGGTTGGGCCCAAAAATTTTCTTTACTTAATAAATACATTCTTTACATAGTACAACATCATTTGTACAAAAAGACTAAAAACAAAAACAAAAAGCAGTAGGGACAAGGTGCAGCCAAGTCTCCCCACTTGTGCAGCGTCCATCCGACCACGTCCTCACCTATGTCCTGTAAAACATAGAAAACAACGGGGTGAGCACAAAGATGCTCAGTAAGTAAATCTTCTACTCTATAGTCCCCGTGAATTACTCTTCAATTCTTTTCGTACTCTTGTTCCTTTCTCTAATTCAATCTCTCTTGTTCTTTTTCTATTTCTAACTCCCACTATTCTTTTCTTTCTTTCTATTATCATCACCCATGGAAAATATCATAACCATGCATATGAGACACATTTTCTCTTTTCTTTTCTTTCTTTTCTTCTCTTATTCTTATTCTTATTCTTTGCCGGTCTTGGTCGATGCATGGATTTGGAACCCTTGACCATGTGAGTGTACTCTCTCTCGTTTATAGCTCTCATCCACATGTATTCTCACGGCTATACAAATTCTTTTTCTCATTCTCATCCTGCTCTCTCATGGAGGAGACCGCTCTCTCTCACGGCGGTTTAAATGCGAGTAACTCTCCACTCACGGGTTCCCCATCGCATAACCTATTTTCTTTTCTTTTCTGTAGCACTTAATATTCATTTTATTCTCTAGTGCTAATTCTTTCTTTCTCTTTATTCTAAGAGAATTGGTTCTTTTCTTTATCTCTATTCTTAGAGTGTTTCTTTCTCATTTCTCATATTTCTTTCTTATGTGATTACTCAATTAAACATATGCATATGGATGGCTCATGCCTAAAATCTTTCTTATATGCATTCATGAAATGCAAATATGCTATGTTGCATAAAGTAAGGTTCTCTACTTCTACTCATGCTTCTTTAGGCATTTCATCAAACAATATGTGTGCATACATAAACTCTATTCTAACTTTAATTATGCTTTTTTTTAACCATCCAAAATTGGAGTTCAACTCCTTTAAATCATCACACATCCTGCAAAGAAAGCACACTTCAAATATTCCTTTCAAATTCTTCTAATTCTATCCATACTTCTACCAATTTTTTATCAACACAATCCACCCTTCTCATGGTGGAAATTTCTTCATAAAACAACATTGAACTCATTCATAAATTCATCAACTCATTTCAAACATAAAAATCCAAGTATTAATCATACATAAATCTCTACACATCATTCAATCATGCAAATCATAACTTAGGTGGATTTACTTACCTTAGGCTCAAGTAGAATCAACTTAAGCTCTCTACTCTTGATGGCTTGATACTTTCTCTTAAACCTTAAACACAAACTCAATAAGGATCCTATTCTTTCACCAATAAAATTCACATCTAGAGTAAGGATTCTCACCTTTAAGTGCTTAGGATCAACTTTTATCAATTTCTAGTCAAAAGCTCTTCAAAGATTCTTGGAAAATTGAATGAAAGTTTGAGAGAATTGAAGGATGAAAGAGGCGGTGGAGAAGAATGAATGAAAGGGTTTCTAAAGCTAAACCATTAATATCTCATATTTTCTCCACTCTTTCCTAATATACCCTTGCTCCTTCTTTGAAATTCCACATGTGCCCTTTAATTCTTTGCAAAAACATCCCCATTCAAACTATTCTCCATGCAATTTCCTTGCATTTCACTCCCCACTTTTCCTGCTAATTAGGGGTAGAATGGTCATTGAGTCCCAAAAGGAAGAATTCTCTAAAACTCAAGGGAAATTTCAGCGAGTCTTCGCTGCGGCGAAGCTTTTTCTTCACCCCGATGAAAACTCACAGCAGCTGCATGGGGGATGTAGCACTTCATCGCCGTGGCGAAGCTTCTTCTTCGCCGCGGCGAAGACTGTAACATCAAGATTTCGCCAAGTCTTACAAATTTTCAAGGCAACCACTTAACCAAACCAATACACCCTTTCAACCAAGGGCCAACCAAACAATATTAAGAACATACAGACTCAAATAAGGATAAATCAATAAACATTCAAGCCATTCATCAAATCTTAACTACATACCTCAAGTGGGGCATTACAATTCTCCCCCCCTTAAAAGAATTTCGTCCCTGAAATTCAGACAAACAACTCCATGTAACGATTTTGCATGTCTTACTCGGTCTCCCATGTAGCTTCTTCAACTTTATGGTTTCTCCAGAGGACTTTCACTAAAGGAACACTCTTATTCTGGAGCTCTTTAATCTTCCGGTCCGAAATCTGAACTGGACACTCCTCGTACACGAGATTCTCTTCCACAATTACATCCTCTGAGCTCAATACATGGGAGGGATCACTTACATACTTCCGTAGCATCGAGATATGGAAAACATCATGCACCTTGTCCATGCTAAGTGGTAGTGCCAATCTGTAGGCTACTTTCCCCACTCGTTGCAACACTTCAAATGGACCAATGAATCTCGGTGCTAGCTTCCCTTTATTTCCAAACCGCATCACCGCTTATAGGGAAACTTTCAAGAAAAACTTTATCACCCACTTCGAATTCAACTTCTTTTCTCTTCAAATCAAGCATAACTTTTATCTGTGTCTTGGGCTTGTTGCATTGCCTTCTAATCGCCTTCACATCTTCAATCAATTTCGAGTCTCTGCCCGGGAATAGCTATATTCAACTCATCTTTCTCACCTATCTCATCCCAATGTAGTGGAGACCTACATTGTCTACCATACAATGCCTCATAAGACGCCATCTTAATTATAGACTGATAACTATTATTGTAAGCAAACTCTACTAAGGGCAACACCTCATGCCAGGATACTCTATAATCCATACAACAAGCTCTCAACATATCCTCGACTTGCGTTTGTTCTCTTTCTGTCGCCCATAGTTTGAGGATGGTAGGCGGTGCTAAAAGCCAATCTAGTACCCAAGTTCCTCTGTAAGCTCATCCAGAAAGCGGAGACAAATCTAGAATCTCTATTTGATACTATTGTCTTAGGTACCCCATGAAGTTTCACTATCTCTTTGATGTAAATCTGGGCTAGTTAATCCGAAGTAGTGCTCTCTTTTACCGGAAGGAAATGGGTTGATTTTGTCAATCTATCAACAATCACCCAAATAGCATTAAATCCTCTCTGAACTCTAGGGATGCCTACAATAAAATCCATCGAGATACTCTCCCATTTCCACTCGGGGAATACTAAGTGGTTGAAGCAATCCCGATGGCCTTTGGTGTTACTGCTTTCACTTGTTGACATACCGGGGCATTACAAACTCCGCAATAACATTCTTCATACCTGGCCACCAATAGCCTTTCTTTAGGTCTTGATACATCTTGGTTGCTCCAGGATGAGCAGTGTAGTGTTAGGAAACGACCCAGTTGCGCAGCGAAAAACAAAAATTTTACAACTACGGATCGTCCCTTAGAACCCAAAAATCAAGGCACGATTTTACAGTTTATGCATAATATGAATCAGAGAAAAATAAATCCAAAGGTTTAGATTTATACCCACGTTGGAGGCTCCACCAATCTTGTCCCCACCCCGAATGTGTTTTCTACCGGTCCAAGTGGATCTGAACCAAGGAGTCCACTGAAGACAACCACCAAGAACCAAGGAGGGATTTGCTAGATCCTCCTTGGCCTTAAGAAATCAAGAAGAACAAAGGAAGAGTTTGATTTTCAATCAAACAGTGAGATTGGCGTGGGAGAGTGTATAAGGGGCTGCTGTGTTTTTCTTTTTCTAAAGGCAAAATCAATTAAATTAATAAAACAACAAACACTATTCCTTTTATAGGCAAACCAAGTTGCCCTATTCCCACATGGAATGGGCTTGGGCTCCAACCCAAACACCCCATGTTGCCAAACACTCCCAAATTAGATATTTTATTTATTTCATCATTATTTCAATTAAAAATCAATTAATATATATTTAATATATATATTAACATTTAACAATAATGATAATTTATTTGAATATGTGCGAACACACATTCAACCAATTTCACTTATTTAATTTTTTAACAAATTAAATAAAAAGGCTACGACCTCAACAAAGCAAATTTAATTGCATATGAAATTATGCCAAAATACCCTTTCGCCTAAAAAAGACGAAAACGGCCTTCTTTCTTCTTGGCTTTTAAATTATCTTCTATGTGTGTGACCCATAGGCTTCCTCATCATACCGGTAGTGTATAGTATCGCGATTAACACCAAAGGTTGGTCGTCTCACTAATCACACAGTCCAAGATTAATAGCAAGGCATCATGGCCACCCACCCGATAGACGGATTCAAAGCATGTACCATAGGCGATATGGATCTGTCTTGTCGATCCGCCTTTCATGTATATGTTATCTCTACGAGGACGAAGGCATAGAAATAGTGTCAACCTTCGGTTACTCGATATTATATATTCAGTCGGACCAATGACCCGTATTATAATGTGGATGAGCAACGACTCAATCCCAGTGGCCACGCTTTAGTGTCATTGCCATATACCGAATTGCGCCGTGAGATAACTTCTCATACCCGGGAGTGATGAATCCTTTATCAATCCACCATAGTCTTGATACACTCCTTGATATAGCCAATCACCATGTGTGACAGCTGCGAATAGCCTGCGTTGGCTAGTGTCAAAGCTGTCGGTGCACAAGGCACTCCGGTGATCTCAAGTCTAAGGATCACATGCACCATTCGTTAGAGGATTTGTTCCATAGACACTGGGAAGTTATCCATATGGAAGGAATCCTCTGGGTGGGTCGATCCCGGTGAACAACTTGCAGTATATCCACCGCCTACAACAAGCACCCGTATTGCACACGGTTGTCAGGGCAACCTTGACAAGTGATCGATCCACTGCCTTTCGCAGGTCGTTCAAGGCACTATGATAGCCATTACCATATCATGCCCTTACTTGAGAATAATACTAAGGCTACGGACATTTCAAGAATGGCCACCATATGTGCTCATAGGGTTCTCACTATCAAGATTTGAAACACTTGATACCCTCATCACGGTTCTTTTACCATTCTAAGGAACATATATCAATACATATTGCAATAATAATGATTTACGCGAATATAGAATAAAATGCCTTTTATTATTGATTAATGAACATTATTACAAAGAGTCAATTCTACAATAATTGATTGGCTCTAGGGCATCTACTCTAACAATCTCCCACTTGCACTATAGCCAATCATTCATGTATTTAATACCAAATGATTTCAAGTGCCTTTCATGCTTCTACTGTGAGAGGCTTTGTCGATGGATCTCATGAGATTGTGTGTATACTTTACTAATCTGACGTCTTTCCTCTCAACTATCTCTTTGATGAGATGGAATCGTGCACAGTATGTGTGGACTTGATGAGACCGTGGTTCCCTAGCTTGAGCAATTGCTCCATTGTTGTCACAATAGATGTCTATAGGATCAACAATCGTATGAACCACACCAAGTTCAATGACGAACTTCTTAATCCAAACTGCCTCATTGGCCGCATCTGACAATGCAATATACTCGCCTTCCATTGTAAAGTCCGCTGCTTTGCTTGGAGCTAACTTCTCACTACACCGCCATTGAGACAAAATACAAACCCCGATTGCGATCGATAATCGTCTTTGTCCATTTGGAAACTAGCATCACCGTATCCTCTTACCGGTGAGCTCATCCTTCCCCTCCACAAACCAAAAACATATCCTTAGTCCTCTTGTATTAAGAATATTCTTGTGACCATCCAAAGGTGCTCACGGATGTTGATATCACTACAAGTGCTCAAAGCACATGAGACATCAATCCGAGTACATAGCATGGCATACATGATGGATCCAATTGATGCATATGGGATCCCTTCATCCTATCTCTCTCATCTTGTGTTTTAGGACACAATTCCTTAGAGAGATAAACACCATGTGACATCGGAAGAAATCCTTTCTTGGATTCTTCCATAATGAATCGTTCGTACTTTGTCAATATATGCACTCGACTTAGGCCAAGCAAGCCACGCGATCTATCACGATAGATCTTTATACCAAGGATGTAGGTTGTTTCCCCTAAGTCTTTCATGGAGAAGACGGACTTGGATAACTTTACCAGCACAAGTTCGGTATATCATTCCAGATCGAAGTATGTCATCGACATACAACACTAGGAATGCTACGCGCTCCCCACTCACTTTCTTGTAAACACAGGGGCTCATCTTCGTTTTTGATAAAACCGAATTCTTTTACGGCCTCATCAAAACGAATGTTCCAACTCCAAGCTTGCTTGAGTAAATGGATCTCTGCAACTTGCATACCTTATTAGCTTGACTATCAAGAACGAAACCATCGTTGTGTCATATACACATCCTCCTCAAGGTTTCCGTCAGAAAGCGATTTTGACATCCATTTGCCAAATCTCATAGTCATGATATGCAGCAATTGCAAGCATAATCCGGATGGATTTAATCATGGCAACCGCGAAAAGGTTTCTTCATAGTTAATGCCATGAATTTGTTTGAAACCTTTGGCAACCAAAGCCGTGCTTTATAAGTATGCACATTGCCATCCATGTCGTCTTCTTCTTGAAGACCCATTTACACCCTATAGGTTTTACCCCTTCAGGTGGTTCCACCGAGACCACACTTGGTTCTCGGTACATGGAGTCCATCTCGAGATTTCATGGCTTCAAGCCATTTAATGGAATCTGGATCCGTATAGCGTCTTCGTAGGTTACAGGGTTCACGTCCTTGATAGACTAGTACGTCACCATGTTGAGTCACGAGATAACCATATCTCTCGGGCTCATGGCGTACTTTCCCGCATCTACGTAGCTCTTGTGCTACCCGAGGTGGTTCACTTTGATCCACAATTTGTGGAGTAACCTCCTCATGATGCTCAACCACTCCTTGTGGCACATCATCCCGTCCCTTCGTCCTAGTATATCTTGTGGTTCTAGAACTTCATCGAGTTCTACTTTTCTCCCACTAATACTTCTTAGAAAATGTTCCTTTTCTAGGAAGACACCAGATCGAGCAACAAAGATTTTGCGCTCTTCTGGGTGGTAGAAATGGTATCCTTTGGTCTCCTTTGGATACCCCACAAATATACATTTACAGGAGGGCTGGGACTTGTTCAAGTCAATTTCTTAACATAAGCTTCAACCCCAAATCCTTAGATAAGACAAGTTAGGGCTTTCGCCCAACCCATGCTCATGGTGTCTTATCTCGTCAAAGGCGGCACGGTTTAAAACGTGAGTCGCAGCCTCTAGAGGCATAACCCCTGAAACGATGCGGGTAAATCACTAAAACTCATCATGGACCTAACCATGTCAAGTAAGGTCCTATTCCTCCTTTCGACACTCCATTGTGTTGGGGTGTATAAGGAGGGGTGAGTTGTGATACTATCCCACATTCCTTCATCAGAAAACCCCTGAGCTTAAGTATTGCCTCCTCAATCCACGAAGAGCTTTAATACTTTTATTCATACTTCATTGAATTCCTTGAATTTATCAAAGGCTTGATTTATGTCTCATAAGGTAGACATAAGCCATATCTACGAAATCATCGTAAATGTGATGAAGTATGAATATCCACCTCTGCTTCAACTGTTAGTGGACCACATACATCACCATGGATGATGCCTAATGATTCAATCAGCTTTCACTTTGTCCCTGTGAAAGGAGACTTGGTCATCTTGCCTAAAAGGCATGACTCGCATACCTCAAATGACCTGGAAGTCAAAAGGGCCAAAACTCCATCCCTTTGAAGTTTTGCAATGCGAGTCTTATTAACATGACACAATCTACAATGCCTAGAGATATGTTTGGTTTTGATCGCTATGCTTAGCTTTCTTGGTTTCTATATTGAGAATATCTTTATTGTTTAAATCAAGAACATATAATCCATTATATAACCTTGCAATTCCAAATAGAATACCATTCAAACTAAAGGACAACAATCCATTAGGTATCTCAAAATGATACCCCATATTATCCAAAACGGATACCGAAATAATATTTCTAGAAATAGAAGGTACGTGATAACAGTTATGTAGTTCCAACAATAAGCCCGTAGGCAAAGATAAACAATAAGTCCCTACAGCTAATGCAGCCACATGTGCTCCATTTCCAACTCGTAGGTCCACCTCTCCCTTGGCGAGCACTCTACGCCTTAGTCCTCGCACATCAAGACAAATGTGAGTACCACATCCTGTGTCCATGACCCAAGATGTTGAGGGAGAGAAGTTAATCTCAATCATGAAAGTACCAAGTCGTAGCCTCGACTTCTTGCTTGCGAGGAAAGCCTTAGTGTTTCCTCCGGTGGGCCAAGCTTGCCACAAAAGAAAGAGACTACCTTGCCCTTTCCTATGTCACTCTCGAGCCCAAGAGCAACCTGTCTTTTGGGCTTGGGCTTGGGAGGCTTGGGCTTGGGCTTGGGCTTGGGCTTGGGTTTGGCCTTGGCCTTACCCTTCTTTGTTACCCTTTGCTTTCTTGCCCGCCCGAACCAAGAAATAAAACGAGCTTGGACTTTTTCAGGTCCCTGCTCTGTAGTCCTCGGCATGTTGTTGCCAGCAGAGGGGTTTTCTCCATCGTGTTCATATTGAAATTCATTATGAACGGAGCATATGAGTCAGGGCAAGGATTGCAGAATTAAATCCATTTGTAATTCTGCATCCAAGCCACATCCCAAAGTCTCAAGCCTCTCAATGTGCTCGATCATCTTGAGCACATGAGGACCAACTTGGGCACCCTCAGGCAGACGACTCCCAAACAGTGCTTTCGACACCTTGTACCTCTCATGTCGAGCATTTGTTTCATAAAGCTCCTTGAGGTGTAGAATTATGGAAGAAGCATCCATATTCTCATGCTGTTTTTGTAGCATAGGTGTCATCGATGCTAACATCAAGCATTGTACGCTATCAGCATCATCAAGGAACTTTTGATAAGTTTCCTTAACTTCCTGAGTGGCATCAGGATCAGGCTCAGCCATGTATGGCTTTTCAAGGATATACAATTTCTTTTCTGACTTAAGTATAATCCGAAGATTACGATACCAGTATGAGAAATTGGATCCATCCAACCTGTTTTCTTTTTCGATTATCGGTCGCATGTTCATAATGCTCATTTTCGGTGAATCTATAATTGCAGAAAAGATAAAGTTATTATAAAGTTCATTGTTATTTAATAAGGTCTTTTATTAAATGATGCTCCCACTATTTTACTTAAGCCAATAGCCCTCACTATTAACTCGGGAAAGCCCGTTGGCTTTCCTAGTGGCAGATCCCATCCTCACCCATTTCAAACCTTCGCTTTGGCGAACAAGCCAAAATGGGTTAATTAGGTAGGCCAACAAACTTAATCCACACCAATTGATAGCTCCCACTATCAACCTCAAATGTGAAAAAGCCAACAAGCCAATCACACAATTCAATGGCTCCAACCATTGTCCTCGAGTGTGATTCTCAGTATCAGTAGAGTGGACACTACATGTCACCATGTACACATAATATGTGTACTGCTCTACTATGCCTATGACGCGTTTATCAACCTTCGCTTTGGCGAACAAGCAAAACCGTCATTTTAAGTCGACCCATCACCATTAAGGAAAACTCCAATGAATTTTAACCTCCCACTGGTAGAAGTGTACCCTTCGCTTTGGCGAACAAGGTTTCGACGAATAGTGGTTTGATTAAAACCATGGTGATGGAAGGCATAGGTGACTTAATATACTTAGTTGAGGGGTTTGTTATTTAATGTCTCATCAGATTATTATCTTTGTTAGAATGACATTGTTTGGCATGTTATTCAACATTCAACCTTAGCATGCATTCTGAACAAAATATTAAACGTGCCGGTACATGGCCTAACTAAAACCGATCTCCTCGAGCCTAGAGGGATCGGTGGGTCACCTAGGGATCCTGTAACAAATATCTTGAGTCTTAAGTATGGTTGCCTCGTCCTTCACTTCGTCTCCAGGTACATTACATAAACATCATTCTAAATTTACAATAAAATTAATATTAAACTAATTTTACATCAACAAATTTAGAAACCTCGATTTACATTCGAAGGGAATGAGATGAGAAAAGAATGTACATTAAGAAGAAGAGAGAAGGCAGGACACGCAGCCCTATTTAAAATATTACACCATACATACCCAAAATAATTTAAAACAAAACATTCACCCTTAGGTCTAAGGCTTATGTACTGCGCACCATGCAATATACAAACAAGTACAAAACATACATTTCAAAAACAATCAATTTTTGAATTGGGTGGGTTAATTAATTAATTACCCTTTTAAATGTGCAGAATGTACATTGGCTTTATAGGTTATTAAAAACTGCAGATTAGTCCCTTTGTAAAAAATACAGAATTGAAAAACTACATCCTTCACCGCGGCGAGGACTTACAGTATGCACTTCCTTGCTGCATACTTCACCGCGGCGAAGGTTTTATCTTCGCCACGGCGAGGATTTAAATTAGGTCTAGCCGCCACAGACTTCGCCGCGGCGAAGGTTTTATCTTCGCCGCGGCAAAGAAAGTATCGAGGCTCCTGTTGCGGCGAAACCCATTTAAATCCCCGGTTCCCCGTACAAGGTTGCATATTTTTGCAGTTTTTTGTGTATAAACACGAATCCAAATCAAATCAAACCTGCATACGTTCAACCAGGATATTAACCAACCAATATAACATTCATCAACACATTATTAAACCAGTTTATCATTTGAATCAATCATTCAACAGTGGATTTACAGATTTTTCAAAAACTGGGTTTTTCATGGCAGATTCATCAAGGCAGCATGTTATCAACAAATACATGTATCAACCATTCAATAACTGTAAATCTAGTACCCTAGGCTCTGATACCACTGTTAGGAAACGACCCGGTTGCGCAGCGGAAAACAAAAATTTTACAACTACGGATCGTTCCTTAGAACCCAAAATCAAGGCACAAATTTTACAGTTTATGCATAATATGAATCTGCAGAAAAATAAATCCAAAGGTTTAGATTTATACCCACGTTTGGAGGCTCCACCAATCTTGTCCCTGAATGTGTTTGCTACCGATCCAAGTGTAGGATCGAACCAAGGAGTCCACACGAAGACAACCACCAAGAACCAAGGAGGGATTTGCTAGATCCTCCTTGGCCTTAAGAAATCAAGAAGAACAAAAGAAGAGTTTGATTTTCAATCAAACAGTGAGATTGGCGTGGGAGAGTGTATAAGGAGCTGCTGTGTTTTTCTTTTTCTAAAGGCAAAATCAATTAAATTAATAAAACAACAAACACTATTCCTTTTATAGGCAAACCAAGTTGCCCTATTCCCACATGGAATGGGCTTGGGCTCCAACCCAAACACCCCATGTTACCAAACGCTCCCAAATTAGATATTTTATTTATTTCATCATTATTTCAATTAAAAATCAATTAATATATATTTAATATATATATTAACATTTAACAATAATGATAATTTATTTGAATATGTGCGAACACACATTCAACCATAATTTCACTTATTTAATTTTTAACAAATTAAATAAAAAGGCTACGACCTCAGCAAATTTAATTGCACTGTGAAATTACCAAAATACCCTTTCGCCTAAAAAGACGAAAACGGCCTTCTTTCTTCTTGGCTCTTAAATTATCTTCTATGTGTGTGACCCATAGGCTCCTCATCATACCGGTAGTGTATAGTATCGCGATTAACACCAATTAATCGTCTCACTAATACACTGATCCAAGACCAAGCCCAAGGCTGTGACTGTCATAGGCCACCCGTAGATTCGGATTGAACAAAGTAGCTACCTGTCAACGATATAAGGTTCTTGTACAATACGATCCTTTGTATACGTTATCTCTGAGGCGAAGGCATAGAAATAGTGTCAACCTTCGGATTACTCTCGATATTATATATTCATTTCTAGACCAATGACCCGCATTATAATATGGATGACAACAACTCAATCCCTTGTGGCCACAGTTTTAGTGTCATTGCCATTTACTGAATTGCGCCGTGAGATAACTTCTCTCACCGGGAGTGATGAATCCTTTATCAATCCACCATAGTCTTGATACACTCCTTGATATAGCCAATCACCATCGTGCATCGACTGAATGAAGGCTGCGTTAGGCTAGTGTCAAATCGTACCAATCGGTGCACAAGGCACTCCGGTGATCTCAAGTCTAAGGATCACATGCACCACCATTCGTTAGAGGATTTGTTCCATAGACACGGGGTTACCATCCATATGGAATCCTCGGTGGGTCAGTCCGGTTGAACTTGCTACGTATATCCGCCTACAACAAGCACCCATGTGTTGCTGGAGTTGTCACCAAACAAGGCCAAGCAAGTGAGATCGCTCTGCCTTTACGGTCGTTCAACACTATGATAGCCTTACCGTATTATCTGTGCCCTTACTTCAGAATAATACTAAGGCTACGGACGTTTCAAGAATGGCCACCATATGTGCTCATAGGGTTCTCACTATCAAGATTTGAAACACTTGATACCCTCGTCACGGTTCTACCATTCTAAGGACATATATCAATACATATTGCAATAATAATGATTTACGCGATATAGAATAAAATGCCTTTTATTATTGATTAATGAACATTATTACAAAGAGTCAATTCTACAATAATTGATTGGCTCTAGGGCATCTACTCTAACATGTAGGGTGTGTCATGAGCTTCCATAAGAATTCTCTCTCTCAACTCCTTATCATGAGGAATACACAACCGATTCCTGAAACGGAGAACACCATCTACCAGATGGAACTCTGGTTTCTCATTCACATGCACTCTCTACAACAACTTCTGACACCACTCATCAACCACTTGCTTTTTTCCGATTTCGTCTAGTAAGGTAGACTGAATTTCTAACCTAGCAATCCCTCATTGAATCACTTCAATTTGTTCTTTACACAACTCATCTATTAACTCTCTCTGTCTTGTAAGTCGGGATAAATAAGCTTTTCTACTCAACGCATCGACTACTACATTAGCTTTCCCCGTCTGATATTTAATCTCACATTCATAATCTTTAACTAGCTCTAACCACTTCTCTGCCTCATATTCAACTCCTTTTGAGTAAAGAAATACTTCAAACTCTTATGGTCGGTGTAGATATTACTCTTTGCACCATAAAGGTAATGCCTCCAAATTTTTAAAGCACAGACTACCGCTGCCAACTCTAAATCATGTGTAGGGTATCTTGTCTCGTACTCTTTCAATTGACGAGAAGCACAAGCTATCACCCTACCTAACTGCATCAATATAGCACCAAGTCCCTGTAGTTAGGCATTTGTAAAAATATCATAATCTACACCCTCTTGAGGCAACACTAAAACAGGAGCTGATGTCAACTTTTTCTTTAACTCGTGAAAACTCTTTTCACAAGCATCTGACCATATAAAAGGAATTCTCTGCTTGGTAAGAGTTGTCAATGGCTTAGCCAACTGGGCAAACCCTGTTACAAATCGCCGGTAGTAGCCTACTAGTCCCAAGAAACTTCTCACTTCTTTTACCATTTTTGGCCTTTGCCACTCTCCGCTAACACCTGCTATACAATGGTTCGAATCCTTGTCTCATCAAGGGTAGGGGGAGTTTGTTCCAGCGGGTTAGAGGATTCTCCCTCATTCATCACACCTTTACCCTTCTTTCTATTACTTCGTCTCATTTACAAAACAACCATTCTCACATCAACTTCAATAACCCACTAGTAAGGAAATAATTTAACTTACAATGGTCAGATAAGACACGTCGTAGCGGCAAGAATGACACACTGTCCCATCCCAAAATCACTACTCTGATACCAAAAATTGTAACAACTTCTTTCTACTATCATATTTATAAAATATATTAATAAAAAGACAAGTATATTTATCAAAATGGTTGGGCCCAAAAATTTTCTTTACTTAATAAATACATTCTTTACATAGTACAACATCATTTGTACAAAAAGACTCTAAAAAACAGTGGATAGTGCAGCCAAGTCTCCCCACTTGCCGATGTCCATCCGACCACATCCTCACCTATGTCTTGTAAAACATAGAAAACAATAGGGTGAGCACAAAGATGCTCAGTAAGTAAATCTTCTACTCTATAGTCCCCGTGAATTACTCTTCAATTCTTTTCGTACTCTTGTTCCTTTCTCTAATTCAATCTCTCCTGTTCTTTCTCTATTTCTAACTCTCACTATTCTTTTCTTTCTTTCTATTCTCATCACCCATGGAAAATATCATAACCATGCATAGATGAGACACTGAAGCATAACAATGCATTTTCTCTCTTTTCTTTTCTTTCTATTCTTATTCTTATTCTTTGCCGGTCTTGGTCGATGCATGGATTCGGAACCCTTGACCATGTGAGTGTACTCTCTCTCGTGTATAGCTCTCATCCGCATGTATTCTCACGGCTATACAAATTCTTTTTCTCATTCTCATTCCGCTCTCTCATGGAGGAGACCGCTCTCTCTCATGGCGGTTTACATGCGGGTAACTCTCCACTCACGGGTTCCCCATCGCATAACCTATTTTCTTTTCTTTTCTTTTCTGTAGCACTTAATATTCATTTTATTCTCTAGTGCTAATTCTTTCTTTCTCTTTATTCTAAGAGAATTGGTTCTTTTCTTTATCTCTATTCTTAGAGTGTTTCTTTCTCATTTCTCATATTTCTTTCTTATGTGATTGCTTAATTAAACATATGCATATGGATGGCTCATGCCTAAAATCTTTCTTATATGCATTCATGAAATGCAAATATGCTATGTTGCATAAAGTAAGGTTCTCTACTTCTACTCATGCTTTTTTAGGCATTTCATCAAACAATATGTGTGTATACATAAACTCTATTCTAACTTTAATTATACTTCTTTTTTTAACCATCCAAAATTGGAGTTCAACTCCTTTAAATCATCATACATCCTGCAAAGAAAGTACACTTCAAATATTCCTTTCAAATTCTTCTAATTCTATCCATACTTCTACCAATTTTTTTATCAACACAATTGTAACAACTGCTGTAAACTAGTACAACGCATGCATAATAACAATAGAAAATTGAGCCCAAAACTTTTCCTTTGTATTATAAGTCATACGTCTTTTATACACAAAGAACGTCATTTACAAAAATGCCATTTTAAAAGACAAAACAGGGGAAACAGTGTAGCTATTGCTCCTCGCTTGCCAACACCCCTCCGACTGCATCATCACCTAGATCCTGCATCCACAAAGGAAAATAACGGGGTGAGCACAAAATAATGCTCAGTAAGTAAATCCCTCTATCTGTCTATCCCCGTATGTATTACTCTTAATTCTTTCCTCACACTTTATGTCGTTTCCTACTAAACATCATGGCCTCATCTTACCGGAGGTACGGTTGGATGGCGTTCACACAGCACCATCTCACTCTTCATGACTATCGGGTGGAATTCACATAGCACCAACCCGTTATTAGTGACTACCGAGTGGGGATCACGAAGCACCTACCCGGTTTTCGTAACTATCAGGTGGAGACCACATAGCACCTACCCGTTCCTCATGACTTTCGAGTAACGATCACCAAGCATTAACCCGTTCCTAATCACTGTCGAGGTGATGATCACAAAGCATCAACCCATCTCTAATAAATATCGGGTGATGATCACAAAGCATCAACCCCTTTTCTAATAACTAATCGGGTGATGGTCACAAAGCATCTACCCATTTCTAATACCTATCGGGTGATGATCACAAAGCATCAACCCATTTCTAATGGCTATTCGGGTGGTGATCACAAAGCATCAACCCGATTCTCATAACTGTCGGGTGATGATCACAAAGCATCCACCCATTTCTAATACTCTTCTCATTCACTCTATTCTAGCACTTCTCATTCTCTCAACCCTTAGAGTAGTTGCATCCACAAAGTTCTCTACTCATAGAAGCAAGTGCATACACAAAGTTCTCTACTCTTTCTTAGGTCACTTCTCAATGCACAATTAATGCCTATGGATGGTTCATCTCCACTAATGCACTTATGAAATGCCAACATGCAATGTTGCAAGAATTAAGGTTCACTACTCATACTCAAACCTCTATTAGGCATTTCATCAAACAACTCAAGTGCATAATAAAACTCTACTATAACAATAATTCTAAATCTTTCTCTAACCATCCAAAATCGGGAGAAACCCCCTCACATAGCCACATATCCTGCCAAAGAAAGACACTTCCAAAAGGATTCCTCAATACCCTTCAATTCCATCTCAAACTACCTTTCCAACCCATATCTCACTTCTTATATTTGCAATGTATAAACAATCACAAAGCACTAGAAATCTCTATTTAAGCCTTAATAACATGGCATATAACATGTATATAACATACATACATAAGTGCTATCAAAACCCTAATCAAGAAAATTCCCAAATCTCAACTTGGGTTGGGATTTACTTGCCTTGTTATGGAGAGATTTCACTAACTCTTCCTTTCACTTGGTTTGCTTGACTTTTTCTCTACTCTTAAACAAAAGAACAAAAACCCTCAATATTCAATATATACAAAAACTCACAAAGCTTCACAACCAAAGCAAGAATCCTTACCTTAGGATGCCTTAGGTTGATTTTCTACCTCAAATCACTCCAAAAGCCCTTTAAAACTCCTTGATCAAAAGAAAGAGAATTTGAGAGGAAGCAAGAGAGGAGAGTGGCGATGGAGAAGAAGAATGAAGGGTTTGCAATGACTTAATTCCTTTTAAAGAAATTTATACACAAGCATTCCCATTTTGCCCTTACTCTTCTTTGGGAATTCTATCTATATCCTTTGATTCATTACAAACACACCCCCATAGCAACATATTCTCCATGAAAATTCCTTACATTTTACTCCCCACTTTTCCTGCTAATTAGGGGTAGAATGGTCAAATTGCCCTTAGGAAAGAAAATATCTAAAACTTAACAAATATTTTGGTCGGCCTGTCGCCGCGGCGAGGAAGCTTTTGTCGCCGCGACGGGCCCGTCGGCAAGAGCTTCTCGTAAGGCCAACACCTCTTCGCCGCGGCGAAGCTTCTTCGGCCACTGCAAGTTTGGAACACTGAACTTCTTCTATTTTCAACCAATTTCAGGGCAAGTAGTCAACATAACACTCAAACAAAGGTCAACCAAACAATATTACCAAGAAACCAACTCAAATAAGAGCAAAAGAAGAAACAATAACTACGTACCTCAAGTGGGGCGTTACAACAATCCACCCTTCTCATGGTGGAAATTTCTTCATAAAACAACATTGAACTCATTCATAAATTCATCAACTCATTTCAAACATAAAAATCCAAGTATTAATCATATATAAATCTCTACACATCATTCAATCATGCAAATCATAACTTAGGTGGATTTACTTACCTTAGGCCCAAGTAGAATCCACTTAAGCTCTCTACTCTTGATGGCTTGATACTTTCTCTTAAACCTTAAACAGAAACTCAATAAGGATCCTATTCTTTCACCAATAAAATTCACATCTAGAGTAAGGATTCTCACCTTTAAATGCTTAGGATCAACTTGTATCAATTTCTAGTCAAAAGCTCTTCAAAGATCCTTGGAAAATTGAATGAAAGTTTGAGAGAATTGAAGGATGAAAGAGGTGGTGGAGAAGAATGAATGAAAGGGTTTCTAAAGCTAAACCCTTAATATCTCATATTTTCTCCAC
Source organism: Pistacia atlantica (assembly GCA_026229545.1). Classification (NCBI taxonomy): domain Eukaryota; kingdom Viridiplantae; phylum Streptophyta; class Magnoliopsida; order Sapindales; family Anacardiaceae; genus Pistacia; species Pistacia atlantica. Next base: position 21,889,546 of record CM047908.1, read on the forward strand.
TCTTTCCCAATATACCCTTGCTCCTTCTTTGAAATTCCACCTATGCCCTTTAATTCTTTGCAAAAACATCCCCATTCAAACTATTCTCCATGCAATTTCCTTGCATTTCACTCCCCACTTTTCCTGCTAATTAGGGGTAGAATGGTCATTGAGTCCCAAGAGGAAGAATTCTCTAAAACTCAAGGGAAATTTCAGTCGAGTCTTCACCAAGGCGAAAACTCACAACAGCTACACGGGGGATGTAGCACTTCATCGCCACGGCGAAGCTTCTTCTTCGCCCCGACGGAGACTGTAACGTCAAGATTTTGCCAAGTCTTACAAATTTTCAGGGCAACCACTCAACCAAACCAATACACCCTTTCAACTAAGGGCCAACCAAACAATATTAACAACATACAGACTCAAATAAGGATAAATCAATAAATATTCAAGCTATTCATCAAATCTTAACTATGTACCTCAGGTGGGGCGTTACAATGTATTTAATACCAAATGATCTCAAGTGCCTTTCATGTTTTTGTTGTGAAAGAGGCTTTGTCAGTGGATCTGCGAGATTGTCGTTAATATGCACTTTACTTATCTACACATCTTTCCTCTCAACTATTTCTCTGATGAGATGGAATCGTCTGAGTATGTGTCTGGACTTCTGATGAGACCGTGGTTCCCTGGCTTGAGCGATTGCTCCATTATTGTCATAATATATGTGTATTGGATCAACAATCATGGGAACCACACCAAGTTCAATGATGAACTTCTTAATGCAGACTGCCTCCCTGGCCACATCTGTTAATGCAATATACTCAGCCTCCATTGTAGAGTTCGCTACAGTGCTTTGCTTGGAGCTCTTCCAGCTCACTACACCCCTATTGAGATAAAATACAAACCCTGATTGCGATCGATAATCATCTTTGTCCGTTTGGAAACTAGCATCACCATATCCTCTTACAGTGAGCTCATCTTCACCTTTAAAAGCCAAGAACATATCCTTAGTCCTCTTTAGGTACTTAAGAATGTTCTTAAAAGCCATCCAGTGGAGCTCACTTGGATCTGATTGATATCTACTACAAGTGCTCAAAGCACATGAGACATCAATCTGAGTACATAACATGACATACATGATGGATCTAATTGCTGATGCATATGGAATCCTCTTCATCTTATCTCTCTCATTGTGTTCTAGGACACATTTCCTTAGACAGATAAACACCATGTGACATTGGAAAAATCCCTCCTTGGATTCTTCCATAGTGAATCTTTTCAATACTTTGTCAATATATGCACTCTGACTTAGGCCAAGCAACCTACGCTATCTATCACGATAGATCTTTATTCCAAGGATGTAGGCTGTTTCCCCTAAGTCCTTCATGGAGAAGCACTTGGATAACCAAGTCTTAACCGACTGCAAGTTTGGTATATCATTCCTGATCAAAAGTATGTCATCGACATACAACACTAGGAATGCCACTACACTCCCACTCACTTTCTTGTAAACACAAGGCTCATCTTCATTCTTGATAAAACCGAATTCTTTTACGGCTTCATCGAAATGAATGTTCCAGCTCCTTGACGCTTGCTTGAGTCATAAATGGAACTTTGTAACTTGTATACCCTATCAGCTTGCCCATCAAGAGCAAAACCATCAGGTTGTGTCATATACACATCCTCTTCAAGGTTTTCGTTCAAGGGAAACTGTTTTGATATCCATTTGCCAAATCTCATAGTGCAATCGCAAGCATAATCTGGATGGATTTAATCATGGCAACCGGTTAAAAGGTTTCTTCTTAGACAATACCATGAATTTGTTTGAAACCTTTGGCAACCAGTCGTGCCTTATAAGTATGCACTTTACCATCCATGTCAATCTTCTTCTTGAAGACCCATTTACACTCTATGGGTTTTACCCCTTCAGGTGGTTCCCCTAGAGACCATACTTGGTTCTAGTACATGAAGTCTATCTCAGATTTCATGGCTTCAAGCCATTTAACGGAATCGGAATCTGAATCTGATATAGCGTCTTCGTAGGTTCTGGGTTCATTGTCTTGATAGACCAGTACGTCACCATGTTAAGTCACGAGATAACCATATCTCTCAGGCTTATGGCGTACTCTTCCAGATCTACGTAGCCCTTGTGTTACCCGAGGTGGTTCACTTTGATCCACAGTTTGTGGAGTAACCTCCTCATGATGTTCAATCACTTCCTGTGGCACATCATTCCCGTCCTTCGTCTAGTATAATTTGTAGTTCTAGAACTTCATCGAGTTCTACTTTTCTCCTACTAGTACTTCTTAGAAAAAATTCCTTTTCTAAGAAGACACCAGAATGAGCAACAAAAATTTTGTGCTCTTCTAGGTGGTAGAAATAGTATCCTTTCGATACCCCACAAATATACATTTACAGGATTTTGGGCCCAGCTTGTTCGAAGTCAATTTCTTAACATAAGCTTCGCAACCCCAAATTCTTAGATAAGACAAGTTGGTCTTTCACCGACTCCATAGCTCATATGGAGTCTTATCTACAAACTTTGATGGCACATGGTTCAAAACGTGAGTCCTGTCTCTAGGGCACAACCCCATAATGATGTAGGTAAATCACTAAAACGCATCATGGACCTAACCATGTCAAGTAAGGTCCTATTCCTCCTTTCAGATACTTCATTGTGTTGGGGTGTATACGGAGGGGTGAGTTGTGATACTATCCCACATTCCTTTAGGTATTCAGAAAACCTTAAGCTTAAGTATTCACCTCTTCGATCCGAACGAAGAGCTTTAATACTTTTGCCTAACATATTATGTACTTCATTCCTGAATTCTTTGAACTTATCAAAGGTTTCAGATTTATGTCTCATAAGTTAGACATAACCGTATCTACTGAAATCATCAGTAAATGTGATGAAGTATGAATATCCACCTCTGGCTTTAACTGTTAGTGGACCATATACATCACTATGGATGGTGCCTAACAGTTCAGGAGCTCTTTCACATTGTCCTGTGAAAGGAGACTTGGTCATCTTGCCTAACAGGCATGACTCGCATACCTCAAATGACTGGAAGTCAAAAGGGTCCAAAACTCCATCCCTTTGAATGCGGGTCTTATTAAAATGACCCAATCTACAGTGCCCGAGATATGTTTGGTTTTGATCAATATGTTTAGCTTTCTTGGTTTCAACATTGAGAATATCTTTATTGTTTAAATCAAGAACATATAATCTATTATATAACCTTGCAATTCCAAATAGAATACCATTCAAACTAAAGGATAACAATCCATTAGATATCTCAAAATGATACCCTATATTATCCAAAGCAGATACTGAAATAATATTTCTAGAAATAGAAGATACGTGATAACAGTTATGTAGTTCCAACAACAAACTCGTAGGTGAAGGTAAATAGTAAGTCCCTACAGCCAATGCAGCCACATGTACTCCATTTCCAACTCTAGGTCCACCGCTCCCTTGGTGAGCACTATACTCTGCCTTAGTCCCTATACATCAGTACAAATTTGAGTACCACATCCAGTGTCAATGACCTAAGATGTTGAGGGAGAGAAGTTAATCTCAATCATAAATATACCTGAAGTCGTAGCATCTGACTTCTTCTTGCTTGCGAGGAAAGCCTTGTAATGTTTCCTTCAGTAGCCAGGCTTGCCACAAAAAAGCAGACTACTTTGCGCTTCCGTATGCCACTCTCAGGCCCAAGAGCAACTTGTCCTTTAGGCTTGGGGTTGGGGTTGGGGTTGGGTTTGGCCTTGGCGTTAGCGTTGCCGTAACCCTTTCCTTTACTGACAGCAACCAGTAAAACAAGCTTGGACTTCTTTAAGTCCTGCTTTATAGTCCTCAGCATGTTCGAAAGCTCCGACCAGGTTTTCGCCATTGTGTTCATATTGAAATTCATTATGAAGCTGATGCATAATCAGGCAAGGACTGCAGAATTAAATCCATTTGTAATTCTGCATCCAACTCTAATCCCAAAGTCTCAAGCCTCTCTATGTGCTCGATCATCTTGAGCACATGAGGACCAACTTGGGCTCCCTCAGTCAAACGACATCCAAAAAGTGCTTCGACACCTTGTACCTCTCATGTCGAGCATTCCCTTTGAAAAGCTCATTGAGATGTAGAATAATGGTAGCAACGTCCATATTCTCATGCTGCTTTTGCATCACTGGTGTCATTGATGCTAACATCAAGCATTATTGTTATCATTGTTCTTATTGGCTACTGCATCAAGGAACTTTTGATAAGTATCCTTTACTTCCTAAGTGGCATCAGGATCAGGCTCAGCCATGTATGGCTTTTCAATGATATACAATTTCTTTTATGACTTCAGTACAATCCGCAGATTATGATACTAGTCTGAGAAATTAGATCCATCCAACCTGCTTTCTTTCTCGATTATCGGTCGCAAGTTCATAATGCTCATTTTGGTGAATCTACAATTGTAGAAAAGATAAAGCCATTATAAAGTTCATTATTATTTAATATGGTCTTTTTATTAAACGACGCTCCCACTATTTTCTTCAAGTCAATAGCCCTCACTATTAACTCGGGAAAGCCCGTTGGCTTTCCTAGTGGACTGAGATCCCATTTGTCCCATTTCAAACCTTCGCTTTGGCGAACAAGCCAAAATGAGTTGATTAGGTAGGCCAACAAACTTAATCCACACCATTTGATAGCTCATACTATCAACCTTAAATGTGAAGAAGCCAACAAGCCAATCACACAATCTAATAGCCCTAACCATTGTCCTCAAGTGTGATTCTCAGTATGAGTAGAGTGGACACTACATGCCACCACGTACACACAATATGTGTACTTCTCTACTATGCCTATGATGCGTTTATCAACCTTCGCTTTGGCAAACAAGCAAAATCTTCATTTTAAGTCAACCCATCACCATTAGAATGATATTGTTTGGCATGTTCTTGAACATTCAACCTTAGCATGTATTCTAAAACAAATTTTAAAACGTGCTGGTACATGGCCCAACTAAAATTGATTTCCTTGAGCCTAGAGGGGTCTTGTAATGAATATCTTGAGTCTTCAAGTACGATTGCCTCTTCCTTTGCTCCGTCTCAAGTACATTACAAAATCATCATACTAAATTTACAATAAAATTAATCTCAAAGTAATTTTACATCAATAAATTTAGAAACCACAATTTACATTCGAGGGGAATGAGATGAGAAAAAATGTACATCGAGAAGGGGAAGGAAGGCAGGACATGTTAGTAAACGACCTAGTTACGCAGCGGAAAACAAAAACATAAACTTTATGGATCGTTCCTTAGAACCAAGATCCAGGTACAAAAATTACAGTTTATATAAAATAATCAAATCTGCAGAAAATCAGTTCAAGGTTTAAGAAACCATACCCACGTTTGGAGGCTCCACCAATCTTGTCTCTGAACGTGTTTGCTACCGATCCAAGTGTATGATCGAACCGTAGAGATCCACACGAAGACAATCAACAAGAACCAAGGAAGGGATTTGCTAGATCCTCCTTGGCCTTAAGAGATCAAAAAGAACAAAAGGGAAAAGTTTGATTTTTCAATCAAACAGTGAAAGTGGCGTGGGAGAGTGTGTTGCGGCAGGAGGTTTTCTCTTTCAATGAAAAGTGGAATAATAAAAGCACATACTATTTTTTCAACTAAAACTTTTCTTTTATAGTGTTATTTTAGTTGCCCTATTCCCATATGGAATGGGCTTGGGTTCCAACCCAAACACCCCCAAAATTTGCGAAACACTCCCAATTAGATATTTTAATTTAATTCATCATTATCTCAATTAAAATCAATTAATATATAATTAACATTTAACAATAATGATGATTTAATTAAATATGTGCGAACACACATTCAACCGTAATTTCACTTATTTAATTTTTCTAACAAATTAAATAAAAGGCTACGACCTCAGCAAATTTAATTGCACTGTGAAATTACCAAAATACCCTTTCACCCAAAAAGATGAAAAACGCCCTTCTTTCCTCTTGGCTCTTAAATTATCTTCTATGTGTGTGACCCATAGTCTCTTCATCACACCGGTAGTGTATAATATCGCGATTAACACCAATTAATCGTCTCTCTAATACACAGACCAAGATTGGCCCCTAGCAAGGCATCATGGCCACCCGATAGATTCGGATTCAGCAAAGTAGCTACCTGTCAACGATATGGTTACCGTACAATTCGATCATTTCATCATATGTTATCTCTACGAGACAAAGGCATAATGGCGTGCTGTCGTAGGCACCCAGAATTAAAACCTTCCGAACCTAACTACTGAACTGTAAATAGGGTAAGCAAAGGTCGATCCCATGAAAAGTGTCTAGCCGAATTTTCTTTGATGTGAAAAAGGCTGCGGGGTTTGTGTAAAAACAGAAAACAATCTCAGCAAAAACAAAAACAATTTAATTCGAATTCAATCAAAATGACGAACTTGGTCTCTCACAACATCCACCATCTAATCTTACTACCGATCATTGATGCAAAGATAATCAATTCACACATTGAATATTCACCATTGGAACTAATTTCCTATCTCTCCTTAATTGTAATTAATTAGGAAACAAGCGATCCTAATTAATCTTACCCCTAAACAACCCTAGACAAGCGCTCAAGATTTAATCTAGTGGCAGCCTTAAGAATTAGAGAGATCGATGAAGCTAAACAACACAAACACAAGCGGTTGTATTTAATTTAGTTGAATGTTCTTCGTAAGGTTACTAATTCCTGACACAGCAAATTACTAACCCTAATTGCTTCACAAGTTGGAGGGATCAAACAATTACGGATTTGATATCAAACTTAGCATTAGATTTCAACAAATAATACACTAGTAGGCCTCCTAGTAATTAAATGCATCAATCATGAAAATATGCACGTAATAACATTCAATACTCAAACATGAATTTAACACTAAAAACAAAAGCAAAGAAAGATCTCAGATTTATTTGATTCCGAGGTTTCCGTTTCCTTGAGCCAAGTTACAAAAGTTCTGCCATGCATGGCCATCACAAAAACTCAAGAGAAAGAAAATTCCAGAGAGGAAAAGAGAGGCGTGGTCCTTTCAAACCTAATCTGATCTCCCTTTTAAAATCCAATTTTAGAATTCGAATCCCACTCAATCTCCTAAAAGAAATATTCTCCTATCCTAAAATAACACTAATCCTAATTTAATTCTAATTGGAAATAAAATAAAATAGAGTCCTAATAAAATAGAAAAGTGGTGTTTCCAGCTGTAATTTTCGTGCAGCATGTATGTCTTCAAAACGTGCAATAATAGACTGACTTGCATAACAAGTCAGAACGCTCCAGGACGTCGGCAATGCAGGTGTGTCAACTTCAAGCTCGATTACAACCTTTATTCAGCCAGTATCTATAAAAACTCAAAACATGAAAGTTGTAGATCTCTTTCTTAGCGTTCTGCAGCATTTTGAATCATCTCAATTGGAGCTTGGATGAGAGAATTATGCCCAGAATACGAAGCAGTGGGGAAACTGTCCGAATTCCCCTAATTAATTCCGTTTTTTCAATTAACACCTCCATTTGCTTCCTAAACCAAAATAAAGTAATAATGAGTACAATTAGGAAACAAATACATATAAAAGACTAAAACATTAAGGGGGTTAAATATGACATTTTGCATTCCCATCAAATTCCCCCACACTTAGCTCAAGTCATATCAGGAACACCATCATCTCAAGTCATCTCAAGAACATCAGCATGATGCATAAGCAACAATATTTAATCCATGCATATTCATACCTAACTTAGGAAGCAGCAAAATAAAATAAAATAGAGTTAATGACATTCATCTCTCTTTATCATCTTCCACAATTACTCTTAATCAGCCAATGCAAATAAGGGAACTAATCACAACCAATTCATGTACAACTCCCCTCTCAACTTTTCTTTTATTGTTTCTCTTTGCTACTACAAACTGCATAGCAAACTGAGGATACAATTTTTTTTTTTTTTTTCTGTTTTGAAAAAGAATGAGTGTATTTTATGCTCCATCTCATTTCATGGTTTTGTTTATGAGTGAGTGCGTTTTACGCTCCATCTCGACCCACTACATACCTTTATTTTCTTTTTCCTATTTGCTTAAACCCACATTTAGGACTAGCTTAAGAGAAACAATTTTTTTTTTTTTTAAGGGTCATTATACACTCCTAAATCATGCTTCATCACCAAGTCTACACAACTTCTCAAGACATATTATTTCAAACTACAAAGATTCAAATATGATTAACTCTATTTTATGAAAGATTGCTAACATCCTAAGTCAAGAAATATGTTCAACAACAAAGTCAAGTTACTATTTCATGCATCACTAGACGTTCAAAGACATGACTTAAAGCATAAACCTTCCTAAAAACAAATGCAGGGGTATTTTGTTTAAAGTATGCGATTAGTTATTATGCCCAGGATTGCCAATCTTGCTAGGTTTTAAGGCGTTACGGTTTCCGGGAGCGATATACCCTTAAACTAGGCAGATTTTTTTTATTTTTTTTATTTATTTATTTTTTTTAACGTAACTTAAAACACAACCTAAATCAACACATAAATTAAAACACAACCTAAATCCCCTCCCCCACACTTAAAACTGACATTGTCCCTAATGGAAGATGAAATGCAAAGAAAAGGGCAAAAATAACCAAAATTAAAATGCAAGAAAAGAAAACAAACTCCCCTTGGGTTGCCTCCCAAGCAGCGCCTTTGTTTATTGTCATTGGCTCGACTCAAGGCTTTTCTTCTTACGATGCACTGAGTAACGTTCCTCCGTCTCCAAGGAATACGTACTTAAGGTAACTAGGGAGAGGCTTCAACTCTGGAACGGGAGCCTGCAAAACAGAAGATAAAGGCCTCTCGTTAGAAATTGGTAATGCAATACAAGGAAAGTTACCTGATTGCTGTTGTAACTTCGGAAAATCATGCAATGCTGCAAGGTTTCCTGCAAATCAATACTCAACGCTAACTCCTCATTCTCTTCCTCAATATGCTTACTAATGGCAACTCCCAATCCATCTTTTCCATTGAGTTCAAAAACTTCCTGTGCTAAAGAATCAACCACATCAATAGAATAAACATGATCATCATCATCATCAGGATATTTCATGGCATCATAAATATTAAACTTGACAAGTTCACCATCAAATTCCATTGTAAGTATGCCACTATGAACATCTATCTTAGTCTTGGATGTTTTTAAGAATGGTCTTCCTAACAAAATAGGGGCAGTTTGATCACCATTTTCCATATCAAGTACATAGAAATCAGTAGGGAAAATTAAGCCATTAACTTGTACCAAAAATCCTCAACTACACCCTTAGGATAGGCATTAGATCCATCAGCTAATTGAATCAAAACACTAGTTTTATTCAAAGGTCCAAGTTTCAAAGAAGCATATATAGAATATGGCATGACATTTATAGAAGCTCCTAAGTCTATCATGGCCTTCTCAAACCTAGTGTTACCTACCGTACAAGGGATAGTAAACATACCTGGATCCTTGCACTTCGCTGGAAGTTTTCTCCGAATCACCATGAAACATTTTCTCCCACTCTCTTTTCACACCCCACCCCCACCCCATTTGCGTTTCCTCTTAAGTGTGCACAATTCTTTCAAGAATTTAGCATAGCAAGGTACTTGTTTAATAGCATCTAAGAGTGGAATATTTACCTCGCATCTACGAAAACTCTCATACATATCTCTGGTTTGCTTATCTCTTCTAGATTCTGCTAAAGCTTGAGGAAAAGGTGGTACCGGTTTATAATTGGACAACGGCGAAAACTTACGCTTAGGAACACCATCGTCATTAGGAACGTTCTTGTCTACAATGATGTCTTTCACCTTTTCTCCCTTCGACGATGCAGGGGCAGCCTTTATTGGAATCTCAACCTCTTTACCACTTCTCAAAACGATCGCACTTACATTTTCTCTTGGATTTATCACCGGTTGAGAAGGTAATCTCCCTGAACTTTGTGCCTCCAGCTTACTGATTGCGGTTGCCATCTGCCCCATTTGGTTCTCTAAACTTTGAACACTAGCTCTCGTCTCTTATTGAAATTGCAAAGTGTTAGTAGCAAGAGACTTAACAATATCTTTTAAAGACATACCAGAATTAGTAGTTTGGTCCGGTTGTTGTCTAGGGGGGTATGGCTGCTTGTACTGCTGGTAATTTGGGCGGTTTTGAGGGTAGGGCTGATTCACTTTGGATTCCCATAGCCAAGATTAGGATGATCCCTCCATCCAGGGTTATAAGTGCTTGAATAAGGATCATACTTCCTTTGCAGTTGTCTAGGAAAACTACTGGCTGCATTCACTTGCTCAACAGGCTCCTCTTGAAGAGTTGGGCACATATCAGTTGGATGCCCTACTACCGAACAAATTCCACAAGCCTTCACTGTTTGCATGTTACCTACAGCCATTTGACGAACAAGAGAAGTTAGATTTGAGATTTGTTGTTCAAGGGAAGAAATATTTACCTCGTTATCACGCCTAGATGGAAGGTCAAGCCTACTGCCAAACTGTTGAGAATTGGCTGCCATATTTGCAATCAAGTTCCTCGATGACCTCAGGGTCTTATCCACCAAAGCTCCTCCACTTGCAGCATCAATCATGCTTCTATCAGTGTATGTGAGGCCCTCATAGAAGTACTGGATCAGTAACTGCTCACTAATCTGATGATGGGGTAGCTTGCACACAATTTCTTAAAGCGTTCCCAGTATTCATGTAGGGACTCTCCGTTGTGCTGCCTTACACCACAAATTTCCTTCCGGATGTTGGCTGCCCTCGAAGCTGGGAAATATTTCTCCAAAAATAATCTCTTCATCTCGTTCCATGTGGTTATAGTTCCGGAGGGTAGATAATAAAGCCAATCCTTAGCCGAATCCTTCAAAGAAAACGGGAAAGCTCTTAATTTAATTTGCTCCTTGGTCACCCCCATAGGTTTCATACTCGTGCAAACCACGTGAAGCTCCTTTAAATGCTTATGAGGGTCTTCACCTGCAAGGCCATGAAAAGTGGGCAAGAGATGTATTAGTCTAGATTTTAACTCAAAATAGTAGCAGCAACATCTAAAACAAGAAACGTTATGCATAAAAGTGCTTGATTCAAATCAGAGGCAGCAAGCTCTTTCAAAGTCCTATTTCCAGCCATGACGTCCTCCTTTCTATATCAGAGTTGCTAGCAAATTGGGAATGAAAAGCCAAATTGCTTTCCTTAGAATTTCTCCAAACTTCCTTCCTTAACCTACGCAAAGTGCTTTCAATTTCTAGATCGAATGTTAATTCACCAAGGTTAGAGGACCTGGTCATACAACAAAAAACCTAATAAAAGAATTAGAATGAATGATAAAAATTGAAAACTAACTAGGAAATTTAAAAAAATTAAATTAAATTAAATTAAATTGGCCAGAAACACTAAAACGGCAAAAACTGTATCAAAACATTCGAATTTGGCCTCAAGAGGGTGGGGCTAGAATTTTCTAGTTTTGCTCAGAACGTCGTTTTCTTCGAAACGGGTACTCGCAGCACTCCTAACTCAACCAAAATTTTCCTTATGAATAGTACCACCGTTCATCCAGAATAGTACTACTGTTCACAGTTTTTTGTTTCTTTTCTTTTTTTCTGCAAAATAAAAAAAATATAACAAAAAATGCAATAAAAAAAATCACAAAAACAAAAATAATCAACTAGAATCACTCCCCGGCAACGGCGCCAAAATTTGGCGTGCTATCGTAGGCACCCATAATTAAAACCTTCGAACCTAACCACTGAACTGTAAATAGGGTAAGCAAGGGTCGATCCCATGAAAAGTGTCTAGCCGAATTTTCTTTGATGTGAAAAAGGCTGGGGGGTTTGTGTAAAAACAGAAAACAATCTCAGCAAAAACAAAAACAATTTAATTCAATTCAATCAAAATGACGAACTTGGTCTCTGTCAACATCCACCATCGGAATCTTACTACTGATCATTGATGCAAAGATAATCAATTCACACATTGAATATTCACCGTTGGAACTAATTTCCTATCTCTCCTTAATTGTAATTAATCAGGAAACAAGCGATCCTAATTAATCTTACCCCTAAACAACCCTAGACAAGCGCTTAAGATTTAATCTAGTGGCAGCCTTAAGAATTAGAGAGATCGATGAAGCTAAACAACACAAACACAAGCGGTTGTATTTAATTTAGTTGAATGTTCTTCGTAAGGTTACTAATTCCTGATGCAGCAAATTACTAACCCTAATTGCTTCACAAGTTGGAGGGATCAAACAATTACGGATTTGATATCAAACTTAGCATTAGATTTCAACAAATAATACACTAGTAGGCCTCCTAGTAATTAAATGCATCAATAATGAAAATATGCACAGAATAACATTCAATACTCAAACATGAATTTAACACTAAAAACAGAAAGATCTCACAGTTTATTTGATTCCGAGGTTTCCGTTTCCTTCGACCAAGTTACAAAAGTTCTAGCCGCTCATGGCCATCACAAAAACTCAAGAGAAAGAAAATTCCAGAGAGGAAAAGAGAGAGAGGCGTGGTCCTTTCAAACCTAATCTGATCTCCCTTTTAAAATCCAATTTTAGAATTCGAATCCCACTCAATCTCCTAAAAGAAATATTCTCCTATCCTAAAATAACATTAATCCTAATTTAATTCTAATTGGAAATAAAATAAAATAGAGTCCTAATAAAATAGGAAAGTGGTGTTTCCAGCTGTAATTTTCGTGCAGCATGTATGTCTTCAAAACGTGCAATAATAGACTGACTTGCATAACAAGTCAGAACGCTCCAGGACATCGGTAATGCAGGTGCGTCAACTTCAAGCTCGATTGCAACCTTTATTCAGCCAGTATCTCTAAAAACTCAAAACATGAAAGTTGTAGATCTTTTTCTTAGCGTTCCACAAAATTTTGAATCATCTCAATCGAAGCTCGGATGAGAGAATTATGCCCAGAATACGAAGCAGTGGGGAAACTGTCCGAATTCCCCTAATTAATTCCGTTTTTTCAATTAACACCTCCATTTGCTTCCTAAACCAAAATAAAGTAATAATGAGTACAATTAGGAAACAAATACATATAAAAGACTAAACATTAAGGGGGTTAAATATGACATTTTGCATTCCCATCACATAGAAATAGTGTCAACCTTTGATTACTCTCGATATTATGTATTCAGTTTCTGGACCAATGACCCGTATTATAAACTGGATAGAGCAACAACTCAATCCCACCGTGGCCACAGTTTTAGCGTCATTGCCATATACTGAATTGCGCCGTGAGATAACTTCTCCTGTACCCGAGAGTGATGAATCCTCTTTCAATCCACCATAGTCTTGATACACTCCTTGATGCAGCCAATCACCACTGTATTGACAGCTCTGAAAAGAAATGCGTTAGCCTAGTGTCAAACTGCACCAATCGGTGCACTAGGCATCCTGGTGATCTCAAGTCTAAGGATCACATGCACCACCATTCGTTAAAGGATTTGTTCCATAGGCACTAGGGTTACCATCCATATGGAATCCTCTGGTGGGTCAGTCCAGTGAACTTGCTGTGGTGTATTTGCCTACAGCAAGCACCCATGTGTTGCACTATGTTGTCACCAAACAACCTTGACTAGTTAGATCTGTCACTGCCTTTCAACAGGGTCGTTCAACACTATGATAGCCTTACCGTATTATCTGTGCCCTTACTTCAGAATAATATCTAGGCACGGACGTTTTTAGAATGGCCACCATATGTGCTCATAGGGTTCTCAGTATCAAGATTTGAAACAATTGATACCCTCGTCATGGTTCTACCATTCTAAGGACATATATCAATACATATTGCAATAATAATGATTTACGTGATATAGAATAAAATGCCTTTTATTGATTAATGAACATTATTACAAAGAGTCAATTCTACAATAATTGATTGGCTCTAGGGCATCTACTCTAACAATCTCCCACTTGCACTATAGCCAACCATTCATGTATTTAATACCAAATGATCTCAAGTGCCTTTCATGTTTCTGCTGCGGCAAAGGCTTTGTCAGTGGATCTGCGAGATTGTCGTCAGTATGCACTTTACTAATCTACACGTCTTTCCTCTCAACTATCTCTCTGATAAGATGGAATCATCTGAGTATGTGTCTGGACTTCTGATGAGACCATGGTTCCCTAGCTTGAGCAATTGCTCCATTGTTGTCACAATAGATGTCTAGAGGATCAACAATCGTGGGAACCATACCAAGTTCAATGACGAACTTCTTAATCCAGACTGCCTCCTTGGCCACATCTGACAATGCAATATACTCAGCCTCCATTGTAGAGTCTACTACAGAGCATTGCTTGGAGCTCTTCCAGCTCACTGCACCCCATTGAAACAAAATACAAACCCTGATTGCAATCGATAATCATCTTTGTCTGTTTGGAAACTAGCATCACCTATATCCTCATGCTGAGTTCATCTTCCCTCTATAAACCAAGAACATATCCTTAGTCCTCTTCAGGTACTTAAGAATATTCTTGACAGCCATCCAGTGACGCTCACCTGGATCCGATTGATATCTACTACAAGTGCTCAAAGCACATGAGACATTAATGCGAGTACATAGCATGACATACATGATGGATCCAATTGCTGATGCATATGGGATCCTCTTCACCCTATCTCTCTCATCTTGTGTTTTAGGACACAATTCCTTAGAGAGATAAACACCATGTGACATCGAAAGAAATCCCTTCTTGGATTCTTCCATACTAAATCGTTTCAGTACTTTATCAATATATGCACTTTGACTTAGGCCAAGCAACCTACGTGATCTATCACGATAGATCTTTATACCAAGGATGTAGGTTGCTTCCCCTAAGTCCTTCATGGAGAAGCACTTGGATAACCAAGTCTTTACCGACTACAAGTTTGGTATATCATTCCCGATCAGAAGTATGTCATCGACATACAACACTAGGAATGCTACTGCGCTCCCACTCACTTTCTTGTAAACACAGGGCTCATCTTCGTTCTTGATAAAACTGAATTCTTTTACGGCTTCATCAAAACGAATGTTCCAGCTTCTTGAAGCTTGCTTGAGTCCATAAATGGATCTCTGCAACTTGCATACCTTATTAGCTTGACTATCAAGAACAAAACCATCAGGTTGTGTCATATACACATCCTCCTCAAGGTTCTCATTCAGGAAAGCAGTTTTGATATCCATTTGCCAAATCTCATAGTCATGATATGCAGCAATTGCAAGCCATAATCCGGATGGATTTAATCATGGCAACCGGTGAAAAGGTTTCTTCATAGTCAATGTCATGAATTTGTTTGAAACCTTTGGCAACCAGCCGTGCTTTATAAGTATGCACGTTGCCATCCATGTCAGGCTTCTTCTTAAAGACCCATTTACACCCTATGGGTTTTACCTCTTCAGGTGGTTCCACCAGAGACCACACTTGGTTCTGGTACATGGAGTCTATCTCAGATTTCATGGCTTTAAGCCATTTAACAGAATCTGGATCCGATATAGCATCTTCGTATGGTTCTAAGTTCATCGTCTTGGTAGACTAGTACGTCACCATGTTGAGTCACGAGATAACCGTTTCTCTCGGGCTCATGGCGTACTCTCCCAGATCTACGCAGCCCTGTCCTATCTGAGGTGGTTCACATTGATCCATAAGTTGTGGAGTAACCTCCTCATGATGCTCAACCACTTCTTGTAGCACATCATCCCGTCCTTCGTCTAGTATATCTTGTGGTTCTAGAAACTTCATCGAGTTCTACTTTTCTCCCACTAGTACTTCTTAGAAAATATTCCTTTTCTAAGAAGACACTAGATCAAGCAACAAAAATTTTACGCTCTTCTGGGTGGTAGAAGTAGTATCCTTTGGTCTCCTTTGGATACCCCACAAATATACATTTACAGGACTTTGGGCCCAGCTTGTTCGAAGTCAATTTCTTAACATAAGCAACCCCAAATCCTTAGATAAGACAAGTTGGGCGCCCACTCCATAGTTCATATGGAGTCTTATCTCTGACTTTGACACACGTTCAAAACGTGAGTCGCAGTCTCTTGGGCATAACTCTAGAACGATGCGGGTAAATCACTAAAACTCATCATGGACCTAACCATGTCAAGTAAGGTCCTGTTCCTCCTTTCCGACACTCCATTGTCTTGGGGTGTATAAGGAGGGGTGAGTTGTGATACTATCCCACATTCCTTCAGGTACTTTGAAAACCCCAAGCTTAAGTATTCACCTCCTCGATCCAACCGAAGAGCTTTAATAATTTTGCCTAAAATATTCTGTACTTCATTCCTGAATTCCTTGAATTTATCAAAGGCTTCAGATTTATGTCTCATAAGGTAGACATAACCATATCTACTGAAATCATCAAGAAATGTGATGAAGTATGAATATCAACCTCGGCTTCAATGTTAGTGGACCACATACATCATTATGGATGATGCCTAACAGTTCAGTAGCCCATTCACCTTGTCCTGTGAAAGGAGACTTGGTCATCTTGCCTAACATGCATGACTTGCATACCTCAAATGACTGGAAGTCAAAAGGGGCCAAAACTCCATCCCTTTGAAGTTTTGCAATGCGGGTCTTATTAACATGACACAATCTACAATGCCAGAGATATGTCTAGTTTTGATCGCTATGTTTAGCTTTCTTGGTTTCAATGTTGAGAATATCTTTATTGTTTAAGTTAAGAACATATAATCCATTATATAACCTTGCGATTCCAAATAGAATACCATTCAAACTAAAAAACAACAATCCATTAGATATCTCAAAATGATACCCCATATTATCCAAGACGGATACTGAAATAATATTTCTAGAAATAGAAGGTACGTGATAACAGTAAAAATGTAGTTCCAACAATACGCCCATAGGCAAAGATAAACAATAAGTCCCTACAGCTAATGCAGCCACATGTGCTCCATTTCCAACTCATAGGTCCACCTCTCCCTTGGCGAGCACTCTACTCTACTCTACTTTAGTCCCTGCACATCAGTACAAATGTGAGTACCACATCCTGTGTCCATGACCCAAGATGTTGAGGGAGAGAAGTTAATCTCAATCATGAAAATCCCTTGAAGTTGTAGCCTCTGACTTCTTCTTGCTTGCGAGGAAAGCCTTGCAGTGTTTCCTCTAGTGGCCAGGCTTGCCACAAAAGAAGCAGACTACCTTACCCTTTCCTATGCCACTCTCAGGACCAAGAGCAACCTGTCCTTTGGGCTTGGGTTTGGGTTTGGGTTTGGCCTTGGCCTTACCCTTACCCTTACCCTTACTCTTACCCTTACCCTTACCCTTACCCTTACCCTTACCTTTACTGGCATTAACCAGTAAAATAGGTTTGGACTTTTTCAAGTCCTGCTTCGTAGTCCTCAGCATATTCAAAAGTTTTGACAGGGTTTTCTCCATCGTGTTCATATTGAAATTCATTATGAATTGAGCATAAGAGTTAGGCAAGGATTGCAAAATTAATTCCATTTGTAATTCTGCATCCAAGCCACATCCCAAAGTCTCAAGCCTCTCTATGTGCTCGATCATCTTGAGCACATGAGGACCAACTTGGGCACCCTCGGCAGACAACTCCCAAATAAGTGCTTTCGACACCTTGTACCTCTCATGTCGAGCATTTGTTTCAGAAAGCTCCTTGAGGTGTAGAATAAATGGAAGAAGCAACCATATTCTCATGCTGTTTTTTAGCATAGGTGTCATCGATGCTAAGATCAAGCATTGAACGCCATCAGCATCATCAAGGAACTTTTGATAAGTATCATTTTCTTCCTGAGTGGCATTAGGATCAGGCTTAGCCATGTATGGCTTTTCAAGGATATACAATTTCTTTTCTGACTTGAGTATAATCTGAAGATTACGATACCAGTCTGAGAAATTGGATCCATCCAACCTGTTTTCTTTCTCGATTATCGGTCGCAGGTTTATAATGCTCATTTTTGGTGACTCTACAATTGCAGAAAAGATAAAGTTATTATAAAGTTCATTATTATTTAATATGGTCTTTTTATTAAACGACGCTCCCACTATTTTCTTTAATGAATTTTAACCTCCCACTGGTAAAAGTGTACCTTTCACTTTGGCAAACAAGGTTCCGACGAACAGTGGTTTGATTAAAACCATGGTGATGGAAGGCATTCGTGACTTAATATACTTTAATTGAGGGTTTGATATTTAATGTCTCATCAGATTATTATCTTTGTTAGAATGACATTGTTTGGCATGTTATTCAACATTCAACCTTAGCATGCATTCTAAACAAAATATTAAACGTGCCGGTACATGGCCTAACTAAAACTGATCTCCTCGAGCCTAGAGGAATCGGTGGGTCACCTAGGGGTCCTGTAATAAATATCTTGAGTCTTCAAATATGGTTGCCTCGTCCTTTGCTCCGACTCCAAGTACATTACCAAAACATCATTCTAAATTTACAATAAAATTAATATTAAACTAATTTTACATCAAGAAATTTAGAAACCTCGATTTACATTCTAGGGGAATGAGATGAGAAAAGAATGTACATCAAGAATAGGAGAGAAGGCAGGACACACAAGCCCTATTTTAAAAAAATATTACAGCCATACATGCCCAAAATAATTTTAAAACATTCACCCTTAGGTCTAAGGCTCATGTACTTGGCACCATGCAATATACAATCAAGTACAAAGCATACATTTCAAAAACAATCAATTTTTGAATTAGGTGGGTTAATTAATTAATTACCCTCTTAAATGTGTAGAATGTACATTGGCTTTATAGGTTATTAAAAACTACAGATTAGTCCCTTTGCAAAAATAAAAAATTGGGAAAGCTGCAGACTTCGCCGCGGCGAAGGTTTTATCTTCGCTGCGGCGAGGAAGCTATAGACTTCGCTGCGGCAAAGGTTTTATCTTTGCCGCGGTGAGGTTTTACTGTATGACTTCGCCGCCACAAAATTCGCCGTGGCGAGACCTAGAAATCCCCAATTCGTACAGTTCGCGTTTTTTGCAGTTTTTGTGTATAAACACGAATCCAAATCAAATCAAACGCACATTTGTTCAACCATGATATTAACCAACCAATATAACATTCATCAACACATTATTAAACCAATTTATCATTTGAATCATTCATCCATAAACAGATTTTGCAGATTTTTCAAAAACAACATGTTATCAATCAAATACATGTTATAAATCATAGAACAAACTATAAAATTTGATACCCGAGGCTCTGATACCACTGTTAGTAAACGACCTAGTTACGCAGCGGAAAACAAAAATATAAACTCTATGGATCGTTCCTTAGAACCAAGATCCATGTACAAAAATTACAGTTTATATAAAATAATCAAATCTGCAGAAAATCAGTTCAAGGTTTAAGAAACCATACCCACGTTTGGAGGCTCCACCAATATTGTCTCTGAATGTGTTTGCTACCGATCCAAGTGTAGGATCAAACCGTAGAGGTCCACACGAAGACAATCAACAAGAACCAAGGAGGGATTTGCTAGATCCTCCTTGGCCTTAAGAGATCAAAAAAGAACAAAAGGGAAAAGTTTGATTTTTCAATCAAACAGTGAAAGTGGCGTGGGAGAGTGTGTTGGGGCAGGAGGTTTTCTCTTTCAATGAAAAGTGGAATAATAATAACACTTACTATTTTTTCAACTAAAACTTTTCTTTTATAGTATTATTTTAGTTGCCCTATTCCCATATGGAATGGGCTTGGGTTCCAACCCAAACACCCCCAAATTTGCCAAACACTCCCAATTAGATATTTTAATTTAATTCATCATTATCTCAATTAAAATCAATTAATATATAATTAACATTTAACAATAATGATGATTTAATTAAATATGTGCGAACACACATTCAACCGTAATTTCACTTATTTAATTTTTCTAACAAATTAAATAAAAGGCTACGACCTCAGCAAATTTAATTGCACTGTGAAATTACCAAAATACCCTTTCACCCAAAAAGACGAAAACGCCCTTCTTTCTTCTTGGCTCTTAAATTATCTTCTATGTGTGTGACCCATAGGCTCCTCATCACACCGGTAGTGTATAATATCGCGATTAACACCAATTAATCGTCTCTCTAATACACAGACCAAGAGTGGCCCCTAGCAAGGCATCATGGCCACTCGATAGATTCAGATTTAGCAAAGTAGCTACCTATCAACGATATGGTTACCGTACAATTCGATCCTTTCATCATACGTTATCTCTACGAGACAAAGGCATAGAAATAGTGTCAACCTTCGATTACTCTCGATATTATGTATTCAGTTTCTGGACCAATGACCCGTATTATAAACTGGATAGAGCAACAACTAAATCCCATTGTGGCCTGAGTTTTAGTGTCATTGCCATATACTGAATTGCGCCGTGAGATAACTTCTCTCGTATCCAGGAGTGATGAATCCTCTGTCAATCCACCATAGTCTCGATACACTCCTTGATGCAGCCAATCACCATCGTATCGACAGCTCTGAAAAGAACTGCGTTAGGCTAGTGTCAAACTGCACCAATCGGCACAAGGCGCTGGTGATCTCAAGTCTAAGGATCACATGCACCACCATTCGTTAGAGGATTTGTTCCATAGACACCGGGGTTACCATCCATATGGAATCCTCTCGGTGGGAGTCTAGTGAACTTGCCCGCGGTGTATTCGCTTATATCAAGCACCCATGTGTTGCACCAGGTTGTCACCAAACAACCTTGACAAGTGAGATCTGCCACTACTTTTCAAGAGGGCCGTTCAACACTATGATAGCCTTACCGTATTATCTGTGCCCTTAACTTCGAATAATACTAGGGCTACGAACGTTTTTAGAATGGCCACCATATGTGCTCATAGGGTTCTCACTATCAAGATTTGAAACACTTGATACCCTCGTCACGGTTCTACCATTCTAAGGACATATATCAATACATATTGCAATAATAATGATTTACGCGATATAGAATAAAATGCCTTTTATTGATTAATGAACATTATTACAAAGAGTCAATTCTACAATAATTGATTGGCTCTAGGGCATCTACTCTAACAGGACACGCATGCCCTATTTTAAAACTTACAACCATACATACCCAAAAATAATTTAAAACATTCACCATAGGTCATAGGGCTCATGTACCGGGCACCATTCAATATACAAACAAGTACATAGCATACATTTCAAAAACAATCAATTTTTGAATTGGGTGGGTTTATTATTAATTACCCTCTTATATGTGTAGAATGGTTATTGACTTTATAGGTTATTAAAAACCTACAGTTTGGTCCCTTCGTGAAAAACACAGAATTGGGATAGCAACGTTGTCACCGCGGTGAAGTTTTATTTCGCCGCAGTGAAACAGGCAACCCTGAAAATTCCAGCAAGAACGTTGCCACGCTAAAGTTGTTATTTCACCACGGCAAAGTCTGCAAATCCCAGAATCGTACAGTTCGCGTTTTTGCAGTTTTTCATGTAATAATACGTATCCAAATCAAATCGAACCCACTAGCATTCAACCAGGATACCAACCAAACAATATAACATTCATCAACACATTATTAAACAAATTGATCAACTGAATCACTCATTCAAAAGCAGATTTTGCAAATTTAACAAAATAACATGTTATCAATCAAATATATGTTATAAATCAGACAATAAACTGTAAAATTTGGTACCCAAGGCTTTGATACCACTGTTAGCAAACAACCAAGTCACGGCAGCGGAAACAAAAATCATAAACAACATGGATCGTTCCTTTAGAACCAAGATCAGGGCACAAATTTTAACAATCGATGCATTAAATACAAATTTGCAGGAAATCAATTTAAAGTTAAGAAACCATACCCACGTTTGGAGGCTCCTCCAACTTTAACTCTGAATGGGTTTCGCTAACGACCTAAGGGTAGGATCAAATCATCATTAATCCACACGAAGATAACCCCAAGGAACTAAAGAGGGATTTGCTAGATCCTCTTTAGCCTTAAGAACCAAGAACAAAATCAAGCAAATTTTGTCTCAAGCAAAAAGGAAATCTGGCATGGGAGAGAAAAGGGGGTTGGGGTTTCTATAAAAAATGATTGAAAAATCAATTTATTAATTTCACAAAGTGTTGCACTTATATAGTGCACACTTTGCCCTATTCCATCATGGAATAGGCTTGGGCACCAACCCAAACACCCCTTGTATCCAAACAGCCCCATTTAGATATTTTAATTTTAATTATCATTATCTCAATTAAATTAAATTAATATATATATATATTAACATTTAACAATAATGATAATTTATTTAAATATATGTGAACACATATTTAAACGTAATCTCACTTATTTAATTTTAATATCAAATTAAATAAAGGCTACGACCTCAACAAATTTAATTGCACTGTGAGATTACCAAAATACTATTTTTTGCCTAAAAAGACGAAACGTCCTTCTTATAAACTGACTCTTAAATTATCTTCTATGTGTGTGACCCGTAGGCTCCTCATCATAACGGTAGTGTGTAGTATCGCGATTAACACCAATTAATCGTCTCACTACACACAGACCAAGATTGGCCCCTAGCAAGGCATCATGGCCACCCAATAGATTCAGATTCAGCGAAGCAACTACCTATCAACGATATGGTTACCATACAATCCAATTCTTTCATCATCCATTATCTCAACTAGACCAGGGCATAGAAATAGTGTCAACCTCGGTTACTCTCAATATTATGTGTCAGTTACTAGACCAATGACCTAAATTATAAACTGGATAGAGCAACAACTCAATCCCACTGTGGCCATAGTTTTAGTGTCATTCCCATTTATTGAATTACGCCGTGAGATAACTTCCCCCGTACCTGGGAGTGATGAATCCTCTGTCGATCCACCATAATCTTGATACCTTCCTTGACGCAGCCAATCACTACTATATTGAGAACTGTGAATAGAATTGCGTTGGGCTAGCGTCAAACTACACCAATTGGTGCACAAGGCGCTCCAGTGATCTCAAGTCTAAGGATCACATGCACCACCATTCATTAGAGGATTTGTTCTATAGACACTAGGGTTACCATCCATATGGAATCCTCTGGTGGGTCAGTCCAGTTAACTTGCCTACAACAAACACCCATGTGTTGTACCAGGTTGTCACCAAACAACCTTGACAAGTGAGATCAGCCACTGCCTTTGGACAGGGTTGTTCAACACTATGATAGCCTTATCATATTATCTGTGCCCTTACTTTAGAATAATGCTAGGGCTATAGACGTTTCTAGAATGGCCACCATATGTGCTCATATGGT
This sequence comes from Pistacia atlantica, assembly GCA_026229545.1. Lineage (NCBI taxonomy): Eukaryota > Viridiplantae > Streptophyta > Magnoliopsida > Sapindales > Anacardiaceae > Pistacia > Pistacia atlantica. The sequence goes on from CM047908.1 coordinate 21,912,863, forward strand.
TCTCACTACCAAGATTTGAAACACTTGATACCCTTGTCACGGCTCTACCATTCTAAGGACATATATCAATGCATAAAATGATGATTTACGCGATATAGAATAAAATGCCTTTTATTGATCAATGAACATTATTACAAAGAGTCAATACTACAATAATTGATTTGCTCTATGGCACCTACTCTAACAGAGATAATGGCGAAATTACCTCGACCTATGAAGGAGTATGCACGTCCTACCATAAGAACGTCGCCAACTTGCATAGTGCTAAATGAGGCAGCAAGGAATTACGAACTCAAGAACATTCACTTTCGGATGTTACCGTCATTCCATGGCATGGCCACAGAGGAATCCACTTACCTTTATTCATAATTTTTATTCCACTGCTCAAACTTTTCCTTTGCAGAGTTTGACAGAGGACCAGCTGCGAAATGCATTGCTTTCCTTACACATTGAAGGATGAAGCAAAGAGATGGTTCATGACTTTGGCCCCAGCTTCACTTACAACGTGGGACGCAGTTTACAACAGATTCTTAGGTAAATTATACTCTCATGCTAAGACTGCCGAATTGTGAGGTAAGATTGCCACCTTTACTCAGATAGAAGGTGAGGCATTCCATGAGACTTGGGAACATTTTAAATTATTGTTGGTTCAATGTTCACATCATAGGTATCTGTTAGAATTGCTTAACAAATTTTTCTATGATGGACTAACACAGGCTTACCAAGCCATAGTTGATAGTACTGTAGGTGGTGCTATGGGTGAGAAGACTGCATAAGAGACATACGAGCTATATGAGATGCTTGGAGCAAACTCACAGTAGAAAAGTGTTAGAGGAAGATCCAAGGGAATTTATGAAGTGAATAGTAACTCTAACCTAACAATGCAAGTTTCAAAGCTAACTAAACAAATGAAGACTATGTGCAATATGCTGATGGGACAAGGACAAAGTAACTCTTCAGAGGTATGTGCTATTTGTGGTAATAGTGGGCATACAACTAACATTTGTCCTTCTAATGAGAATTTTCCAAAGTATGTAGAGCAAGCAAGTGCGATGAATTCTTACAACCAAAAGCCCTACAACCCATTCTCCAATACTCACAATCTGGGTTGGAGGAATCATGCTAACTTCTCTTGGGGCAATAACTAACAACAAGCTAGCTCTTACAATCAACAGAGGAAAATGTCATTAGAGGAGACACTGAACAACTTTATTCAAGTCTCTCAGAAGAACAGCTAGAATTCTGAGTAGAGATTTCAGCAGCAAGAGGCATCCATAAGGAAGTTGGAAGTCCAAATAGGGCAAATAGCATAAGTGATTCAAGGACATGTTCCCAGAAAATTACCGAGCCAACTTGAGCAAGCAAAAGCAATAACAACTTTGAGAAGTGGTAAGGTAATCACTAAAGACATTAACTCTGAAACTAATGAGGAATTGGTTGATAATGCAGGGAATGATAAAGCCAAGGAAAAGCAATCGAGTGCACCTATTCAAATTGAAGACATTGGCTCTATCGTAGCTTCACCTAAATCTTATGTTCCACCGGTGCCATTCTCGGGTCGATTAAATAAAAGTAAATGGGATAAGTCCTTCTCTGACATTTTTGATACTTTGTCCAAAGTGAATGTTAACTTGCCTTTGCTTGATGTGATTAGGAACATGCCCGCCTATGCAAAGTTCTTCTAAAAATTGAATACATGGAAGCGTAGATATGAGCTGAATGAAAAAGTGATGATGTCTGAGATAGTAAGCGCCGTGCTTCAATGCAAATTGCTGCCCAAGATGAAGGATCCTAGAAGCTATATTATCAATATCATGGGTGGTAATAAGAAGCTGGAAAAAGCAATGTTGGACTTGGTTGCAAGCATAAACCTCATGCCATTTTTTATCTATCAATAATTAGGACTAGGAGAACTGAAGCCTAAAACAATGACACTACAATTGGCAAATCGTTATGTCAAGTATCCAAGAGGTGTTGTTAGGATATTTTAGTTCAAATTGATAAATTAATTGTCCCTGTTGATTTTGTGTTTTTAGACAAGGAGATGACATCAAATCGCGACAATGAATTGCCAATTTTGCTGGGATGTCCTTTCATGGCCACCACGAAGACGATTATTGATGTACAAAATGGAAAACTGAAAATGACGGTTTTAGATCAAACTGTGGAATTTTCTGTTTTTAAATCCTTATCTCTTCCTACAGATACTAACGATTGTTTTCTTGTTGACTCTTTAGATCGTATCATTTTCTTTAGTTTTATGTAGAACGAGACGAAAGATAAATTGGACTTGGCCTTGATAGCAGAAGATGAAGAGTTCCTTGACGAAGAAGCTGAGGAGTATGTTGAGTTGCTGAATCATGAAGTTGTTGAGATGACTGATAAAGAGTTGAGGATGGCCATAAAACAAGTAGATGTTAATATGGTTTAGTCCACTAACCCCCCACCTAAGTTAGAGCTCAAACCATTACCACCCTCATTGAAATATGTGTACTTAGGAGAAAGTCAAACCCTTCCGGTGATTATAGCGTCAGATCTCACTTTAGGTAAGAGGAGAAACTACTTAGGGTGTTGAGAGAGTATAAAATAGCCATAGGATGGACCATAGCTGATATTAAGGGAATTAGTCCCATTATGTGCATGCATAGGATTTTATTAAAAGAGGAAGCAAAAACTTCTAGGGAAAGTCAAAGACGTCTAAACCCGAATTTGAAAGAAGTGGTGATAGCTGAAATTTTGAAACTCCTGGATGCAAGAATAATTTATGCAATTTCTGACAGTAAATGGGTGAGTCCAGTTCAAGCGGTACCTACGAAGTTAGGTATTACAATGGTGAAAAATTCTAACAATGAGTTAGTACACAACAGGTTGGAGAGTTTGTATCGATTATAGGAAGTTGAATTCTATGACAAAGAAAGATCATTTTCCCCTTCCTTTTATTGATCAAAAGCTTGAACTATTGGCTGGTCATGCTCACTATTGTTTTCTTGATGGTTTTTCAGGTTACAACCAGATCCCAATTGCACCCCAAGATCAAGAGAAGACGATATTTATGTGTCCATTCGGAACCTTCACATATAGGAGGATGCCTTTTGGATTATGCAATGCTCCCGCTACATTCTAGAGATGTATGATGTCCATTTTTTCAGACATGATTGAGAAATTCATTGAGGTATTTATGGATGATTTTTCTGTTTTTGGAACTTCGTTTGATGATTGCCTTAGTAAATTAACTTTAGTGTTGAAAAGATGTGTAGATACAAATTTGACTTTGAGTTAGGAGAAGAGTCATTTCCATGGTTAAACAAGGCATTTGTCTTAGGGCATGTAGTTTCCAGTAAAGGGATTGAAGTAGATAAGGCAAAGATAGATGTAGTTTTCTTGGTCATGCAGGTTTCTATAGGCATTTTATTCAGGATTTTTCAAAAATAAGTAGGCCTTTATGTAACCTATTAGCTAAGGAAACAACATTTGAATTTTGTGACGAGTGCCTTACTGCTTTCAATACTTTGAAAGAAAAACTCATCTCTACCCCTATTCTTATGTCACCCGAGTGGTCTCTTCCCTTTGAATTGATGTGTGATGCATCTGACTATGCCGTAGGAGCAGTATTAGGACAATGTGTCAGGAAATTGCACCATGTTATTCATTATGCAAGTCGGACTTTAAATGATGCTCAAATCAATTATTGCACTACTGAAAAAGAGTTCTTGGCTATTGTATTTGCTTTAAAGAAGTTTCGTTCTTACTTAATAGGTTCTAAGGTGATTGTTCATTCTAACCATGCTGCTTTAAGATATTTGATATCTAAAAAGGATGCTGAGCCTAGGTTGATTAGATGGATGCTGCTACTGCAAACATTTGATTTAATTATCAAGGATAAGAAGGGAAGTGAGAATGTTGTAGCTGGCCATTTGTCTCGTTTAGTGGAGACAACAAGTCGCGACGAGCATAATCAAGAAGGGGAATATCCTCTGAACGAAACCTTTCTGGATGAGCAACTCTTTTCCATCTATGGAAAAGAGCCTTTGTATGCAGTTATCATCAAATACCTTGCATGTGGAATTTTAAAATCTGATCTAACCTTTCAGGAAAAGAAGAAATTTTTTTCCATGGTGAAGCACTATTTGTGGGACGATCCTTACTTGTTTAAGAGTTGTCTAGATCAGATAATAAGGAGGTGTGTGCCCGAGCAAAAGCAGAGTATACTACAACATAGCCATGAATTACATTGCAGAGGATATTTCGGGGGAAGGAAAACAACTCTTAAGGTATTGCAATCAGGTTTTTATTGGCCAACTTTGTTTAAAGATGCTTTTACTTTCTATGCTAGATGTGATAGATGTCAATGAATTGGAAACATTGGAAAGAGGAACGAGATGCCACTCACATCATTCATGGTGGTGGAGTTGTTCGACTTCTGGGGTGTAGATTTTATGGGTCCATTTCCTAACTCTCATGGGTATGCTTATATACTTGTTGCTGTAGATTATGTGTCAAAATGGATTGAGGCGATTGCCACAAAAACTAATGACAATAAAGTTGTATTGAGCTTTCTTAAAGATTTAATTTTCACAAGGTATGGTACCCCTAGAGCTATTGTTAGTGATGGGGGAAGTCATTTTTGCAATAACTCGTTTGCAGATTTATTGAAAAAGTACAACGTAACTAATAAAGTGGCCATTCCGTATCATCCACAAACTTTAGGGCACGTAGAGGTGAGTTATAGGCAAATGAAGGCAATTTTGGAAAGGACAGAGAACACATCTAGGAAGGATTGGGTGTTAAAGTTGAATGATGCTTTATGGGCTTATAGAACAGCATTCAAAACGCCGATAGGAATGGTCCATAGAGGCTAAGTTTTTGGAAAGCCATGCCACCTACCGATGGAATTAGAACACTGAGCGTATTGGGCAATCAAATGGTTAAACTTCGACATGGACAAAGTCGACGAGGTAAGGAAAATGCAAGCGAATGAGTTGGAAGAGCTTAGGAATGAAGAGTACAAAAACGCAAAGATTTACAAAGAACGAACAAAGCTCTATCATGATAAAGCAATACAATGCAAGGAATTTCAGCCAGCTATGAAAGTTTTGCTTTATGACTCACGTTTGCATCTTTTTCCAGGAAAGTTAAAATCAAGATGGACTAGACCATACAAAGTGCTCGAAGTGTTTCCTCATGGTGCAATTGAAATGCAAAATTTGAAGACCAAAGGTAAATTCAAAATAAATGGGCATCATTTGAAACCATACTTGGAAGATTTCCAATCGAAACAAGTAGTGATGTACCTTGACGACATCCAATGAGAGATAGTGCATTCCGTCTTGCGTAGACGTTAAATAAAGCGCTTCTTGGGAGGCAACCCAAGTTTTTCATTCGTTTAAAATTTTATGTGTATAAGTGTTTAATGGTGTTAAATTTGTTTATGTGTGAGTTAGCCATATTCATAAGTTTGTTTAGGTAAATTTGACGTTCATTTTATTTTACAGGAATGGTTCACGCCGTGGCACAAAACTTCCATGCCGCGATGCAAAAAGGGAAAGGAAGACAGAAAGTTCATGCCGCAGCATGAAACTTTTTTACGCCTCGGCGCGAAAAGAAGATAGAATTTCCACACCATGGCTCAACTTTTCCATGCCATAGTGCAAAATGTCCCATGAGGACAGAAACTTCATGCTGTGGCGTGAAAATTTCCCGCGCCACACCACCATTCATTCAAAAAAAGAAAAAAAAAAGTATCGTGCCGCGGCGTGAAACGGGTTTTATAAAACAAACCAGATTTTTTTTCTTTCTTTTTTTTCTCTTCTTCAATTTCCTAGTTCGCTCCTCACGCTGCAGCACCATCACATACCACTTCCCCCCAAAACTCAATTTTTTTTTTCTCTTTTCTTGCAATTTCTCCCACAATCGATGCCTTCCAAGTGCATTTACCACCCTTAAACGTCACCCAACACTAATCTTCCCTCTATTGTTACAGATTGATTCGGTGAAGAAGACAAGGTAGGGTTTGGTGATTTGGGAAATTTTCGAAGGGAAGTGTAATCTTTAATCAAAGGCCTCCAAGTCATTCTTATTACGTTGGTAAGCAATTCTAATCATGAGTTGGAGTGTTACATGTGAATTTTTTACTTGAATTGGAGTGCCATGAACATGATATTTTGTGTAATAGTTTGTGATTGTGTTGAATATATTCGTGGTGATTGATTGATTGATTGAGATTGTTTTGAAGATAATTGTGGTTGGAATTATCAGTTTATGAAGTTGAATTTGTGATTGATTGCTATGGTGTGGATGAGTTCATGAAGTTGTTTTGAGCTCGATCATGAGTGTGTGTGTGGTGTAGTGGCGTACTAATTGAATTGCGATGTAGTGATGGTTGTTTGATTGAGGTTAATTTGAGTTGAACGTGTCGCATTGTGCATTGAGTGAGTGTACAACTATTATGGGTGGTGTAGACTTGTTTGTGTATTGTGTTGGTGCGCTTGTGTTAGGCTGAATAGGTGAAGTGTGTTGTTGATTGAAGTTCTCAAAGTGTGTGAGATGGCGCCAACCAAAAGACCCAGAGACAGTGGGGCTGCTGCTAAGGGAAAAAGGAAAATAGCTCCACATCCAAATTATGAGCGATTTGTGAGCTCTTCAACAGAGGAAAGGCATCTTTAGGCCGCTAAAGCTGGTCAAGGGTTTGTTGATGAAAGGGGATTTGAATTTCCAAATGACCAACCAGGGGTGACAGATGTAATTAGTAAGATGAAATATGAGACATTCTATTACCATCCTAAACCAGCCATCAAGTCCTTGGTAATGGAATTCTATGCTAATGTCGTTGAGAGTAGAAAGGGAAAAATTAAGATTCGAGGCATGATGGTTAGCTTTGATACCACGAAGATCAATAGGTTCTATAACCTCCCAACATTTCAGTAGAACAGGCCGAGTATAATGAGTTCCTCAAAGATCCAGATTAAGGATTAGTCTTGCAAACATTAACTGGTGGTAAGGGAGAATGGAAGATGTCTAAAGACGAACACAAGGGCATCGAGGCAAAATACTTGCTCGGTAGACATCGACTTTGGCAATACTTTGTATGTGCCAAGATTTACCCCACGGTTCACATAAGTATTGTAGATTATGAGAGAGCACTGCTTCTTTATGCAATTGATCAGTGAATGCGCATGGACCTGGGTAACATGATTTATTGTAGGATTCGACATGCCGTGAGAACTCCAGGGGTGTCCTACTTATTCCCTAGCTTGATCATTGCTTTATGCAAGCAAGTTGGAGTGCTGGTAGGGGACGATGAGGTGCAAAGGAAAATGGCATCACCATTATCCTATGGTTTTTATTTGAAGTTGCTTGGTAAACCCATAGTAGAAGTCCAACGGACCTGACCCAGAGAAGTAAGAAAGCATCGCTTCCATCCACTTCTACACAACCATCCGAGTCAAATATATTACAGAGTATGGGAGATCAGCTGGCCAGAGTGAGTGATGAGGTAACCCAGATGCGCACTTGGGTCACTAGTCAGATGACTTATCAGGCAGCATGTTTGATAAGTGCTTGAAAATAAACTTATACTTAGTGGTTTATAGGTATTGTTTGTGGGAAATTAGGATTAATTTATATGAATTAACTTAATTATTTCATAAATGCACTTTTCGGGATCACGGGTATTTTTGTTGTGTTTTCAGGGAATAAAGCTTAAAAATAATATTCGGATGAGAGATGATGTTGGCGAGAGAATTTGTGACGATTGGAAACAAACGGATTGAGAATCGGAGTTGAATTGAAGAAGTTATGGAGCTTTGAAGTAAAGAGGAAATTCTAGATTACGCTCCAGTGTGAGCATGTCGTAGTGTTTCAAAAATAACTTGAGCTGTAGATATTTTATTGAGATGATTCTTAAACCGTTAGAAAGCTGATTCAAAGGGCTAAATTTCATATGTTTACCACATCACCAGATTCCATGGTTATCATGCTCAAAAATCACTATCTATGGAGTGTTGAAGAATGATGCAAGGTTAGAAAAGGAATTGGACCATGCCACAGCACAGAGCTGCAGCACAACAAGACTAGAACCAACCATGCCGCAGCACACTTAGTCCAGAATCAACCATGCCATAGCACAGTGACGGGACACAGTCACGACAGCTGGAAATTTTTCTTCTGTTTTTTACTAGGAAAATAGGGTTTAAGAGTCCTAAACTAACCAGAATTAAGGAAAAACAAAACCCTAACCCTTGTGGGATATAAATAGAAGTCTTTTAGCATTATTTTGGTGGAATTTTCTTTTAGGAATCTTTGTAGAGAATAAAAATACTCAATAATGTAGAGATTAAAGGGAGATTGAAAGAGGTTTGGACTGGAGAATTGGGGAAGATCATTATCAACTCCATTGTTCTACCCAAGATTTCCTAAGTTTTTCTTATCTTTTGTTATTAGTTTTGTTATTCATTGATATGATTATCTTTTTATTCGTCTCCATGAGCAACTAATTCTTTTGTGATTGAGGGTGATTTCTAAACCCTAGACATGTCTTGTGATTAATAAAATCTGCATCTATTTATTTTTTGATCCCTCTTGGTATGTGATTATTTCTCTATAAATAGGGTTTAGATAGATTGTCTTAATTGTTTAAGTGCGCAATTAAATAGTTAGGATTAATTTATTAATGTCAATTTAGGTTGTTTAGTACAGAATCGCTTTATTAACCTAAATAACTAGTGGTAAAGTGTATGCTTGCATTACATGGGGGATAATCACTCAAGATAACTAAATCAACCATATGAGTTTAGCCCTAATTCAGTAGGTCTCTCGCAACTTAATGTTTTTATTACTTTAAATCTAGAGATCGTATCCTAGGTTATCTAATAAATAGGGAATTGGGTTATGACCGTGTCTAATCCAACGACTCAGTAAGGAGAGATGGAACTTATCAACGTTTGGTATTTTCTGAGCTGATGTGATCAGGAGGGTAGAAAGTTAAAGAGTGCGTTTATTATATGTAATTCATGTCTTGTGGTGGCGAATAAACCTTCAATCTAGTTTCTCTCATTTATCTCTTTTGTGATTGTTTGCTTGTTTTACTTTGTTTAATTTTAGCTTGATAGTTTTTGTTTAGTTTTTATAATTCGTGACAAACCCTGTTTGAAGTAGATAATTAATTGAGTTCACAAATCCTCTATGGGAAAGACCCTTACTTGCTTTTTGCTACTACACGACTTTGCATTAGAATTTAGTGAGGTAAAATTAGGTGTTGCATTTGCACGCATCAGTGTTGGTAGACCATGTAAAGGATCCAGCACTTCCAACTTACACAAGTTGGCTTTGATAGTAGCCAGCCCCAGGTTCAAGTTTCTAACGTATCCTAGGGACTTTAAGCCCGGCAGTATGATGAGGAGCACAATGATGAGGTGCAGAATGGTAAGGAGTGAAAAGAGGAGAGTGTGGGATCCCAGGGATGCGGACCTTTGTTATTTCATTTGTTTTTGTCTTTCATTATGGTGTGCATGTTTTCGGTTTGTTGATGACATTTGCCGCATTTTCATTTTCATTTTCTAGTTGATTAAGTGTAGATGCTTCTCAAGTATGTGTGGTTGTATTTTTTTGTTGTTGTTGTTGTTGTTGTTGTTGTTGTTTATTTCTTCCTAAACTCATGATCTTTAACAAGAATGTGGTTTCTATTTCGAGGATACCATGTTGTTTCTTTTGTTGGTAGATAGTTGAATCCAATACAAGACGGACACTTGGTGCTGCATAGCGTTCGTGTTTTACAATGTTTCAACATGGGTAATTGATTCTTTCTCATAGCCTCCTAATTGATTTGATTGCCACATTGGGGACAATGTAGGATTTAGGTTGGTGGTGGGGACTTGCAGCGATTTAATTGTATGAGTTTTGGGATGTTTGTTTCGTCTTGATTGTTGTTTTGGATCAATATATTTGTCTATGATAGTAAGTAATTCAACAACATAAAATGTTGAGAGTAATTCAAATTGCTTTAGTTGAGGAATTATTCTGAATGTTAGTTTTGCTATAATTTGAAACTCCCATGAATGTGGTATGTCTGGTGGGTTAGTTTTAATATTTAGGAATGGTTGGTATGTGCACATCCTAACGCATAATTGAGATCCCCAAACTCTAGAACCTAGTTGAGGACCACTCGAGGCGAAATCCTAAATGATGCATGACTGAAGAAGTGACTTAGGCCATCTTTGGACCGTTTGAGCCTCTCAAGCCAACCCTGGTATTTTGTGATTATCACTAGTTACCCTTTTGAGCCAAGAGTAAAATATTTTAGCCTTGATTTTCTTTCATATAGCCCACAATAACATACCCTTTTAACCCTTAAACACATTACTCACCCATGTTTTATAAGAGGATTTAATCTGAATTTATGCAAAGTGAGAGGTTTGTGTGTGGTTTTAAGTGTTTTCTCAAGATGTTGAAGATTATTTAAAAGAATGGGTTGGGGGTTGTGGTGTGTTGTGAATATCAAGGTAAAAAGGGCAAGATTGTAATATCCATGCTTCCTAACTGTGGTTTCATTAAAAAAAAAGGGAAAAAAAATCTAAAAAAAGGGAAGAAAAATAAAAGAAAAAAAATGAATAAATCAAGGAAGTATGGAAAGTGTGTAAATACAAATGCGGTTGGGAAGATAAACGTAACAAAGGCTTGGGAAATTTAGAGAGAATGTGATATGCTTTGAGCGATTTTGTTGCAAATAAGTAAGATTAATCCTCTTATTTTGTTGATTCCTTTACATTTTTTTCATAACCCAATACTTGGCCTAACATTACAAGCTTAATAAAGTCCTAATGATCTAAGGTTATGTCATTTTCTACATTAGTGAAGAGTGGTTCGAAAATTATGCCTATGGAGTTTGTCTCTACAGAGTTTTACTCTTATTTCATTTTTTTTTATTGGGATCAATGTTAGTTTATGGATGTTGCATACGTAATTATTCCTAGTGTTGAAATTGACGGATTGTGGACTATTGAAAGGTAAAGAGTTGATAATGAAGTGAGATTGACGTCAGGATGTTCTTAGAAGTAAACTAACGTTTGGTTATTTTTGTTGCCTAATGTGTGCAATTTTTGAGACTCTTTAATGTATTGATCCGGAATTGTTAGTTTAGTAGTTGTGAGTCTTGGTAGAGCTCATAGGATGTTTGTGGGTAGCATCATTGTAAACCCTCACGAGACTATAACTCGTCCACTAGGGGGACCTAGGGGTTTAAAGGCTTATTGCATATGCTAAATGCAATCGTGTTAACCTATGGAAGTGGTTAGTGAAGTTGTCATAATAGGTTTAGGTTATTTTCGATTGCTTCGATTAGTTGAGACTAGCAAAACATTGGTTAGGGGTTGTGATGAGTGGTGAAATGATATATATATTCCGTGACTTTATGGGTAGATTGTAGGGAATTCGTGACTTTTATGGATTATTTTTTATTCAAGTTCTTTGCATATTTCTATTTGCAAGAATCACGGGTATGTGTATGAGTTTCAAGTTTTCAGGTAGAAAAAGTGAGGAATTTAAGCCCACATGATGGTTAGAGGCCTTTGTACGTGCTAAAGAAGAAAAATGGATCGTCAAACAAAAGAAAGGAAGTGAATTTGTTGGATGGCGCCGTGGCATGGACTTTTCACGCCGCGCGAGAAGCTGAAGTTGGGCAGAAAATTCATGTCGCGACGTGAAGAAAGTGGCGTCGCGGCATGACAAGGTTGTATGTTTGTGGAAAAACTCTGCATTGCAGTGCCAGAAATTCACGCCATGGCATGGATCGCGAGAAAAAAATAAAATCCTTATTTGTTTTAACTCCGACTTGAACTTGAACTCGAACTCTTCCAAAAAACACCCTTAGCCGAGGAAAAGTATAAATAGGACTTTGTAGTTTAGTTTAGGGTTAGCTGGAGATTGAGAGGAAAGTTATTTTTCTTAGTAAAAAGAGAGGAGATTTTTCCTAGGGTTTTGAAGATCATTCATGCTTTGGGGAATTTCAGGTTTGCTCTTTTCAATGTTAATGTGTAACTAAACTCTTCTCTAGGGATCCAATAGCCTAATTTGATGGCTCTATGTGTAATCATATATTTATTGTTGTCAATTCAATGAAACTGTAGATTCATTCATGTATTTTTTCTCCTTTGATTTCCATTATTGTGTGACGACACTTAGTGCAAATTATTAGGTTGCATGTGTGAAGATTATTGAATGAATGATTACTATTCTATGCATACGCCCTGATAGAGTAATAGTATGTTCATGATTTTTTGGGTAATTAGTGTTTGTGCACACGCCAGGACAAATACGCCTTTGTTCAGGATTTCGAGTACTCTTGCGTTTAATGGGTTTTTAATTTACAGGCTAGACTATACGCCCTAGCTAGTCTTGTATTAAAAATACTAGGTTAATCCCGAAAGTCTTACGGTAATACCTTGATTTAGTGAGTGTGAACCTAGAGATTGAATTGAGATACAATAGATAGATTGTTGACATAGGGCTGGATAGTTATGGTGAAATTGGAACCCTAGGTTTTGGTCAATTGGGTTTTAGATCATTTTAATTGTGGTTTAATTTTAGTTTTATTCAGTTGTTGCTTCTAAAGTGAATTTTCATAATTCTTTATTATTAATTCTATTTATTTGGGTAATTAAAGCATAGTTATTAAGATTACTTGATAACTTACAAATTTCTGTGGGATCGACCCTTGCTCTGCACACTATACTGCGATAGCGATTCGTGCATTTGCGAGGAAGTAGAATTTGTTCATCACTTGCCATAGGTGAGTTCATTGGACAAACCCACTAGAGGATTCCACATAGATGGTAACCCTAGTGTTTGTGGATTAAATTCTCTAACGGATGGTAATGTATGTGATCCTTGGACTTAAGATCACCGAAGCGCCTTGTGCACCAATTGGTGTGGTTTGACACTAGCCAAATGTAGTTCTATTTATAACTATCAGAACGGTATTGATTGGCTACATTGAGAAGTGTATTGAAACTATGGTAGATTGACAGGATTTATCACTCCCGAGTACGGGAGAAATTATCTCGTTGAGTAATTCGGCGGATGGCAACGACATTAAATCTATGTCCACGATGGGATTGAGTTGTAGCTCAATCCAATCTATTCCGGTCATTGGTCTAATAACTGAATACCAAGATATCAAGGATATCCAAGGTTGACACTACTTTTGTGCCTCAACCTTGATGAGATAATAGATGATGAAAGGATTGAATTGCATGGTAATTATATCATTGATAGGTAGTAGTTTCGTTGAATCCGAATCTATCGGGTGACCATGATGCCTGGCTAGAGGCCAATCTTGGTCTTTGTCTAGTGGGACGATTGATTGATTGTCAATCGCGATATGATTCACTGCCGATATAAGATAAGTGAGACGGGTATTTTTGTGATTTATGATGAAAGGTTATTTTCGTCTTTTAAGATGAAACGGCATTTTAGTAATCTCACAGTGCAAATAAATTTGCTTTGGTTGTTGCCTACATTTATTTTCATATAGAAATAAAAATATTGAGATTGTATATTTAAATATTTAGTTTTTATATATATATACATAAACTAAACCCTAAACCTTAAGCCCTAAACCATATATATATATATGTGTGTGTGTGTGTGTGTATGATGCATATTATTTAATATTAATATTAATATTGATAATATGGAATTCAAATTTGAATTGAAAGGCCTTATTTGGTAACAATGGGAATCTATTCCAAGTTGGAATAGGGTTTTAGTGTCTCTCCCTCTCTCAAACGTAGCCTCTTTTGTGAGAGAAAGAATTTTTCTCCTAAGGAAAAATTCTGCAGAAATATTCTTAAAGTTGTGAGATTTTGCTAGTCTATAAAATATCTCAACGGCGTTTGTCCTGTCTTCGTGTAGATACCATGACTGCATTTCTACTTTGAAGTGTTAGCGCTTTCAATCTCAAATCGAAGGAGCCTCCAATGTCGGTATGAAACTTTACATCTTTTGATTTGGTTGTTTTAATAAAATAATGTAAATCGGCATAAGGATCTTGTTTAAAGGTTTGTGGATCTTTAAATTTTTTAATTTTTGATGCGTTTAATAGATCCATAAACTTACAAGGTGGACCTACGAGTTGGGAATGGAGCACGAGTTGCTGTATTAGCTATAGGAAGTTATTATTAAAGTTCGCCTTCTGGCCTTGTAATGGAACTTGCCAATTGTTTTTATGTTCCTTTAGTTTCTAGGAATATTATTTTTGTGTTCGCTTTGGATAACATTGGATATCAATTTATGATAACTAAAAGATTGTTGTCAATTAGTTTAAATGGTATTCAATATGGAACTACTAGATTGCATAATGGTTTACATGTTCTAGAATTAAATAATAATGAAATTTTCAATCTTGAGAATAAGAAAGCCAAAGTTGATGGCTTTAATCAAACGTACCTATAGCATTGTAGGCTTGGTCATGTGAACCAGACTCGCATAGCAAAACTTCACAAGGACGAAGTTTTGGACCCATTTGACCTTAAGTCTTATGAGGTATGCAAGTCATGCCTAGTAGGGAAAATGACCAGTCGCCTATTACTAGACATAGTGAAAGGGCAAAGGAACTGTTAGGTATCATGCATAGTGATGTATATGGTCCTTTAACAGTACAAGCCAGAGGTGGATATTCTTACTTCATCACTTTTCCTGATGACCTCAATAGATTTGGATATGTCTACTTGATGAGACATAAGTCAGAATCCTTTGAAAAGTTTAAAGAATTCAAAAATAAAGTACATAATCAACTGGGCAACGACATTAAGGTTCTCCGATCCGACAGGGGAGGAGAATACTTGAGCTCAGAGTTTGATGCATACCTTAAGGAATGTGAGATAATATCTCAACTCACACTATACACCTCAACACAATGGAATGTCTAAAAGGAAGAATCGAACCTTGTTGGATATGGTTCGGTCCATGATGAGTTTCACAGATTTACCCATATCATTCTAAGGCTATGCCCTAGAGGCTGCGACTTATACACTAAATCGTGTGCCATCAAAATCAATAGATAAGACACCATATAAACTATGGAACAGGTGAAAACCCATTTTTGTCTCATCTAAGAGTTTGGGGTTGTGATGCTTATGTCAAGAAATTGACTTTGAACAAGCTTGCCTCAAAGTCAGAGAAATGTACCTTTGTGGGGTATCCTAAATAGACAAGAGGATACTATTTCTACAATCCGGTTGAGCAAAAAGTTTTCATTACTTGAACTAGGGTCTTCTTGGAGAAGGATTTCCTTCCAAAAGAAGATGGTGTTAGAAAGGTAGAGCTCGGTGAAGTTCTAGATCCATAAGATGCATCAAACGACTGACAGGATGATAAGCAAATAGAAATGGTTGAGCATCATGAGAAGGTCGCTCCATAGAGAGTGGAACAAAGCGAACCACCAACACAAGAGCCATGTAGGTATGGGAGAATATGTCGTGAGCCCGAGAGGTATGGTTTTCTTGTGACTCAAAGAGGTGACGTGTTGATCTATCAAGACAATGAGCCTAAACCTACAATGACACTTTGTCATATCTAGATCTGCAAAATGGCTAGAAGCCATGAAATCTGAAATGGACTCCATGTACTAGAATCAAGTACAGGATTTGGTGGATCCACCCGAAGGGGTCAAACCCATAGGGTGTAAATGGGTCTTCAAGAAGAAGACTGACATGGATGAGAATGTGCAAACCTATAAAACATGGTTGGTTGCAAAAGGTTTCAAACAAAAGCATGTGATTGACTATGATGAAACCTTTTCTCCAATAGCGATGCTAAAGTCCATTTAGATTATGCTAGCGATTGCTGAATACCACAATTATGAGATTTGGCATATGGATGTCAAAACCGCTTTCATGAACGGAAACCTTGAAGAGAATGTCTACATGATGCAACCCGATGGTTTCGTTCTTGATGGACAAGTAGAAAAGGTATGCAAGTTGAAGAGATCCATTTATGGACTCAAGCAAGCATCAAGGAGCTAGAATATTCGTTTTGATGAATCTGTAAAGGAATTCAGTTTTATACAAAAGGAAGACAAGCCTTGTGTATATAGGAAATTCAGTGGGAGCGCAGTGGCATTCCTAGTGTTATATGTCGATGACATATTAATGATTGGGAATGACATACCGAACTTACATACGGTAAAGACTTGGTTATCCAAGTGCTTATCCATGAGGGACTTAGGAGAAGCAATCTACATCCTCGACATAAAGATCTATCGTGATAGATCTCGTAGGTTGCTAGACGTAAGTCAAAGTACATATATTGACAAGGTACTAAAAAGATTCAGTATGGAAGAATCCAAGAAAGGTTTTCTTCCAATGTCACATGGCGTGTATCTCTCAAAGGGAATGTGTCCTAGAACATAAGAAGAGAGAGATAGGATAGGATGTATTCCTTATTATTTGGCAATAGGATCCATAATGTACGCCATGTTATGTACTAGGGTTGATGTCTTGTATGCCTTGAGCATTTTTAGTTGATATCAATCGGATCCAGGTGAAACACATCGGATAGCAGTCAAGAATATCCTTAAGTACCTTAAGAGGACTAAGGATATGTTCTTGGTTTATGGAGGAGAAGATGATCTCACTATAAGAGGATATAGTGATGCTACTTTTTGAACTGACAAGGATGACTATCAATCGCAGTTAGGTTATGTGTTATGTCTAAATGGGGCTGCAGTGAGTTGGAAAAGTTCAAAACAAAGCACTGTAGTAGATTCTATAACGGAAGCTGAGTACATAGCATTGAGTGATGCAGCGAAAGAGGTTGTTCGGATCAAGAAGTTCGTGACAGAACTTGAAGTGGTTCCAAGCATTGTTGATCTAGTCGTGCTTTACTGCGACAACAATGGTGTCGTTGCTTAGGCTAAGGAACCATGATCTCCCCAAGGATCCAAGCATATACTCAGGTGATACCATCTTCTCAGAGGAATTGTGAAGAGAGGTGATGTACAAATCAATAGAG
This sequence comes from Pistacia atlantica, assembly GCA_026229545.1. Taxonomy (NCBI): domain Eukaryota; kingdom Viridiplantae; phylum Streptophyta; class Magnoliopsida; order Sapindales; family Anacardiaceae; genus Pistacia; species Pistacia atlantica. The sequence goes on from CM047908.1 coordinate 21,929,867, forward strand.
TACCTACTAATGATAACATAGCAGACCCATTAACAAAAGCTTTGTCGCAACTGAAGCATGACAAGCACATAACATCATTTGGGATCAAACATATGAATGATTGGCTATAGTGCAAGTGGAAGATTGTTAGAGTAGGTGCACTAGAGCCAATAATTTGTCTCTTTTAAACATTATTTATAATGAATAAAGGCATTGCTTATTTACAATCATCTATACTATAGCATCTATTTATTACGTATAAAGAAAATAGTATAAATCCTTAGAAAGGTTGAAACCTGTGATGAGGGAATTTAGTGTTGTAAATCATAATTATGAGAACCCTATGAGCACATATGGTGGCCATTCTAAAACTGTTTGTAGTCATAGTATAACTCTGACTTAGGACACAGATTATATGGAAAGACTATTACCATGTTAAACAACCCTACCGAAAGGTATTGACAGATCTCACATGTCAAGGTTGTGGGTCAACATGGTGCAACACATGGGTGTTTACTTGTGCAAGTCAACTAGACTGACCCATCAAAGGATTCTATACAAGTTGGTAAACCCAGTGTCTATGGAACATATCCTCTTACAGATGGTGGTGCATGTGATCCTTCGACTTGAGATCACTAGAGTGCCATGTGTAAATATTGATGTGATTTAACACTAGCCTAACGTCATCTCTCTTGGAGATTACTAGAACGGTGGTGATTGGTTACATTGAGAAGTACACTATGGCTATGGTGGATCAACAAAGGATTCATCACTTCTAGTTACAAGAGATCTTATTTTGGCAAGATATTTGGTTAAGAACTATGACTGCAAATCTGTGGTCACCATGGAATCGAGTTGGTACTCGGATCAGATTTTATATAGTTGTAGATTTGACAACCAAATATATATATGTCAAGTCAATACTTTGAAGTAAACACTATTTATGTACTTCAAACCTTGATGAGATATAAGATGATGAATGGATCGAATTGCACGGTAACTATAGAAAAAGGTAAGCCTAATTGTTGATTCTTTATTTGCTGGGTAATCATAATGCTTGCTAAAGGCCAATCTTGATTGGTGTATGAAACACTAGGGGTGTTAAAAAAAATGTGAAAACCGAACCGAACCAGTAACCGAACTGAAAAACCGGTTAGCCAAAAAACCGGTGCGGTTACGGTTCAAAGAATTCAAAAAAACTGGATTTTAGGTTTGGTTTTCTGTTTGAGTGAAAATGTAAACTAGTTAACTGAAACCGGTTTGCTAAAATATATACATATATATTATATATTAAATTAAAATAAAAAAATAATCTTAATGGATATTATATATTAAAATAAAATAAAAATTAAATTTATTTGTATCAATTTTTAATGTATTAATTGTTAGTTGTAGTCAATGGATATGTATAAACATTTAATTTTTATTTGGATATGTATTGTTGATGTTTACAATTTAATTCAAGAAAAATTAAAAAAAAAAAATTCAATCCAATTTAAGGGGAAAACCGGTTTTCCCCTAAATCGGTTCGGCTTCGGTTCAAGAATTTTCCTGAACCGAAAGAACCGGTTTGGTTCAAGAAAGCGGTTAACCAGTTCGGTTAATTGCTTTTGAACAGCCTACGAAACTCTAATTGGTTGATGCTTAATTAGTTATCGGGACACTTCCAACAAAATAAAGAGCCTTTAGGTCACACACATAACAAATAGTTAAGAAGAAAAAACGGAATGGAAGGGCATTTTTGTCCTTTGGGTGAAGGAAGGGTATTTCTGTAATTTGGGAGGAAAAGGGCATTTTCATCATTTTGGGTGGAAAGATCATTTGGGAAATTTTGCTAGGATTGACGCCATTATTCGATATTTATATTGAAGGACTTTTAGCGAAATTGGATTCATATTAATGTTAATTAATATGGAGGAATATATTTAATTTAATTAAATATATTAAAACCCATTAATTAAATATGTATATATAAATATATATGGATTAAATAAATAGTAATATTTATTTAATTAGGATTATGTATTTATATAGGAATTAAATAAATAAGAATATTTATTTAATTGGGAAACATATTTAATGGGAGAATATCTTTTAGAGATATTCCATGTAATGACTGCTTTATGCTAGGGTACTCATAGAAAAATAGTAAGTAGAAGCATAAATAGTAGCAAAAGTAAATAAGCCCAAAATTTTCTTTTATTAAATATAAACATTATTTATATAAAACAGAGTATCATTTACAAAATGATATTAAAACAGCGGACAGTGTAGCTATTGCTCCTCGCTTGTCGACGTCAATCCAACCGCGTTCTCACCTAGATCCTGCAACCACAAAGAAAACAACGAGGTGAGCACAACATAATGCGCAGTAAGTAAATCCGCTACTCGAATGTCCCCGTAACTCTTTCTCTTAATTCTTTCCTTACACTTTCTCATCTCATTTATTTTCTCTTTCACACAGCTCTCTTAACTTCTGTTATATGTCAAGGCCTCATCTTACCAGAGGCACGGCCGGGTGGAGTTCACACAGGACCAGCCCACTCTTCATGACTTTCGGGTGGGGATCACAAAGCACCAACCCTTTTTTCATAACTATCGGGTGGAGATCACAAAGCACCAACCCGTTTTCATAACTATCGGGTGGAGATCTGTAACAACTGTTGTAAACTAGTACAATGCATGCATAATAATGATAGAAAATGGGCCCAAAACTTTTCTTTTTATTATAAGTAATAAGTCTTTTATACACAGAGAGCATCATTTACAAAAAGCCATTTACAAAGATAAAAAAAGGGGAAACAGTGTAGCTATTGCTCCTCGCTTGCCGACGTCCCTCCGACTGCATCATCACCTAGATCCTGCATCCACAAAGGAAAATAACGGGGTGAGCACAAAATAATGCCTCGTAAGTAAACTCTATCTGTTTATCCCCGTATGTATTTCTCTTAATTCTTTCCTCACACTTTCTGTTGTTTTCTACTAAACGTCATAGCCTCATCTTACCGGAGGTACGGTTGGATGGCGTTCACACAGCACCATCTCACTCTTCATGACTGTCGGGTGGAGTTCACACAGCACCAACCCGCTCTTAGTGACTACAGGGTGGGGATCACAAAGCACCTACCCGGTTTTTGTAACTATCGGGTGGAGACCACAAAGCACCTATCCGTTCCTCAAGACTTTCGGGTGACGATCACAAAGCATCAACCCGTTTCTAATAACTATCGGGTGATGATCACTAAGCATCAACCCATTTCTAATAACTATCGGGTGATGATCACAAAGCATCAACCCATTTTTAATACACTTCTCATTCATTCTACTCTAGCACTTCTCATTCTCTCTACCCTTAGAGTAGTTGCATCCACAAAGTTCTCTACTCTTAGAGCAAGTGCATACACAAAGTTTCCTACTCTTTCTTAAGTCACTTCTCAATGCACAATTAATGCCTATGGATGGTTCATCTCCACTAATGCACTTATGAAATGCCAACATGCAATGTTGCAAGAATTAAGGTTCACTACTCATACTCAAACCTCTATTAGGCATTTCATCAAACAACTCAAGTGCATAGTAAAACTCTACTATAACAATAATTCTATGTTTTTCTCTAACCATCCACAATGAGGGAAAACTCCCTCACATAGCCATAATTACTGCCATAGAATAGCACTTCCAAAAAGGATTTCTCAATATCCTTCAATTCCATCTCAAACGACATTTCCAACCCACATCTCACTTCTCACAATTGAAGTGTATGAACAACCACAAGCAATAATAATCTTCATTTAAAACTCAATAACATATCATAAAACATGTATATAACATACATACATAATTGCTATTAAAACACTAATCAAGAAAATTCTCAAATCTCAACTTGGGTTGGGATTTACTTAGTTTGTTATGGAGAGATCTCACTAACTCTTCCGTTTCTCTTGGTTTGCTTGACTTTTTCTCTACTCTTAAACAAATGAACCAAAAACCCTCAATATTCAGTATACTCAAAATCTCACAAAACTTCACATCCAAAGCAAGAATCCTTACCTTAGGATGCCTTAGATTGATTTTCTACCCCAAAACACTCCAAAACCCCTCTAAAAAACCTTGAACAAATGAAAGAGAATTTGAGGGAAGTAAGAAAGGAGAGTGGCGATGGAGAAGAAGAATGAAGGGTTTGCAATGACTTAATTCCTTTTAATGAAATTTATGCACAAGCATTCCCATTTTGCCCTTACTCTTCCTTGGAATTCCATCTATATCCTTTGATTCAGTACAAACACACCCCCATATCAACATAGTCTCCATGAAAATTCCTTACATTTTACTCCCCACGTTTCCTACTAATTAGGGGTAGAATGGTCAAATTGCCCTTACGGAAGAAAATATCTAAACCTTAACAAACATTTTGGTCAGCCCGTCGCCGCGGCGAAGAATATTATGTTGCCGTGGCGAAACTGTCCAGTAGTTTCCCATGGCTTCAACACCTCTTCGCCTCGGCGAAGATTCTTCTTCGCCCCGGCGAAGCCTAGAACACTGAACTTCTTCTATTTCAACCAATTTCAGGGCAAGTAGTCAACATATCACTCAATCAAAGGTCAACCAAACAATAATACTAATAAACCAACTCAAATAAGAGCAAAAGAAGAAACATTAGCTACGTACCTCAAGTGGGGCGTTACAAGATCACAAAGCACCAACTTGTTCTCATAACTATCGGGTGGAGATGACAAAGCACCAACCCGTTCTTAGTGCTCTTCTCATTCTCTCTACTCTTAGAGTAGTTCATTCACACAGTTCTCTACTCTTTCTCAAACTAGTATTCATAGTGTAGCTTAATGATTAGAGTAGGTTAGTCACAAAGTTCTCTACTCTTTCTCAAGCTACTTCTCAAATGCACATTTAATGCATATGGATGGTTCATGCTCATTAATGCACTTAGGAAATGCCAATATGCAATGTTGCAAGAATTAAGGTTCACAACTCATGCTCATACTTCTCTTAGGCATTTCATCAAACGACTAGTGTGCATACATACACTCTACTTTATCTATAATTCTATAATTCTATCCCTCTCTTGAACCATCCAAAATGGGAGAAAACTCCCTCACCAAGATATAATTCCTACCATAACATAACACTTCCAAAGAGATTTCTCAATCTCCTCCAATTTCATCTTTAACAACCACAAAATAAATACTCATCTCAACCCAAGTTCTCAATAACATAACATACACATGCATATATATAAATCTCTACTTAATCTCTACTCAAAAGATTTCTCAATTTCAACTTGGGATAGATTTACTTACCTTGTGATGGTGTGATTCCACTGACACTTCTCTTCTTCTTTGGTGGATGTCTTTTCTCTACACCTTTAAACAATAACACATTAAGACCTCAACACTTTTATAGGTAAATTTCACATCTAGAGCAAGGATTCTTACCTTAGGATGCCTTAGATCAATTCTCTACCAAGATCCAACTAAAAAACCCTCAAAAATCCTTGAAAGCTTGAAGGAAAAGTTGAGAGGAAATGGTGAAAGAGTATGGCAGTGGAGAAGAATGAATGAAGGGTTTATGAAGTTTATCCCCTTTTTAGCTCAAAATATATTCATTCATTCCCATATTGCCCTTGCTCTTTCTTCAAAATTCCATCTTTGTCCTTTTCAATCATTACAATCACACCCCCACTCTGACATATTCTCCATAAAATTTCCTTACATTTTACTCCCCACTTTTCTTGCTAGTTAAGGGTAGAAAGGTCATTTTGCCCCTATGGAAGAATTATCTAGAAACTCAATACACATTTTGTCAAGCCCTTCGCCGTGGCGAAGACTCTTTCTTCGCCCCGACGAAAACTTACAGAACCTACACCGTAGGTGCAGGACTTCATCGCCACAGCGAAGCTTCTTCTTTGCCCCGATGAAGTCTGTAACATGAAAATTCGCCAAGTCCTTACAAATTTTAGGGCAACCACTCAACCGACTCACAATGTACATTCAACCAAGGACCAACCAAACAATATTAACAATATAACAATTCAATTAAGAGAAAAACAATAAATATTCAAGCAATGCAACGTAAATTAGCTACATACCTCAAGTGGGGCGTTACATTCCAAATCCTTTTAGAGTTGTAATCCAAATTAAAAAGGAATTTGGAGATTCAAAATCCTAATTAAATTCTACTATGGATTGCACTATTAAAAGGGGACTTCGGTTTGATTTTTAATAAGTGTTTTTCATAAGTTTATTTTACAAACTTTGAGAGCAAAAGTTTAGTTTCAATTTTAGACTAAACACTCCCAAAACACAAACCCTAACCACCAACCTAGAGAGAATTTTTCTCTCAAATTTTGCCACTCCTCTTAAGCTCTTGGCTTGATCTATCAATCAATCCAAGAGTGATCCCAACCTACTTTTCTGTGGATACCGTCATGCTTGATCCTACTTTGGGTCGATAGCAATACCTTGGAGACATCCAGAGAAGGAGCAGCTAACGAAGGTATAAAATCTAACCTTGTATGGTTTAATTATATTGTGGTTATAGTTATCGAATCGTGATCTTGGGTTATGAGACTCTATCGCAGCAATTTTATTCTTGTAATTCCGCACTTGTTGCGTTAGAAATCTTGTAGGGACTAAACTATAAATTTTGCAAGTTTGGGGACCAATAAAATTAATTCTGCAAAAGTAAAGAGGGTAATTGTAATTTTACCTGGTAATTGTAATTTTACCTAGTAAATTCAAATTTGATTATTTGAATGATATGCAATGTCTGATTGGTGTCCGATTATGTATGGTGTTCGGTACTTGGCCATCGACCTTAGGTTTATTTTATTATTTATAGGAATGTATGAGTTTTGTTATTAAGGTAGGACCTGCGTGTCCTGCTTTCTCTTAAATTCTCAGTATACTTCTCCTCATCTAAATCTCCTCGAATGTAACTTGAGGTTTCTATTCTATTCGATGTAAATTAGAATAGGTCTTTGTAAAGAGGATGACGCGAAGGCGTGAAGCATATCCTAAAGACTTTTAAGAGTTTTGTAATAATTTAAATGAACCTAGGTTGCCCTAACAATTCCTCAAAGCTCGAGGAATTTGGTTTTAGATTGGACATGTACCGACACATTTATTTTATTATCATAGAAAGCATGCTAAGGTTGAATGTTTTAACATGTCACACTATAACAAGCTACTAAGATAATAAAATTGGTGAGAGGATAAATCAAGAACCCTCATAAAAGACATTAAGTCACAAATAACAACAAGCCTTCCATCACTATAGGATTAATCAAACCATTGTTCATTGTGATCTCATTTGCCCCTACGAAGGGTACACATCTACCAATGGGAGGTTAATCATCATTGGAGTTTTTCCTTAATGGTGATGGGTTTGACTTAACTAGGTGGATTTTTCTTTATCGCCTTCACAAAGGGTTGATCTTTACACTAGAGGCATAGTAGAGTAGTGCATATAATTGAATGCACAAGTGGGCATGTAATGTCTAACTCACCAATCTGAAAATTACACTTGAGGACAATGGTTGATGTTGTTGGATTGTGTAATTGGTTTGTTTGCTTTATTTACATTTGAGTTTAATGGTTGGTGCTATTAAATGATGTAAATCAAAGTTTATTGGTGTACCTAATCATCCTATTTTGATCTATTTGCCCCTGTGAAAGGTTGGATTAGAAATGATGAGATTTCGGCCCACTCGGAAGACCAACGGGCCCTCTCGAGTTTAATAGTGAGAGCTATTAGTTTGAGTAAAATAGTGGGAGTAATTGATTGATAAAAGGCCTTATTAATTAATATAATATAATATTGACTATGTTTATTTTGGCACTTGTAGATAAACATTTATAATGAACATGGAATCACTGGGATCAAACATCAAACTAGGAAACAAGTTTGATGGCTTAAACTTCGTTGATTGGTATAGATCTGTCTGATGAGACTATAGGCCCAACTAATTCCTTAGTTGTCCAAGACTCCCCATTGAAGAGCCAAGAAACCCAAGCTTTGCAAGAAGTGCACCAATCGGCCCATTCCATCAAGGAAATCTACAAACTTGTCTATGGAGTGCTAACGGTCCAAGATGTTGCTAAAGCCCTTTTTATTGGTCCCAAACCATGAGCATCATGTCTAGAGAGATCCGTTTGGCCCAAGTCCAACAAATGGATGTCATTTGATCCAGTGAAGAGAAGTTAATCAAGTTAATTAGTGGTTAGAAACATAGATCCTTAATTCAAGGGGGTTGTTGTCCTTGTGCATTAAATGGGTATGGCATTATAATTTGAATGAATGGATGTATTTGTTGATAACATGCTGCCTTGATGAATCTGCCATGAAAAACCCAGATTTTGTTAAAACTGAAAAATCTGTAAATCCACTGTTGAATGAGTGATTCAAATGATAAACTGGTTTAATAATGTGTTGATGAATGTTATATTGGTTGGTTAATATCCTGGTTGAACGTATGTGCGTTTGATTTGATTTGGATTAGTGTTTATACACAAAAACTGCAAAAAAACTGCAATTGGGGATTTCAGGTCTGCCACGAAGTGCCTCTGAAGTCTCGCCGAGGTTAAAACCTTCGCCACGGCGATGTCTGTGGTGGCTAGTCCTAACGCGCGAAGATAAAACCTTCGCCGCGGTGAAGTAAGCAGCAGGGAAGTGGATACTGTAAATCCTCGCCGTGGCGAAGGCTGTAGCTTTTCCAATTCTGTATTTTTGCAGAGGGACTAATCTACAGTTTTTAATAACCTATAAAGCCAATGTACATTCTGCACATTTAAGAGGGTAATTAATTAATTAACCCACCATATTCAAAAATTGATTGTTTTTTAAATGTATGCTTTGTACTTGTTTGTATATTGCATGGTGTGTGGTACATGAGCCTTAGACCTAAGGGTGAATGTTTTAAATTATTTTGGGTATGTATGGCTGTAATATTTTAAATAGGGCCTGCGTGTCCTGCCTTCTCTCTTCTTCTTAATGTACATTCTTTTCTCATCTCATTCCCCTCAAATGTAAATCGAGGTTTCTAAATTTGTTGATGTAAAATTAGTTTAATATTAATTTTATTGTAAATTTAGAATGATGTTTTTGTAATGTACCTGGAGACGAAGCGAAGGACGAGGCAACCATACTTGAAGACTCAAGATATTTGTTACAGGATCCCTAGGTGACCCACCCGATCTCTCTAGGCTCGAGAAGATCGGTTTTAGTTAGGCCATGTACCGGCACGTTTAATATTTTGTTTAGAATGCATGCTAAGGTTGAATGTTGAATAACATGCCAAACAATGTCATTCTAACAAAGATAATAATTTGATGAGACATTAAATAACAAACCCCTCAACTAAGTATATTAAGTCACCTGTGCCTTCCATCACCATGGTTTTAATCAAACCACTGTTCGTCGAAACCTTGTTCGCCAAAGCGAAGGGTACACTTCTACCAGTGGGAGGTTAAAATTCATTGGAGTTTTCCTTAATGGTGATGGGTTGACTTAAAATGACGGTTTTGCTTGTTCGCCAAAGCGAAGGTTGATAAACGCGTCATAGGCATAGTAGAGCAGTAGACATATTATGTGTACGTGGTGACATGTAGTGTCCACTCTACCGATACTGAGAATCACACTTGAGGACAATGGTTGGAGCCATTGAATTGTGTGATTGGCTTGTTGGCTTTTTCACATTTGAGGTTGATAGTGGGAGCTATCAATTGGTGTGGATTAAGTTTGTTGGCCTACCTAATCAACCCATTTTGGCTTGTTCGCCAAAGCGAAGGTTTGAAATGGGCAAGATGGGATCTTGGTCCACTAGGAAAGCCAACGGGCTTTCCCGAGTTAATAGTGAGGGCTATTGACTTGAGAGCATCGTTTAATAAAAGACCATATTAAATGATAGTGAACTTTATAATAACTTTATCTTTTCTGCAATTGTAGATTCACCAAAAATGAGCATTATGAACCTGCGACCAATAATCGAAAAAGAAAACAGGTTGGATGGATCCAATTTCTCGAGCGGTATCGTAATCTTGATTATACTTAAGTCAGAAAAGAAATTGTATATCCTTGAAAAGCCATACATGGCTGAGCCTGATCCTGATGCCACTCAGAAATTAAGGATACTTATCAAAAGTTCCTTGATGATGCTGATAGCGTACAATGCTTGATGTTAGCATCGATGACACCTATGTTGCAAAAGCAGCATGAGAATATGGATGCTTCTTCCATAATTCTACACCTCAAGGAGCTTTACGAAACAAATGCTCGACATGAGAGGTACAAGGTGTCAAAGCAACCGTTTTGGGAGTCGTCGAGAGGGTGCCCAAGTTAGGTCCTCATGTGCTCAAGATGATCGAGCACATAGAGAGGCTTGAGACTTTGGGATGTGGCTTGGATGCAGAATTACAAATGGATTTAATTCTGCAATCCTTGCTTGACTCATATGCTCCGTTCATAATGAATTTCAATATGAACACGATGGAGAAAACCTTGTCAGAACTTCTGAACATGCTGAGGACTGCAGAGCAGGACTTGAAAAAGTCCAAGCCTGTTTTACTAGTTGCTGCCAATAAAACAAAGGGTAACGGCAAGGGTAAGGCTAAGGCCAAACCCAAGCCCAAGCCTAAAGGACAGGTTGCTCTTGGTCCTGAGAGTGGCATAGGAAAGGGCAAGGTAGTCTGCTTCTTTTGTGGCAAGCCTGGCCACTGGAGGAAACACTGCAAGGCTTTCCTCGCAAGCAAGAAGAATTCAGAGGCTATGACTTCAGGTACTTTCATGATTGAGATTAACTTCTCTCCCTCAACGTCTTGGGTCATGGACACAGGATGTGGTACTCACATTTGTACGATGTGCAGGGACTAAGGCAGAGTAGAGTGCTCGCCAAGGGAGAGGTGGACCTACGAGTTGGAAATGGAGCACATGTGGCTGCATTAGCTGTAGGGACTTATTGTTTATCTTTGCCTATGGGTTTATTGTTGGAACTACATAACTGTTATCACGTACCTTCTATTTCTAGAAATATTATTTCAGTATCCGTTTTGGATAATATGGGGTATCATTTTGAGATATCTAATGGATTGTTGTCCTTTAGCTTGAATGGTATTCTATTTGGAATTGCAAGGTTATATAATGGATTATATGTTCTTGATTTAAACAATAAAGATATTCTCAATATTGAAATCCAAGAAAGCTAAACATAGCGATCAAAACCAAACATATCTCTAGCATTGTAGATTGTGTCATGTTAATAAGACGCGCATTGCAAAACTTCAAAGGGATGGAGTTTTGGCCCCTTTTGACTTCCAGTCATTTGAGGTATGCGAGTCATGCCTTTTAGGCAAGATGACCAAGTCTCCTTTCACAGGACAAAGTGAAAGGGCTACTGAACTGTTAGGCATCATCCATAGTGATGTATGTTGTCCGCTAACAGTTGAAGCCAGAGGTGGATATTCATACTTCATCACATTTACTAATGATTTTAGTAGATATGGTTATGTCTACCTTATAAGACATAAATCTGAAGCCTTTGATAAATTCAAGGAATTCAGGAATGAAGTATAGAATATGTTGGGCAAAAGTATTAAAGCTCTTTGGTCGGATTGAGGAGGTGAATACTTAAGCTCGGGGTTTTCTGAGTACCTGAAGGAATGTGGGATAGTATCACAACTCACCCCTCCTTATACACCCCCAACACAATGGAGTGTCAGAAAGGAGGAATAGGACCTTACTTGACATGGTTAGGTCCATGATGAGTTTTAGTGATTTACCTGCATCGTTCTGGGGTTATGCCCTAGAGACTGCGACTCACGTTTTAAACCGTGTGCCATCAAACTCTCTAGATAAGACTCCATATGAACTATGGAGTGGGCGAAAGCCCAACTTGTCTTATCTAAGGATTTGGGGTTGCGAAGCTTATGTTAAGAAATTGACTTTGAACAAGCTGGGCCCAAAATCCTGTAAATGTATATTTGTGGGGTATCCAAAGGATACAAAAGGATACCATTTCTACCACCCAAAAGAGCGCAAAATCTTTGTTGCTCGATCTGGTGTCTTCCTAGAAAAGGAACATTTTCTAAGAAGTACTAGTGGGAGAAAAGTAGAACTCGATAAAGTTCTAGAACCACAAGATATACTAGACGAAGGACGGGATGATGTACCACAGGAAGTGGTTGAGCATCATAAGGAGGTTACTCCACAAATTGTGGATCAAAGTGAACCACCTTAGGTAGCACAGGAGCTACATAGATCTGGGAGAGTACGCCATGAGCCCGAGAGATACGGTTATCTCGTGACTCAACATGGTGACGTACTAGTCTATCAAGACGATGAACCCAGAACCTACGAAGACGCTATATCGGATCCAGATTCCGTTAAATGGCTTGAAGCCATGAAATCTGAGATGGACTCCATGTACCAGAACCAAGTGTGGTCTTTGGTGGAACCACCTGAAGGGGTAAAACCCATAGGGTGTAAATGGGTCTTCAAGAAGAAGACTGACATGGATGGCAACGTGCATACTTGTAAAGCACGGCTGGTTGCCAAAGGTTTCAAACAAATTCATGGCATTGACTATGAAGAAACCTTTTCGCCGGTTGCCATGATTTAATCCATCCGGATTATGCTTGCAATTGCTGCATATCATGACTATGAGATTTGGCAAATGGATGTCAAAACTGCTTTCCTGAACGAAAGCCTTGAGGAGGATGTGTATATGACACAACCTGATGGTTTCGTTCTTGATAGTCAAGCTAATAAGGTATGCAAGTTGCAGAGATCCATTTATGGACTCAAGCAAGCTTCAAGGAGCTGGAACATTCGTTTTGATGAGGCCGTAAAAGAATTCGATTTTATCAAAAACGAAGATGAGCCTTGTGTTTACAAGAAAGTGAGTGGGAGCGCAGTAGCATTCCTAGTGTTGTATGTCGATGACATACTTCTGATCGGGAATGATATACCGAACTTGCAGTCGGTAAAGACTTGGTTATCCAAGTGCTTCTCCATGAAAGATTTAGGGGAAGCAGCCTACATCCTTGGTATAAAGATCTATCGTGATAGATCGCGTAGGTTGCTTGGCCTAAGTCAGAGTGCATATATTGACAAAGTACTGAAACAATTCAGTATGGAAGAATCCAAGAAAGGATTTCTTCCGATGTCACATGGTGTTTATCTCTCTAAGGAATTGTGTAACGCCCCACTTGAGGTACGTTGTTATTGTTTCCTCTTTCGCCCTTAATCGAGTTGGTTTTGTTATTATTGTTTGTTTGAGTGTTATGTAGAATGTTTGCCCTAAAATTGGTTGAAAATAGAAGAATTTTAGTGTACCAAGCTTCGCCGGGGCGAAGAAGAATCTTCGCCGCGGCGAAGGTGTGTTGAAACCACGGGGAAACTCTCTGGACAGTTTCGCCGCGGCGACAAGCCGTTTAAATTGTTTGTTGAGTTTTAGATATTTTCTTCCCTAAGGGCAATTTGACCTTTCTACCCCTAATTAGCAAGAAAAGTGGGGAGTTAATTGTAAGGAATTTTCATGGAGAATATGTTGATATAGGGGTGAGTTTGTAATGAATCAAAGGATATGGATGGGATTCCCAAAGATGAATAAGGGTAAAAAGGGAATGAGTGTGTTTATATTTCATTAAAAGGAATTAGAATCAAAGAAACCCCTCATTTCTTCTTCTCAAACGCAACTTCCCATCTTTACTCCTCTCAACTTCTCTTCTCTTTTGATCAAGGTATTCCAAGGGGTTTTGAAGTGATTTGGGGTGGAAAAGTAACCTAAGGCTTCCTAAGGTAAGGATTTCTCCTTAAGTTGTGTGATTTGTGGGTTTTAGTTCATTTTGGTATTTGAGGGTTTTCATTCTTTTGGTTAAGATTAGAGGAAAAGTCAAGCTAAGCAAGTGAAAGGAAGAGTTGGTGAAGTCTCTCCATATCAAAGTGAGTAAAACCCAACCCAAGTTGAGATTTATGAAATTTCTTGATTAGGGTTTTGATAGACTTGATGGATGTATGTGATGTACATGTAATATGGTATGTATGAAGGATTAAATAGAGATTTCTATGCTTTGTGATTGTTTATTCTTTGCAAATATGAGAAATGGGTTGTTGGATTGGCAAGGTAGTTGAGATGGATTTGAAGGGGTGTTATGGAACCCTTTTTGGAAGTGTTTTGTTTGACAGGTTATTATGGCTTTGTGAAGGGGTTTTTCCCCATTTTGGATGGTTAGGAAAAGTTTTAGAATCATGGCTATGATAGAGTTTTATAGTGCACATGAGTTGTTTGATGAAATGCCTAATAGAGGTTTGAGTGTGAGTAATGAACCTTAATTCTTGCAACATTGCATGTTGGCATCTCATAAGTGCATTGGTGAAGATGAACCATCCATAGGCACTAGTTGTACATGGAAAGTGACCTAAGAAAGTGTAAGGAAATGGTGAATGCAATTACCCTAAGAGTAGAGAGCTTAATGGGTAAAATTACTCTAAGGGTAGAGAGCATTGAAAAATGCTACAATAGAATGAATTAGAAGAGTAGTATAGTTGGGATGATGCTTTGTGATCATCACCCGACCGTATGGGAATCGGATTGATGCTTTGTGATCATCATCCGAATAGCCCTTAGAGAGATGGGTCGATGCTTTGTGATCGTCACCCAATGAGTAATAGAAATGGGGTAGATGCTTTGTGATCACTATCCGATTAGTTATTAGATAAGTGGGTTGATGCTTTGTGATCATCATCCAACAGTTAGTAGAAGCGGGTTGATGCTTTGTGATCATCACCCGACAGTGACTAGAGACGGGTTAATGCTTAGTGATCGTTACCCAAAAGTCATGAGGAACGGGTAGGTGCTAAGTGGTCTCCACCCGATCGTTAGGAAAACCGAGTAGGAGCTTTGTGATCCCCACTTGGTAGTCACTAAGAACGGGTTGGTACTATGTGAATTCCACCCGATAGTTATGGAGAGTGAGATGGTCTTTGTGTGAACGCCATCCTAGTGCATCTGGTAAGATGAGGTCATGGTATTTAGTAGAAACAGAAATAGAAACAGAATTAGAAAAGGAAATAATTAAGAGTCACACACGGGGACAGATGTTAGAGGGTTTTACTTACTGAGCATTATTTGTGCTCACCCCGTTATTTTCCTTTGTGGATGCAGGTTCTAGGTGTTGATGCAGTTGGAGGGCGTCGCGCGAGGAGCAATAGTTACTGTTCCCCTGTTTTGTCTTTTTAAAATACATTTTGTAAACAGACTCTTTATGTATTAAAGACACATGAATTGTAATGAAAAGAAAACTTTGGGCCCAATTTTCTATTGTTATTACGCATGCACTGTACTAGTTTTCAGTAGATGTTACATTTTTGCGCCTTTTTATTGTGAGGACCCGGATTCGGCTCATGGGCTATCCCAATCTTGGGCTCTTTCCCTCATGGGCTTTCCCAATCTTGCCCCGGCGGCCCCACTCACTAGGACTATCTCCCCCCCCTTAAGGGATTTCTTTCGCCTCCCCCGTGGCTCGAACCCATGCCCAAGGGGCTAAAGGCAAATGGGAAGCACCACGAGTACCATCAGGCCAGCGGGAAAGCCCATGAGGGAAAGAGCCCAAGATTGGGATAGCCCATGAGCCGAATCCAGGTCCTCACAAATTGTGTCCTAAAACACAAGATGAGAGAGATAGGATGAAGAGGATCCCATATGCATCAGCAATTGGATCCATTATGTATGCCATGCTATGTACTCGGATTGATGTCTCATGTGCTTTGAGCACTTGTAGTAGATATCAGTCGGATCCAGGTGAGCGTCACTGGATGGCTGTCAAGAATATTCTTAAGTACTTGAAGAGGACTAAGGATATATTCTTGGTTTATGGAGGGGAAGATGAGCTCACTGTAAGAGGATACAGTGATGCTAGTTTCCAAACGGACAAAGACGATTATCGATCGCAATCAAGGTTTGTATTTTGTCTCAATGGCGGTGTAGTGAGCTGGAAGAGCTCCAAGCAAAGCACTGTAGCAAACTCTACAATGGAGGCTGAGTATATTACATTATCAGATGCGGCCAAGGAAGCAGGCTGGATTAAGAAGTTCGTCACAGAACTTAGTGTGGTTCCTACGATTGTTGATCCTATAGATATCTATTGTGACAACAATGGAGCAATTGGTCAAGCTAGGGAACCACGGTCTCATCAGAAGTCTAGACACATACTCAGACGATTCCATCTCATCAGAGAGATAGTTGAGAGGAAAGACGTGCAGATTAGTAAAGTGCATATTGACGACAATCTCGCAGATCCACTAACAAAGCCTCTGTCACAGCAGAAGCATGAAAGGCACTTGAAATCATTTGGTATTAAATACATGAATGATTGGCTATAGTGCAAGTGGGAGATTGTTAGAGTAGATGCCCTAGAGCCAATCAATTATTGTAGAATTGACTCTTTGTAATAATGTTCATTAATCAATAATAAAAGGCATTTTATTCTATATCGCGTAAATCATTATTATTGCAATATGTATTGATATATGTCCTTTAGAATGGTAGAACCGTGACGAGGGTATCAAGTGTTTCAAATCTTGATAGTGAGAACCCTATGAGCACATATAGTGGTCACTCTAGAAACGTCCGTAGCCCCAGTATTATTCTAAAGTAAGGGGACAGATAATGCGGTAAGGCTATCATAGTGTTGAACGACCCTGTCGAAAGGCAGTGACTGATCTCACTTGTCAAGGTTGTTTGGTGACAACCTGGTGCAACATATGGGTGCTTGTTGTAGGCGGATATACCACAGCAAGTTCACTGGACTGACCCACCAGAGGATTCCATATGGATGGTAACCCCGTGTCTATGGAACAAATCCTCTAACGAATGATGGTGCATGTGATCCTTAGACTTGAGATCACCGGAGCGCCTTGTGCACCGATTGGTACAGTTTGACACTAGCCTAACGCAGTTCTATTCGAGTCGCAAGACGGTGGTGATTGGCTATATCAAGGAGCGTATCAAGACTATGGTGGATTGACAGAAGATTCATCACTCCCGTTAAGTTATCTCACGGCGCAATTCAGTATATGGCAATGACACTGAAACTATGGCCACAGTGGGATTGAGTTGTTGCTCTATCCAGATTATAATACGGGTCATTGGTCCCGAAACTGAATATATAATATCGAGAGTTACCGAAGGTTGACACTATTTCTATGCCTTCGTCTCGTCGAGATAACGTATGATGAAAGGATCAAATTGTACGGTAACCATATCATTGACAGGTAGCTATTTTGCTGAATCCGAATCTATCGGGTGGCCATGATGCCTTGCTAGGGACTAATCTTGGTCTGTGTATTAGTGAGATGATTAATTGGTGTTAATCGCGATACTATACACTACCGGTATGATGAGGAGCCTATGGGTCACACACATAGAAGATAATTTAAGAGCCAAGAAGAAAGAAGGGCGTTTTCGTCTTTTTAGGTGAAAGGGTATTTTGGTAATTTCACAGTGCAATTAAATTTGCTGAGGTCGTAGCCTTTTATTTAATTTGTTAAAAAAATTAAATAAGTGAAATTACGGTTAAATGTGTGTTCGCACATATTTAACTGAATCATCATTATTGTTAAATGTTAATTAAATATTAATTGATTTTAATTGAAATAATGATGAATTAAATTAAAAAAATATCTAATTGGGAGTGTTTGGCAACATGGGCTGTTTGGGTTGGAGCCCAAGCCCATTCCATGTGGGAATAGGGCAACTTGGTTTGCCTATAAAAAGAATAGTGTTTGTGTGTTTTATAATTAATTCATTTTGCCTTTTGAAAATAAAAAAGAAAACACAGCAGCCCCTTTTACACTCACTCCCACGCCACTTTCACCCTTTTGATTGAATAATCAAATACTCCTTTTCTCTTGATTTCTTAAGGCCAAGGAGGATCTAGCAAATCCCTCCTTGGTTCTTGGTGGTTGTCTTCGTGTGGACTTCTTGGTTCGATCCTATACTTGGATCGGTAGCAAACACGTTCAGAGACAATATTGGTGGAGCCTCCAACGTGGGTATGAATCTAAACCTTCAGATTTATTTTTCTGCAGATTCTTATAAAATATAAACTGTAATTTTCTATGCCCTGATTTTGCGTTCTAAGGAACGATCCATGGTTGTAATTATTTTTGTTTTCCGCTGGGCAACCGGGTCGTTTCCTAACATTAAGCCCCCTTTTTTTTTTTTATAATTATTTGTAAAGGGCAATTCTTATGCCTATATGAAGGCAAGACTCTCATTTTGTAAGGATGATGAATAGTGTTTCCAAGGAGACTGAATTCTTCTTTGTTCTTCCTTTATCCAAGTTCGATCGAGACTTGGTGGTGCATTGATTCAAGTCGGTGGAAGTTCCTTTAAGCTTGAATGATTCTTGGCCAAATTATCTAGTAAGTCACCTAAGTCACAGCTTTTATAAATTCATATCAATTTTGGTATCAGAGCCATAGTTGTGGAGTGATATTTGTGTTGCATGTTGTTTATGGTGATCAAAAAATTACTTGGGTATGATGAGTGCACGTGTAGAGTTGGTTTTGGGCCTAATTCTCCATTGTCATTACATTAGGCTTTCTCTTTCTTTAAACACTATTACCTCAACTCATACACCTCACCAACTCCTGACTACCCACCTTACACCTCATCTACACCTAACCAATTCCCTTCAAATCCAACTAAACCAATTCCATTCAAACTAAATTACCATTAAGCCTTAACCAAACACTAAACAGTTCCCATTTGCCTAATCACCATTAATCAACTTAATCACCTATAATCCCAAACACTCTTCGCTAGTTACTATTCATCTAAACTAACATTACCCAAACTTTCCCCCTTACCCTTAAAACTCCAAATATCACTATTCCATAACCTAAAAACCACTGTTCATTCCCAAAGTTACTATTTACGTAGCTAAAATTTTCATTCATCATGTCAAACAAGAGTGGTTCCTCTTCCCCAATGCCCCTTTAGGAAATTGTTTTTACCAAACTCAAGAAGACCTTAGAAAACTTGAAGAACGGGTGAACCAAATTGCCCAAAATATATGAACCAATTAGCCCCTCATACACCATTTACACACACCTCTCAAAACCAACCACTTCTCCATGAACTCGAACCACCTCTCCATGAACATGAATCACCTCCAAAAAGAATCACCCCCCACATGAGACGTCAAGTTTATCAACCTCATCACCATGAAGCTGAAACTAGTCTTCATAGTGATTCTAGTGATTCTGATGTTGTTCTGAGAAGAAGGAGGAGAATTGATAATGATGATAGGGGACTTAAAATTGACATGCCCGAATTTGAAGGAAGTCTAGATCCTAATGACTTCAATGATTGGTTGAGTGAAATCGAAAGAGTGTTTGGGTTCAAAGGCTACTCGAATGAAAAGAAATGCAAGGTGGCCATTCTTAAATTCAAGGGGTATGCTTCCTTATGGTGGGAAAATGTTAGAAAGAAGAGAGAAAGAGAGGGAAAAGCTAGAGTGAGGTCTAGGGATAAGTTGAAAAGAATGATGAAAAAGAGATTCTTGCTCAAGAACTACAAGCAAGATCTCTACTTGAGCTTATACAATCTCAAGCAAGGAGATAAGAAAGTAGAGGAGTATATAAAGGAATTTGAAGTCCTTATGATGAGGAGTGAGATTTTGGAAGAAAAAGAACAAACTATGACTCGATTTTTGGGAGGTTTGCAAAGAGAAATAGCTCACAAGGTAGAATTTCAACCTTACCATTTTTTTTTTTTTTTTGGGATGTTTGCAAGCTAGCCAACAAAGTGGAGAAGCAACTATAAAGTTTGAAGCTCTTGGCCCCAAAAACTTATTTTAAAGGCAGTACCAACTACAAGGGTTCTTCGTCTTATTCCAAACCCTATGTCAACACTAATAAAGACAAGGGTAAGGAAAAGGTGAGTGAAGTCGCCAAAGAGGAGCCACGGTTTGTGAATCAAAGAGGTACCCGAGGAGATTTAAAGGACAAGAAATGCTTCAAATGTCATGGCTATGGTCACTTCCAAGCCAATTGTCCTAATAAGAGAGTAATGTCGATTAAAGAGATACAAGAGATTGAAGAGGTTGCCCAAGAGAAAGAGAGTGGAAAGGAAGAATCTAAGAGTGTTGAAGAAATTATTGAAGAAGCCAATGTTGGAGATGCATTGATCTTGAAGAGGGTTTTGCATGCACAAGTTGATTCTATCGAAGAAGAAAGGGGAAACCTGTCCCAAACCCGTTACACCATCGAAAAGAAGGTATGCTCAGTTATTGTAGATAGGGGGAGTTGTACCAATGTTGCCTCCACTACCCTTGTGGAGAAACTAAATCTTCCCACCAAAAATTGTACTAATCCTTACAAATTACAATGGTTGAGTAATGGGAGCACAATCCATGTCACTAAGAAAGTTGTGGTTCCTTTTTCCTATTGGCAAGAGATACATTGATGAGGTAGTATGTGATATGATACCCATGGATACTTGCAATTTGTTTGTGGGGAGACCTTAGCAATATGATAGGGAGGTTGTTCATGATGGGAGAAGGAATACCTACACCTTTAGGTTTAACAAGAAAACCATCACCCTAACCCCTTTACCAACCCAACAAACACTTCCAACACCAACACCACCCAAAAATGGTAACCCACAAAAGAGCCTATTCTTGAATGCCAATTAAGAGGAAAAGGCCATCAATAACCAAAAACCCATCCTAGCCTTACTCATAGCCGAGAGAAAAGAAGTTGTAGAGAGTGAAACCCATCATTTGGTCCAAACCTTTGCTCAATGAATTCCAAGATGTTTTTCTTGAAGAGCTACCATCGGGGTTACCATCATTGAGAGGGATTGAGCATCATATTGATTTGTTGCCTGGGGCACCTTTACCAAACAAACCCGCATATAGATGCAATCCTGAGGAGTCAAAAGAGTTGCAAAGGCAAATTGATGAGCTGGTTGGCCATGGATATGTAAGAGATGTAGGGAATAATGCCACAACAAGCACCGAATAACAAAATTTTTCTTGCTATTACCCTTTACCCAAGATCACAATTCGATAAAGCTAATCTACAATGTTAAAACCCATTCAAGGTTTAGATTATACCTTCGGTTGGCAGCTCCTTCACTGGATGTCTTTGTGATATCGCTATCGACCCAAACTAGAGTCAAGCTCAACAGTATCCACACGAAAGTAGGTCGAGATCACTCTTGGATTGATTGCTAGATTAATCCAAAAGCTTAAGGAGGTGGCAGAAATTAGAGAGAAAAACACTGCTAGGGTTTAATTTGGGAAGGTTTTCTTTCACAATTTTGCTCTAAAATATATGTGAAAGCTTAATGATAACTGTGCTATAATTGTATATACAAATCAAAACCCAATGACCATTTATATAGTGTAATCCCAAATAAGAATTCAATTAGGATTATGAATCCTTTAATTCCCATTTGGATTGGATTGCAATCCTTAATAAATAGAATTATAATATCTCTTAAAAATATTCTCCTTAAATATGAATCCTAATTAAATAAATATCCCTATTTATTTAATTCCTATATAAATACATATTATAATTAAATAAATATTACTATTTATTTAATCCATATATATTTTTATATATTTACATATTTAATTTATGGTTTTTAATATATTAAATTAAATTAAATATATATTCCTTCATATGAATCCAATTTTTCTAAATTTCCTCCAATATAAATACTGGATAATGGCGTCAACCATAGCAAAAGTACCAAAGTGCCCTTTCTGCCCAAAATGACGAAAATGCCTCTAGACTTGCAAATTACTGAAATACCTTTTTTGGCCCAAGGACAAGATTGTCCTTCCAATTCCATTTGTCACTTAACTACTTTCTATGTGTGTGACCCGAAGTCTCTTTATTTTGCCAACAGTGTCCTAATAACTATTAAGCATCAACCAATTAGTGTTTTCGTACAGCAATTAAGATTGGTCTCTAGCAAGGCATCATGATCCCTCGGTAAATAAAGAATCAACGATTTAGGCTTACCTTTTCTACAACATGGTTACTGTGCAATTCAATCCATTTCATCGTCTTATATCTTATCAAGGTTTGAAGTACAGAAATAGTGTCTACTTCAGATATTGACCTTGACATGTTTATATTTGGTTGTCGAATCTACGACTATATAAAATCGGATTTGAGCACCAACTCAATTCTACCGTGGCCACGATTTTGAGGTCATAATTCTTAGCCAAATATCTCGCCGAGATAAGATCTCCTATAACTAGGAGTGATGAATCCTTTGTTGATCCATCATAGCCATAGTGTACTTCTTGATGTAACCAATCACCACTGTTCTGGTAATCCCTAAAAGAGACGACGTTAGGCTAGTGTTAAATCACATCAATATTTACACACGACGCTCTGGTGATCTCAAGTTGAAGGACCACATGCACCACCATCTGTAATAGGATGTATTCCATAGACACTGGGTTTACCATCTTGTATGGAATCCTTTGATGGGCCAGTCAAGTGGACTTACACAAGCAAGCACCTATGCGTTGCATCAGGTTGATGCCCACAACCTTGACATGTGAGATCTGTCACTATCTTTCAATAGGGTCATTCAATACGATGATAGTCTCTTTGTATAATCTATGTCCTTGGTAAGATCTATACTATGACTATGGACGGTTTTAGAATGGCCACCATTTGTGCTCATACGATTCTCACAATTAAGATTTATAACACTTAATTCCCTCGTCACTGGTTTCAACCTTTCTAAGGAAATATACTATTTTTGTTACATGTAGTAAATAGATGCTATAGTATATAAGTTTAAATAAGCAATATCTTTTATTTATACAAAGAATATTTTTACAAGAGTCAAAATGTTGGCTGTAGTGCACCTACTCTAAAAAGAGAGAGCATGAGTCCTTGTTCGGTTCTCACTTTACTAGTGCCAGAGAAAGATGGGAGCTATAGAATGTGTGTTGATAGTCTGGCTATAAACAATATCACTATCAAGTATATGTATCCTATACCTAGGCTTGATGTAACACCCCCCCTCTAGTCGGGTACCCTTTAAGTATTCCATTATGATGGAAACTTAGAGAATTCACGCCTAGAAGGTTTTGTAGTTTAAAACATAAATCTTGGTTACAAACATGTACTATATGAAAATAAATAAATAAAAACTTCTCCTCTCATTTACATTACTTTCATAATCAACCTGTCGAAATATGACTATATATGAAAAATATGGTTTAAAGAAAACAACTACATCAATTGTTTAGCAATGAAAGCAAATATATAATATCTCCCATCATTTATAAGCAAAACCATATTCATTATTTCATAAAACTTAGATTATAGTCATCAAACTATATACATTAATTCAAAAACAACATCCTTTATATAACATCATAAGTTCAATTAAAACAAAAGTTAACATGTGTGCCCCCAAGCTTCCTTGATTGCCACTCACCATTACCACTTTAACCATTACCTACAAAACATAGAAACTAGGGAAATGAGTGCTAATCACTCAATAAGGGTATCGATCATTTAACCCTATGTAATGTTCTTAAACTTGGAAAACAACTTATTTACTTGTACATGAATCAAACATTAATAACATAAAATAACATATATGTAATATAACATAGCATATTCAATTCATATCATAACAAATAATATAATTCATGTAATGCTTTCCCTTAATGTTCATGAATGATGCACTTCAATGCCATGCATGTATAAATACATTTTTCTTTGAAACTTTTTACTATCAGCTGATCAGACTAAGCTAAGGCACAGATTACGATGTCAGGAAATGATCAAGTCATGGTAGCGGAAACGAAAATTATTTACAACATGGATCATTCCTTAGAACCAAGATCGGGGCACAAATATATAGTTTATATATTAAATAAGAATCTACAAAAAATTCAGTCTAGAGTTAAGAAATTCATACGCACGTTTGGAGACTCCTCCAACTTGTCTCTGAACGGATTTCGCTACCGACCCAAGAGTAGGATCAAACCAACGGTAGTCCACACGAAGATAACCCCAACGAACTAAAGAGGTATTTGCTAGATCCTCTTTACCCTTTAAGAACCAAGAATAAAATCAAGCAAATTTTGTTTCAAGTAAAAAACAATCTGGTGTGGGAGAGAAAATGGAGTTTTTGCTTTGTGAATGAAAATGAATTCTATTAAATTATTTCACAAAGTGTTGCACTTATATTGTGCACACTATGCCCTATTCCATCATGGAATTGGCTTGGGCACCAACCCAAACAACTCCTATGTCCAAACAGCCCCATTTAGATATGTTAATAATTTTTATTGTTATTTCAATTAAATTCAATTAATATATATATTTCATATATTAACATTTAACAATAACAATAATTCATTTAAATATATGCGAACACATATTTAAATATAATTTCACTTATTTAATTTTATTAACAAATTAAATAAAGGCTACGACCTCAGCAAATTTAATTGCACTGTGAAATTACCAAAATACCATTTTGCCTAAAAAGACGAAAACGCCTTTCTTACAAACTGGCTCTTAAATTATCTTCTATGTGTGTGACCCGTAGGCTCCTTATCATACCAGCATTGTGTAGTATCGCGATTAACACCAATTAATCGTCTCACTACATACAAACCAAGATTGGCCCCTAGTAAGGCATCATGGCCACCTAATAGATTCGGATTCAACGAAGCAGTTACCTATCAACGATATGGTTACCGTACAATCCAATCCTTTCATCATCTGTTATCTCAACGAGACCGAGGCATAGAAATATTGTCAACCTCAGTTACTCTCAATATGTATGTATTCAGTTACTGGACCAATGACCTTAATAATAATCTGGATAGAGCAACAACTCAATCTCACTGTGGCCACAGTTTTAGTGTCATTTCTATTTACTGAATCGTACGTGAGATAACTTCCCCTATACCTGGGAGTGATGAATCCTCTGTCGATGCACCATAGTCTTGATACACTCCTTGGTGCAGCCAATCATTACCGTATTGACAACTCTGAATAGAATTGCGTTGGGTTAGTGTCAAACTGCACCAATCGGTTGCACAAGGCGTTCTGGTGATCTTAAGTCTAAGGATCATATGCACCACCATTCGTTAGAGGATTTGTTCCATAGACACTAGGGTTACCATCTATGGAATCCTCTAGTGGGTTAATCCAGTGAACTTGCCTATAGAAAGCACCCATGTGTTGCACCAGGTTGTCACCGAACAACCTTGACAAGTGAGATTAGTCACTGCCTTTCGACAGGGTTGTTCAACACTATGATAGCCTTACTGTATTATATGTGCCCTTACTTTAGAATAATACTAGGGCTACGGACGTTTCTAGAATGGCACCATATGTGCTCATAGGGTTCTCACTATCAAGATTTGAAACACTTGATACCCTCATCACGGTTCTACCATTCTGAGGACATATATCATACATACAATGATGATTTACGCGATATAGAATAAAATGCCTTTTATTGATCAATGAACATTATTACAAATAATCAATTCTACAATAATTGATTGGGTCTAGGGCATCTACTCTAACAATCTCCCACTTGCACTACAGCCAGTCATTCATGTATTTAATATCAAATAATCTCAAGTGCCTTTCATGCTTCTACTGCGACAGAGGCTTTGTTAGTGGATCTGCGAGATTGTCGTTATTATGAACTTTACTGATATGCACATCTTTCCTTTAAACTATTTCTCTGATGAGATGGAATCGTCTGAGTATGTGTCTGGACTTCTGATGAGACCATGGTTCCCTGGCTTGAGCGATTGCTCCATTGTTGTCACAATAGATGTCTATTGGATCAACAATCATAGAAACGATACCAAGTTCGATAACAAACTTCTTAATCCAAACTGCCTCCTTGGCCGCATCTGATAATGCAATATACTTAGCCCCCATTATAAAGTCCGCTACGGTGCTTTGCTTGTAGCTCTTCCAGCTCACTGCACCCCCGTTGAGATAAAATACAAACCCTGATTGTGATCGATAATCTTCTTTGTCTGTTTGGAAACTAGCATCACTGTATCCTCTTACAGTGAGCTCATCTTCCCCTCCACAAACCAAGAACATATCCTTAGTCCTCTTCAGGTACTTAAGAATGTTCTTGATAGCCATCCAGTAATGCTCACCTGGATCCGATTAATATCTACTGCAAGTGCTCAAAGCACATGAGACATCAATCTGATTACATAGCATGTCATACATGACAGATCCAATTGCTAATGCATATGGGATCCTCTTCACCATATCTCTCTCATCTTGTGTTCTAGGACACATTTCCTTAGAGAGATAAACACCATGTGACATCAGAAGAAATCTCTTCTTGGATTCTTCCATACTGAATCTTTTTAGTACTTTGTCAATATATGCACTCTGACTTAGGCTAAGCAACCTACGCGATCTATCATGATAGATCTTTATTCCAAGGATGTAGGCTGCTTCCCATAAGTCCTTGGTGGAGAAGCACTTGGATAACCAAGTCTTTACCGACTGCAAGTTTGGTATATCATTCCTGATCAGAAGTATGTCATCGACATACAACACTAAGAATGCCACTGCACTCCAACTACTTTCTTGTAAACACAGGGCTCGTCTTCTTTCTTGATAAAATCAAATTATTTTACGGCCTCATCAAAACGAATGTTCCAGCTCCTAGAAGCTTGCTTGAGTCCATGTATGGATCTCTATGTTAGAGTAGGTGCCCTAGAGCCAATCAAATATTGTAGAATTGACTCTTTGTAATAATGTTCATTGATCAATAAAAGGCATTTTATTCTATATCATGTAAATCATCATTGTATGTATTGATAAATGTCTTTAGAATGGTAGAACCATGACGAGGGTATCAAGTGTTTCAAATCTTGATAGTGAGAACCCCATGAGCACATATGGTGGCCATTCTAGAAACGTCCGTAGCCCCAGTATTATTATGAAGTAAAGGCACAGATAATACGATAAGGCTATCATAGTGTTGAACGACCCTATCGAAAGGCAGTGACTGATCTCACTTGTCAAAGGTTTTTCGATGACAACCTGGTGCAACACATGGGTGCTTGCTATAGGCAAGTTCACTGGACTGACCCACTAGATGATTCTGTATGGATGGTAACCCTAGTGTCTATGGAACAAATCCTCTAACGAATGGTGGTGCATGTGATCCTTAGACTTGAGATCATCGGAGCACCTTGTACACCGATTTGTGTAGTTTGACACTAGCCTAACGCATTTCTATACAAAGCTGTCAATACGGTAGTGATCGACTGCATCAAGGAGTAACGGATGATGAAAGGATTGGATTGTACGGTAAACCATATCGTTGACAGGTAGCCGCTTCACTGAATTCGAATATATCAGGTGGCCATGATGTCTTGCTAGGGGACAATCTTGGTCTGTTTGTAGTGAAACAATTAATTGTGTTAATCGCGATACCACACACTACCGGTATGATAAGGAGCCTACGGGTCACACACATAGAAGATAATTTACAGTTTATAAGAAGGGTATTTTTGTCTTTTTAGGCAAAAGGGTATTTTGGTAATCTCACAGTGCAATTAAATTTGCTAAGGTCGTAGTCTTTATTTAATTTGATATTAAAATTAAATAAGTGAGATTACGTTTAAATATTGTTAAATGTTAATATATTATATATATATATATATATATATATATATTAATTAAATTTAATTGAGATAATGATAATTAAAATTAAAATTAAAATATCTAAATGGGGCTGTTTGGATACAAGGGAAGTTTGGGTTGGAGCCCAACTCTATTCCATGATGGAATAGGGCAAAGTGTGCACTATATAAGTGCAACACTTTGTGAATTAATTAATTCAGTTCATTCAATCATTAACATAGAATATTCCAGCCCCTTTCTCTTCTTCCCACGCTAGATTGCCTTTTTGCTTGAATCAAATCTCTTTTGATTTCATTGAGGTTCTTAAGGCTAAAGAGGATCTAGCAAATCCCTCTTTAGTTCCTTTGGGGTTGTCTTCGTGTGGACTACATTGGTTCGATCCTACTCTTGGGTTGGCAGCGAAACTCGTTCAGAGACAAGTTGGAGGAGCCTCCAAACGTGCGTATGATTTCTTAAACTATAAACTAATTTTTTTACAAATTCTAATATAATGTATAAACTGTAAATTTGTGCCCTGATCTTGATTCTAAGGAACAATCTATGATGAAAATAATTTTTGTTTTCCACTGCCATGTATGATCATTTCCTAATAGTGGTATCAGAGCCTAGGCTACCAGATTTTACAGTTTTTGTGAATGGTTGATTACATGTATTTGATTGATAACATGTTGCCTTGATGAATCTACACGAAATCTACCATGAAAACATGTTTTAAGAAATCAATTGATTGATTAATTTCATTTGTTGATTATCTGCAATTTTAGTGTATTGGGTTAAGGATTTTTGTTAAATCAATAGCTAAGATTGATTACAAAATCTGTTTGGCATATTTTTGGTGGCTCGGTTGAACTAATCTGATGCTACAGATCAGTGTACGCTCGCCATGACGATATAACCCATCGTCATGGTGTGCGTTGTTTGGTGTACTCGCTGATTGCAAAATCAGCGCTCGCCACGGCGATATAACTCATCACCGCAACAATCGCAGTCTAAGGTGCGCGCTGACGAAAATCAATGCTCACTATGGCGATATAATCCATCACCGCGGCGATCACATGTTGTGCATGTACGCGACGCAAATCAGCACATGCTGCAGCGATCTAATCCATTGCCGCAGTGAGCACACTTTCGAGTGCGAAGGGGCCAAAATGAAAAGTTTTAAAAGTTTTGGACCAAATGTAGATCTGTAGATTGTCAAGGGGTAATTAATAATTAACCCACCCAATTCAAAAATTGATTGTTTTTGAAATGAATGCCATGTACTTGTTTGTATATTGCTTGGTGCCCAGTACATGAGCCTTGGACTTATGGTGAATGTTTTAAAATTTTTAGGTATGTATGGTTGTAATTTATTAAATAGGGCCTGCGTGTCCTGCCTTTCTCCCTTTCTCGATGTACATTTTTTTCTCATCTCATTCCCCTCAAATGTAAATCGAGGTTTCTAAATTTATTGATGTAAAGAATTTTGTATTATTTATTCTCACTGTAAATTTAGAATGATGTTTTTGTAATGTACTTGAAGACGGGTCAAGGAAGAGGCATTCATACTTGAAGACTCAAGATTTTATTACAGGACCCCTAGTTGACCTACCGATTCCTCTAAGCTCGAGGAAATCAGTTTTAGTTGGGCCATGTACCGGCACGTTTTAATATTTTGTTTAGAATGCATGCTAAGGTTGAATGTTCAATAACATGTCAAACAATGTCATTCTAACGAAGATAATAATCTAGTGAGACATTAAATAATAAACCCTCAATTAAAGTATATTAAGTCACGTATGCCTTCCATCACCATGGTTTTAATCAAACCACTGTTCGTTGGAACCTTGTTCGCCAAAGCGAAGGGTACACTTCTACCAGTTAGAGGATTTGTTCCATAGACACTGGGGTTACCATCCATATGGAATCCTCTGGTGGGTCAGTCCAGTGAACTTGCTGCGGTGTATCCGCCTACAGCAAGCACCCATGTGTTGCACCAAGTTGTCACCAAACAACCTTGACAAGTGAGATCAGTCACTGCCTTTCAACAGGGTCGTTCAACACTATGACAGCCTTACCGTATTATCTGTGCCCATACTTCAGAATAATACTAGGGCTACAGACGTTTCTAGAATGGCCACCATATGTGCTCATAGGGTTCTCACTATCAAGATTTGAAACACTTGATACCCTTGTCACGTTTCGCCATTCTAAGGACATGTATCAATACATATTGCAATAATAATGATTTACGCGATATAGAACAAAATGCCTTTTATTGATTAATAAACAATATTAGAAAGAGTCAATTCTACAATAATTGATTGGCTCTAGGGCATCTACTCTAACAATCTCCCACTTGCACTATAGCCAATTATTCATGTATTTAATACCAAATGATCTCAAGTGCCTTTCATGCTTCTGCTATGACAGAGGCTTTGTCAGTGGATCTGCGAGATTGTCGTTAGTATGCATTTTACTAATCTGCACATCTTTCCTCTCAACTATCTCTCTAATGAGATGGAATCGTCTGAGTATGTGTCTAGACTTCTGATGAGACCGTGGTTCCCTAGCTTGAGCAATTGCTCCACTGTTGTCACAATAGATGTCTATAGGATCAACAATCGTAGGAACCACACCAAGTTCAGTAACAAACTTCTTAATCCAGACTACCTCCTTGGCCGCATCTGCTAATGCAATATACTCAGCCTCCATTGTAGAGTCCGCTACAGTGCTTTGCTTGGAGCTCTTCCAGCTCACTGCACCGCCATTGAGACAAAATACAAACCCTGATTGCGATCGATAATCATCTTTGTCCATTTAGAAACTAACATCACTGTATCCTCTTACAGTGAGCTCATCTTCCCCTCTATAAACCAAGAACATGTCCTTATTCGTCTACAGGTACTTAAGAATATTCTTGATAGTCATCCAGTGACGCTCACCTGGATCTGATTGATATCTAATACAAGTGCTCAAAGCACATGAGACATCAATCTGAGTACATAGCATGGCATACATGATGGATCCAATTGCTGATCCATATGGGGTCCTCTTCATCCTATCTCTCTCATCTTGTGTTCTCGGACACATTTCCTTAGAGTGATAAACACCATGTGACATCGGAAGAAATCCCTTCTTGGATTCTTCCATACCGAATCTTTTTAGTACTTTGTTAATATATGCACTCTAACTTAGGCCAAGCAGCCTACGCGGTCTATCACGATAGATCTTTATTCCAAGGATGTAAGTTGCTTCCCCTAAGTCCTTCATGGAGAAGCACTTGGATAACCAAGTCTTTACCAACTGCAAGTTCGGTAAATCATTCCTGATCAGAAGTATGTCATCAACATACAACACTAGGAATGCCACTGCGCTCCCACTCACTTTCTTGTAAACATAGGGCTCATCTTCGTTCTTGATAAAACCGAATTCTTTTATGGCTTCATCAAAACGAATGTTCCAGCTCCTTGAAGCTTTCTTGAGTCCATATATGGATCTCTTCAACTTGCATACCCTATCAGCTTGCCCATCAAGAACGAAACCATTGGGTTGTGTCATATACACATCCTCTTCAAGGTTTCTGTTCCGAAAAGCTGTTTTGACATCCATTTGCCAAATCTCATAGTCATGATATGCAGCAATCACAACCATAATCCGGATGGATTTAATCATGGCGGTCGGCGAAAAGGTTTCTTCATAGTCAATACCATGAATTTGTTTGAAACCTTTGGCAACTAGTCGTGCCTTATAAGTATGCACCTTGCCATCCATGTCAGTCTTCTTCTTAAAGACCCATTTACACCCTATGGGTTTTACCCCTTCAGGTAGTTCCAGCAAAGACCATACTTGGTTCTGGTACATGGAGTCCATCTCAGATTTCATGGCTTCAAGCCATTTAACGGAATTTGGATCCGATATAGCATCTTCGTATGTTCTAGGTTCGTCGTCTTGGCAGACTAGTAAGTCACCATGTTGAGTCACAAGATAACCGTATCTCTCGGGCTCATGGTGTACTCTCCCAGATCTACATAGCTCCTATGCTACTTGAGGTGGTTCACTTTGATCCACAAGTTGTGTGGTAACCTCCTCTTGATGTTCAACCACTTCCTGTGGCACATCATCCTGTCCTTCGTCTAGTATTATTTATGGTTCTAAAACTTCATCGAGTTATCCTTTTCTCCCACTAGTACTTCTTAGAAAAAATTCCTTTTCTAGGAAGACACTAGAATGAGCAACAAAGATTTTGCGCTCTTCTAGGTGGTAGAAATAGTATCATTCGGTCTCATCAGGATACCCCACGAATATACAGGATTTCAAGCCCAGCTTGTTCAAAGTCAATTTCTTGACATAAGCTTCGCAAACCCAAATCCTTAGATAAGACAAGTTGGGCTTTCGCCCATTCCATAGTTCATATGGAGTCTTATCTACAGACTTTGATGGCACACGGTTTGGTACGTGAGTCGCAGTCTCTGGGGCATAACCCTAGAATTATGTGGGAAAATTGTAGAAACTCATCAAGGATCTAACCATATCAAGTTAGGTGATATAGTTAGGTCCTAATCTCCTATTTTAGATACACCATTATTCTGGGGTATACATGGAGATGAAAGTTTTAATACTATCCCACATTCCTTCAGGTTCAGCTCAACTTACCACAGTTGGCATAGTTGTTATTTTGTCCTTATTGTCTATCTTAAGAACATATTATTATTAAATAGTTCCATAAAGAATATTATTTACGTTCAAGGACAACAATCCATTAGTAAAGTAATACTCTTATTTGTCCTAAATGGACATAGAAATATAATTTGTAAACTGAGAAAAATCATAATAATCCACGAGTTCTAAGAAACAAGCCCATTGGCAAAATCTGACGATAAGATCTTACAGCAAATGCAGCATGACTTGCTTCATTTTCAACTGGTAGGTCCACCTCTCCCTGGCTAGCAATCTACTATGTCGTAGTCCCTACATATCAATCAAATGTGAGAACCACATCTTGTGTTAATAACCCAAGATGTTAACGGGATAAGTTGATCTTAAAAACATACCTAACGAAGAAGTAAAATTCTTCTTCCCTCTCACTAAGAAGGCCTTGCAATTTTCCTCCAGTGGTTGGGATTCCCACAATGAGGAGAAACGTCTTTCTTTTCTGCAATAGTTCTTTCCAATGACTTCTAAGCCCTTGCCTTCTCACTTGAGCTAGCTTCAACCAATGTCAACGTTTTTGATATTTTCGTGCCTAACTCAACAGCCTTCAATATATCCAGAAGCTCAGAAAGGGTGTTCTTCTTATCATCCGCAACGAAGTCATAGACAAATCGAGAATAAGAACCTAGCAAAGCCTATAATATGAGGTCTATCGCTAAACCCTCATTAAGTCCACATCCCAAAATCTCAAGTCTGTTCATATACTCGGTCAATTTGAGTAAATGATCGCCAATTTTGGTACCCTCTTCCATCTTGCATCTGAATAGAGACCGAGAAACCATATGCTTCCATTCCTTTGAAAAAAATGAAGAATATAAGCTAAGTCCATTTTCTGGTACTGCTGTCGCAGTAATGGTGTCATTGATGCAAGCACAATGTATCTTGTCATTTTTGCTTTCGCATCATGTGTATGCTTCACATATACATACCCAGTCTCATGGATAGAACAATCAGCAGGCTCTAGTGATAAAGCCTACTCAATGGTGTATAATCTATCGCTTGACTGAAGTATATCACTTATACTTCTATACTAGTCAATGAAGTTCCCACCATTCCATTTCTCTCCCAGTTCGATGATTTGTCGTAGTGATGTTGGGGTCATTTTGCTCAATTTTAAGTGAATCTACAAGGCAGAATAAATAACCGTTATTACAATGTTTATTATTATTTGTTTAATAAGACCTTTTATTAAACAACCGCTCCCACTATTTTCCTCAAGTCAATAGCCCTCCCTATTAACTTGGGAAAGCCCGTTGGCTTTCCTAGTGGATTGAGATCCCATCTAGCCCATTTTGAACCTTCGCTTTGGAAAACAAGCCAAAATAGGTTGATTAGGTAGGCCAACAAACTTAATCCACACCAATTGATAGCTCCTACTATCAACCTCAATTGTGACAAAGCCAACAAGCCAATCACACAATCTAATGGGCCCAACCACCATCCTTAAGTATGATGCTCAGTATCAGTAGAGTGGACACTACATGCCACAACGTACACACAGTATGTGTACTTCTCTACTATGCCTATGACATGTTTATCAACCTTCGCTTTAGCGAACAAGAAAGACCGTCATTTTAAGTCGACCCATCACCATTAAGGAAAACTCCAATGAATTTTAACCTCCCACTGGTAAAAGTGTACGCTTCGCTTTGGAGAACAAGGTTCGACAGCGTGGTTTGATTAAAACCATGGTGATGGAAGGCATACGTGACTTAATATACTTTAATTGAGGGTTTATTATTTAATGTCTCACTAGATTATTATCTTCGTTAGAATGACATTGTTTGACATGTTATTGAACATTCAACCTTAGCATCCATTCTAAACAGAATATTAAAACATGCTGATACATGGCCTAACTAAAACCGATTTCCTCAAGCCTAGAGGAATCGGTAGGTCACCTAGGGGTCTTGTAATAAAATCTTGAGTCTTCAAGTATGATCGTCTCTTCCTTGATCCGTCTTCAAGTACATTGCAAAAACATCATTCTAAATTTATAGTGAGAATAATTAGACAAAATTCTTTACATCAATAAATTTAGAAACCTCGATTTACATTCGAGGGGAATGAGATGACAAAAAAATGTACATCGAGAAGGGAGAAAGGCATGACACGCATGCCCTTATTTAATAAATTACAACCATACATACCCAAAAAATTTAAAACGTTCACCATAGGTCCAAGGCTCATGTACTGGGCACCAAGCAATATACAAACAAGTACATGGCATTCATTTAAAAAATAATCAATTTTTTAATTGGGTGGGTTAATTATTAATTACCCCTTGACAATCTAGAGATCTACATTTGGTCCAAAACTTTTGAAACTTTTCATTTTGGCCCTTCGCACTTGAAAGTGCGCTCACTGCGGCAATGGATTAGATCTCTGTAGCATGCACTGATTTGCGTCGCATACATTTACCACGTGCGATTGCCGCGACGATGGATTATATCGCCACAGCGAGCATTGATTTTCGTCAGCACGCACCTTAGACTGTGAATGCCGCAACGATGAGTTATATCACCGCGGCGATCACTGATATTCAATCTGTGATCGCGCTAAGGATGATCGTCACGGCGATGGGTTATATCGTAGTGGCGAGCACTGATTTTGCAACCAGCGAGTACACCAAACAATGCACGTCGCGGTGATGGATTGTATCGCCATGGCGAGCGTACACTAATCTGTAGCATCAGATCAGTTCAACCAACCACCAAAAATACGCCAAACAGATTTTGCAATATATCTTAACTTCTGATTTCAACAAGAATCCATAACCCAATATACCAAAATTGCAGATCATCAACAAATTAAATTAATCAATTAATTGATTTCTTAAAAGATGCCTTCATGGCAAATTTTGTGCAGATTCATCAAGGCAACATATTATCAACCAAATACATGTAATCAACCATTCACGAAAACTGTAAAATCTGGTACCCTAGGCTTTGATACCACTGTTAGGAAACAATCAAGTCATGGCAACTGAAACAAAAATTATTTACGACATGGATCGTTCCTTAGAACCAAGATCAAGGCACAAATATACAGTTTACACATAAAATAAGAATTTGCAGAAAATTTAGTCTAGAGTTAAGAAATCCATTATGCACATTTGGAGGCTCCTCTAATTTGTCTCTGAACGGATTTCGCTACCGCCCCAAGAGTAGGATCGAACCAGCGGTAGTCCACATGAAGATAACCCCAACAAACTAAAGAGGGATTTGCTAGATCCTCTTTAGCTTTTAAGAACCAAGAACAAAATCAAGCAAATTTTTTCAAGTAAAAAAACAATCTGGCGTGGGAGAGAAAGGGGCTGGAGTTTTTACTTTGTGAATGAAAATGAATTCTATTAAATTATTTCACAAAGTGTTGCACTTATATAGTGCACACTATGCCCATATTCCATCATGAAATGGGCTTGGGCACCAACCCAAACAACTCCTATGTCCAAACAGCCCCATTTAGATATTTTAATAATTATTAATGTTATTTCAATTAAATTCAATTAATATATATATTTCATATATTAACATTTAACAATAACAAAAATTCATTTAAATATATGCGAACACATATTTAAAAATGATTTCACTTATTTAATTTTATTAACAAATTAAATAAAGGCTATGACCTCAACAAATTTAATTTCACTATAAAATTACCAAAATACCCTTTTGCCTAAAAAGATAAAAACACCCTTCTTATAAACTGGCTCTTAAATTGTCTTCTATGTGTGTGTCCCGTAGGCTCTTTATCATACTGGTAGTGTGTAGTGTCGTGATTAACACCAATTAATCATCTCACTACACACATACCAAGATTGGCCCCTAGCAAGGCATCATAGCCACCCAATAGATTCGGATTCAGCAAAGCAGCTACCTGTCAACGGTATGGTTACCATACAATCCAACCCTTTCATCATCCGTTATCTCAACGAGACCGAGGCATAGAAAGAGTGTCAACCTCAATTACTCTCGATATGTATGTATTCAGTTACTAGACCAATGACCTGAATAATAATCTGGATAGAGCAACAACTCAATCCTACTGTGGCCATAGTTTTAGTGTCATTGCCATTTATTGAATTGCACCATGAGATAACTTCCCTCGTACCTAGGAGTGATGAATCCTCTATCGATCCACCATATTCTGGATACACTCCTTGATGTAGCCAATCACTGCCGCATTGACAGCTCTGAATAGAACGCGTTGGGTTAGTATCAAACTGCACCAATCGATGCACAAGGCACTCCGGTGATCTCAAGTCTAAGGATCACATGCACCACCATTCGTTAGAGGATTTGTTTCATAGACACTAGGGTTACCATCCATATGGAATCCTCTGGTGGGTCAGTCTAGTGAACTTGCCTATAGCAAGCACCAATGTGTTGCACCAGGTTGTCACCAAATAGCCTTAACAAGTGAGATCAGTCACTGCCTTTCGACAGGGTCGTTCAACACTATGATAACCTTACCGTATTATCTATGCCCTTACTTCAGAATAATACTGGGGCTACGGACGTTTCTAGAATGGCCACCATATGTGCTCATAGGGTTCTCACCATCAAGATTTGAAACACTTGATACCCTCATCACGGTTCTACCATTCTAAGGACATATATCAATACATACAATGATGATTTACGTGATATAGAATAAAATACCTTTTATTGATCAATGAACATTATTACAAAGAATCAATTCTACAATAATTGATTGGCTCTAGGGCATCTACTCTAACATATGGAACCTTTGGCCAATGAGCTAACCTTAACTTATAACACAGTCCCCATGGTCATGCACGCTATGGACTGTTCATTTGTTTTGGTCTAGACATGTGCATGAGTGAGCTCAAGTTCCCCATAACATGACAACAGCTACCATAAATCTTAAAAATCATTTTTGTTCACAAAAATGCATGTCTATGTACCTTGAAAGCATTTTACTCAAACTTGGGATCAAGTCCCCCCTTTTTTTCATCATTAATATGCACGACATGCTTTATTCTTTAAAAACACACACATTCCATACATGAGCATATCATTTCATCATCACCATTTCGTGGATGCATAACAAATCCATAGAAACAGAGCATACCCAGGCTTGTTCATACATAAACAATCTCAAATTAGGTAATACATAACATATTACATATAACCCCCATGGTCATTCATTCATTACATCAAATATATATGTTCATACAATCATTAAATAATCACAAAGATCACTCATTCAAACATGCTTCAAAACCCTTTAAGCATTATTTCCATACTTGGAATCAATCATAGATTATTAGGGTAAAAAATAAATTAAGAAATTGGAAGCACTTTTGCGGTAGTCATGCTGTGTGTAGGGTCATATTCAAAAAGGCACATCTCGAGTTATACACATCGGATTGATATGATACTAGTCTCATTTTAAAGCTTAAAGAAGTTAATACAACTTTTATGTTTAGGCCTCAACCCAGTTTGATAGGAAAGATGTCCAAAAAATGCTCAGAAGGCGACAGATTTGACAGTGGCAACCATGGTAGCATGCCTTTTTTTTAAGGCTTTTCCATACATATTACCTACACTTACTGTCTAACCTTTCCCAACTATTCTCCCCTGTGAAAACATGTCAAATTTTCAGTAATAACCTCCCTTGTAATATGTTAAATGCTCATGACACAACTATTTCCATTAATTGCCATCAAACTTCAAATTTCTACAATTCACATATAAATCCATCAATTGCAGATTATAGCATCAAACCAAGCTCAATTCCCTTTGTGTGACAAGAATTAAGGTTCCCTAATACTAAACCTAGAAACCTAATTCTTATTTCATATTAAAGGGAGGTTTCCCTTACCTTGTGTGAAGAAACCACACTCTTTTGCAAATTTTCTCCTCCTTATCTCCAATTGACTCTTTATCCTAACAAAATTCATAAGAAATTTAATAACTTGAAATACATAATAGTCATATAAGATAAGGAGTTGAAATTTACCTCCAAATTTTCTTAGTAAGGGAAGAAATACAAAACACTTAGAGAATTTCAACTAAAAAGCTTGAAGTTTCAATGGAGGAAGTAAAATCTGTGGAGAAGTATTGAAGAAGATGACGGAATAATGGAGATGTATTGAGGAAGATGATGGAAAGTGGTAGAAAAATGGGTTGGCCGACTTATACAAGTAAAATCACGATTTCTTTAGCAAAAGTCATTCATTTGTCTTTTGCATTTAATGACTTATAACATCATTTCCCTTTTTGCCCTTAGCAAATTTCTTTTAATTACTCCTCAATCCTTCATCATATTTATCTTGTCAAGCCAAAAAAATATCATCATTCTTTTACCATTTTACCCCAAAGGCATATGCATGGTAGTTAACTTAGCACATAAAAGTGGAAAGACTATTTTACCCTTGGACGTACTGATGGGGTTTACATTTCTCCCCTTCCTTATAGGAATTTCGTCCTCAAAATTAAGCAAATAACTTTGGATAGCAGTCTCTCATGTCTTGCTCCACTTCCCAAGTAGCTTTCTCAACCGTGTGATTTCTCCAAAGAACCTTGACGAGTGGAATACTTTTATTTCGAAGCTCTTTAATCTTTCTATCCAATATTTGGACTGGACGCTCCTCATAAATCAAATTCTCCTTCAGTTTCACTTCCTCTTCTCATAATACATGAGAAGGATCATTTATGTACTTGGGCAACAATGACACATGAAAAACATTATGCACTTGTTCCATGCTCGGTGGTAATGGAAGTCTATAAACTAATTTTCCTTTCTAGCACTTCAAAAGGACCAATGTATCACGGAGCAAGCTTTCCTTTTCTGCCAAATTTCATGACTTGTTTGTATGGGGCAATTTTAACAAACACTTTGTCCCCCACTTGAAATTCCACTTCCTTTCGCTTCAAGTTTGCATAACTCTTTTGGCAATCCTAGGCTTGTTTCGTTCTCTCTTTGATTAACCTAATATCTTCAATCATTTTTTGAGTCATCTCTGGTCCTAATGCTTGAACCAAGACTCATTCTCTTCTACTTCGTCCCAATACAAAGGTGATCTGCACTTTCTCCAACATATTGCTTTATGATCCATACAACAGGCTCGTAACATATCTTCAATCACCTGATTGGTTCTTTTAGTTTGTCCATCTATTTGGGGTATGATAAGCTATACTAAAAGCTAGCCTTGTACCTAGCACCTTTTATAACCTATGCCTAAAGGCTAAAACAAATCTTGAATCTCCGTCTAACACTATTGTCTTGGGCACACCATGCAACCTCATAATTTCTTTTACATAAATCTGACCAAACTGATCTGAAGTAGTTGTATCCTTCACTGGTATGAAGTGCGCTGACTTAGTAAGTCTATCCACAATCACCCATAGTGCATTATACCCTTTTTGTACTCTTGGAAGGCCAACAATAAAATCCATAGATATGTCTTCCCATTTCCATTTAGGAATACTAAGAGGCTGTAGTAATCCTGATGGTCGCTAGTGTTCTGCTTTAACCTGCTGACAAATTAAACATTTAGCCATATAATCACTAATATCTTTCTTCGTACCTGACCACTAGTAGATTTTCTTTAAATCTTGGTACATCTTTAAACTCCAAGGGTGGGCTGTATAAAGTGTATCGTGTGCTTCTCTAAGAATTTTACTCTTTAACTCTACATCTTGAGGAACACACAACCTATCTTGAAATTTCAAAATAACATTCACTACTCTAAAATCTGTCTCTTTGCCCTCATTTATGTTAGAGTAGGTGCCCTAGAGCCAATCAATTATTGTAATATTGACTCTTCGTAATAATATTTATTTATCAATAAAAGGCATTTTCTTATATATATCGTGTAAATCATAATTGTATTGATATATGTCTTTAGGATGGTAGAGTCGTGACAAGGGTATCAAGTGTTTCAAATCTTGATAGTGAGAACCCTATAATCACATATGGTGGCCATTCTAGAAATATCTATAGTCCCAGTATTATTCTAACCAAGGACACAGAAAATATGGTAAGGCTATCATACTGTTGAATGACCCTGTAGAAAGACAATGACTAATTTCACTTGTCAAGGTTGTTTGGTGACAACCTTGGTGCAACACATAAGTGCTTGTTGTAGGCAAGCTCACTGGACAGACCCACTAGAGGATTGCATATGGATGGTAACCCCAGTGTCTATGGAATAAATCCTCTAACGGACGGTGGTGCATGTGATCCTTAGACTTGAAATCACCGGAACGCCTTGTGCACCAATTGATGTAGTTTGACACAAGCCCAATGTACGTAGTTCTATTTAGGACTATCAGAACAGTAGTGATTGGCTACATCAAGAAGTGTATCAAGACTATGGTGGATTCACACAAGATTCATCACTCTTGGGTACAAGAGAAGTTATCTCACTGCGCAATTTAGTAAATGGCAATGAAACTAAATCTGTGGCCATAGTGGGATTGAGTTGTTGCTCAATCCAATTTATTATTTCGGTCATTGTTCTAGTAACTGAATACAAAGATATCAAGGAAATCTAAGGATGACACTATTTCTGTATCTCAGCCTTGATGAGATAACAGATGATGAAAGGTTTTGATTGCACGGTAATCATATCATTGATAGGTATCTATTTCACTGAACTCGAATCTATTGGGTGGCCATGATGCCTTGCTAGAGGCCAATCTTGGTTTATGTGTAGTGAGACGATTAATTGGTATTAATTGCGATACCACTCAGAGCCGATATGATAAGGAGCCTACATGTGACACACTTAGAAGATAATTTAAGAATCAATATGTGAAATGGGTATTTTCATCTTTTAAGATGAAATGGTATTTTTGTAATCTCACAGTGCAATTAAATTTGCTGAGGTTGTTGCCTGTATTCAATTTTATATTGGAATTAAAATTAGTGAGATTATATTTAAATATATGTGCACATATTTAAATGGATTATTATTATTATTTAATGTTAATATATTTTAATATATTAATTGATTTTAATAATAATAATAATTATTAATTGATTAAAAATACCAATATGGCTTGTTTGGTTGCAAGGATGGATTTATATTTAAATCCATGACTATTCCTAATAGGATTAGGGTTTAAATTAGTTGCACTATATAGGTGCAACTTAAATTAAAGCAAACATACAATATTAAAATATTGAACAGGCAAACAAAAGCCCTAGCCACCCCTAAACGTGTACATCAATTTTGGTGAACCAAAATTTGCCTTCTTTGATTCTTAAAGCCACTACGTCGTTCTAGCAAATCGACCATTGGTTCTTCGGATTATCTTCATGTGGATCAACGTTCGTGCGATTCCATTCTTGAATCGATAGCGAAATCAAAGCCTTGAAGGAGCTTCCAAACGTTGGTAATGTAATGCCCACATCAAGGTACGTAGCTTTATTTATGCCCTAATACCCTTAGTTGAATTTTGTTAAAGTTATCTTGAACAAGTGTAAAGAAAATTCCCTAAAATTTCATTAGGGGTAAAATGGTCTTTTTACTCATAATTAGTTGAAAAAGTGGGGAGTGAAAAGATATAGAATAACATGGAGAAGTTAATAAAAATAAGGGCATTTTGGTAATTGAGTAAGGGACATAGATGGAATTTCATAGAAAGTGCAAGGGTAAAATGGGAATATATATATATATATATATATATATATATATTATTTTATGATATTAAGAGTTGAAGTAGAGAAACCCTAGCCACTCTACCCTCCATTCAAGTCATTCTCTACCCAAATTCTCTCAAATTTCTTCATTAAATTTCCAAGGTAATTCATAGGATTTTGGCTAACTTTTGATAGATTTTCAATCCTAAGCATCCAAAGGTAAGATTCTTGCACAAGCAAGTGAGATTAAATTTTAAAGTATTGAATTCTTATGGTTGTATATGCTTAGGGTTTGAGAAGGAGGAAATTCTACCAAAG
Organism: Pistacia atlantica; assembly: GCA_026229545.1. Lineage (NCBI taxonomy): Eukaryota > Viridiplantae > Streptophyta > Magnoliopsida > Sapindales > Anacardiaceae > Pistacia > Pistacia atlantica. The sequence continues at coordinate 21,972,194 of CM047908.1, forward strand.
AGAGAGTATAGTGTTGGAGTTGCTCAAATTCAAGGTACGTAAACCTAATTTGAACCTTAATTTGAGCAAGACTTTGTTGAATGAATTTTTTTGCATGTTTGTATGTGATGGTATGAGAGAATTATGGGCTGTTTTTTTATGTTTATTGATGTATAAATTCTAGCCATGAGAAGTAGTGTATGGTTATGTGATGATTTGGTGAAGTTGTGAAAGATTTTGTGTTGAGATTTTTGGAGTGTAGAGAAGTGATAAATTCAGCCATGTTTGATACTCAATTTAGTGATTTTTTGGCTCACAGTTTGGTTGAATTAGAGAGTTGTGGAAGTGTATCCAACATGGTGGTAGCATATGCATATGAATTATTTGATGAAAATCCTAAGAGAAAATATGTTACCATGGCTGCCCTGTCAAATCCGTGACCTTATGAGTGATTTTTGAGCATCTTAACCATCGAACTGGTTGAGACGTAAACTTAAAAGTTGTAGCCCTTTCTCTAAGCTTTAAAATGAGACCAAGATCATAGCAATCCGATTTGTATAGCTCGAGATATGACTTCTTGAATATGACTTGTGCAGAATGGCCACCTCAAAGTACCTCCAATTTATTAGTTATTTTTAGTCTAATAATCTATGATTGATTTCAAGTATGGGAATGTTGTTGGTAGAGAATACTAGTTCCATAATGATATCTTTATATGCCATAATGCATTCTCACATTTGCATTTAGAAAGAATATCAAAGAATGAGGATATTTCCATGCACATACAAGTGTATGAGAATATTAAAGAACAAGAGAAAGAGAGTTTCGATGAACTGTAGAGAATTTATTTTATGCATGTATATGCTTATATATGAAGAATTGTTGATGGAATGGACATTGAATGATGGTTAGAATTTATCCATGAGGAAGTAGTGTTTGTGTACTTGATGTTTGATGAGAGTTTGGATGAATTATGGAAGAATTGGAGTATAATTTATGGAGTGTGAATCCTGGACAGGTTTGACGTTAATCTTGGTGTGTTTTATTCCAAATTTTGGTGGCTTAGAAGAGAGATAGAAATGTAGCCAAATTAGAGTTGATGTGTGCATATAAATTGTTTGATGAAATGTCAAAGAGAAGTGCATACATGATTATGATTATTTGATATCTTAAGATGAGTTGGTAGATGGTAGAGAATGACATATTCACATTCCATATTGCATTATAGCATCCAAACATGTGAATTTAGAATGAATAATAAGCATGAGCCCATATGCATGCATACATACTCATAAGAGCATTAAAGAGCAATAATGAACATTAAAGTTAAAGAACAAATAGAAAGAAATGAGAAATATTAAAGAAGTTCAAATCTGAAATTTTATCTAAAGAAGTGTAAAAAAGATAAAAGAAGAGAAGGTTGTTGCGATGGGGAACTCGTGAGTGACATAGCCCCGCATGCACGCCGCCTTTAGTGAGCGGCCTCAAAATTCAGAAAGAAGAATTGTACAGTCCGTTAGAAGTGCATGTGGATGAGGATTGTACCCAGAATTAGAGAATACACTCACACGGCCAGGGTTCCAAATCCATGCCTCAACCGAGTCCGATCAGCAAGAGAAAGAATAGAAAGAAAGAAAAGAAAAGAAAAGAAAGAATAGAAAGAAATAATAGAAAGAAAGAAAAGAAAAGTGGGGTGCTGTCGTAGGCAACCAAGATTAAAAACCTTCCGAACCTAACTTGTAATGCCCCACTTGAGGTACGTAGCTAATGTTTCTCTTTTTTGTTCTTATTTGAGTCGGTTTATTAGTACTATTTGTTTGATTGGCCTTTGATTGAGTGGTATGTTGAATACTTGCCTTGAAATTGGTTGAAAATAGAAGAAGTTTAGTGTTCCAGGCTTCGCCGGGGCAAAGAAGAATCTTCGCCGCGGCGTAAAGGTGTTGAAGCCGGGGAAGGCCGTTGGAGCGATTTCGCGCTTCGAAGATTTTTCAGCAGAAGATTTTTCGCGCGGCAGACCGACCAAAATGTTGGTTAAGTTTTAGATATTTTCTTCCCTAAGGGCAATTTGACCATTCTACCCCTAATTAGTAGGAAAAGTGGGGAGTAAAATGTAAGGATTTTGCTTGGAGAATATGTTCATATAGGGTTGTGTTTGTAATGAATCAAAGGGTATAGATGGAATTCCCAAGGAAGAGTAAGGGCAAAATGGGAATGCTTGTGCATAAATTGTATTAAAAGGAATTAAGTCATTGCAAAACCCTTCATTCTTCTTCTCCACCGCCACTCTCCTTTTTACTTTCTCTCAACTTCTCTTCCAATTGTTCAAGGAATTTTAGAGGGCTTTTGGAGTGTTTTGGGGTAGAAGATCAATCTAAGACATCCTAAGGTAAGGATTCTTGCTTTGGATGTGAAGTTTTGTGAGATTTTATGTATATTTGAATATTGAGGTCTCTTGGTTGAATTGTGCAATTGTTTAAAAAGTAGAGAAACATCAAGCAAACCAAGAGAAAGGAAGAGCTAGTGAGATCTCTTCCATCACAAGGTAAGTAAACCCCAACCCAAGTAGAGATTTGAGAACTTTCTTGAATAGAGAGTTAATTGCAATTATGTGTGTATTATGTGGGTATGTATATACACGTGATATGTTATGTTATTAAGATTCAAATGGAGATAAATATTGCTTTATGGTTGTTCCTACACTTTGATTATGAGAAGTGAGATGTGGGTTGTGAATGTAGTTTGAGATGGAATTGAAGGATATTGAGAAATCCTTTTTAGAAGTGTTATTCTATGACAGGATTTATGGCTATGTGAGGGAGTTTTCTCCCATTTTGGATGGTTAGAGAAAGACATAGAATTATTGTTATAGTAGAGTCTTGTTATGCACTTGAGTTGTTTGATGAAATGCCTAGTAGAGGTTTAAGTATGAGTAGTGAACCTTAATTCTTACAGCATTGCATGTTGGCATTTCATAAGTGCATTAGTGGAGATGAACCATCCATATGCATTATTTGTGCATTGAGAAGTGACTTAAGAAGAGTAGAAAACTTTGTGTATGCACTTGCTTTATGAGTAGAGAATTTGTGAATGCAACTACTCTACGAGTAGAGAGAATGAGAAGTGCTAGAGTAGAGAAAGTCATTAGACATGGGTTGATGCTTTGTGATCATCACCCGATATTTAGTGGAAACGGGTTGATGCTATGTGATCGTCACCCAATATTTAGTAGCAACAAGTTGATGCTTTGTGATCGTCACCCGATAGTCATTAGAAATGGGTTGATGCTTTGTGATCGTCACCCAAAAGTCATGAGAAACGGGTAGATGCTTTGTGGTCTCCACCCGATAGTTATGAAAACCGGGCAGATGCTTTGTGATCCCCACTCGGTAGTCACTAAGAGCGGGTTGGTGCTGTGTGAACTCCACCCAACAGTCATGAAGAGTGAGATGGTGTTATGTGAACACCATCCAGCCGTACCTCCGGTAAGATGAGGCCATAACATTAATAGAAAACAATAGAAAGAAAGTGTGAGGAAGGAATCAAGAAAAATAGTTACGAGGATAGATAGATATAGAGTTTACTTACTGAGCATTATTTTGTGCTCACCCCGTCATTTTCTTTTGTAAATGCAGGATCTAGGTGATGATGCAATCAGAGGGGCGTCAGCAAGCGAGGAGCAATAGCTACACTATTTCCCCTGTTTTTGTCTTTTAAATGGCATTTTGTAAAATAATACTCTTTGTGTATATGAAAGACTTATTACATATAATAAAAAAGAAAAGAGTTTTGGGCCCATTTCCTATTATGATTAAGCAAACATTTTACTAGTTTACAACAGTTGTTACATTTTTGGTATCAGAGCAAAGAATTTGGGATTGAACAGTGTACTATTCTCATCACCATGACGTCCTATAACCGACTGTGTCAGTTAATTCTTTCCTTACAGAAATTGTTTCTTGAGTTGATTGGTGTGATTATTTTGTAGATGAGGAGTAGTTACCGAAATCGTGGTAAGGGTGTGGTAAATGAAGGAGAACCTTCTAACCCATCAAAGTCTACGCCCCCTCCCTTGGATGAAGCTAGAATTCGGGGAATTATACAGCAAGTCATGGCAGAAACCCAAGGGAGAGTTGAAACCCCCGTACAGGTACCACCAGTTGTGAATGTCGAAAAAGGACAACCGGTACCTCCCCCAGTACAGAACAGAGTTGAACCGATTTATGGTCTTTCCAGTCAACATCAACCCTCAGAGTTTAAGGTTACTATGGATCCAGTAATAGCAGAAGTGTGGTTTGGGTCCGTAGAACGAGCCACAGGGTTATTTCCCATGGCAGATCGGGAGAAGATCCGGTATGCGAGTTTCTTATTTTGGGGTGATGCCCGAATTTGGTGGGAATTAATGGAAGAAACTCATGATGTGGCAACGATGACTTGGGAAGAGTTTAGCCAAGAGTTTGAGGCAGTATAGAACCGAGGACCAAGTTCATGAGAAGGTCCAAGAATTTATGAGCTTGCAGCAAGGGTCTAGTGCCGTGAAGGAGTACTCGGTGAAATTCAATTCTCTTGCAAGGTTTACACCTAGAATAGTCAGTACTCCGACATTGAAAAGGGATAAGTTTGTGCATGGGTTGAAACCGGAGATAGCCCAGGATATAATGACAAGTTCTAATCCTCCTCGAAATTATAGTGAAGGCTTTAAGGCGAGCAATGAAGGCGGAGATTTTTGAGAATAAGATTTCCCCAGTAAGGATCCTCGACAAGGAGGACCAAGTGAGCCACCCTCTGCCCCGCAGAGAGAGAAGCAAGAAGGTGTACAAAGTAAAGAAAGAAAGAATCAAAAGAAGAAGTTCCAGTATAGACAGAACAGAAGAGAGTGGAAGAATAAGCCGTCCCGGATGAAAGGGTTTCCTCTTTGCCCTAAATGTGGGAGGAATCACCTAGGAGAATGTCTGAAGGACCAAAGAGTGTGTTATAGGTGCCGACAGCCAGGGCACATGATGAGAGATTGTAAAGCTCCTTTTCCATGTAACGCCCCACTTGAGGTACGTAGTTAATGTTTCTTCTTTTGCTCTTATTTGAGTTGGTTTATTAGTATTATTGTTTGGTTGATCCTTTGATTGAGTGATATGTTGAATACTTGCCTTGAAATTGGTTGAAAATAGAAGAAGTTCAGTGTTCCAGGCTTCGCCGGGGCGAAGAAGAATCTTCGCCGCGGCGAAGAGGTGTTGAAGCCACGGGAAGCTGCTGGACAGTTTCGCCGCGGCGAAGCTTCCTCGCCGCGGTGACGTGCCAACCAAAATGTTTGTTAAGTTTTAGATATTTTCTTCCCTAAAGGCAATTTGACCATTCTACCCCTAATTAGCAGGAAAAGTGGGGAGTAAAATGCAAGGAATTTTCATGGAGAATATATTGTTATGGGGGTGTGTTTGTAATGAATCAAAGGATATAGATGGAATTCCCAAGGAAGAGTAAGGGCAAAATGGGAATGCTTGTGTATAAATTTCATTAAAAGGAATTAAGTCATTACAAACCCTTTATTCCTCTTCTCCATCGCCACTCTCCTCTCTTACTTCCTCTCAATTTCTCTTTCTTTTGTTCAAGGAGTTTTAAAGGGCTTTTGGAGTGATTTGGGGTAGAAAATCAATCTAAGGCATCCTAAGGTAAGGATTCTTGCTTTAGTTGTGAAGCTTTGTGAGTTTTTGAGTTTAGTGAATATTGAGGGTTTTTGTTCATTTGTTAAGAGTAGAGAAAAAGTCAAGCAAACCAAGAGAAAGGAAGAGCTACTGAAATCTCTCCATAACAAGGTAAGTAAATCCCAACCCAAGTTGAGATTTGAGAATTTTCTTGATTAGGGTTTTTGATAGCAATTATGTATGTATGTTATATACATGTGGTATGCCATGTTATTGAGTCTTGAATGGAGATTGTTAGTGCTTTGTGATTGTTCATACATTTCAAGTATAAGAAGTGAGATGTGGGTTGGAAAGGTAGTTTGAGATGGAATTGAAGGATATTGAGAAATCCTTTTTGGAAGTGTCTTTCTTTGGCAGGGAATTATGGCTATGTAGGGAGTTTCTCCCCATTTTGGATGGTTAGAGAAAGACATAGACTTATTGTTATAGTAGAGTTTTATTATGCACTTGAGTTGTTTGATGAAATGCCTAATAGAGGTTTAAGTATGAGTAGTGAACCTTAATTCTTACAACATTGCATGTTGGCATTTCATAAGTGCATTAGTGGAGATGAACCATCCATAGGCATTAATTGTGCATTGAGAAGTGACCTAAGAAAGAGTAGGAAACTTTGTATATGCACTTGCTCTATGAGTAGAGAACTTTGTGGATGTAACTACTCTAAGGGTAGAGAGAATGAGAGGTGCTAGAGTAGAGTGAATGAGAAGAGTATTAGAAATAGGTTGATGCTTTGTGATCATCACCCAACGGTTATGAGAATCAGGTTGATGCTTCGTGATCATCACCCGAATAGTTATTAGAAATGGGTTGATGCTTGGTGATCATCACCCGATAGTTATTAGAAAATGGGTGGATGCTTTGTGATCATCACCCGGTTAGTTATTAGAAATGGGTTGATGCTTTGTGATCATCACCCGATATTTAGTAGAAATGGGTTGATGCTTTGTGATCATCACCCGACAATGATTAGGAACGGGTTAATGCTTTGTGATCGTCACCCAAAAGTCATGAGGAATGGGTAGGTGCTTTGTGGTCTCCACCTGATAGTTGCGAAAACCGAGTAGGGGCTTTGTGATCCCCAATCGGTAGTCACTAAGAACGGGTTGGTGATGTGTGAACTCCACCCGACAGTCATGAGGAGTGGGATGGTGCTATGTGAACGCCACCCTGCCGTACCTCCGGTAAGATGAGGCCATGACGTCTAGTAGAAACAAAAACAGAAGTAGTGTAAGGAAAGAATTAAGAGAAATACATACGGGGATAAACAGATAGAGGGTTTACTTACTGAGCATTATTTTGTGCTCACCTCATTATTTTCCTTTGTGGATGCAGGATCTAGGTGATGATGCAGTCGGAGGGGCGTTAGGCAAGCGAGGAGCAATAACTGCACTGTTTCCCCTATTTTTGTCTTTTAAAATGGCTTTTTTTTGTAAATGATGCTCTTTGTGTATAAAAGACTTATTACTTATAATAAAAACAAAAGTTTTGGGCCCATTTTCTATTGTTATTATGCATGCATTGTACTAGTTTACAGCAGTTGTTACATTTTTGGTATCAGAGCAAAGATTTTGGGATTGAACCAAGGTACTATTCTCATCGCCACGACGTCCTATAACCAACGTGTGAGTTAATTCTTTCCTTACAGTAATTGTTTCTCGAGTTCATTGGTGTGATTATTTTGTAGATGAGGCGTCGTTATCAGAATCGTGGTAAGGATGTGGTGAATGAAGGAGAACCTTCTAACCCACCAGAGTCTACGCCCCCTCCTTTGGATGAAGCTAGAATTCGGGGAATTATATAGCAAGTCATGGCAGAAATCCAAGGGAGAGTTGAAACCCCCGTACCGGTACCGCCAATTACGCATGTCGAAGGAGGACAATCGGTACCTCCCTCAGTACAGAGCAGAGTTGAACCGATTTACGGTCTTTCCAGTCAACATCAACCCTCAAAGTTTAAGGGTACTATGGATCCAGTAATAGCAGAAGAGTGGTTTAGGTCCGTAGAGCAAGCCACAGGGTTATTTCCCATGTCAGACTGGGAAAAGATCCAGTATGCAAGTTTCTTGTTTTGAGGTGATGCCCGAATTTGGTGGGAATTAATGGAAGAAACTCATGATGTGACAGCAATGACTTGGGAAGAGTTCAGGGAAGAGTTTGAGGCCGAGTATAAAACAGAGGACCAAGTTCATGAGAAGGTCCAAGAATTTATCAGCTTACAGCAAGGGACTAGTGCCGTGAAGGAGTACTCGGTGAAATTCAATTCTCTTGCAAGGTTTGCACCTGGAATAGTTAGTACTCCGGCTTTGAGAAGAGATAAGTTTGTGCACGGGTTGAAGCCGGAGATAGCCCGAGATATAATGACAAGTTCCAATCCTCCTTGAAATTATAGTGAGGCTTTGAGGCGGGCAATGAAGGCGGAGATTTTTGAGAATAAAATTTCTCCCGTAGGTTCCTCGACATGAGGACAAAGTGAGCCACCCTCCGCCCCCCAGAGAGAGAAACATGAGGTTGTAAAAGGTAAAGACATGAAGAATAAGAATAAGAAGTTTCAGTATAGACAGAACAGAAGAAAGTGGAAGAATAAGCGGCCCCGGACGGAAGGGTTTCCTCTTTGCCCTAAATGTGGGAGGAATCACCCAGGAGAATGCCTGAGGGACCAGAGAGTGTGTTATAGGTGCTGACAGCTAGGGCATATGATGAGGGATTGTAAAGCTCCTCTTCCACCAACCACATAGAGTTCAGGAGGTACTGCGAATGCCAGAGTGTTTACTGTGGCACAGGGAGGAGCAGAGGCCAGCCCATCAGCTGTTACTAGTCAGTTATTATTTCATTCAGTTCCCTTATATGCTTTAATTGATTTAGGCACCACTCATTCGTTTATATCATATGGGATGATTGAGAGGTTAGGTTTGAAACCTATTAGAGTGACTCAACCGATTAAGATAGAGTTACCCGATGAGGTTAGTGTTCTGACTCAAGAGATTTTGTTGAGAGAGTCCATGGTGATCCAGGGTAGAGAGTTAACAGTTGACTTAATAGTTTTTGATATGCCCGACTTTGATGTGATATTGGGCATGGATTTCTTAGGGAGGTATGGAGTAGAGATTGACTGTCGGAAAAAGAAGGCGAGATTTAATCTCGATAGTGGAGATAAGTTTAGTTTTGGAGAGGGTCATCAGTTGAGCATGCTGATTAGTAGTGTGAAAGCTAGGAAGATGTTGAGAAAGGGGTGTTCGGGATATATTGCCCATGTAGTGCAGAGTGGTGATGTTCCACAGCTAGAGATTTAGAGGGTGCCAATAGTTCGAGACTTTCTGGATGTGTTTCCAGAAGAGTTACCGGGTTTCCCCCAAAAAGGGAGGTAGAATTTAGTATCGAACTAGCACCAGGGACAGCACCAATATCTAAAGCCCCTTATTGAATGGCCCCAGCTGAGCTTCAAGAACTAAAGAAGCAATTCCAAGAGCTTTTAGATAAAGGCTTTATCCGACCAAGTCATTCTCCTTGGGGAGCTCCAATCCTGTTTGTGAAAAAGAAAGATGGATCACTAAGGATGTGTATTGATTATAGGGAGCTGAATAAAGTTACAGTGAAGAATAAGTACCCGCTACCCCGGATAGATGACCTTTTTGATCAGTTGAAAAGAGCGGCAATGTTCTCCAAAATTGATTTGAGGTCCGGGTATCATCAGGTAAGAGTGGTTGAGCAAGATGTTGCTAAAACTGCCTTTCGTACAAGATATGGGCATTATGAATTTGTAGTGATGCCTTTTGGCTTGACTAATGCCCCAACAGTTTTTATGGACTTGATGAACAGGGTATTCCATGAGTATTTGGATCAGTTTATTGTCGTTTTCATCGACGACATCCTGATTTATTCTAAGTCGAGGGAAGAACATGAGAAACACTTGAGATTAGTATTGCAGCGACTGAGAGAAAAGAAGTTGTGTGCTAAATTTTCTAAGTGTGAGTTTTGGCTTAATCAAGTGATATTCCTGGGTCATATCATGTCGAAGGAAGGGATTTCGATAGATCTGAGTAAAGTGTAGGCAATCCTTGAATGGCAGGAGCCGAGAACAATGAAAGAAATCAAGAGTTTCTTAGGTTTAGTAGGTTACTACCGGCGATTTGTAGTGGATTCCCCCAGTTGGCTAAACCATTGACAGCTCTTACCAAACAGAAAACTCATTTTGTCTGGTCAGCAGCATGTGAAGAAAGCTTCCAAGAGTTGAAGAAGAGGTTAACAACAACTCCTGTATTAGTGTTACCACATGAGGGTGTAGATTATGACATTTTTACAGATGCCTCTCAGGGGACTTGGCGCTGTGCTGATGCGGTTAGGTAGGGTCATAGCTTATGCTTCTCGTCAATTGAAAGAGTACGAGACCAGATACCCTACGCATGGACCTAGAGTTGGCAGCCGTGGTCTTTGCCTTAAAGATTTGGAGGCATTACCTTTATGGTGTAAAGAGTAATATCTACACCGATCATAAGAGTTTAAAGTACTTCTTCACTCAAAAGGAGTTGAATATGAGGCAGAGAAGGTGGTTAGAACTAGTTAAGGATTATGAATGTGAGATCAAGTATCAACCGGGAAAAGCCAATGTAGTAGCCGATGCCTTGAGTAGAAAAGCCCATTTATTCCGGCTTACCAAGCAGAAAGAGTTAATAGAAGAATTGTCTAAGGAACAGATTGAAGTGGTTCTAGGAAGAGTTGCCAATCTAGAGGTACAGTTTTCCTTACTGAAGGAAATCAGAGAAAAGCAATTGGTCGATGAGTGGTGTCAGAAAACAGTTCAGCAAGTGCTTGAGGGCAAGACATCCGAGTTCTTTATGAGAGATGGCGTCCTCCATTTCAGGAATCGGTTGTGCATTCCTCCGAATGAGGAGTTGAAACAGAAAATTCTTATGGAGGCTCATGACACACCATACACCGCTCATCCGGGAGCAACCAAGATGTATCAAGATGTAAAGAAAGGCTATTGGTGGTCAAGGTATGAAGAAAGACATTGCAGAGTTTGTAGCTAAATGTCTACCTTGTCAGCTAGTAAAAGCAGAACACCAACGGCCGTTAGGGTTGCTTCAACCACTGAGTATTCTAGAGTGGAAATGGGAGAGCATTTCGATGGATTTTATCACGGGTTTCCCCAGAGTACAGAAAGGGTTTAATGCTATATGGGTGATTGTGGATAGATTAACCAAATCAGCCCATTTCTTTCCAGTAAAGGAAAGCACCAATGCAGATCAGTTGGCTCAGGTTTACCTCAAGGAGATAGTCAAATTGCATGGTGTGCCCAAGACTATAGTGTCAGATAGAGATTCCAGATTTGTTTCAGCCTTCTGGACGAGTTTACAGAGGAGTTTGGGTACCCGTTTAGCTTTCAGTTCTGCCTATCATCCTTAAACGGATGGCCAAACCGAGAGAACGAATCAGGTGCTCGAGGATATGTTGAGAGCTTGTTGCATGGATCATAGAGTATCCTGGCATGAGATGTTACCCTTAGTGGAATTTTCCTACAGCAATAGTTATTAGTCTACAATTAGAATGGCGCCTTACGAGGCTTTATATGGTAGACGATGTCGGTCTCCGCTTCATTTGGATGAAATAGGCGAAAAAGATGAGTTGAGTACCGCTCTTGGGCCAAAGATGACTCAGAAACTGGTAAAAGATGTGAGGTTAATCAGAAATAGAATGAAACAAGCCCAAGATCGACAGAAGAGTTATGCTGACTTGAAGAGGAAAGAGGTGGAATTTCAAGTGGGCGACAAAGTGTTTTTGAAAGTTTCCCCTTACAAGCGTGTAATGCGCTTCGGAAGCAAAGGGAAGTTAGCACCGAGATATATAGGTCCATTTGAGGTACTACAATGAGTGGGAAAGGTGGCCTACAGGTTGGCACTACCACCTAGCATGGACAGGGTGCATGATGTCTTCCATGTCTCGATGCTACGGAAATATGTAAGTGATCCCCTCCACATCCTGAGTGTAGAGGACGTTGAAGTAACAGAGAATCTAGTATATGAAGAACATCCAGTTAAGATTTTAGACCGAAGGGTTAAAGAGCTTCGGAACAAGAGTGTTCCGTTAGTGAAGATCCTTTGGAGGAATCACAAAGTGGAAGAGGCCACTTGGGAAGTAGAACGGGACATGCAAAATCGCTTTCCAGAGTTATTTGTATGAATTTTGGGGACGAAATTCTTTTAAGGGGGGAAGAATTGTAACGCCCCACTTGAGGTATGTAGTTAATGTTTCTTCTTTTGCTCTTATTTGAGTTGGTTTATTAGTATTATTGTTTGGTTGACCTTTGATTGAGTGATATGTTGAATACTAGCCTTGAAATTGGTTGAAAATAGAAGAAGTTCAGTGTTCCAGGCTTCGCCGGGGCGACGAAGAATCTTCGCCGCGGGGAAGAGGTGTTAAAGCCACGAAGCTACTGCGACAGTTTCGCCGCGGCGACAGAAGCTTCCTCGCCGCGGCGACGTGCCAACCAAAATGTTTGTTAAGTTTTAGATATTTTCTTCCCTAAGGGTAATTTGACCATTCTACCTCTAATTAGAAGGAAAAGTGGGGAGTAAAATGTAAGGAATTTTCATGAAGAATATGTTGTTATGGGGGTGTGTTTGTAATGAATCAAAGGATATAGATGGAATTCCTAAGGAAGAGTAAGGGCAAAATGGGAATGCTTGTGTATAAATTTCATTAAAAGGAATTAAGTCATTGCAAACCCTTTATTCCTCTTCTCCATCGCCACTCTCCTCTCTTACTTCCTCTCAATTTCTCTTTCTTTTGTTCAAGGAGTTTTAAAGGGCTTTTGGAGTGATTTGGGGTAGAAAAATCAATCTAAGGCATCCTAAGGTAAGGATTCTTGCTTTAGTTGTGAAGCTTTGTGAGTTTTTGAGTTTAGTGAATATTGAGGGTTTTTGTTCATTTGTTAAGAGTAGAGAAAAAGTCAAGCAAACCAAGAGAAAGGAAGAGCTACTGAAATCTCTCCATAACAAGGTAAGTAAATCCCAACCCAAGTTGAGATTTGAGAATTTTCTTGATTAGGGTTTTTGATAGCAATTATGTATGTATGTTATAAACATGTGGTATGCCATGTTATTGAGTCTTGAATGCAGATTGTTAGTGCTTTGTGATTGTTCATACATTTCAAGTATAAGAAGTGAGATGTGGGTTGGAAAGGTAGTTTGAGATGGAATTGAAGGATATTGAGAAATCCTTTTTGGAAGTGTCTTTCTTTGGCAGGAATTATGGCTATGTGAGGGAGTTTCTCCCCATTTTGGATGGTTAGAGAAAGACATAGACTTATTGTTATAGTAGAGTTTTATTATGCACTTGAGTTGTTTGATGAAATGCCTAATAGAGGTTTAAGTATGAGTAGGGAACCTTAATTCTTGCAACATTGCATGTTGGCATTTCATAAGTGCATTAGTGGAGATGAACCATCCATAGACATTAATTGTGCATTGAGAAGTGACCTAAGAAAGTGTAGGAAACTTTGTGTCTGCACTTGCTCTATGAGTAGAGAACTTTATGGATGTAACTACTCTAAGGGTAGAGAGAATGAGAAGTGCTAAAGTAGAGTGAATGAGAAGAGTATTAGAAATGGGTTGATGCTTTGTGATCATCACCCGGCAGTTATGAGAATCAGGTTGATGCTTCGTGATCATCACTCGAATAGTTATTAGAAATGGGTTGATGCTTGGTGATCATCACCCGATAGTTATTAGAAATGGGTGGATGCTTTGTGATCATCACCCGGTTAGTTATTAGAAATGGGTTGATGCTTTGTGATCATCACCCGATATTTAGTTGAAATGGGTTGATGCTTTGTGATCATCACCTGACAATGATTAGGAATGGGTTAATGCTTTGTGATCGTCACCCGAAAGTCATGAGGAATGGGTAGGTGCTTTGTGGTCTCCACCCGATAGTTACGAAAACCGAGTAGGGGCTTCGTGATCCCCACTCGGCAGTCACTAAGAACAGGTTGGTGCTGTGTGAACTCCACCCGACAGTCATGAAGAGTGAGATGGTGCTATGTAAACGCCACCCGGCCGTACCTCCGGTAAGATGAAGGCCGTGACGTCTAGTAGAAACAGAAACAGAAGTAGTGTAAGGAAAGAATTAAGAGAAATACATATGGAGATAAACAGATAAAGGGTTTACTTACTGAGCATTATTTTGTGCTCACCTCGTTATTTTCCTTTGTGGTTGCAGGATCTAGGCGATGATCCAGTCGGAAGGGCGTCGGCAAGCGAGGAGCAATAGCTACATTGTTTCCCCTGTTTTTGTCTTTTAAAATGGCTTTTTGTAAATGATGCTCTTTGTGTATAAAAGACTTATTACTTATAATAAAAAGAAAAGTTTTGGGCCCATTTTCTATTGTTATTATGCATGCATTGTACTAGTTTATAGCAGTTGTTACATTCCACCACCCGCACAGAGTTTAGGAGGACTGTGAATGCTAGAGTGTTTCTTGTGGTACGGGAGGAATAGAGGCTACCCATCATTAGGCCATTCGGTGCGGGCTTATTATTTCATTCAGTTCCTTTATATGCTTTAATTGATTCAGGAGCCACTCATTCGTTTATATCGTATGGGATGATTGAGAGATTAGGTTTGAAACCTAATATAGTGACTTAACCTATTAAGATAGAGTTACCCGATGGGCTTAGTGTTCTGACACAAGAGATGTTGTTAAGAGAGTCCATGGTGATCCACGGTAGAGAGTTAACAGTTGATTTTCTAGTTTTTGACATGCCCGATTTTGATGTGATTTTGGGCATTGATTTCTTAGGGAAATAGGGAGTGGAGATTGATTGTCGGAAAAAGAAAGCGAGATTTAATCTCGATAGTGGTGATAAGTTTAGTTTTGGAGAGGGCCATCAGTTGAGCATGCTAATTAGTAGTATGAAAGCTAGGAAGATGTTGAGAAAGGGGTGTTCGGGCTTTATTGCCCATGTAGTGTAGAGTAGTGATGTTCCATAGCCAGAGATTCAGAGGGTGCCAGTAGTTCAAGACTTTCTAGATGTGTTTCCGGAAGAGTTACCGGGTTTCCCTCCAGAAAGGGAGGTAGAATTTAGTATCGAACTAGCACCAGGGACAGCACCAATATCTAAAGCCTCTTATCGAATGGCCCCAGCTGAGCTTCGAGAATTAAAGAAGCAACTCCAAGAGCTTTTAGACAAAGGCTTTATCCGACCGAGTCATTCCCCTTGGGGAGCCCCAATCCTGTTTGTGAAAAAGAAAGATGGGTCACTACGGATGTGTATTGATTATAGGGAGCTAAATAAAGTTACAGTGAAGAATAAGTACCCTCTACCCCGGATAGATGACCTTTTTGATCAATTGAAAGGAGCGGCAGTGTTCTCCAAAATTGATTTGAGGTCCGGGTATCATCAGGTAAGAGTGGTTGAGCAAGACGTGGCTAAGACTGCCTTTCGTACAAGATATGGGCATTATGAATTTGTAGTGATGCCTTTTGGCTTGACTAATGCCCCGACAGTTTTTATGGACTTGATGAACAGGGTATTCCATGAGTATTTGGATCAGTTTATTGTTGTTTTTATTGATGACATCTTGATTTATTCTAAGTCAAGGGAAGAACATGAGAAACACTTGAGATTAGTATTGCAGCGACTAAGAGAAAAGAAGTTGTGCGCTAAATTTTCTAAGTGTGAGTTTTGGCTTAATCAGGTGATTTTTTTGGGCCATACTGTGTCGAAGGAAGGGATTTCGGTAGATCCGAGTAAAGTGCAGGCAATCCTGGAATGGCAGAAGCCAAGAACAGTGAAAGAAATCAGGAGTTTCTTAGGCTTAGTAGGTTACTACCGACGGTTTGTAGCGGGATTCGCCCAGTTGGCTAAACCGTTGACAGCTCTTACCAAATAGAAAACTCCTTTTGTTTGGTCAGCAACATGTGAAGAAAGCTTCCAAGAGTTGAAGAAGAGGTTAACAACAGCTCCTATATTAGTGTTACCACATAAGGGTGTAGATTATGACATTTATACAGATGCCTCTCTACAGGGCCTTGGTGTCGTGCTCATGCAGTTAGGTAGGGTCATAGCTTATGCTTCTCGTCAACTGAAGGAGTACGAGACCAGATACCCTACGTATGACCTAGAGTTGGCAGCCGTGGTCTTTGCCCTAAAGATTTGGAGGCATTACCTTTATGGTGTAAAGAGTAATATCTACACTGATCATAAGAGTTTAAAGTACTTCTTCACTCAAAGGGAGTTGAATATGAGACAAAGAAGGTGGTTAGAGCTGGTTAAGGATTATGATTGTGAGATTAAGTATCAACCGGGAAAAGCCAATGTAGTAGCCAATGCCTTGAGTAGAAAAGCCTATTTATTCCGGCTTACCAAGCAGAAAGAGTTAATAGAAGAATTGTCTAAAGAACAGATTGAAGTGGTTCCAGGAGGAGTTGCCAATCTAGAGGTACAGCTTACTTTACTGGAGGAAATCAGAGAAAAGCAAGTGCCTGATGAGTGGTGTCAGGAAACAGTTCAGCACGTGCTTGAGGGCAAGACATCATAGTTCTTTGTGAGAGATGGTGTCCTCTATTTCAGGAATCGGTTGTGCATTCCTCTGAATAAGGAATTGAAACAGAAAATTCTTATGGAGGCTCATGACACACCGTACAAGCTCATCCGGGAGCAACCAAGATGTATCAAGATGTAAAGAAAGGCTATTGGTGGTCAGGTATGAAGAAAGACATTGCAGAGTTTGTAGCTAAATGTCTAACTTGTCAGCAAGTGAAAGTAGAACACCAACGGCCGTCAGGGTTGCTTCAACCACTAAGTATTCCAGAATGGAAATGGGAGAGCATTTTGATGGATTTTATCACGGTTCTCCCCAAAGTACAGAAAAGGTGTAATGCTAAATGGGTAATTGTGGATAGATTAACCAAATCAGCCCATTTCCTTCCAATAAAGGAGAATACCACTACAGATCAGCTGGCTCAGATTTACCTCAAGGAGATAGTCAGATTGCATGGTGTGCCCAAGACTATAGTGTCAGACAGAGACTCCAGATTTGTTTCAGCTTTCTGGACGAGTTTACAGAGGCATTTGGGTACCCGTTTAGCATTCAGTACTGCCTATCATCCTCAAACAGATGGCCAAACCGAGAGAACGAATCAGGTGCTCGAGGATATGTTGAGAGCCTGTTGCATGGATTATAGGGTATCCTGGCATGAGATGTTACCCTTAGTGGAATTTGCCTATAACAACAGTTATCAGCCTATAATTAGAATGGCACCTTACGAGGCTTTATATGGTAGACGATGTAGGTCTCCACTACATTGGGATGAGGTAGGCGAAAAAGATGAATTGATATCGCTCTTGGGCCAAAGATGACTCAGAAACCGGTTGAAGATGTGAAGTTAATCAGAAATAGAATGAAATATGCCCAAGATCGACAGAAAAGTTATGCTGACTTGAAGAGGAAAGAGGTGGAATTCCAAATGGGTGACAAAGTGTTTTTGAAAGTTCCCCCCTACAAGCGGGTAATGCGTTTCAGAAGCAGAGGAAAGTTAGCACTGAGATATATAGGTCCATTTGAGGTATTACAACGAGTGGGAAAGGTGGCCTACAGGTTGGCTCAACCACCTAGCATGGACAAGGTGCATGATGTTTTCCATGTCTCGATGCTACGGAAGTATGTGAGTGATCCCTTCCACATCTTGAGTGTAGAGGATGTTGAGTTAACAGAGAATTTAGTGTATGAAGAACGTCCAGTTCAGATTCTAGATCGAAGGATTAAAGAACTTTGGAACAACAGTGTTCCTCTAGTGAAGATCCTTTGGAGGAATCACAAAGTGGAAGAGGCCACTTGGAAGGTAGAACGGGGACATGCAGAATCGATTCCCAAAGTTATTTGTATGAATTTCGGGGACGAAATTCTTTTAAAGGGGGGAGAATTGTAACGCCCCACTTGAGGTACGTAGCTAATGTTTCCCCTTTTTGTTCTTATTTGAGTCAGTTTATTAGTACTATTTGTTTGATTGGCCTTTGATTGAGTGGTATGTTGAATACTTGCCTTGAAATTGGTTGAAAATAGAAGAAGTTTAGTGTTCTAGGCTTCGCCGGGGCAAAGAAGAATCTTCACCGCAGCGAAGAGGTGTTGAAGCCGGGAAGTGCTTGGACGTTTCACGTGCAGTCGAAGATTTTTCGCCAGCATGACGGGCGACCAAAATGTTGGTTAAGTTTTAGATATTTTCTTCTCTAAGGGAAATTTGACCATTCTACCTCTAATTAGTAGGAAAAGTGGGGAGTAAAATGTAAGGATTTTGCTTGGAGAATATGTTCATATGGGGTTGTGTTTGTAATTAATCAAAGGGTATAGACGAAATTCCCAAGGAAGAGTAAGGGCAAAATGGGAATGCTTGTGCATAAATTGTATTAAAAGGAATTAAGTCATTGCAAAACCCTTCATTCTTCTTCTCCACCGCCACTCTCCTTTTTACTTTCTCTCAACTTCTCTTCCAATTGTTCAAGGAATTTTAGAGGGCTTTTGGAGTGTTTTGGGGTAGAAGGTCAATCTAAGACATCCTAAGGTAAGGATTCTTGCTTTGGATGTGAAGTTTTGTGAGATTTTATGTATATTTGAATATTGAGGTCTCTTGGTTGAATTGTGTAATTGTTTAAAAAGTAGAGAAACATCAAGCAAACCAAGAGAAAGGAAGAGCTAGTGAGATCTCTCCATCACAAGGTAAGTAAACCCCAACCCAAGTAGAGATTTGAGAACTTTCTTGAATAGAGAGTTAATTGCAATTATGTGTGTATGTATATACATGTGATATGTTATGTTATTAAGATTCAAATGGAGATAACTATTGCTTTATGGTTGTTCCTACACTTTGATTATGAGAAGTGAGATGTGGGTTGGGAATGTAGTTTGAGATGGAATTGAAGGATATTGAGAAATCCTTTTTAGAAGTGTTATTCTATGACAGGATTTATGGCTATGTGAGGGAGTTTTTCCATTTTGTATGGTTATAGAAAGACATAGAATTATTGTTATAGTAAAGTCTTGTTATGCACTTGAGTTGTTTGATGAAATGCCTAGTAGAGGTTTAAGTATGAGTAGTGAACCTTAATTCTTGCAACATTGCATGTTGGCATTTCATAAGTGCATTAGTGGAGATGAACCATCCATATGCATTATTTGTGCATTGAGAAGTGACTTAAGAAGAGTAGAAAACTTTGTGTAAGCACTTACTTTATGAGTAGAGAACTTTGTGAATGCAACTACTCTACGAGTAGAGAGAATGAGAAGTGCTAGAGTAGAGAAAGTCATTAGAGACGGGTTGATGCTTTGTGATCGTCACCCGATATTTAGTGGAAACGGGTTGATGCTGTGTGATCGTCACCCGATATTTAGTAGCAACAGGTTGATGCTTTGTGATCGTCACCCGATAGTCATTAAAAATGGGTTGATGCTTTGTGATCGTCACCCAAAAGTCATGAGAAACGGGTAGGTGCTTTGTGGTCTCCACCCGATAGTTATGAAAACCGGGTAGATGCTTTGTGATCCCCACTCGGTAGTCACTAAAAGTGGGTTGGTGCTGTGTGAACTCCATCTGAGAGTCATGAAGAGTGAGATGGTGTTGTGTGAACGCCATCCGGCCGTACCTCCGGTAAGATGAGGCCATAACGTTAATAGAAAACAATAGAAAGAAAGTGTGAGGAAGGAATTAAGAAAAATAGTTACGGGGATAGACAGATATAGAGTTTACTTACTGAGCATTATTTTGTGCTCACCCCATCATTTTCCTTTGTGAATGTAGGATCTAGGTGATGATGCAGTCGGAGGGGCGTCAGCAAGTGAGGAGCAATAGCTACACTGTTTCCTCTGTTTTTGTCTTTTAAATGGCATTTTGTAAAATAATACTCTTTGTGTGTATGAAAGACTTATTACATATAATAAAAAAGAAAAGATTTTTGGGCCCATTTCCTATTATGATTAAGCAAACATTTTACTAGTTTACAACAGTTGTTACATAACTACTGAACTGTAAATAGGGTAAGCAAGAGTCGATCCCACGAAAAGTGTCTAGCCGAATTTTCTATGATGTGAATAAGGCTGGGGGGTTTTGAGTAAAACAGAAAACAATCTTAGCCAAAAACAAAAACCAAAAACAATTCAATTCGAAATCAATTAATATAACGAAACTTGGTCTCCGTCAACATCCACCATCGGAATCTTACAACTGATCATTGATGCAAAAGTAAATCAGTTCTTACTTTGAATATTCACCGTTGGAACTATTTTCCTATCTCTCCTTAATTGTAATTAATTAGGAAACAAGCAATCTTAATTAATCTTACCATTAAACAACCATAGACAAAAGATTTTATCTAATGGCAGCCTTAAGAATTAGAGAAATCGATGAAGCTAAACAACACAAACACAAGCGGTTGTATTTAATTTAGTTGAATGTTCTTCTTAAGATTACTAATTCCTGACGCAGCAAATTATTAACCCTAATTGCTTCACAAGTTAGAGGGATCAAACAAGTACGAATTTGATATCTAACTTAGCAGTAGATTGCAACAAATAATACACTAGTAGGCCTCCTAGTAATTAAATGCATCAATCATGAAGATATGCACAGAATAACATTCAATACTCAAACACGAAAATTGAACACTAAAATAAAATAGATTAGATCTCACAGTTGGTTGATTCCGAGGTCTCCGTTTCCGACGACCAAGTTACAAAAGTTTTAGCCGCTCATGGCCATCATCAAAACTCAAAAGAGAAAATTGCAGAGAAGAGAAAAGAGAGGCGTGGTCCCCCTCAAAAACCTTAATCTCATCTCTTTAACAAAAATCCAGTTCAAGTATTTGAATCCCACTAAATCTCCTAAAAGAAATATTCTAAAATCCTAAAATAACATTAATCCTAATTTGATTCTAATTAATTGAAAATAAGAAAAAGTCCTAAAATAAAATAGGAAAGTCGTGATTCTGAGCTGTAACTTGCGTGCCACATGTCCTCAAATCTTCCAATAATAAACTGCCCAATTGATTTGCATGACAAGGTAGAATGCTCCAGGACGTCCAGTGCAGATGCGTCAACTTCAAGCTCGATTATAACCTTGATACAGTGAGTATCTCTCCAAACTCAAAACATGAAAGTTGTAGATATATTTCTTATCGTTCCATATATTTTTGAATCATCTCAATCGGAGCTCGGATGAGAGAGTTATTGCCCAGGTTACGAAACAACGTCAAAACTGTCCGAATTCACTTAATTAGTTCCGTTTTGCAATTAACGCATCCATTTGCATCCTAAATCAAAATAGAATAATAATGAGTATATTTAGGCAAAAAATACATATAAAAGACTAAACATTAAGGGGGGGTAAATATGATATTTTGCATTCTCATAAAAACAGAAAGAAAGAATATAAAGAAAGAAAGAAAGAAGTACAGAAAAAGAAACAGAAACAAAAAACAGAATAAGAAAAAAATAGAAAAGAAAATGCAAATTTTATGCATTTGTGCATTTGCATCATACCTATGCATGATACCATGCTTATTATCATGAGTAGTGAGAAATTAGAAACAGAGAAAGAACATAGAAAGAATAGAGAAGAATAGAGAAGTGTGATGTAAGGAAAGAAATTTAGAATTTAAGCAACGGAGAGAGAAGAGTAGCATAGGGGGTTTACTTACTGAGCAATTAGTGCTCACCCTGTTGTTTTTAATGTTTTTGCAAGTAATAGGTGAGATGCGGTCGCTTGGAACGTCATGCAGCGAAAGGGTTGGGCAACACTGTCGAGTTGATGTTTTGTGACTTTATTATATTTTATAAAGATTTGTATTTAAAGAAAAATTAGTTATGGGCCCATTATTTTATACTCATCTACATGTATATTTTCTTATATATATTTTGATTGTTATTTTCCAAGTATACTAGCTAGAGAGTGAGTATTACAGGTAACGTATTCTAAATCTTTGTATGGATTTGTTATTACACAGATTTTTAATTTAACATGTAAACAATATAATCGATACTCGGATCTTGGCAAAAAAGTAATTGATCTATCCTTTTAATTTTTGTTTTTCCACTACGTTGGGTGGATTGATTACTAACAGGGGTATCAATGCTTCGGGTACCAGATTATATTGTTTAATCTATGTTTGATAACATGTATTTTGATTGATAACATGTTATAGTGTAAATTGATTTTTTAAATCTGTAAAATTCTATGTTAATTGCATGATTTGAATGATCAATTGATTAACTGATGTGTTGATGAATTTTTTGTTGGTTGGTTGTTGTCCTGGTTGAATGTTATTGTATTCAGTTCAATTTGGGTTCGCGTCATTATGTGAAAATTTGGAAAAAAACATGATTGCATTCTTACTAGTCTGTACCAATCACTGCAGCAAAATAAATGTTCTCCGCAGCGACAAGCTTCGTTACAAGGAGCAGCACTAAAAAATCAGTGCTTGCGCGGTGATCACAAGATTGTGAACTACCATCGTGGCAAGTGAGCTACTAAAGCTCACTAACTGTTCACGATCACGGCAGCGAAATAAACCTTCGCTGCGGCGATCGTGATGATTTTGAAGTTCGCCACGATGAGCATGCTGTTGGAGCAAATCACGTTTTTACGCAATGGGACCAAACTATAGTATTCCAAAACCTTAAACCAATAACTATTTTGTATATCCAAGAGGGTAATTTAATAATTTCACCCACCCAATTCAAAATTTTTATTTTGAATGTATGCAATGTTCTTGTTTGAAAATTGCATGGTGCCCGGTACATGAGCCTTAGACTTTTGGTTTGTTTGTAAATTTTTAAATAAATAGGACTAGCGTGTCCTACCTCCCTCTAAATTCTCTATGTATTTCCTCTTCTCATCTCACTCCCCTCGTATGTAATGTGAGGTTTCTGATTTATTGATGTAAATTAGAATAGGAATTTTTTTATTTTTTTTATAAATTCTTTTGTAATGATCGTGATGAAGAAATGAAGGAGCAATGAAGAGGAAAAACTTGAAGACCCAAGTTTTGTATTTGACCCTAGGTTGACCTACCGATTCCTGTAGGTTCGAGGAAATCGGTTTTAGTGGGCCATGTACGAGCACGTTTATTTTATGTTTAGAATGCATGCTAAGGTTGAATGTTTAATGACATGCCAAACAATGACATTCTAACAAAGATAATAAAATGGTGAGACCACAAAATAAAACCCTCAACAAATGATATTAAGTCAGTAATTAAAATGCCTTCCATCGCCATGGCTTTAATAAAACTATTGTTTGTTGGAACCTTGTTCGTCAAAGCGAAGGGTACACTTCTACCAGTGGGAGGTTAAAGATCATTGGAGTTTTCCTTAATAATGATGGGGTCGACTTAAATGGTGTGTTTTGCTTGTTTGCCAAAGTGAAGGTTGATAAACACATCATAGGCATAGTAGAGAAGTGCGCTTGTTGTGTGTACGTGGTAACATGTAGTGTCCACTCTACTGATACTAAGAATCACACTTGAGGACAATAGCTTCGATCATTGTATTGAGTGATTGGTTTGTTGGCTTACTTCGCATTTGAGGTTGGTAGTTGGTGTTAGTAAACGGTCCCGTATACGCAGCGGAAACAAAACAAAATTAATGTAGAGATCGTTTACATGAGCCAAAATCAAGGGTATAATTTTACAATTTTATCAAAGCAAGAATCTACATAAATTAATAATCCGTGTTTAGAAACCATACGCACGTTTGGAGGCTCCACCACAATTGTTTTGAACGTTTTGCTACCGATCCAAGTGTAGGATCGAACCCACGTAGTCTACACAAAGACAATCTCAAAAGAACCAAAGAGGGATTTGCTAGATCCTCTTTGGCTTCAAGATTCAGAAGAAAAGAAATCAATTGAAATTGATTTAGGCTAAACCAATTTTCAGCCGTGGGAGTGTATTCCAAAAGGGGGCTGCTGTGTGTTTTTTTTTTTCAAAGGAAAAATCCTCTCTATTTAAAAATCACACACTTTTCCTTATTGTATTAAAAACAATTTGCCCTAATCCCATACGGAATAGGCTTGGGCTCCAACCCAAACGCCCCATGTTGCCAAACACTCCCAATTTGATTTATTTTATTTTCCATCATTATCTCAATTAAAATCAATTAATATATATTTAAATATATATTAACATTTAACAATAATGATAATATATTTAAATATGTGCAAACACACATTTAAACGTAATTTCATTTATTTAATTTTTCTAACAAATTAAATAAAGGCTACGACCTCAGCAAATTTAATTGCATTGTGAAATTACCAAAATACCCTTTCACCTTAAAAGACGAAAATGCCCTTCTTTCTTCTTGGATCTTAAATTGTCTTCTATGTGTGTGACCTCCTCATCATATCGGCAGTGTATAGTATCGTAATTAACACCAATTAATCGTCTCACTATTACACAGACCAAGATTGGCCCCTAGCAAGGCATCATGGCCACCCAATAGATTCAGATTCAACAAAGTAGCTACCTGTCAACGATATGGTTACCATGCAATTCGATCCTTTCATCATACGTTATCTCGATGAGACGAAGGCATAGAAATAGTGTCAACCTTCGGTTAGTCTTGATATTATTTATTCAGTTTCTGGACCAATGACCTATATTATAAACTGGATAGAGCAACAACTCAATCCCACTGTGGCCAAAGTTTTAGTGTCATTGCCATATACTGAATTGCGCGTGAGATAACTTTCTTCCCATACCTGGGAGTGATGAATCCTCTGTCAATCCACCATAGTCTTGATACACTCCTTGATGCAGCCAATCACCACCGTATTGACAGCTCTGAAAAGAAATGCGTTAGGCTAGTGTCAAACTACACCAATCGGTGCACAAGGCGCTCCGGTGATCTCAAGTCTAAGGATCACATGCACCACCATTCGTTAGAGGATTTGTTCCATAGACACTGGGGTTACCATCCATATGGAATCCTCTGGTGGGTTAGTCCAGTGAACTTGCTGTGGTGTAATCCTCTATAGCAAGCACCCATGTGTTACACCAGGTTGTCACCAAACAACCTTGACAAGTGAGATCAGTCACTGTCTTTCGACAGGGTCGTTCAACACTATGATAGCCTTACCGTATTATCTATGCCCTTACTTTAGAATAATATTGGGGCTACAGACGTTTCTAGAATGACCACCATATGTCCTCATAGGGTTCTCACTATCAAGATTTGAAACACTTGATACCCTCGTCATGACTGTACCATTCTTATGACATATATCAATACATATTGCAATAATAATGATTTACATGATATAGAATAAGATGCCTTTTATTATTGCTTAATGAACATTATTACAAAGAGTCAATTCTACAATAATTGATTGGCTCTAGGGCACCTACTCTAACAATCTCCCACTTGCACTATAGCCAATCATTCATGCACTAACACTGAATGACCCAAGTGCCTTCTTTATAGCCAGTCATTCATGCACTCAACATTGAATGACCCAAGTGCCCATCATGCTTCTGCTACAACAGAAACTTCAATAGTGGGTTAGTAGGTATTTTACAAATCTGCACATTCCCTTTCTTATCGATCATTCATATCAGATTGAATCAACTAAGTAAGTGTTTGGATTGCTGGTGAGACCGTGATTCCTCAGCCACAACAATGGCTCCATTGTTATCGCAGTACAACTATACTGGATTAGCAATGCTTGAAATCACATCAAGTTCAGTAATGAACTTCTTGATCCAAACCACCTACACGGCTGCAGTAAATAATGCATTATGCTTAGCATCAATTGTAGAATTTGCTGCAGTACACTGATTCGAGCTCTTCCAGCTCACTGCAATTACATTGAGACAAAATTTTGTAATCCCAAATTGTGAACTATAATCATCCTTTTCTCGTTTGGAAATAGCATCACTGTATTCTCTTACAGTGAGCTCATCTTTCCTCCATAATCCAATAATATATATTCTTAAGCCTTTTTCAAGTACTTAAGAATGTCCATTGACACTCACCCAGTGTCATTTACTTGGATTTAGTTGATATATTCTACTAGTGCTGAGTGCACATAAGACATCAATCTAAGTACATAACATATTGCTGACTTGAGCCTGATTGATATCCACTACAAGTGCTGAATGCACATTAGATATCAATCTTAGCATACAAGTTGGATCCACTTGCTGAAGCATGTGGGATCCTCTTCATTCTATCTCTCTCATAGTGTGGTTAAAGACACATATCCTTATAGAGATAGACACCATATGCCATCAGAAGAAATCCCTTCTTGGATTTTTCTATACTGAATGTGTTCAGTACCTTGTCTATGTACTCTGACTTAGTTTGAGCAACCTACTTGATCTATCACGATAGATCTTTATTCCAAGGATGTAGGCTGCTTCCCCTAAGTCCTTCATGGAGAATCACTTGGATAACCATGTCTTTACCGACTGCAAGTTCGGTATATCAATCCCGACCAGAAGTATGTCATCAACATACAACACTGGGAATGCTACTGCGCTCCCACTCACTTTCTTGTAAACACAGGGCTCATCTTCGTTCTTGATGAAACTGAATTCTTTTACGGCTTCATCAAAACGAATGTTCCAGCTCCTTGAAGCTTGCTTGAATCCATAAATGGATCTCTTCTACTTGCATACCCTTATTAGCTTGACTATCAAAAACGAAACCATCAGGTTGTGTCATATACACATCCTCCTCAAGGTTTCCGTTCAGGAAAGCAGTTTTGACATCCATTTGCCAAAACTCATAGTCATGATATGCAGCAATGGCAAGCATAATTCGGATGGATTTAATCATGGCAACCGGCAAAAAGGTTTCTTCATAGTCAATGCCATGAATTTGTTTGAAACCTTTGGCAACCAACTGTACTTTATAAGTATGCACGTTGCCATCTATGTCAGTCTTCTTCTTGAAGACCCATTTACACCCTATGGGTTTTACCCCTTCAGGTGGTTCCACCAGAGACCACACTTGGTTCTGGTACATGGAGTCCATCTCAGATTTCATGGCTTCAAGCCATTTAACGAAATCTGGATCCGATATAGCATCTTCGTAGGTTCTGGGTTAATCGTCTTGGTAGACCAGTACGTCACCATGTTGAGTCACGAGATAACCGTATCTCTCGGGCTCATGGCGTACTCTCCCAAATCTACGTAGCTCTTGTGCTACCTGAGGTGGTTCACTTTTATCCACAAGATGTGGAGTAACCTCCTCATGATGGTCAACCACTTCTTGTGGCACATCATCCCGTCCTTCGTCTAGTATATCTTGTGGTTCTAGAACTTCATCGAGTTCTACTTTTCTCCCACTAGTACTTCTTAGAAAATATTCCTTTTCTAGGAAGACACCAGATCGAGCAACAAAAAAATTTTGTGCTCTTCTGGGTGGTAGAAATAGTATCCTTTGGCCTCTTTTGGATACCCCACAAATATACATTTACAGGATTTTTGGCCCAGCTTGTTCGAAGTCAATTTCTTAACTGAAGCTTCGCAACCCCAAATCCTTAGATAAGAAAAATAGGGCTTTCGCCCACTCCATAGCTCATATGGAGTCTTATCTACAGACTTTGACGGCACACAGTTCAAAACGCGAGTCGCAGTCTCTAGGGCATAACCCTAGAACGATGCAGATAAATCACTAAAACTCATCATGGACCTAACCATGTCAAGTGAGGTCTTGTTCCTCCTTTCCGACACTCCTTTGTGTTGGGGTGTATAAGGAGGGGTGAGTTGTGATACTATCCCATATTCCTTCAAGTATGTCTAGCTCAACTTGACAAAGTTGGCATAGTAGTCATTTTGAGACTATCTTTGTTGTCTTTCTTAAGAACATATTATTATGACACAGTTCCATAAAGAATATTATTTATACTCAAGGACAATAATCCATTAGTAAACTAATATTCTCATTTGTCCTATGTGGACACAGAAATATAATTTCTAGAAACTGAAGAAAAACCATAATAATCCACAAGTTCCAAGAAACAAGTCCATCAGCTAAATCAGACGATAAGATCCTACAGCAAATGTAGTAGCATGTGTTTCATTTCCAACTGGTAGGTCCACCTCTCCCTCAGCGAGCAATCTACTCTACCGTAGTTCCTACACATCAATCAAATGTGAGTACCACATCTTGTGTCAACTAGATGTTTACGGGAGAAATTAATCTCAATAACGTACTTGACGAAGAAGTAACATTCTTCTTCCCTTTTGCTAGGAAAGCCTTGCAATGTTTCCTCCAGTGGCTGGGATTCCCACAGTGAGGGCAAACACCTTTCCTTTCTGCAACAGTTCTTTCCATCGACTTCTGAGCCCTTTCGCTTTCACTTGAGTTGGCTTCAACCAACGTTAATGTTTCTGACATTTTCATGCCTGACTTAGCAGCCTTCAACAAATCCAGAAGCTTGGAAAGGGTATTCTTCTTATCTTCCTCAATAAAGTCATAGACAAATTGAGAATAAGAATCTGGCAAAGACTGTAATATTAGGTTTATCGCTAAACCTTCATTAAGTCCACATCCCAAAATCTCAAGCTTGTTCATATACTCAATCCACTTGAGTATATGATCGGCAATTTTGGTACCCTCTTCCATCCTACATCTGAATAACGACCAAGACACCATATGCTTCTTATTTCTTCGAAGAAAATGAAGAATAGAAGCTAAATCCATTTTCTGGCACTACTGTTGCAGTAATGGTGCCATTGATGCAAGCACAATGTATCTTGTTATTTTTGCTTTTGCATCATGTGTATGCTTCACATATACATACCCAGTCTCGTGGATAGAACTATCAGCAGGCTCTAGTGATAGAGCTTGCTCAATGCTGTATAATCTATCGCTTGAAGTATATTATTATTTATACTGCACTACCAACGAAATTTTCACCATTCCATTTCTCTCCCAGTTCGATGATTTGTCGCAGTGATGTTGGGGATCATTTTGCTCAAATTTAAGTGAATCTACAAGTGCAGAAAAATAACTATTATTACCATGTTCATTATTATTGTTTAATATGGTCTTTTATTAAACGAAGCTCCCACTATTTTACTTAAGTCAATAGCCCTCACCATTAACTCGGGAAAGTTCGTTGACTTTCCTAGTGGACCGAGATCCCATCCTGCCCATTTCAAACCTTCGCTTTGGTGAACAAGCCAAAATGAGTTGATTAGGTAGGCCAACAAACTTAATCCACACCAGTTGATAGCTCCTACTATCAACCTCAAATGTGAAAAAGCCAACAAGCCAATCACACAATCCAATGGACACTGTATGCCATCGTCCTCAAGTGTGATTCTTAGTATCAGGAGAGTGGACACTACATGTCACCACGTACACACAATATGTGTATTGCTCTACTATGCCTATGACATGCGTTTATCAACCTTCGCTTTGGCAAACAAGCAAAACTGTCATTTTAAGTCGACCCATCACCATTAAGGAAAACTCCAATGCATTTTAACCTCCCACTGGTAGAAGTGTACCCTTCGCTTTAGCTAAGAAGGTTTCAATGAACAGTGGTTTGATTAAAACCATGGTGATGGAAGGCTTTCGTGACTTAATATACTTTGATTGAGGGTTTTGTTATTTAATGTCTCACCGGATTATTATCTTTGTTAGAATGACATTGCTTGGCATGTTATTGAACATTCAACCTTATCATGCATTCTAAACAAAATATTAAAACGTGCCGATACATGACCCAACTAAAACTGATTTCCTCGAGCCTAGAGGAATCGGTGGGTCACCTAGGGGTCCTGTAATAAACATCTTGAGTATTCAAGTATGGTTGCCTCGTCCTTTGCTCCGTCTTCAAGTACATTACAAAAATATCGTTCTAAATTTACAATAAATAATTATACAAATTCTTTACATCAATAAATTTAGAAACCTTGATTTACATTCGAGGGGAGTTAGATGAGAAGAGAATGTACATCAAGAAAAAGGAGAAAGGCAGGACACGCAGGCCCTATTTAATAAAATACAACCATACATACCCAAAAAATATTTAAAACATTCACCCTTAGGTCTAAGCCTCATGTACTGGGCACCATGCAATATACAAACAAGTACAAAGCATATATTTCAAAAAAAAATCAATTTTTGAAATTTGTGGGTTAATTACAATTTACCCCTTGATAATTTGCAGAACTTGTTTGGTCCAAAAGCTTTGAAACTTTACATTATGGCCCCTGCACACTCGGAAGTGCGCTCGCTGCGGTGATGAGTTAGATCGCTGTGGCGTGTGTTGATTACTTGACGTTCACGCTCAAACTTCACCGTACAGTGCCAATCCTAAGGACGATTGCCGCGGCGATGTGTTATATCGCCGCGGTGAGTGCTGTTTTTCGTACAGCGCTCGTCCAGAGGACGATCACCATGGCGATGCGTTATATCGCGTACACCGCTCGTCCAGAGGCCGATTGCCGCGGCGAGCGCTGGTTTCGTCACCAGCCAAGATGAATAACGCGCGCAAGAAGCATACACAGATCTGTAGCTCTGGATCTATTCATACAGCAACCAAAAACACTCTAAACGGATTTTGCAATCAATCAAACACATTGATCTCAACAAAAATCCATCATGCTTTAAACCAAACCAGCAGATCATCAACAAATTAAAAATTAATTGATTAATCAATTTCTTAAAACATGTTTTGAAGATAGATTTTCAGCAGATTCAATATGGCAACATATCATCAATCAAATGCATGTTATCAACCATCCATTTAAAAATTGTTAATTCAGTACCCTAGGCTCTGATACCACTGTTAGTAAACAGTTCCGTATACGCAGCGGAAACAAAACAAAATTAATGTAGAGATCGTTTACATGAGCCAAGATCAAGGGTATAATTTTACAATTTTATCAAAGCAAGAATCTGCATAAATTAATAATCTGTGTTTAGAAACCATACGCACGTTTGGAGGCTCCACCACGATTGTCTTTGAACGTTTTGCTACCGATCCAAGTGTAGGATCGAACCCACATAGTCCACACAAAGACAATCTCAAAAGAACCAAAGAGGGATTTGCTAGATCCTCTTTGGCTTCAAGATTCAGAAGAAAAGAAATCAATTGAAATTGATTTAGGCTAAACCAATTTTCAGCCGTGGGAGTGTATTCCAAAAGGGGGCTGCTGTGTGTTTTTTTTTTTCAAAGGAAAAATCCTCTCTATTTAAAAATCACACACTTTTCCTTTTTATATTAAAAACAATTTGCCCTAATCCCATACGGAATAGGCTTGGGCTCCAACCCAAACGCCCCATGTTGCCAAACACTCCCAATTTGATTTATTTTATTTTCCATCATTATCTCAATTAAAATCAATTAATATATATTTAAATATATATTAACATTTAACAATAATGATAATATATTTAAATATGTGCGAACACACATTTAAACGTAATTTCACTTATTTAATTTTTTTAACAAATTAAATAAAGGCTACGACCTCAGCAAATTTAATTGCACTGTGAAATTACCAAAATACCCTTTCACCTTAAAAGATGAAAACGCCCTTCTTTCTTCTTGGATCTTAAATTGTCTTCTATGTGTGTGACCCATAGGCTCCTCATCATATCGGCAGTGTATAGTATCGCGATTAACACCAATTAATCGTCTCACTAATACACAGACCAAGATTGGCCCTAGAGGCATCATGGCCACCCGATAGATTCGGATTGATAAAGTAGCTCACATCACGATATGGTTACCGTGCAATTCGATCCTTTCATCATACGTTATCTCGACGAGATGAAGGCATAGAAATAGTGTCAACCTTCGGTTACTCTCGATATTATTTATTCAGTTTCTGGACCAATGACCCGTATTATAAATGGATGAGCAACAACTCAATCCCACTGTGGCCATAGTTTTAGTGTCATTGCCATATACTGAATTGCGTCGTGAGATAACTTTCTCCCATACCCGGGAGTGATGAATCCTCTGTCAATCCACCATAGTCTTGATACACTCCTTGATGCAGCCAATCACCACCGTATTGACAGCTCTGAAAAGAACCGCATTAGGCTAGTGTCAAACTACACCAATAGTTGCACAAGGTGCTTCGGTGATCTCAAGTCTAAGGATCACATGCACCACCATTCGTTAGAGGATTTGTTCCATAGACACTGGGTTCACCATCCATATGGAATCCTCTAGTGGGTCAGTCCAATGAACTTGTTGCGGTGTAATCCCCTACAGCAAGCACCCATGTGTTGCACCAGGTTGTCACCAAACAACCTTGACAAGTGAGATCAGTCACTGTCTTTCGACAGGGTCATTCAACACTATGATAGCCTTACCATATTATCTGTGCCCTTACTTCAGAATAATATTGGGGCTACGGACGTTTCTAGAATGGCCACCATATGTGCTCATAGGGTTCTCACTATCAAGATTTGAAACACTTGATACCCTCGTCACGGCTCTACCATTCTAAGGACATATATCAATACATATTGCAATAATAATGATTTACGCGATATAGAATAAGATGCCTTTCATTATTGCTTAATGAACATTATTACAAAGAGTCAATTCTACAATAATTGATTGGCTCTAGGGCACCTACTCCAATAGTTGGAGCTATCAACTGCTATGAATTAAGTTTGTTAGCCTACCTAATCAACCCATTTTGGCTTGTTCGCTAAAGCGAAGGTTTGAAATAGGCTAGATAGGATCTCAATCCACTTGGAAGCCAACGAGCTTTCCTTAGTTAATGGTGAGGGCTATTGGCTTGACGAAAATATTGGGAGCGTTTTTTAACAAAAGACCTTGTTAAATAGGAATAAACATTGTAATAAGTTTGCTTTTCTAAATTTACAGATTCATTAAAATGAGCAATACCAACCTATGAATGATTATAGAGAAAGAAAACAAGTTGGATAGATCCAATTTCTC
Source organism: Pistacia atlantica (assembly GCA_026229545.1). NCBI lineage: Eukaryota > Viridiplantae > Streptophyta > Magnoliopsida > Sapindales > Anacardiaceae > Pistacia > Pistacia atlantica. Next base: position 22,004,797 of record CM047908.1, read on the forward strand.
ATACTAGTATCAAAATCTTCGGATTATACTAAAGTCTGAAAAGAATTTGTATATCCTTGATAAGCCTTATCCGACTGAGCCTAAACCTGATGCCACTCAGGAAACTAAGGATACATACCAAAAGTTCCTTGATGATGCTGATAATGTTCAATGCATTATGCTAGCATCAGTGACACATGAGTTGCAAAAGTAGCATGAGAATATGGATGCAAATGCAATAATTCTGCCCCTCAAATAGCTTTTTAAAAGTAGTGCTCATCATGAGAAGTATGAGGTGTCGAAGGCACTGTTTAGGAGCCAAATGATTGAGGAGCCCAAGCTGGTCCTCATATGCTCAAGATGATTAGGTACATATAGAGGCTTGAGACTTTGGGGTTTGGTGTGGATACAGATTTACAAGTGGATTTAATTCTACTATCACTAGCTAACTCTTATTCACCATTCATACAGAACTTCAATATGAACACGATGGTGAAGTCCTTGTCAAAGCTTTTAAACATGCTTAGGACTGCGGAGCGGGTTTTGAAAAAGTCTAAGCTGTTTTACTGGTTGCTGCTAGTAAAAGAAAGGGTAAGGGTAAGGATAAGGGCAAGAGAAAGGCCAAGGCCTATCCCAAGCCCAAGCCCAAGGCCAAAAGACAAGATGCTCTCAAGCTTGAGGGTGGCATTGGGAAAGGTGGGAAGAGAGTCTGCTACCTCACAAACAAGGATGTGGTACTCACATTTGTACTGATGTATAGGGACTAAGGCAGAGTAGATTGCTAGCCGATGGAGAAGTGGACCTACGAGTTGGAAATGGAGCACATGTGGTTGCATTAGCTGTAGGAACTTATTGTTTAAATTTGCCTACCAGCTTATTATTGGAACTTAATGATTGTTATTTGGTACCTTCAATTTCTAGAAATATTATTTTAGTATCCGCTTTGGATAATATAGGATATCATTTTGAAATTTCTAATGGCTTGTGGATCCTTTAGTTTGAATGGTATTCTATTTGGAATTGCAAGGTTATATAACAGATTGTATGTTCTTTATTAAACAATAAGGATATTCTCAATGTTGAAACTAAGAGAGCTAATCATGAGCTAATCATAGCGATCAAACCCAAACATACCTCTGGCATTATAGATTAGGTCATGTTAATCAAACCCATATTGCAAAACTTCAAAAGGATAAAGTTTTGGACCCTTTTGACTTCTGGTCATTTGAGGTATGCGAGTCATGCCTTTTAGGCAAGATGACCAAGTCGCCTTTCACAAGAAAAAGTGAAAGGGCTACTAAATTGTTAGGCATCATCCATAGTGATGTATGCAGTCCACTAGCAGTTAAAGCCATAGGTGGATATTCATACTTCATCACATTTACTGATGACTTCAGTAGATATGGTTATGTCTACCTTATAAGACATAAATATGAAGGCCTTTGATAAATTCAAAGAATTCAGGAATGAAGTACAGAATATATTGGGCAAAAGCATTAAAGTTCTTCGGTCAGATCAAGGAGGTGAATAATTGAGCTCTGGGTTTTCTAAATACCTGAAAGAGTGTGGGATAGTATCACAACTCAAATTGCATTATATCCTCGTTGAACTTTAGGAAGTCCCACAATAAAATCCATCAAAATATCCTCCGGTTTCCATTTAGGAATCTCTAAGGGTTGGAGTAATCCTGATGGTCTCTGATGCTCTGCCTTTACCTGTTGACATGTTATACATCTGGTAACATAATCGGCAATGTCTTTCTTCAGACCTGACTACCAATAGCTTTTCTTTACATCTTGATACATCTTTACACTCCTAGGGTGGGCTGTATAAAGTGTATCGTGTGCCTCACTAAGGATTTTATTCCTTAGTTCTTCATCTTGAGGTACACATATTCTATCTCTAAACTTCAGTGCCCCATTGACCATTTTAAAGTCTGTCTCTTTACCCTCTGTTATTTGTTGGTAGATCACCCTATGGGTATCATCTTTAGCCTATTTCATCTTGATCTCCTCCATTAAAGTGGGTTTGATCTCCATTTGGGCTAATCCTCATTTGATAACAATTTTAGTTCCTTCTTAGAGGATCTCCTACTGCAATCGTCCTTGAACTGTAATTTGAGATAAAAAGACTTTTCTATTGAGGGCATATGCTACTGTATTAGTGGCGTGCTGTCGTAGGCACCCAGAATTAAAACCTAAAAATACACGTAGTAGTGTAAGTCAAGGTCGATCCCACGAAGAGTGTCTAGCTGAATTTGTTTGTTATGTGAACAAGGCTGGGGGTTTTTTTTTTGTAAAAACAGAAAATGTTTCCAGGAAAAGAAAACAACTCAAATCGAAATCAATTAAAATGATGGAACTTGGTCTCCGTCAACATCCACCATCGGAATCTTACAACTGATCATTGACGCGAAGATAATCAATTCACACATTGAATATTCACCGTTGGAACTAATTTCCTATCTCTCCTTAATTGTAATTAATCAGGAAACAAGCGATCCTAATTAATCTTACCCCTAAACAACCCTAGACAAGCGCTCAAGATTTAATCTAGTGGCAGCCTTAAGAATTAGAGAGATCAATGAAGCTAAACAACACAAACACAAGCGGTTGTATTTAATTTAGTTGAATGTTCTTCGTAAGGTTATTAATTCTGACGCGACAAATTACTAACCCTAATTGCTTCGCAAGTTGGAGGGATCAAACAATTACGGATTTGATATCTAACTTAGCAGTAGATTGCGACAATTAATAAACTAGTAGGCCTCCCTAGTAATTAAACGAAACAATCATAAGATTAGGCATAGAAAAACATCCAATACTCAAACACGAAAATTGAACACAAAGAAAAAATATATTAGATCTCATAGTTTATCGATTCCGAGGCTTCCGTTTACTTGACCAAGTTATCAAAATCAGCCTCTCATGGCCATCACCGAATTACAGGAGGAAAAGTTCAGAGAGACCAGAGAGGCGTGTCCACCAAAAAAACTAATATGATCTCCCTAATCAAAAATCTAATTCAAGTGTTTGAATCCAACTCAATCTCCTAAAATCAATTATCCTAATCTGATTCTAATTAATTGAAAATACAATAAAGTCTTAAAAATAAAAATAGGAAAGTGATGTGTCCAGCTGTAACTCGTGTGCCACATGTCTTCAAATCTTCCAATAATAAACTGCCTCTTGGACTTGCATTACAAGGCAGAATGTTCCAGAACATCGGCAGTGCAGATGAGTCAACTTCAATCCCAATTAAAACCTTTGATGAAGCAATTATCTCTCCAAACTCAAAACATAAAAGTTGTAGATATATTTCTTAGCGTTCTACAACATTTTGAATCATCTCAATCGGAGCTCAGATGAGAGAGTTATGCCCAAAATACGAAACAACGTCAAAACTGTCCGAATTCACTTAATTAGTTCCGTTTTGCAATTAACGCTCCCATTTGCTTCCTAAGTCAAAATAGAATAAAAATCAGTACATTTTAGGCAGAAAATAGGTATAAAAGACTAGGCATTAAGGGGGGTAAATATGACATTTTGCATTCTCATCAATTAGCTTTCCCTAGATGGTATCTGATGTCATAGTCATAGTCTGTCACCAATTCTAACAATTTCCTCTGTCTCATATTCAACTCTTTCTAGGTGAAGAAATACTTCAAACTCTTGTGGTCAATGTATATGTTGCATTTCACTCCATACTGGTAGTGTTGCCATATTTTCAGAGCAAAAACCACTGTCGCTTATTCTAAGTCATGGGTAGGATATCTGCTCTCATAGTCTTTCAACTGTTTGGAGGCATAAGCAATGACTTTTTCTTACTACATCAACACTGCTCCCAAACCATTGTGGGAGGCATCAACATAAATATCATAATCAATGCCCTCCTCTAGCAGTGTAAAGATTGGAGTTGTAGTTAGTCTTTTCTTCAACTCCTGAAAGCTCTGCTCACTTGCCTCTGTCCATTCAAATGGAACTTCTTTCTTGGTGAGAGTTGTAAGTGGTCTGGCTATCTTTGCAAAGCCTTTCATGAACTTTTTGTAGTACCTTGCTAAGCCTTGAAAACTTCTAACCTCTTTCACTATCTTTGGCCTCTACCACTCGAGCACCAGCTCTACTTTACTAGGATCCACTGATACACTATCTCTAGAGATCACATGACCCAAAAAGGTAACCTGATCCAACCAAACTCACATTTTGAAATTTGGTATACAATTGTTTCTCTCTTAATTTGTAACACAAATCTCAAGTTTTTGGCATGTTCTTCTAAAATCTAAGAATAAACTAGGATATGATCAATAAACACCACTATGAACTTGTCAAGGATATCATGGAAAACTCTGTTCATCAAGTCCATAAAAAATGTAGATGCATTAGTCAATCCGAATGGCATCACAACAAATTTATAATGCCCATACCTCGTTCAGAAAGTCATCTTCGGTATATCTTCCTTAGCCACTCCAACCTGATGGTATCCTGACCTCAAATCAATTTTAGAAAACATTGAGCACCTCTCAACTGGTCGAACAAATCATCTATCCTAGGCAATGGGTACTTATTCTTTGCTGTTACTTTATTTAGTTCATGGTAATTTATACACATCCTCATGGACCCATCCTTTTTTTTCACAAATAAAATTGAAGCACCCCATGGGGAATGACTCAGACTGATAAAGCCCTTGTCTAACAACTCTTGTAATTGCTTATTCAATTCTTGGAGCTCAGCTAGGGTCATGCGATAGGGAGCCTTTGAAATTAGGGCTGCAAACGAACCGAGCTGTTTGCGAACAACTCGATGTTCGTTTGATAACGGTTCAACTCGACTAGATAAGAGACTATTCGCGAATAGTTCAATGTTCATTCGATAATATGTTCGACTTGAGTTCGAACATAGGATGTTCGTTCGATTATGTTAAAAAAACATAATATGTTTGATTGACTGATCCATCCGTTCGTGAACAATCTGTTCGATTATTCGTTTGTTTATGTTCGAAAAACATGGTATACATTATTATATATATTAATATATATTTTTTTTCTTTTTTATATTATGCTTGGTTTAGTTTGGATGAATTTTTTTTAATGGTAATCAATAATAAAATATTATGATGCCTTTGCTTTTCCTATATATATAATATGTTTGGATTTATTTTTTTCAAATGTCATCAATAATTAAATATATAACTATATAGCATTTTAATTAAAAAATCATAAATTATTATGATACATAGCACGAAAAATTTAATAACATAATAGATTGTATAATCAAGTGATATATAACGTAGTAAATCTAATAACATAATAGCTTCATATTTTTCCGAATGTAATCAATAATTAAATATTATGAGACAGCATTTCAATTAATAAATAATAAATATAGTATGGTAAATTGATGAACATAATGTTAGCATGTGATCGGATTTACGCAGCTGAAAAACGCAGTTTTAAAAACAAATAAAACCGATCATATGCTTTAATCCCAAATCTGGGTACCGATTATAGTGTTTATAACCTTTTGCATTAGAACAATATAGAAAATCCATACAAGGATTCAGAACGCTTACACACGTTTGGAGGCTCCTTCCGAATATCTCTGATTACGTTCACGAACACTATTCACAGGACTGTTCATCAGCTACTGTTCACAGACACTGTTCACGTAATTCTTCACTAATCGATCAAAAGTAGGATCGCACTTACGGAAATCCACGCGAAGACAATCTGTGGAACCCTTGATTATTTAGCTAGAACAATCAAAGGGCTTCAAGAATCAAGAAAGAAGAACAAGAAAAATATTCTTCTTTACTCAAGAGTGTAACATGAGAGAGAGAGTTACGGTGGCTAGGGTTTTTGATTGAATAATTCTTATTTGTTTTAATTTTAAGTTGCACCTATATAGTGCAACAATTAAAACCCTATTCCACTTAGGAATAGACATGGGCTCCAACCCTTATTCACCCTTACAACCAAACACACCCTTTATGGAATTTTAATTAATTAATTAATTATTATTATTATTAAAATCAATTAGTATATAATAATATATTAACATTTAATTAATAATAATAATTCATTTAAATATATACATATATATATTTAAATATAATCTCACTAATTTAATTTTAATTTTAATATTAAAATTAAACACAGGCAACAACCTTAGCAAATAATTACACTGTGAGATTACCAAAATACCCTTTCGTCTTGAAAGACGAAAATACCCATTCTCACAAATTGATTCTTAAATTATCTTCTAAGTGTGACCCGTAGGCTCCTCATCATATCGGCAGTGTGTAGTACCGCGATTAACACCAATTAATTGTCTCACTACACACAGACCAAGATTGGCCTCTAGAAGGGCATCATAGCCACTTGATAGATTCGAATTCAACAAAACCGTAGCCTAACAACAGTATGGTTACTATGCAATCCAATCATTTCATCACCTGTTATCTTATCAAGACTGAGGTACAAAAATAGTATCAACCTCAAATATCCTTGACATGTTTGTATTCAGTTAATGGACCAATGATCGGAATAATAGATTGGATTGAGCATCAACTCAATCCCACTGTGTAGGCCACAAATTTAGTGTCATTGCCATTTACTGAATTACCCAGTTAGATAACTTCTCCCGTACCCAAGGGTGATGAATCCTTTGTTGATCCACCATAGTCTCGATACACTTTTCAATATAGCCAATCACTACCATATTGATAGCTTTGAATAGAACGACGTTGGGCTAGTGTCAAACTACACCAATTGATGCATAAGGCGCTCTGGTGATCTTAAGTCTAAGGATCATATGCACCACCATCCGTTAGAGGATTTATTCCATAGACACTGGGGTTATCATCTATATGAAATCCTATGGTGGGTTTGTCTAGTGAACTTGCCTCTAGCAAGCACCCATGCGTTGCACCAAGTTATCGGCAAACAACCTTGACAAGTGAGATCAGTCATTGCCTTTCGACAGGGTTGTTCAATGCTATGATAACATTATTGTATTATCTGTGTCCTTGGTTAGAATAATAATGGGGCTAAGGATGTTTCTAGAATGGCCACCATATGTGATCATAGGGTTCTCACTATCAAGATTTGAAACACTTGATACCCTCACCACAGGACATATATCTTTACATATAACTATGAATTACATGATATACAAGAATATTCCTTTTATTGATAAATAAACATTTATTACAGAGTCAATCTTACAATAATTGATTGGCTCTAGGGCACCTATTCTAACAGTCTCTCACTTGCACTATGGTCAATCATTCATGTATTTAATACTAAATGACTTTAAGTGTTTTCATGCTTCTCCTGCGATAAAGGCTTCGTCAGTGGATCGATGAGATTGTCATCAGTATGCACTTTACTGATCTGTATATCCTTCCTCTCAACCATTTCTTTGATGAGATGAAAATGTATGAGTATGTGTTTGGACTTTCGATGAGACTATGGATTCCTTGAGCTATTGCTCAATTGTTGTCATAATAGACATCTATTGGATCAACAATCATGGAAATCACACCCAGTTCGGTGACAAACTTCTTAATCCAGGCTGCCTCTTTGGCCACATCGGATAATGCAATACACTCAGCCTCCATTGTAGAGTTTGCTACAATGCTTTGCTGGGAGCTCTTCCGGCTCACTACACCCCTATTGAGACAAAATACAAACTCTGATTGCGATTGATAATCATCTTTATCCATTTGGAAACTAGCATCACTATATCCTCTTACAGTGAGCTCATCTTCCCCTCCATAAACCAAGAACATGTCCTTAGTCCTCTTCAAGTACTTTAGGATGTTCTTGACAACTATCCAGTGACGCTCACCTGGATCTGATTGATATCTATTACAAGGGCTCAATGCATATGAGACATCAATTCCGAGTGCACAACATGGCATACATGATGGATCCAATAGCTAACGCATATGGGATCCTCTTCATTCTATCTTTCTCATCGTGTGCTTTAGGACACATATCCTTAGATATATAGACACCATGTGACATCGGAAGAAATCCCTTCTTGGATTCTTCCATACTGAATCTCTTCAGTACCTTGTCAATGTACATACTCTGACTTAGGCCAAGCAACCTACGTGATCTATCTTGGTAAATCTTTATTCTGAGGATATAGGCTGCTTCTCCTACGTCCTTCATGGAGAAGCACTTGGATAACCAAGTCTTTACCGACTGCAAGTTTGGTATATCATTTTCGATCAGAAGTATGTCATCGACATACAACACTATGAATACCACTGCTCTCCCACTCACTTTCTTGTAAACATAGGGCTCATTTTCATTCTTGATTTTAAACCGAATTCTTTTACGGCTTCATTGAAACGAATGTTCTGGCTCCTTGAATCTTGCTTGAGTCCATAAATGGATCTTTGTAACTTGCATACCTTATCAGCTTGACCATCAAGAATGAAACCATTGGGTTGTGCCATATACACATCCTCTTCAAGGTTTCTGTTCAGGAAAGCTGTTTTGACATCCATTTGCCAAATTTCATAGTCATGATATGCAACAATCACAAGCATAATATGGATGGACTTAATCATGGCAATCGACAAAAAGGTTTCTTCATAATCAATAGCATGAACTTTGTTTGAAACCTTTGGCAACCAGTCGTGCCTTATAAGTGTGCAACTTGCCATCCATGTCAGTCTTTTTCTTGAAGACCCATTTGCACCCTATGTATTTTACCTCTTCAGGTGGTAACACCAGAGACCATACTTGGTTTGGGTACATGGAGTCCACCTCAAATTTCATGGCTTCGAGCCATTTAACGGAATATAGATCCGACATAACGTCTTCGTAGGTTATAGGTTCATTGTCCTGGTAGACTAGTACGTCACCATGTTGAGTCACGAGATAACCGTATCTCTTTGGCTCATGGCATACTCTCCCAGATCAACGTAGCTCTTGTGCTACTTGAGGTGGTTCACTTTGATCCATGGATTGTGCAGTGACCTCCTCATGATGTTCAACCATCCTCTTGTGGCACATCTTCTTGTCCTTGGTCTAATGTACCTTGTGGTTCTAGAACTTCATTAAGTTCTACTTTTCTCCCACTAGTACTTCTTAAGAAAAAAATCCTTTTCTAGGAAGACACTAGTACGAGCGAAAAAAAATTTGCACTCTTCTCGGTGGTAGAAACAGTACCCTTTGGTTTCCCTAGGATACCCCACAAAAATGCATCTCTCAGATTTTGGGCCTAGCTTGTTCGAACTCAATTTCTTGACATAAGCTTCACAACCCCAAATCCTTAGATAAGACAAGTTAGACTTTCGCCCACTCCATAGTTCATATGGAGTCTTATCTACAGACTTTGACAACACACGGTTCAATATGTGAGTCGTAGTCTTTAGGGCATAACCCCAGAATGATGTAGGTAGATCACTAAAACTCATTCATGGACCTAACCATGTCAAGTAAGGTCCTATTCCTTCTTTTAGATACTCTAGTGTGTTGGGGTGTATATGGAGGGGTGAGTTGTGATACTATCCCACATTCCTTCAGGTATTCAGAAAACCCTGAGCTCAAGTATTCACCTTCTCGATCCGACCGAAGAGCCTTAATACCTTTGCCCTAACATATTCTGTACTTCATTCCTAAATCCTTTGAACTTATCAAAGGCTTCAGATTTATGTCTTATGAGGTAGACATAACCATATCTATTGAAATCATCAATAAATGTGATGAAGTAGGAATATCCATGTAATGACTTCTTTCTACTAGTATACTTAAAAAACTATATGATGAAAATATACATACTGAGCATATGAAAACTAGTTGGGCCCAAATTTTTCTTTACTTATAAAATATAATTTTTTATATATACCAAAATAACATGTACAAAAACTTTAGCAATGGTGGACAGTGATGCCATTTCTCTTTGTTTCTCGGCGTCCATCTGACCGCTTCTCACCTATTTCTTGCAAAACATTGGAAAAACAACCGGGTGAGCATAAAAATGCTCAGTAAGTAAATCCTCTACTCCTTTATCCCCGCAACTTATTCTTTGGTTCTTTTCTTACTCTATTCTTTCTCTTCTTCATTCTTTCTTTATTCTTTCTCTTTTCTTTCTCTGTTTCTAGTTCTCACTGTTCTTTTCTTTCTTTCTAATTCTTTCTGTTCTTTCTTTCTATTCTTTCTACTCTTTCTTCCTATTCTTATTAACCATGATGGAAACCATGGTAAAATGCATGAATGCAATGCACATGTAATAATGCATAGAAATGTATTTTCTTTTTTCCTTTCTATTTCTTATTATGTTTCTTTTCTTTCTTGCTCAAGTTGTTCTTTTCTTTTCTTTTCTTGTATGCTCAAGCTTTCTCATTCTTTCTTTTTCTTTCTTTTTCTTTCTTATTCTTATTCTTTGTAGATCAGACTCGGTTGATGCATGGATTTGGAACCCTGACGGCGTGAGTGAGTACAGTCCTCATCTACATCCACTCTTGCGGACTGTACAAATTCTTTCTTTCTTCTTAGGCCACTAAATTAAGGTGGCGTGCATGTAGGAATTCTTCTTGGTACAACCCTCATCCACATACACTCTTACGGGTCGTACATATTTTTCTTCTTCTTATGCCGCTCACTTAAGGTGGCATGTATGTGGGAAATTCTTCTTATCACCCACGGGTTCCCCATCGCAACAACCTATTCTTTTCTCTTCTTTAGCACTTTTCTTTCTTTAATTCTTTAGTGCTTTTCTTTCTTTCTCTTTATTCTTTCTTTAAAGTTCTTATGCATATGCAAATATATGCATGTGGATGGCTTATGTTTGTAATCTTTCTTAAGTGCAATTATGCTATGTTGCACAAAAATAAGTTTCTCTACTTATACACAAGCTTCTCTTAGGCATTTCATCAAACATCATGCATGCATACTTAAATTCTATCTTTGATAAATCTCTACTTCTTTCTTAAACCATCCATTCATGGAGCAAAACTCCTCCACAATAAATCTAAACATGGCCAAGAAAAACAATTCAAATATTCTACTCAATTTCTTTCTACATGCAACCAAACTTCACTTGGTCAACCACAATCTCAACTCTACTTCTCATGGCTTAAATCTACTCATCAATAATCACATTCTCACCAATCAAATTCAACTCAATCAAATCATTTGATTGCTTAAATCTTATCTTGGGTTGGATTTACTTACCTTTGGCTTGAGTAGTTCCACAAGAAACTCTTTATCTTTTTTGGATTTGCTTTTTCTCTCAAACCCTAAGCATAAACTTAATAAGAATTCCATACTAACACCAATTAATCTCATATAGAACAAGAATCCTTACCTCTTGATGATTAGGATCAAATCCTTATAGAAATCCAACCAAAAGCCCTCAAATCAACCTTTGAAAATTGATGGAAAGATGAGAGAATTGGGGGTAGAGGTGGCGTGTGGGATAAAGCAAATGAGAGGGTTTGTGTGCTTGAACCCTTAATAGCTCATATAACTAAGCCTTTTTCCCCATTTTGCCTTTACACTTTCTTGAAAATTCCATCCTTATCCTTTAATTCTTTAAAAATTCACCCCCTAATCCAAAATATTCTCCATGAAATTTTCTTACATTTCACTCCCCACTTTTCCTGCTAATTAGGGGTAGAATGGTCACTTCACCCCTATGGAAAAATTCTTTAGAAACTTCACAAAGAAAATCAGCCAGATCTTCACCCCGGCAAAGCTTTTTCTTCACCTTGGCGAAAAAATACAGAGCCTACATCGCTGCGGCGACGATTCTTCTTTACCGCGGCGAAGTCTGCATTTCCCAAACTCCGCCAAGACTTCACCAAATTCAGGGCATCCAAGTAATTCTAACAACTTACAAACTTAACCAAGGGCAACCCAACAAAAATAACACATATCAAGTAAATTTAGGGCCAACAAACACCATTTAAAAGGCAAATGAACATGAATCAAAGATGTACCTCAAAGTGGATGTTACAATCCACCTCTGGCTTCAACTGTTAGTGGACCACATACATCACTATGGATGATGCCTAACAGTTTAGTAGCCATTTCACTTTGTCTTGTGAATGGTGACTTGGTCATCTTGCCTAAGAGGCATGGCTCACATACCTCAAATGACTGGAAGTCAAAAGGGTCCAAAACTCCATCCCTTTGAAGTTTTGCAATGCAGGTCTGATTAACATGACCCAATCTACAATGCCAGAGGTATGTATGGTTTTGAACGCTATGTTTAGCTTTCTTAGTTTCAATGTTGAGAATATCCTTATTATTTAAATCAAGAACATATAATATGTTATATAACCTTGCAATTCCAAATAGAATACCATTCAAACTAAAGGACAACAATCCATTAGAAATTTAAAAACAATATCCTATATTATCCAAAGCGGATACTGAAATAATGTTTCTGGAAATCGCAGGTACAAAATAATAGTCTTTGAGTTCTAATAATATGCCTGTAGTCAAAGACAAACAATAAGTCCCTATAGCTAATGCAGCCACATGTGCTCCATTTCCAACTCGTAGGTCCACTTCTCCCTTGCCGAGTAATCTACTCTGCTTTAGTCCCTGCACATCAGTACAAATGTGAGTACCACATCCTGTGTCAATGACCCAAGATGTTAAAGGAGAGAAGTTAATCTCAATCATGTACATACCTAAATTCGAAACATCTAACTTCTTCTTGTTCGCGAGGAAAGCCTTCCAATGTTTCCTCCAATGGCCAAGCTTGCCACAATAGAAGCAGACTACCTTCCCACCTTTCCTAACACCACCCTTAGGCTTGAGAGCATCCTGTCCTTTGGACTTAGGCTTGGGATTGGCCTTGGCCTTTCCTTTTCCTTTACTGGTAGCAACCAGTAAAACAGGCTTGGACTTTTTCATGTCCTACTCTGCAGTCCTTAGCATGTTCAGAAACTCTGACAGAGGTTTCATCATGGTGTTCATATTGAAGTTCATTATGAACGATGAAAAAGTATCAGGTAATGATTGCAGAATTAAATCCACTTCTAATTCTGCATCCAACCCAAATCCCAAAGTCTCAAGCCTATCTATGTACCCAATCATCTTGAGCACATAAGGACCAACTTGGGCTCCCTTAGTCATGCGACTTCTAAATAACGCACTCGACACCTTGTACCTCTCATGTCGAGAGTTTCCTTCGAAAAGCTCGTTGAGGTGCAGAAATATGGCAGCAATGTCCATATTCTCATGTTGTTTTTGCAGCTCATGTGTCATCAATGCTAACATAAGGCATTGAATAGTGTCAGCATCGTCAAGGAACCTTTGGTAAGTTTCCTTTACTTCCTGAGTGGCATTAGGATCAGGCTCAGGCTTAGCTAAATAAGGCTTGTCAAGGATATATACTTTCTTTTCGGACTTCAATACAATCCGACGATTTCGATACCAATTCGAGAAATTATATCTATCCAGCTTGTTTTCTTTCTCAATTATCGATCGTAGGTTGATATTGCTCATTTTAAATGAATCTACAATACAGAAAAGTAAAGTTATTATCATGTTTATTTTCATTATTTAATAAGGCCTTTTATTAAAAAATGCTCCCACTATTTTCCTCAAGCTAATAGCGCTCACTATTAACTCGAGAAAGCCTATTGGTCTTTCCTAGTGGACTGAGATCCCATCTAGCCCATTTCAAACCTTCGCTTTGGCGAACAAGCCAAAATAGGTTGATTAGGTAGGCCAACAAACGTAATCCACACCAATTGATAGCTCCCACTACCAACCTCAAATGTGAAGCAAGCCAACAAGCCAATCACACAATCCAACGCCCTAGCCATCGTCCTCAAGTGTGATTCCCAATATCAGTAGAGTGGACACTACATGTCACCATGTACACATAATCTAACGCTATGTACAGAATAATATTTTATAAGTAAAGAATTATATGTTAAATAAAGAAAAATTTTGGGCCCATTATTTTTCATATTAACGGTGGACATATATAAGAACTTTGATAATGGTGGACAGTAATGTCCATGTCTCTCCGCTTCTCGACGTCCATTTGACTGCTTCTCACCTATTTCCTGTAAAACAAGGAGAAACAACGGGGTGAGCACTAATTGCTTAGTAAGTAAATCCTCTACTCTTACATCCCCATAACTTATTTTTCTTTCTTCATTCTCACTTGTTCTTTCTCTTTTCTTTCATTGTTTCTACTTCTCACAGTTCTTTCATTCTAACTTTCTTTGTTTTTTCTTTCTAATTCTCTCTATTCTTTTTTTATTCTCACTATTCTTTCTTTCTTTCTTGTTCTCATTAACCATGATGGAAATCATAGTAAAATGCATGGATGAGATGCACATGCAGTAATGCAAAGAAATGCATTTTCTTTTTCTTATTCTGTTTCTTTTCTTTCTCTATGTTTCGTTCTTTCAGTTTCTTTTCTTTCTTTTCTTTTGTTGCTTGCTCACTCTTTCTCATTCTCATTCTTATTCTTATTCTCTCTTATTCTTTGTCGATCGGACTCGGTTGATGCATGGATTCGGAACCCTGGCCGTGTGAGTGAGTACAGTCCTCATCTACATGCACTCTTGCGGACTGTAAACATTCTTTCTTCTTCTTAGGCCACTCAATTAAGGTGGCGTGCATGTAGGAACTTCTTCTTGGTACAGCCCTCATCCACATACACTCTTACGGGTCATACAAATTCTTCTTCTTCTTAGGCCGCTCACTTAAGGCGGCGTGTATGTAGGAATTTCTTCTTCTTGTCACCCACAGTTCCCCATCACAACAACCTATTCTTTTCTTTCTTTTATTTCCTTAGTGATTTTCTTTCTTTCTCTTTATTCTTAAAATTATTTATTCTTTCTTTAATGTCTTATACATATGCAAATATATGCATCTGGATGACTCATGCTTATAATTCTTTCTAAGTACAAACATGTAATGCAAATATGTAATGTTGCACAAAGTAAGGTTTTCTCTACTCATACATGCACTTCTCTTAAGCATTTCATCAAACAACATGCATGCATACCCAAATACTATCTTTGGTAAATTTCTACTTCTTTCTTAAACCATCAATTCTTGGAGTAAAACTCCTCTATAACAAAGTTAAACCTGGCCATGAAACACACTTCAAATATTCTACTCAAATTCTTTCTAAATTCAACCAAACTACACTTGGTCACCATAATTTCAACTCCACTTCTCATGGCTTAAATCTACTAATCAAAAGCCATCTACTCATCGAAAACATCATTCTCAACAATCAATCTCAAAATTATAAGCATATACATGCATATAAAATCTCTACACAAATTGATTACTTGAAGCTTAGCTTGGGTTGGATTTACTTACCTTGTGCTCTAGTAAGTCCACAAGAATCTCTCTATCTTTGGTAGACTTGTTCTTTCTTTCAAACCCTAAGCATAAACTTTATAAGAATTCAACACTTACACAAATCAATCTCATATTTATAACAAGAATCCTTACCTTTTGATGCTTAGGATCAAATCTCTATCAAAATCCAACCAAAAGCCCTTAAATCTTCCTTGGGAATTTGATGAAAAAAATGAGAGAAATGGAGAGTGGAAGTGGTTTGTTGTTAAGAAAGAAGTTATTACACATAACGAGTGTGCTTCTCTACTATGCCTATGACATGTTTATCAACCTTCGCTTTGGCGAACAAGCAAAACTGTCATTTTAAGTCGACCCATCACCATTAAGGAAAACTCCAATGAATTTCAACCTCCCACTGGGAGAAGCGTACCCTTTGCTTTGGTGAACAAGGTTCCGACGAACAGTGGTTTGATTAAAACCATGGTGGTAGAAGGCATACGTGACATAATATACTTAAGTTGAGGGTTTTTATTTAATGTTTCACCAGATTATTATCTTTGTTAGAATGTCATTGTTTGGCATGTTATTGAACATTCAACCTTAGCATGCATTCTAAACAAAATAAAATGTGCCAATACATGGCCCACTAAAACCGATTTCCTCGAGCCTAGAGGAATCGGTGGGTCAACCTAGGGGTTTAAAAGTAAATCTTGGGTCTTCAAGTTATTCCCCTTCATAGCTCCTTCGTTTCTTCTGCACAATCATTACAAAGTATTTTTATAATGAAAAATCCTATTCTAATTTACATCGATAAAATAGAAACCTTGCATTACATACGAGGGGAGTGAGATGAGAAGAAGAAATACATGAAGATATAAGAGAGAGAGGCAGGTTGCACAGGTCCTATTTCTTTATAAAATTACAAGCAAACCCAAAATTACAAAAACATACCAAAGGTCTAAGGCTCATGTACTGGGCACCATGCAATTTCAAACAAGAACATTGCATACATCCAAAATTAACATTTTGAATTTGGGTGGGTGGAATTATTAAATTACCCTTCCTATATGTGCAGAATTATTACTGGCTTTATAGGCTCAAAAATTGCAATTTGGTCCCTATGCAAAAAACAGAAAAGCAAAACAGAACAATAGCTTTCATGCTGCGGCGAAGTTCATACACACATGGTTGTTGCGGCGAAGTTTTATTTCGCAGCGGCAAATGCCATAAACTTCCAAAAAACACAAAACGTTCCAAAGAGATTCATGCTGCGACGAAGTTTTATTTTGCCGCAGCTAGATCCACTTTTCCAGCAGTTAGCTACAGTGAAGGTTTATTTCAACATGGCTAGATTCACTTTTTGCATCTCGTCGTAGCGAAGTGTTATTTTTCTATGGCTAGTGCCGCAAAACAGTGAATCGCATAAAAACCTTTTTTGCAGTTTTTCACGTAACGATATGGGTCCAAATCAAATCGAATGCACAAGCATTCGATCAGGACATCAACCAACCAATAAGTCACTCATCAACACATCGTTAGTCAATTGATCAATTAAACCAATCAACACAAAAAATCCACCAGATTCATGAAAACATATTATGCAAAAACATTTTATTAAACAAATCATGTTATCAAACATAATGATTAAACAAAATAATTTGGGATGATGAGAATCCAAGCCCATCATGCTCATCACAAATGTTAGGGATTTCAATTGAGACTCAAGGATAACATGAAGATCAACATTCAGCCCAAGCATCCCAAACACTCAAGGAAGCTCACAAAATTGTCCAAGAGGTCTTAAGGTTCCAAGGCACGGCTCAGGCCCTATTTTGTGACCAAAAACGTGAACAACAAGTGGGAACAAGTTACATTGGCCCAAGCCCAAGCTTTGGGTGTCATTTGATTCAAATTTTGGAGGAAAATCCCTAAAATTGTTGTTAAGGACATAGGTCCTTAAATTAGGGAAAGGTTGTCCACTTGATCATTAAATGGTTATGGCAGACTCCATAGGCCTAAATATCGAACTACTCTCCACTAATGAGGACTACACATAGATGAGAATCAATAGGTCTTTAAAGGCTTGTAACTTTAGGCTCGGGTCATGGGCTCCAACAAAATGGTAGGAAACAAAGTAAGAAAACTCGGTTGTCCTAAAGCAAAACTCAAATCACATCGAAACCCACACTTTCTCAACATCAGCCGACATGTTTACTCATTCACAGTCTTCATACGCGTATTCTTAACTCTTGGATACCATAAATGCCGGGGGGACTCGTTTAAGGTGTACGTGGCGTTGTTAAACCCGAGGTCGCCAAATCTTGCTAGGCGGTTTTTAAGGCGGGTTATAGTTTCAGTGGTATACCCTTAAACTAGGCAGCATTGTGTTCGGAAATTTTTTTTTTTTTTTTTTTTAAGCACAACACTAGAATTGAATTGAGGTGACTACCTCCTTGTTTTTATTCTTTTATCTCAACCCCCAAATCATTCTTTTTGGTCTCTTCTTCATTTTTCTTCTCTTAACCCCCAAACTAATCTTTCACTAAATTGTACACTCGTTTCGTTCTCGGTTTTGCACTAAGACCGAATTCTCCAAAAAGGTATGATAGAGTGTTTAGGGTAAAAGGAATTTACAAGTCTGTTGTTTTCTAAGAAAAATAAAGCAGAATTCCAATGGCTCAAATGGGTGACTAGTGAAAATTTCAATCATGGGTTGGCTAGAAAGGCTCAAACGTTCCAAAAATTGCCTAAATCATCTCCTCAACCATGTTTAATCCTAAAATTTCGCCTCAAGCATTTCTCAACTAGGTTCTAGAATCCACCAACATTATCAAGACTTTGCCTAATCGCATAAAATGAATCTAAGCATGCCGAAAAAAATGAAAATCGTGGTTGAACCACTCAACAAAGCTCAATCAGAATCCAGTCAATAAACGTAAACTTGAAGCAATGCTTAACATTTCTTAACAATAAAAATTCAACAGTCTTATTCTCATCATTGATTTATACAACTCATCATTGGCAAAACAAAATAACACACGAAAAATACAACACAAAAGAAAACAAATTTTTTTTTTTTTTTTTTAAAGGTGTACGCGGCGTTGTTAAACCCGAGGTCGCCAAATACTGCTAGGCAGTTTTTAAGGCAGTTACTGGTTTCCAGCCAATATACCCTTAAAATAGATTTTTTTTCGTTTAAGGTGTACGCGGCGTTGTTAAACCCGAGGTCGCCAAATCTTGCTAGGCGATTTTAAGGCGATTCTTGGTTTCACCAATATACCCTTAAACTCAAAAATCTATTTCCTACCCCCAAACTAAATATAACATTGTCCCCAATGTTCCACTATGCACAAGTTAGGAATAGAGACAAACAACGGAAAAATAAATGAACAATAAAAAGGTACGAGAATGCTCCCTGGTTAAGTTATGAATCGTCGTTCCACAATGTTCACCCGTTCTTCGGACTTTTCATCATCCAAAATCTGTCAAAACAATAACTGTGGTGTCCCTTATGTTAGAACGAATTCACAACTATAATGAAAGTATTACAACCTATCTCGCCCTTTTAACACTAAAAAAAAAAAAAAAAATCAACTAAACTAACACAACAAAAAAAATGCAATCCAAAACCAAAATAAAATGAGTTCAAGTTTCAACTGGACAAAAATTAAATGGAAGCAACAAACATAAACAAAAACAGGGTGTTAGGTTCGGTCTTCTTCTTCTCTGCTTCCGCGTCTTCTTCCTCTTCTTCCCCTTCTTCCTCTGATTCCGGCCAGTCATCTGAGTTCCAGTCAACCCACTGATATGCGGAAGTGTCAACATTCAGATCCTTGAAACCTTTCGTTAACATTTCATGAATGTTCTGTGTCCGCCCATCCATCCATCCAATCCTCGTCTCTTCATGTATTTCGTCATCTGCAACATTTCTTGCATCATTGCTTTACGAGACCCCAGTGGAGCCGGATGATGTGGCCATGCTCGTTCTCGCCTCTTCGCTCCTGCTTTGTTGGTTGGGCATGCCGCTCGGTCAAGGCGTTTGGTGTAATAGTCGTCATCTAGAATTAGAGCCGGGATAAATACGCGGCTCATCATCTGCAACCTTGACCCCGCTTTTTGGCACATGGCGGTGATGAGATGCGGGAAGCGAGCTTGATCGTCCCTTTTTGGATGCTATCCATCTGTCATAAATTATGTTTCCCACATCCATACTTTTTCTTGTGGCAATAGAGTAGAGTAATTCCGCCTTCTCAAGAGTCACTGTGTTGTAGTGTGTCTCCGACATTAGTTTAGCACAGACAAAGTACTGCCACAGCCGAGCCATTGGTGTCAACTGTGTTCCCTTGAGTGTCTTTTTCTGTTTTCTCGACACTTCCCATGCTACCCCTGGTTTTGCAATGGCCGACAAGATAATATCATCATTACGGCTTGTTCTTTTGAACTCCACATATTGATCAGTGAAAATTTCGGGGAGGTTGTAGAATTTGTTGATCTCTTGTGCTGAAAATGGCACATCCTCTCCTCTGACAAACACAATATTATCGACATTTGGGGAAGTTGGCATAGAACTCTCGACCAACGGTTCTCTGAAGGCTCCTCGGGCGCACTCATGAACATGGCCCAATTTCTACCCCTACTCCAGTCCATAGCTTGTTTTCTTTGTCAATCCACGCTCGGGGATGAAGCCCTTATCTTTTTGTGTGATCACCTCTTCTAACGCTTCACGGGCTGCCTCGTTCACAAACCGTTTGTCCACGTTCTTCCCCTTGCCTGTATGCTTAATTTTCGGAGCCATTGATTCACTGAAATTCAATCCAAAATGTTAACCCCAATGAATTACCCCTATAAAAACATAGCCCTATTCAACCTGCAAAAATAATTCACACTTCCAAAAATTTTCAATTCGACCCCCAAACTACGATTTTTCTATTTTAAGGTGTACGCGGCGTTGTTATACCAGAGGTTGCCAAGTACTGCCAGGCTTTTAAGGCGGGTTCTGGTTTCTAGCCAATATACCCTTAGAATAGATTCCACATCACAATTTCAACACAATCCACACTTCTAAAAATTCGCAACTTCACCCCCAAACTACGATTTTTCAATTCAACACAAACACTCCAAATAATCAATAACTACACTTCTAACAATGAATTGGCAAATAAACTTCTCAACATGAAGCACATCACAACTCAACAACCCAAAAATATCTCATATTAACAGTTCACATAATTTCTAGATCTACGAATATAGACTAAAAATTTTCCAAAATAAAGCTTTGGGTTTTCGAAATCTTACCAATATGAAGTCGTTTGCACCACCAATTGACTTAGAAACGATCCAAACAAGAAAACCCCAAATTTTTGATCCAAAAATTTTGTGAAATTTTTGTGAAAATTGTTGTTGAAATGGGTTGATTTGGTGTTTAGGAATGATGTGGAGTGATTATTTTGGTTGTAAAAGTAAAATAGAAGTGAAAGATTGGAGGATTGAAAATTTGCTCTCAACTCACAATGGAAGGCGGCGTGAAAAATGAAGGAAGAAAAGTTGGTATTTATAGAAAAGGAGCTTCGCCGCGGCGAAGAGGTTTCTTCGCCGCGGCGAAGTTCATCACGCATGAACCCTAGAATTTTCCCAGGTTTCGCCGCGGCGAAAACTTCCCGAGAGTTTAAGGCTAACTTCGCCTCGGCGAAGAAATTTTCTTCGCTGCGGCGAAATGCCTTAGTCAAATTTTCAAAATTTTTACCTCAGACTTCGCCACGGCGAAAACAATTTCTTCGCCGCGGCGAAACTCTCCAGTAGCAAACCTGGGTTTCTTCATGTCTCTTGCGGCGAAGTCTGAAAATTTTGGATACCTTCCTTTGCTCTAGACTTCACCTGAAACACTTGAAAATAACAACAAACATCAAATTTTATACATACTAATAATGAAATAAGAAAAATTCAAACAACAAAAAGTTAAAATTAAAAAGTTAAAATGCTTGGGTT
The DNA here is from genome assembly GCA_026229545.1 of Pistacia atlantica. Lineage (NCBI taxonomy): Eukaryota > Viridiplantae > Streptophyta > Magnoliopsida > Sapindales > Anacardiaceae > Pistacia > Pistacia atlantica. Next base: position 22,026,065 of record CM047908.1, read on the forward strand.
GCCTCCCAAGAAGCGCTTGTTTATAGTCGGAAGCTTGACTCTTTCCATCCTTTAGGTTGGGATGTCCAGTCGGATTGGGATGAACTTGCAGCTCATCACCCCCTCAACGTATGGCTTCAACCTGTGTCCGTTAACTGTGAAAGTGCCCTTTTCCTCATGTGTGACTTCCATTGCTCCGGATGCATGTATCCTTGTTATAGTGAATGGTCCAGACCATCTAGACTTAAGTTTTCCGGGGAAAAGCCTAAGTCTAGAGTTGAACAACAACACTTTGCTCCCAACTTCAAAAGCCTTTACCCGGATGTGCTTGTCGTGCCACCTTTTTGTTTTCTCTTTATAGTTCCGGGCATTTTCATATGCTTCTAGACGAAACTCATCCAGCTCGTTCAAAGTTAGCATTCTCTCCTCTCCCGCGGCTTTCAAATCCATGTTCAACTGTTTGACGGCCCAATATGCCTTGTGTTCAAGTTCCACCGGCAAGTGGAATGCTTTCCCATACACCAATCTGAACGGAGACATACCAATTGGGGTTTTGAATGCAGTGCGATAAGCCCATAAAGCATCATCCAGCTTTCGTGACCAATCCTTCCTCGAAGCATTGATATTTTCTCTAAAATCCCCTTCGTTCTCTGTTTGCGCTTCTACTTGCCCGCTTGTTTGTGGATGATAGGGTGTTGCCACTCTATGTGTCTCCATACCTACTCAGCAGTGCATCCATTTGCCTATTGCAAAAATGCGTTCCTCCATCACTAATTACTGCTCGTGGTACTCCAAACCTTGAGAAAATATTCTTTCTCACGAAATTAATCACCACCCTAGCATCATTAGTCGGCAATGCAACTGCCTCTACCCATTTAGACACATAGTCCACAGCCACCAATATAAATGTGTTCCCATAGGAACTTGGGAAAGGACCCATGAAATCAATCCCCCACACGTCAAAAATTTCCACCACCAGGATGTTGTTCAACGGCATCTCATCTCTTTTTGAAATACTCCCCATCCGTTGACATTGGTCACATTCCTGGATCATCCGGAAGGAATCCTTAAAGAGGGTTGGCCAATAAAACCCAGATTGTAGCACCTTCAGCTGCTTTGTTCTAGCTCCCCGAAATGGCCACCCACTTCCCTCTCATGACAATGTCTTAGAATGCTCTCCATTTCTTCCTCCGGGACACATCTCCGTATCATTTGGTCAAGATCATGTCACGACAGGGAATGGTTCTTCCCAAAAATAGTATTTTTAAATCGAGAAAAATTTTTCTCTTCTGTTGAAAAGTCATACCACTTGGGAGCACCCTTGATGATAGATAATTTGCAAAGTCCGCATACCATGGTGCTTTATCCACTCTCATCAGTTTCTCATCCGGAAATGTTTCTGAAATTGGCATTTCCACCTCATCCCCCTTGATTGGTCTCTCAATTCTTGACAAATGATCAGCTACTACATTTTCCGACCCCTTTTTGTCTCGAATCTCCAACTCAAACTCTTGAAGTAGTAGAATCCATCTTATTAACCGAGGTTTTGCTTCTTGCTTCGCCAAAGGTGTCTGAGTGCTGAATGGTCTGTAAACGATTACCTTCGCACCTAAAAGATAAGAACGAAATTTGTCAAAAGCAAACACCACAGCCAACAGTTCTTTTTCAGTGGTGGTGTAATTCAGTTGTGCATCAACAAGTGTCTTGCTAGCATACTGAATTACATGCAACACTTTATTTTTTCTCTGCCCTAGTACTACCCCTAAAGCAAAATCACTAGCATCACACATTAGTTCAAATGGCAGTCCCCAATCAGGAACTGCTATAATAGGTGCAGAAACTAGCAATTTCTTTAAAGTTAGAAAAGCATGCATGCAATCATCATCAAAATCAAACACAACATCTTTATTTAAAAGATTGCACAGGGGTTTAGAGATCTTAGAAAAATCCTTTATGAAGCGTCTATAAAACCCCGCATGTCCCAAAAAGCTTCGGACTGCTTTGACATTTGATGGCGGTGGTAGCTTCTCAATTACTTCTGTCTTCGCCCGATCAACTTCAATCCCATCCTTGGAAATTCTATGCCCGAGCACAATTCCCTCTTGGACCATGAAGTGACATTTCTCCCAATTCAGCACCAAATTCGTTTCCTTGCATCGCTGCAAAACAAGAGACAAATTTGTTAGACAATTGTCAAATGATGACCCAAAAACTGAGAAGTCATCCATGAAGACTTCTATGAATCGTTCCACCATGTCTCCAAAGATTGACATCATGCATCTTTGGAATGTTGCTGGTGCATTGCACAACCCAAATGGCATTCTTCGGTAGGCAAAGGTGCCGTAAGGGCAAGTGAAGGTAGTTTTCTCTTGATCCTCCGGAGCGATGGCAATTTGGTTATATCCTGAATAGCCATCCAGAAACAGTAATATGCATGTCCTGCCAACCTCTCCAACATTTGATCGATGAAGGGCAATGGAAAATGATCCTTCCTTGTCGCTTCGTTCAGTTTACGGTAATCAATGCACACTCTCCAACCCGTTACCGTCCTTGTTGGAATCAGCTCATTACTTTCATTCTTCACAACGGTAATCCCTCCTTTCTTAGGAACAACTTGCACCGGGCTCACCCATGGACTATCGGAAATCGGATAGATTATCCCCGCATCTAAGAGTTTCACCACTTCCTTTCTCACTACTTCCTTCATTGAAGGATTCAATCTCCGTTGTGGTTGTACCCTCGGCTTAAAGTCATCCTCCATGAGAATCTTATGCATGCGAATGAGGGTGAGATACCTCTAATGTCGTAATGGTCCATCCAATCGCGTCTATGTTCTCTCAACACTCTGATCAACTTCTCTTCCTCTAAGGCACTCAATTCTGCACTAATGATCACCGGATAAGTATCCGACTCTCCAAGGTAGACATATTTGAGGTGAGGCGGTAAAGGCTTCAGTTCAAGCTTTGGAGCTTCTTTATTTTTTTCCTTTGCCTTCTCTTTGTCAAAGTCGAATTCCTCAAATTCTGCCTCTTGACTCTCCTCAATTGGTTGGAGTGCTTCTAACATTCTAGCACAATCGTTCCTCGCTGAGTCTTCAACCTCTACTGTTTTCGATTTTGCTATACATGCTTCTAGAGGCAATTCCGGGATGTTTTCTTCCATGGACTCCACAACAAGTTCATCCACCACATCCACACTAAAACATGAGTCCACTTCCGACGGAAACTTCATCGCATCAAACACATTAAAAGTTCATCGTTTCATCCTGAACCCTTAACAAAGCCAACTTCCCTTCCTGCACGTCAATCAGTGCTCTCCCCGTGGCCAAGAATGGTCGGCCCAAAATGAGAGGAATCTCCTTATCCTCTTCCATGTCCAAGACTACAAAGTCCACTGGAAATATTATTTTCCCCACCTTCACTAAAACATCTTCAACTATCCCCTCGGATGCTTTATCGACCGATCCGCTAGTTGCAACGACATTGTCGTTGGCTTCACTTCACCTATCCCTAATCTCCTGAAAACAGAAAAAGGCATCAAATTAATACTAGCTCCTAAATCACAAAGCACACGATCAAAAGTAATATCCCCTATAACACAAGGAATAGTAAAACTCCCTGGATCTTTGAGCTTTGGGGGTAATTTCTTCTGGAGGATTGCACTACACTCTTCCGTTAGCATCACCGTTTCCTCATCTTCTAATTTCCTCTTGTTCGAAAGTATCTCCTTCAAGAACTTCGCATGGCTCGGCATTTGCTGTATTGCATCTGCAAAAGGAATGTTAATATGCAATTTTTTAAAAATTTCAATGAATTTCAAAAATTGCTTATCTTGATTCTTCTTCTTCAATCTCTGAGGAAAAGGCACGGGTGGAGTGTGATGAGCTAATTCTGGTGGTATCTCGGGGAATGGCAATTTCTCCTTCTTCTTTTGCCTTTCATCCTCTTTCTTGTTCTCTTCCCCTAAAGCACCTGAATTCTCTTCACAAATAATCTCTTCATCCATTCTCTCTTCATACTCTTCCTTTCCGGGTTGCTCTCCTTCTTTCGTAGGCTGGCCTACTTCTTCTAAAACTGTCCCACTTCTCAAAATGATTGCATTTGCTTGTTCACGTGGGTTGGTCACTGTGTTTCTAGGTAGAGAACCCTGTGGTCTATCATTCAGCTTCTCGGCCAATTGGCCCATCGTACCTCAAGATTCCGAATGGACGCCCCTTGGTTTCTAAAGTTTGTTCTCATCTCATTCATGAACCCTGCAGACTCTTGCATGAATTTCCCGAACAAATCCTCCAACTTCGACACTCTTGGATCTCCCGGTTGATTGGTTGCCCCTGGCTGGGTATTTGGAACTTGCCTCTGGTTCCATTGATTACCCTGTTGGTTTTGATTTCCCCAAGCCAGATTTGGATGATGTCTCCACCCTGGGTTGTATGTGTTGGAGAACGGATTGTTCGGCTGTCTTTGATTTCTGCCAAGTAATTTACTTGCTCCGTTGATGAAGATGACGGTGCAAATGTGTTTCCGACTTGGCACTCGCTGCTCACATGGTTTCCTGCACAAAAATCACATGTTAATTGAGGTGCTTGTACAGAATTTACCTGCATAGTTCCCAACTGTTTTTGGAGGGCAGTGAGTTGGGCTGAGATGGCTGTGAAAGCATCTACTTCATGAAGACCCGAAGATTTCCTCGTAGTTACTCTCTCATTCGGTCTTTGATAGTTGTTGCTTGCCAAAACCTCAAGCAACTCATAAGCTTCTTCAGGTGTCTTATTCTGTAAAGCTCCTCCTGAAGCTGCATCCACCATGGTTTGCACGTTACCCATCAAACCATTATAAAATGTTTGGACTTGAAGCCAAACAGGCAAACCATGATGTGGGCACTTCCTCATCAATTCCTTGTATCTCTCCCAAGCCTCATACAATGACTCGGCGTCATCTTGTAGAAACGATGTGATGTCATTTCTCAACTTTGCTGACTTCACTGGAGGAAAGAACTTGGTCAAGAATTTTTTGTGCCGATCATTCCATGTTGTAATCGTTCGGTGGTAATGCCATTAACCACCCCCTTTGCTTTATCTCCCAATGAGAATGGGAATAAACGCAGCCTAATAGCATCATCCGACACTCCATTCGACTTGAAGGTGTCGCAAATTTCCAGGAAATTTGCAATGTGCTGATTCGGATCCTCCTTCAAATCTTCCGTTGAATCTTACCGATCTGGATCATCGGATGATTGCGGCTTGATCTCGAAGTTGTTAGCTTGTCTTGTAGGTCTCGTAATACTTGACCCACTTCCGTTCACCGTGGGAACTGAAAATTCCCTCGGTGTCCTATTTTCGGTTCACCATTTCAACTACAACTTCTTCCGTTTCTGCAGTAAGTGTATCTCTTTCTCTTCTCTCTGTTTAGTCTTCGTACAGTCCTCTCAAGCTCAAGGTCAACAGGAACCACTGGTTGACGTCTTGCTCTTCGCATAAACTGAATGAACACAAGTGAAGAAAATTGAAATCACAACTCTAACAAAAATTAAAAATAAAAGTAAAACTTCAATCTAGTTAAACTCTAGGAAAAAACTCAATGTTAACTTAAAAACGCATGCTAACGGCGCCAAAAACTTGTTGCGTGTTTCTTACAACATGCAAAACTAGCAGGTGCACTAGTCGCTCAAGTAATAGAGTGATGGGTAGGATATCGTTCCCACGAGGACTGGTAGCAAAGCACTAAGTTTCCTATGGTGTTAACAAGTTGAAGTAATCGAAAATCTTGGATTTGTGGGAGCAATTTGTAATTGAAAGAAAAAACAAAATAAAATCTAACAAGTAATAAATTCTTAAAAAGAAAAGGAAATGGAACTCAGAGATTCAATTTAATTAAAACGGGTAGGGTTTTGACTTCGTTTGGATTATTTATGGGTTATACCTAAAAGTTACACTATTTTCACATTTACATGCAACGGTTGTAAATCGGGTTCACTACTATGATAACATACCCTCTCGGGCTATGTTTTCCTATTTATCATTATTAACATTCCGCACCCAACAAATTGAAGGTTAATAACTCTAAATCATGAAGCCCAAGAATCCTAATTTGATTTCATTAGTTCTTGAATCTATCTCTAGCATCCAATACTGTAATGGTTATTACCCATGAAGCTTAACATGAATTATTTCTCAATCTCATCATGTTCATCACATACAACAATTAATTTTAGAGTAACACACAACCACAGCTTATTCACATGAAAATAGCACAAACATAAACTCAACCCATTCAAATCCAAACTACAATCAAAACCCTAACCCATAGAAGATTAGTTCATAGCTAATTTAACAGAATAAAAACGGAAAATACAAGTAAACAGAATAAACATAATGAACCTAAGATGAAAGAATAGAAAACTCCCCAAAAGATAATTATTCCAGTCGAAATCTGAACTTGTTATCTAACAATCCGAAAAATCCAGCTTTTTCTCTCTAGGAAATGTAAAGACGGCTAACCTACTCAATCGGGGATCCCCTTACAAAAGGTTTTTCTTTTTCTTTTATACCTAGTCCTAAAAACCCAGTCCAAAACACGCACACACGAAACTGTGCGTTTACAAAACTGTAATTTTTGACTTTCGCCGCGGCGAAGAATGAAAAACCAGAATTGATTCTGCCTAACTTTGCCGCGGCGAAGACAATTTCTTCGCCGAGGCGAAGCTCTTCAAAAGTTCTGAAATTTACAGAACTGCCACTCTGCTTGCCTCTTCGTCCGATTCTTCGATTTTCGACTCTTCACCTTGGAAACAAGCTTCATCGTGCATTGTCCTACTTGGAACTCTCTTATCTTGAAATCCTTCAATTCTGAGTCAAAACGCCAAGTTTTGCCTTTATTTGCTAAAAGAGTCCATTTTAACCTGAAACACGAAAAGTAGAGAATTACGCACCAATTCAGGTAGAAATGCACTAGAAAGTATTTGAAATCCGACAAAAAGATCATATAAAAACTGTATAATTTACGGATTATCAGTTGTCCACTTGATCATTAAATGGTTATGGCTTGCTTTTCGCTTGTGTGGTGGAGACTTTTTGTTTATTAATTTTCATGTAATATTTTAATGTTTCCATCATGTAATATTTGCTAGGGTAAATCCCTAATTTTTGTAAAGCCTATTTAAAGGTCACTTGATCATTTTTGTAAGGAGATTGAATATTGAAGTGAATAGTGCTTTGTCTTGAGAATTGTTTTCTCTTGTTTCCTTTACCCAAGTTTGGCCAAACTTGGTGGTGGAGTGTCTATCAAGCTGGTGGAGTTTCCTTTAGGCTTGATTGATTCCTTGGTCATCTCTTATGTAAGTTGTTTTTCTTTAGCTTCAAGTTAACTAATTTTCCGGATTTTGTTTTGCATGGTGTGTATGAATCCGTTTGTGGTGCATTTGAGCATGAGTGCCTTTGTGTTGATTGGAGTTTGATATAAAGAGTTGTTCTAAGTTGTTTTAATGGTTGTGTGTGTGTATGGAGAGTGTTAGCCGAATGGTCTTAAGGAGTTGGAAGAAACCCTAGCCTAGGTGGAGTTAAAAGTGGTTGTTTTAGGGTAGTATATGAATTGTGGTTGTAAAAAATTCATATCATTTGGTATCAGAGCTAAGGTTGAGGATTGAATTTGTGAAGATTGGGATATTGATTGATAAAAAAAAATTGGAGAAGTGTTGAGTGTGTGTGTAGTTCGGCCAAGCCAAACAATTGTCATCCATTGTGCAATTTTTCTTTTTCTTTTTCTCTTTCATTGAACACTATTCTAAACACCAACCCTAACCACCCACTTGACATCCCATCCAAACCTAACCAATCCCATCCAAATTCATCTAAAAACCAAAAAAAAAAAAACCCTAAACCCTAACCATATATTTAAACACCATTTCCTAGCTTAATCCCACATCACTATTCACAGTTTACTATTCACAGAACACTATTCCAGGTTACTATTCACAAAATACCATTTTTTTTTTCCTAAAACCAAATTGTATAAATTTCATCCTCTCATCCTTCACACCTTAAATAACATTTCCCACTATTCCACTGTGACACTGTTCATCCGAAGTTACTGTTCACAGTAGCCAAATTTCACCCCATCTCCATGGCAAACAAGAGCACTTCCTCCGAACTTCACCCCAACCCCCATGGGAGTGTGCCAACCTGAAAATACAAGAAAAACTTGATGATGTTAAGAATAATATGTCCAGTATGATGGAGTTGATGGTTAGCATGTCTAAGGACATTGCTAATCTATCCCAACCAAAACCCACCTTTGAGGAATCCCTACAACCGCCCAAACGGGAAGGTCGACCGCATTACCATCAAAGAACCATAATTCAGACCCCACTGTATATGGAAGATTTAAGAGATAGTAGTGCATCCTCTAGTGTATCCGAGGCTCTTAGGAGGAGAAGAATTGATGATAATAGGGGTATCAAAATAGACTTGCCTGAATTTGAGGGTAGCCTAGACCCTAATGCTTTCCTAGATTGGCTGAGTGATATTGAGAGAGTGTTTGAGTTTAAGGGGTATACGGATGAAAAGAAATGTAAGGTAGCTATTCTGAAGTTTAAAGGATATGCTTCCTTGTGGTGGGAAAACACTAAAAAAAAAGAGAGAGAGAGGGGAAGACTAGAGTAAGGTCATGGGAAAAATTGAAAAGAATGTTGAAAAAGAGGTTCTTGCCCAAAAATTACAAGCAAGATCTCTACATGAGCTTGTATAATCTTAAGCAAGGGGATAGGAAGGTAGAGGAGTATATAAGGGAGTTTGAGGGCCTTATGATGAGAAGTGATATTCCGAAGGAAAAGGAGCAAACCATCACTCGGTTTTTGCGAGGATTACAAAGAAAAATAGCTCACAAAGTGGAATTGCAACCTTATCATTCCTTGGGGGATGTATGCAAGCTAGCCAACAAGGTTGAGAAGCAACTCCAAAGTCTGAAACTTTCAGCACCAAAACCATATTTCAAGGGCAGCAACTCCTACAAAGGATCCCTATCTTATTCCAAACCTTATGTCAACAACAACAAAGACAAGGGCAAGGAAAGAGTGAATAAAGCACCTAAGGAGAAACCAAAATTTGTGGCTCAAGGAGGCACCCGAGGGGATTTGAAAGACAAGAAATGTTTTAAGTGTCATGGCTATGGACACTTCCAAGCCAATTGTCCCAATAAGAGGGTAATGTCCCTCAAAGAGATACAAGAGATTGAAGAGGTGGTCCAAGAAGAAGAAAGTGAAGAGGAAGAATCCGAGAGTGGTAAGGAGATTGTTGAAGAAGCTGATGTTGGTGATGCATTGATTTTGAAAAGGGTTTTGCATGCACAAGTTGACTCCACCGAAGAACAAAGGGGAAATTTGTTCCAAACCCGTTGCACCATCAAATGGAAGGTATGTTCGGTTATTGTTGATAGTGGGAGTTGTAACAATGTAGCTTCCACCACCTTTGTTGAAAAATTGAAGCTTCCTACCCAAAACCATAGCCACCCTTAAAAATTGCAATGGTTAAGCAATGGGAGCACACTTAATGTTACCAAACAACTAGTAGTCCCCTTTTCCATAGGTAAGAGATATGTGGATGAAGTGTTGTGTGATGTAATACCAATGGATGCTTGTAATTTGTTGCTAGGTAGACCTTGGCAATATGACAAGGAAGTTGTCCATGATGAGTGGAAAACAGCCTTCAAAACCAAGGGAGGGCTTTTTGAGTGGATGGTCATGCCTTTCGACCTCTCCAATGCACCAAGCACCTTCATGAGGTTGATGAATGAGGTACTTAAACCTTTTGTGGGCAGATTTGTTGTTGTTTATTTTGATGACATATTAGTGTATAGTCATAGTGAGGATGATCATAAAAACCATCTTAGGCAAGTGTTTGAAGTGTTGAGAAAACAAAAGTTATATGCTAAGATGGAGAAATGTGAGTTTTTTTATGGAGAGGGTAGTCTTCTTAGGCTATGTGGTTTCGGGAGAGGGAATTATGGTTGATCAATCCAAGGTTGAAGCAATTAAAAGTTAGCCCAAACCTAAGTCCATTAGTGAAGTAAGAAGCTTTCATGGTTTAGCCTCATTTTATAGGAGATTTGTACCCAACTTTAGTACCCTAATGTCACCAATCACCGAGTGCTTAAAAAAGGGGAATTTTGAGTGGACAAGAGAGGCAAAAGATGCATTTGAAGTGATTAAAAGGAAGCTTTGTGAAGCACCCATTCTAGCTTTACCCGATTTTTCTAAGGTGTTTGAAGTGGAGTGTGATGCTAGTGGAGTCGGGATAGGGGCGGTCCTTACTCAAGATAAAAGGCCATTCGCATATTTTAGTGAGAAACTTAATGATTCTAGGAAGAGATATAGCGCTTATGATAAAGATTTTTATGCCATTATTAGAGCCTTAGATCATTGGAGTCATTATTTGAGGCCTAAACAATTTGTGTTGCATTCGGATCACCAAGCTCTCAAGTTCATCAATGGGCAACCTAAGTTGAATTCAAGGCATGCCGAATAGGTTGAGTTCCTTCAATCCTTTTCATTTCTATCCAAGTACAAGCAAGGAAGTACTAATGTAGTTACGGATGCATTATCAAGGAGGTACTCCATCCTTTCCATTTCGGATGCAAGAGTACTTGGGTTTAGCATGATGAGGGAGCATTACAAAGAAGATGAACAAATGGCCGAAATTATGGCCAAGTGTTCAAAGGGGAGCTTTGAGGATTATGTGGTTCAAGAAGGATTTTTGTTTAAGGGAAACCAGTTATGTGTACCACAAGGGAGTTTTAGAGAATTACTTATAAGAAAGGTGCATGGAGGAGGGCTTGTGGGTCATTTTGGGGTTACCAAAACATTGGAGATTCTTAAGGATCATTTATTTTGGCCTAAGATGATTGGGGATGTCCAATCCATAGTGGCAAGGTGTGGGGTTTGTCATAGAGCTAAGAGTCATTTCAAGCCGGGGATGTACACTCCGTTGCCCATTCCTAACCAACCATGGGAAGACTTGAGCATGGATTTCATTATGGCATTGCCGAGAACCCAAAGAGGTAAAGATTCCATAATGGTTGTTGTTGATAGATTCTCTAAGATGGCGCATTTCATTGCATGCAAAAAAACCAATGATGCGTCACATGTGGCTGAATTATTCTTCAAAGAAATTGTGAGATTGCATGGTGTGTCAAGGAGCATAGTGTCGGATAGGGATTCAAAATTTCTTAGCCATTTTTGGAGGTCTTTGTGGAGTAGATTGGGTACCAAACTTTTGTTTAGCACTTCCCATCACCCCCAAACTGATGGTCAAACCGAAGTCACCAATAGAACCCTAGGAACCATCCTTAGAACCTTTGTGAGCAAGAGTTTGAGAGATTGGGACAACAAGTTAGCCCATGCCGAATTTGCCTATAATAGGTCCCCTAGTGCTACCACTAACCACTCTCCTTTTGAAGTTCTTTATGGCCTTAACCCTATCACTCCCATAGAACTTAGTATCCTACCCCTTGATATCCAATTAAGCCTTGATGCTAAGGAGAAGGCCAAGTCCATGAAGAGGCTACATGAAACAATTAGGGCTCAAATAGCAAAATCTAATGAAGCCTATAGAAAGAAAGCCAACAAACATAGGAAACCCACCATTTTCCAACCGGGTGATCTTGTATGGGTTCATTTAAGAAAGGAGAGATTTCCTTCCAAGAGGAAAAGCAAGTTTGCACTATGGCCGATGGTCCCTTTGAAGTCCTTAAGAGAGTAGGGGATAATGCATATAAAATTGATTTACCCTCTTTGAATTTGGCAATGTTTCGGCTACTTTCAACATTGGGGACTTGTCTCCATACTTAGAAGATGGCATACTTTCAGATTTGAGGACAAATCCTTCTCAACCCGGGGAGGAATGATGAGAATCCAAGCCCATCATGCTCATCAGAAAAGTTAGGGATTTCAAAGAAGACTCAAGGACAACATGAAGATTAACATTCGGCCCAAGCATCCCAAACACTCAAGGAAGCTCACAAAATTGTCCAAGAGGTCTTAAGGTTCCAAGGCACGGCTCAAGCCCTATTTTGTGACCAAAAACGTGAACAACAAATGGGAACAAGTTACATTGGCCCAAGCCCAAGTTTTGGGTGTCATTTGATTCAAATTTTGGAGGAAAATCCCTAAAATTGTTGTTAAGGACATAGGTCCTTAAATTAGGGAAAGGTTGTCCACTTGATCATTAAATGGTTATGGCTTGCTTTTGGCTTGTGTGGTGGAGACTTTTTGTTTATTAATTTTCATGTAATATTTTAATGTTTCCATCATGTAATATTTGCTAGGGTAAATCCCTAATTTTTGTAAAGCCTATTTAAAGGCCACTTGATCATTTTTGTAAGGAGATTGAATATTGAAGTGAATAGTGCTTTGTTTTGAGAATTGTTTTCTCTTGTTTCCTTTACCCAAGTTCGGCCAAACTTGGTGGTGGAGTGTCTATCAAGCTGGTGGAGTTTCCTTTAGGCTTGATTGATTCCTTGGTCATCTCTTATGTAAGTTGTTTTTCTTTAGCTTCAAGTTAACTAATTTTCCGGATTTTGTTTTGCATGGTGTGTATGAATCCGTTTGTGGTGCATTTGGGCATGAGTGCCTTTGTGTTGATTGGAGTTTGATATAAAGAGTTGTTCTAAGTTGTTTTAATGGTTGTGTGTGTGTATGGAGAGTGTTAGCCGAATGGTCTTAAGGAGTTGGAAGAAACCCTAGCCTAGGTGGAGTTAAAAGTGGTTGTTTTAGGGTAGTATATGAATTGTGGTTGTAAGAATTCATATCAGTGCCCAAGGCTCTTATACCACTGTTAGCATGTGATCGGGTTTACGCAATAAAAAAACATAGTTTTAAAAACAAATAAAAACCGATCATATGCTTTAATCCCAAATCTGGGTACCGATTATTGTGTTTATAAACTTTTGCATTAGAACAATATAGAAAATCCATACAAGGATTCAGAATGCTTAAACACATTTGGAGGCTCCTCTGAATATCTTTGATTATGCTCACGAACACAGTTCACTGGCTACTGTTCACAGACACTGTTCACGTGATTCTTTGCTAATCGATCAAAAGTAGGATCGCACTTACGGAAATCCACACGAAGACAATCTGTAGAACCCTTGATTATTTAGCTAGAACAATCAAAGGGCTTCAAGAATCAAGAAAGAAGAACAAGAAAAATATTCTTCTTCACTCAAGAGTGTAACGTGAGAGAGAGAGAGTTACGGTGGCTAGGGTTTTTGATTGAATAATTCTTATTTGTTTTAATTTTAAGTTGCACCTATATAGTGCAACAATTAAAACCCTATTCCACTTAGGAATAGACATGGGCTCCAACCCTTATTCACCCTTACAACAAACACACCCTTTATGGAATTTTAATTAATTAATTAATTATTATTATTATTAAAATCAATTAGTATATAATAATATATTAACATTTAATTAATAATAATAATTCATTTAAATATATACATAGATATATTTAAATATAATCTCACTAATTTAATTTTAATTTTAATATTAAAATTAAATACAGGCAACAACCTTAGCAAATTTAATTACTCTATAAGATTACCAAAATACCATTTCATCTTGAAAGACGAAAATACCCTTCTCACAAATTGATTCTTAAATTATCTTCTAAATGTGTGACCCGTAGGCTCCTCATCATATCAGCAGTGTGTAGTATCGCGATTAACAACAATTAATTGTCTCACTACACATAGACCAAGATTGGCCCCTAGCAAGGTATCATAGCCACTCGATAGATTTGAATTCAGTGAAACCATAGCATGTCAACGGTATTGTTACCGTGCAATCCAATCCTTTCATCATCTGTTATCTCATCAAGACTGAGGTACAAAAATAGTGTCAACCTCAGATATCCTCGACATGTTTGTATTCAGTTAATGGACCAATGACCGGAATAATAAATTGGATTAAGCATCAACTCAATCCCACTGTGGCAACAAATTTAGTGTCATTTCCATTTATTGAATTACCTAGTGAGATAATCTTCTCCCGTACCTAGGAGTGATGAATCCTTTTTCAATCCACCATAGTCTCGATACACTTTTCAATGTAGCCAATCACTACTGTATTGATAGCTCTGAAGAGAACTGCATTGGGCTAGTGTCAAACTACACCAATTGATGCACAAGGCGCTCCGGTGATCTCAAGTCTAAGGGTCACATGCACCACTATCCGTTAGAGGATTTATTCCATAGACATTGGGGTTACCATCTATATGGAATCCTCTGGTGGGTCTGCTAGTGAACTTGCCTTTAGCAAGCACCATGCGTTGCACTAGGTTGTCGGCAAACAACCTTGACAAGTGAGATCAGTCACTGCCTTTCGACAAGGTCGTTCAACACTATGATAGCCTTACCGTATTATCTCTGTCCTTGGTCAAAATAATACTGGGGCTACAGACGTTTCTAGAATGGCCACCATATGTGATCATTGGGTTCTCACTATCAAGATTTGAAACACTTGATACCCTCGCCACAGTTCTACCATCCTAAGGACATATATCATTGCATATAACTATGATCTACACGATATAGAAGAATATGTCTTTTATTGATAAATAAACATTTATTACAAAGTCAATCTTACAATAATTGATTGGCTCTAGGGCATCTACTCTAATGCATAACATATTGTATAATCAAGTGGTGTATAGCATGACAAATTTAATAACATAATAGCTTAATTAAATATCGTATGGTAAATTGATGAATATAACATATTGTATAATCAAGTAATATATAGCATGACAATTTTAATAATATAATAGCTTAATCAAATAGAATATGGAAAATTTGTGAGCATAACATATTGTATAATCAATTGATATATAGCATGACAAATTTAATAACATTTCCCCTTACCCAGCCTAAATTTTAAAACAAAAATCCAAACCAATCCCACCTTTTCCCTTACCCGGCCCAAAATCTAAATCCAATATTCCAATTCCACATGATCACTTTTGCAAATTGCAACAGCTTGCCCTCATTCACAGCCCTAATTTTTTCTGCAATTTTCAGCTTGATCAATGCCTCAACATGACAATGCCAGTGCCTCAACATTCAACATAGCAGTTAGCTTTAGCCTCCATTGAATTTAGAAGGCCAAGAGAAGGGTGTTCTTGGAAGGTATTGAATCTTATTTCAAAATCATTTTCCAATTCTTGCATTATCATCAGGTTACAATGAAAATGAAATCATTTTTTTCATAAATGAATTGATGACAGGGAGTGAGAGGTCACGATTTTTTTTATTGACATCCATGCTAAAAGAGAGAGAGACAAACGATCCTGGCCATAACACAGGTTGCACTTTATGCTTATAAAAATGTTTGTTTCTAAAATTTGTTTAAGATTTATGCTGATGTTTGGTAGCAAATGTGACACAACTTTTGCATGAGTTAGTAGAAA